>CM040123.1:142452637-143056350 GCA_022559845.1 Amorphophallus konjac | reverse complement strand
GCTATTTCGGATGAAGGAGGGGCTTCGAGTAAAGCCGGACCCGACGCCATCACCCACGGACTCTTCCCTCGCATGCGGGATCCCTCCAGATGTGCACGGAGCCCCGTGAACACTTGCCTCAAGAAGGGTCCTCCATCTGGGCCGACAGCCTCGGAAGAGGTGGAAGTGGAACCAGTAGGTGAGGGACGCCCCCCGCCTGCACGAGCACGGCAAGAGTCTCCACCTCCGGAACAGACGCCAGGATCGGCGCCACCTATCCACATGAAATACGGTTAGCCGCCCGTCGTCGGGAATAAATTACGCGAGGACGAGAAGTGGGAAGAGCCATAAAACCCTGCTTACCTCGGCCACCGTGAAGACGCAACCTTCGGGCGCAATCTCTCCTTCCTCCAGAGGCTCGTCCGCCGCTTCCGAAACACTTGAAGTCCCTGTGGCCGACTCTTGCTCAAGAGCCTCGAATAGAAGGGCTAGTTTGCCCGAGCCCACATCGACCCCCACCTGACGGTCGATCGGCGCAACTGGGGTACCCTTTTCGACAGTGGTGCGGACACCCGAGCGCATGCGAGACACGAGCCAGCGAGCCACCGGTACCGCACGAGGAGCACGACTCGAGCCACCTCAGCATCCCTATGGCTCGGAGACAGTCTGGAGGTTCCCCACTGAGTCATAGCATTTATCATATTTTTTGGGGATTTTATTTGTGTGTAATGTGTGTGTATTTCATTTTATACTGTTTGCAATTATGAGTGTACGAGGGGCTTATTTGTAAAATGGGACCCCTGGGCCCCATGGGACCCCCAGGACCCCTCCCATTGGTCCATATCAGCCTTGTGGGATTGGTCAACATCCAAGGTGGACATCTAGAAGCCTTGACTAGTCAATTGTCCACATGGGGGACAATTAGACTAATTTGTCAAGGTTGGCCACCAACCTTCCACCTACCCCCACCCCTAGTCAAGGGGGCGCCCCCCTCTCACCATCAAGGTTTTAATTTTTGAAAAATGTGAGTAGAACTAATTAGTTCTACTCCATTTTTATATTCCCACAAATCCTAGGTCCAAGGGTAGTTTATGTCTTTTGCCAATTCATACATATACCTTGTATTTTCATTTGATGAGAATTAATGCCATTTTGAATCAAAGTATTTCCAAGAGCAAGGGCTGGTGCGCCCCCCCCTCCTCTCTCCTCCCTCTCCCCCTTGAAGCTGTGAAGGCTTCCATTCTGAGGTGTGACGCCTCGTGTATCAGTTCCGACGATCGCCGTCGCCGCCACGAGCCGCCACCGCACCGTCATCGCCATCAACGGAGTTCTGCCTGCGCAGTACCACAAGAGCTTCCATGAATTTCCTGTCTCATCCCCGAGCTCAGATAGATCTGGGGATTTTATTGGGTGTTCCAGAGGTGTCAGGGACATGCCACAAATTTTGGTTTGCCATTCAGATCTCGTTTCATATTTTTTGATTTTCGTCCACTCATCCATTTCAGTTCTTCCAGAGTTCTGTCCAGATTCATCCCCGCCCTGAGTTTCATATCTTAGGTCCACTTTTTAATTTATTTTGGTTCGCCCAATTTTACTGGAGGTTCCACACATCGACCCCTTCATCCACAATTTTTATCAATTTTTGGTTCATCAATCTCATATTTTCTAAAAATAGTTCTCAGTCCCAGATACAGTTCTGTCCCCCTGTTCCCAGATCCGACCACCAGTAACCCCACAAATCATAGTAAATCACCACCACCTCCAAATCAAATTCCCAAAATAGTCCCCGTTCCATGGTTTGATACCCTACAACTTTGAAGAAGAGCTCAAGAGCTGAATCAGAGGTTTACTAGGCGGTCAACGGTGGTTCTCAGACAAGTACCCTGCAGCTCTGAGATTTCGGTTATTGTACAACAGGGACTTGTAAATTCATTAAAGTTCTGATCCGACCAGATCCAGCAGATCTCTCTAGATCTATATTGAATCATTTGAAGAGAGCTTTCCAACGATAGCTCATGCGTCCCGATCCGACGTCGGTATTGGTCGCAGCGGCCGTTTTCGCTGGAGCGCGCGCCTGAAAACAGCAACTAAAAATCCGTGGGCAGCAACTTCAAAGCTTGGGAATCGGGACCGATCGACCCCCGATCGGCATTCCCGACCGACCCCCATCCGTGGTGGCGCGCCACCAGGGGTCCCAATCATAGTGGGTCCCACCCCCACAGATCCGGAGGACAGCGCCGTCCGTGGGCCCCGCGGGCCTGTAGAAGCCGCCGTTCGGAAAGCACGAAAACGCGGAATTCGGCACCGCCGGGCGACATCAAGATGCTGCCCGTCAACCCGAGTTGCGTGATTCCCGGACCCCACATGTGACTTTTACCTCCCTGCGTGGAGTGGGTCGACTTAGTGTATTGCTGTAATCATTGTTAACCGGGAGTCCGTGATTCGGCCGAGGTTGTCTTCGCCACGCCGGGTGCGTGGAGGTAATGGTCCGAACCTCTTGGCGTTCATTTGCTAGTTTAGTATATGGTCTTTTGCCGCTGCCAAGAGTGAAGGTACTAGCCCGTGTGTCCATGTCACCGCTGTGAGAGTGAGAGTGACCCGTCCCGCGACTCGATCCGAGTCCGGAAGTTGAGTCGGACTACCCTTGACCTCCGCCGATTCCTTAACCGCGCTTTCCCTCGCTTGGGACGACGAGTGAGCTTCCACTTCTGTTAGCGACGTTTTGCCACTAGGAGCTCGTAGTTTCGGATTTAGTGTCTCCCTGGTGTGTGCTACTGGTCGCGTCTTCATCTAGAGTCCGAGGGTGACACCTAATAGTGTCGTCTCCCGTGTCCGTCCCGCATCAGTATGGTATCAGAGCAAGTTGACTCTAGGGTAGTCGTTGCATGAGTCTTGCATAGTCTAAGGTTACCCCACACACACCTTTACTCGGTATATCAAAAGGTGTTGTCCGATCGTTAGGTTACGCCTATCGGAAAGACCGCACACTTGTGCGAGTGACCTTCGGGTCGATTATCTCCTCCGCGTACCGAGTCTTGGTCGTGTCTAGGGTGTAGTCGAGTCTCATTCTTTTCAAAACAAAAAAAAAGGTGTTTTAAATTGCATTATTTTCAAAACAAAAAAAAAGGGTGTGTTTTCAAATTGCATTTAGGTCTAGGTGCATTAGTCGGTGTTTGCATTAGTTAGTGCATTCCAACCTTGCATAGTCAGTCTAGTGTAGTGTCCAAGTGTCGGCATGTCCAACATATAGTTCCCCCCCCAATTTCCCATGGATTCCCAATCACCCGGGCAATATGGCCGTTGGTTTACCCATGGGCTTGGCAACCACCCACTCCACTTCCGTAGGCCCGAAGCCTCGGATTTTTATGGCTCCAATGGCCCGGGCGACTACCTCAAGTGGGAGGCCGCCATGGACACATACTTTGATTGTTATACTATGTCCGGGGCAATGCAATTCTCTTTCGCCAAAGAGTGGCTTCATTATGAGGCTGCCAAAAAGTGGGATTACATCGAAAGAATGAGAGAAGTTAGGGGGCAATGGCCCATCGAGTCATGGTGGGACATGAAGAGAGAGCTTAGGAAGGTCTACGTGCCCCAACCGGTCACCTCCAACCGGCCCCACCCAATCACTTCCAACCAAGTGGGTTCTAGTCGGAGGCAAAGAGTCCCACACGTAGATGAGCCAAGACCCAATCCTAGGACGGTTGACTACGGGCGAGTCCACCATGATATCCCTATTCCAACCCACTCCGTTGCCGAACTTATGCAAATGATTTTGGACCGATTGGATGGGGTGGATAGGACACGTACTCCTAGTGATGTACTCCAACCCGAGCCTAAGGAGGTCATCGCCGGTAGTCTTAACCCGGCCCCATCAACGGAGTCCCCAAGCCCTCTCCCCATCATAGTGGATCCTCTTCTCCCACCCACGAGAGCCCCATTGCCTACACCCCTTGTCCGTCAGGAGGATAAGGGTAGGGACCCACTTATCAGGGAGCGTAGTGGGTCACGACAGCAGTGTTATCGCTGCCAGGGGTTCAGCCACTACGCCGGACAATGTCCCACTCGGACATCTCTAGCCATAAGGGATAAAGGGGTTGGAGAAACCTCACTCTCCGATCTTTATTCGGAGCCACCTCAGCCACAGCTACCCGTGTTTCTAACGGGAAAGCTACTTATAGCCGAGCCACTCCTTAGCTAGCTTAAGAATGGCCTGGCCCCATCTCCCCTCCCATCTATGGACCCTATCCTACCTCTGGTGTCAATCAATTCATTTCACACCACTTTCCGGTCTAGTCACTATGTGGATACATTGGATGACCTTCTTAAAGGGTTAGACCGGCAGTGGACATTTACGCACTTGTTGGCTCCAGGCTTCGACCGACCCACAGGTCGTAGTTTCACTCATCCCGCTTTAAGGTCCATCACCTCCGTGTACACCGTGGGTCATGTTACCACGGAGGTTCTTCTACTCCTCCCTATGCCGGCCGAGCCCGATTTCATTCCCATTTGCCCAAGGGAGGAATCTTACTTTCTACCTATGACTACCGTCCCACCTCTCACAATGAATGAAGGTGATCATTTACACCTCCAAGATTTCTAAATGTGGGACAGTGAATTGTGGAAGCCTAGTCCGAGGGGTCATATCTTCTATGATCCCTTCGACCCATTCTCTTGTGGACCCCGTGACCCACCATATTTACTCCACCTTTTCGAGAGAGTCCACCATCATACCCCCACCGTCTCATCTCCCTTCACGGATGAAGGTGACCATCAACACCTTCAAGAATTCCACACATGGGACCTTGAAATGAGGGAATCCATATCGAGGGGTCACACATTCTTTGATCCCTTCGATCCCTTTCTTCACGGGCACTTTGGCCCTCAACCTCCATTCCACCTCTTTAAGGAAGTCCACTATCACACCCCTCCTACTCGGGCCTGGCAACCTTTACATGGCAATAGGTCCGAACCGTCATTTGGGGGTAATGAAGACTTTGGTTTCCCCGGCCCACCTAAACCACCCAAACCTCCCGGATTTCCCACATCCAAACCCAATGTCCATGATTGGTGCATCGTAGGATGTCTAGGAGTCCATCATGACATTAACCTCTGGTTATGTCAAATGCATGCATGGCACACATTCGGATGTCCTGGACCACCTTGCATATGATTGGGTCGGACTAACTGTAGGGTTGTTTAGGGTTGTGTGTGCATCCGTGTGTTTTTATTTTGCTAAGCATTTTAGGAGTGCATAGTGAGTCTGCTGAGTCTAGTGCTAGGCATGTTAGGAGTCTGCATGAGTGAGGCCAGCAATGCACGGTACAAGGAGTTAGCCGGTGCCCATAGACACCACCGAGAGTTCCAAGAGGGCGAATATGTCATGATCAGGGTAAGACCTGAACGGTTTCCCTCTGGAACCGTTAAGAAGTTGCAAGCTCGCGGAGCCGGTCCCTTTAGAGTGTTGAAATGCGTTGGATCCAATGCGTATGTTGTGGACCTGCCCGAGGAATATGGTATAAGCTCTACCTTCAATGTATCGGATCTTGTTGCATATAGGGACCCAGTGGTGATCCCTAGTGAGCCTTTTGAGCCATCTCCTCCCCTTGAGAGTGATCCCACACCTGAGTGTCCACTTCCACCTCCAGCCCCTTTTTTACGGCAGCGTGAGCATATAGATCGTATACTGGACGAGCAAGTGACAGTTACCAGGAGTGGATCTTACCCGCGCTACCTAGTGCGATGGAGAGGACGGCCCGCTACTGAGGACACATGGATCACACATGGAGAGTTGCAGTGGATTGATCCGGATCTTCTGGAGCGATACCGGAACAATGCAGACCCTTACTCGACAGGGTCGAGTTTCTCCCACTCGAGGAGAATTGGTGCGGACACCCGAGCGCATGCGAGACACGAGCCGGCGAGCCACCGGTACCGCACGAGGAGCACGACTCGAGCCACCTCAGCATCCCTATGGCTCGGAGACAGTCTGGAGGTTCCCCACTGAGTCATAGCATTTATCATATTTTTTGGGGATTTTTATTTGTGTGTAATGTGTGTGTATTTCATTTTATACGGTTTGCAATTATGAGTGTACGAGGGGCTTATTTGTAAAATGGGACCCCTGGGCCCCATGGGACCCCCAGGACCCCTCCCATTGGTCCATATCAGCCTTGTGGGGTTGGTCAACATCCAAGGTGGACATCTAGAAGCCTTGACTAGTCAATTGTCCACATGGGGGACAATTAGACTAATTTGTCAAGGTTGGCCACCAACCTTCCACCTACCCCCACCCCTAGTCAAGGGGGCGCCCCCCTCTCACCATCAAGGTTTTAATTTTTGAAAAATGTGAGTAGAACTAATTAGTTCTACTCCATTTTTATATTCCCACAAATCCTAGGTCCAAGGGTAGTTTATGTCTTTTGCCAATTCATACATATACCTTGTATTTTCATTTGATGAGAATTAATGCCATTTTGAATCAAAGTATTTCCAAGAGCAAGGGCTGGTGCGCCCCCCTCCTCTCTCCTCCCTCTCCCCCTTGAAGCTGTGAAGGCTTCCATTCTGAGGTGTGACGCCTCGTGTATCAGTTCCGACGATCGTCGCCGTCGCCACGAGCCGCCACCGCACCGCCATCGCCATCAACGGAGTTCTGCCCGCGCAGTATCACAGGAGCTTCCATGAATTTCCTGTCTCAGCCCCGAGCTCAGATTGATCTGGAGATTTTATTAGGTGTTCCAGAGGTGTCAAGGACATCCCACAAATTTTGGTTTGCCATTCAGATCTCGTTTCATATTTTTTGATTTTCGTCCACTCATCCATTTCGGTTCTTCCAGAGTTCTATCTAGATTCATCCCTGCCCTGAGTTTCATATCTTAGGTCCACTTTTTTATTTATTTTGATTCGTCCAATTTTACTGGAGGTTCCACCCATACACCCCTTCATCCATAATTTTTATCAATTTTTGGTTCGTCCATCTCATATTTTCTAAAAATAATTCTCAGTCCCAGCTACAGTTCTGTCCTCCTGTTCCCAGATCCGACCACCAGTCACCCCAAAAATCATAGTAAATCACCACCACCTCCAAATCACATTCCCAAAATAGTCCCAATTCCGTGGTTTGATACCCTACAACTTTGAAGAAGAGTTCAAGAGCTGAATCGGAGGTTTACTAGGCGGTCAACGGTGGTTCTCAGACAAGTACCCTACAGCTCTGAGATTTCGGTTACTGTACAACAGGGACTTGTAAATTCATTAAAGTATTGATCCGACCAGATCCAGCAGACCTCTCTGGGTCTATATTGAAGCATTTGAAGAGAGCTTTCCAACGATAGCTCATGCGTCCCGATCCGACGTCGGTATTGGTCGCAGCGGTCATTTTCGCTGGAGCGCGCGCCTGAAAACAGCAACTAAAAATCCGTGGGCAGCAACTTCAAAGCTTGGGTATCGGGACCGATCGACCCCCGATCGGTGTTCCCGGCCGACCGCCATCGGTGGAGGTGCGCCACCAGGGGTCCCCATCAGAGTGGGTCCCACCCCCGTAGATCCGGAGGACAGCGCCGTCCGTGGGCCCCGCGGGCCTGTAGCAGCCGCCGTTCGGAAAGCACGAAAACGCGGAATTCGGCACCGCCGGACGACATCAAGATGCTGCCCGTCAACCCGAGTTGCGTGATTCCCAGACCCCACATGTGACCTTTTACCTCCCTGCGTGGAGTGGGTCGACTTAGTGTATTGCTGTAATCATTGTTAACCGGGAGTCCGTGATTCGGCCGGGGTTGTCTTCGCCACGCCGGGTGCATGGAGGTAATGGTCCGAACCTCTTAGCGTTCATTTGCTAGTTTAGTATATGGTCTTTTGCCACTGCCGAGAGTGAAGGTACTAGCCCATGTGTCCATGTCACCGCTGTGAGAGTGAGAGTGACCGGTCCCGCGACTCGATCCGAGTCCGGAAGTTGAGTCGGACTACCCTTGACCTCCGCCGGTTCCTTAACCGCGCACGGTCCGCGCTTTCCCTCGCTTGGGACGACAAGTGAGCTTCCACTTCTGTTAGCGACGTTTTGCCACTAGGAGGTCGTAGTGTCGGGTTTAGTGTCTCCCCGGTGTGTGCTACTGGTCGCGTCTTCATCTAGAGTCCGAGGGTGGCACCTAATAGTGTCATCTCCCGTGTCCGTCCCGCATCACACAGCCTCCGGCAAGTTAAGCCCCTGAAACCCGGAATTGACAAGAAAAGATCATTAGGTAACCACGAAGGAGAGGCAGGAGCCGGCCCAAGCAAGCTCACACTTACAACAGTCGTCCCCACAAAGCTCAGGGAGCCAGCAAGTAAGGGGGCCCTGAAGACCGGCTCGGGCGGCTCCGATGCCCCGGACACGCCCTCGTCAGGAGCCGCTTCATCGGAGGAGTAATTGTAGTCTACCTCTTCGCCCGACGATGACTCGACCGCCGCAGGCTCTCCCCTTGCCGGCAAAGGGGCTTCCACTTCGAGGTCAATGGCCGGCGCACCCTCCCACGGGCTAGATGAGGCCGGTACGCAGGACTTCAGCCTCCTCCTCACGTATAGATGCGTCGTCGGGAGTTGCAGGCGGGGCCCGAATAGTCCAGCGACTACCTCTGCTGTGCCTGTCACACATAAGAAAATACGGGTTATACCAAACCCAATCGGCTCCCAAAGGATAAAAGAAGTCAATTAGGCCAACAAAGGCAAATACCCCCTTCAGCTGCTGCAACAGGAGGTGGCTCGCGGATGGCCTCTTTGATGGGCGACGCGGCCTCGGGGACCGCTGCCTCGGGGACCGCGGCCTCGCTCTCGCTCGGGGTCAGCATAAGCGCCGGTTCCTTCGTGTCGCCTCTAAGAAAGAAGCGCATTGTCGCCGTGCGCGCACCCAAGGATGGCCCAGGAGGCAAATCAATCTCGGGTGACGTCGGCAACCGTTGAACCCCGCCGGCATGGTGACTCGGCTCAGTCCGAGTGACCTCGAATTCTTCAAAGGACAAGATAGGGGCCACCGGAGAGGCGGCCGCTGGGACCGGGGACCCCTCTGCCCGTCTCCGCTTCGCCGCTTGCCGCTCGGCCACCTTGGCAGCAGCCAACGCCTTCTTAACAGACACACAACCGGCCATCATGTTCCACAACTACAAGCTCGCTCCCAAGGAAGCTCGGAAATATGCATTGTGCATTTCAATAAAAATCAATGGGGTATCCATAAACCCGTGTCTTGTGGACACGGGTGCGTCCATAAATGTGATCTCCATGAGCACTCTTCAGTTCTGTGGGATCGACGAGGAACAAATAAGACCTTCCTTGATCACGGTCACGGCCTATGACAATAGCAAAAGGCCGCCGCAGGGGATGATTATTCTGAAGGTAGAACTAGGCCCCATGTCAATTCCCACGGAATTCCATGTCCTCGACATGGACCCCACATTCAAGGCTATACTGGGTCGCCCTTACATCGAAGCCATGGACGCTGTGCCTTCCACCAACCATCAGTGCATGAAGTTTCCTTACAATGGGAGAATTATTAAAGTGGTCAGTACACCTGTCCTTCACACAGTGGATGCTATCAACACCTCTCTGCCCTCTATTTGGCCGTCTCATCGGCCCATATTGTCACAACTGGATGTACGTGATTCATCTCACGTTCCACTAGCACCAAAGGAGCCGGTCAGGACAACCGCAACATCATGTCTCCCTTTTCACTCCAAAGGTTGGGAGATTATGAGGAACATCGGCTATCAACAGGGTAAAGGTCTGGGTGCACAATTACAGGGTATGCTCAAACCGCCAAAGGAAATTAGGCCGAACCGTAGGTTTGGCCTAGGCTTCAAAGGACCGTTCAGGGCGGATTGGAAGCCCCTCACATGGACTCTATCAAACCACTTCAACAGAGGGCCCGTTGTTCAGATGGGAGATTACCCACGAGAAGCATATGGGGGATCACATGCTGTATATTTGGCTGAAAAATGTCCGAGGATCACCAAAAGAGGCAAGATCAAAGATCCGGAATGCGAGTGGAACAAATGGTTCGACATACGGGACATTTCCGTTGCACTGGAAAGGATGTTCTCGTCTCCGCAACTTGAAGGACCGCCATTGATCTCCGGAATACCAGAGAATATTACCACTCTTGCCAAGGTTCCAAACTATCCTCGTCCTCGCCAGAAGGACTCTGTCATCGACGGATCTTCATCCGTCCTCAACATTGCCGTCGACGGCTCATTAGCCGCCATCTTCTCATCCACTCGTCTCAGCCTTTGCTGATATCTTCTTCCTGGGCCAGACAATTGTCTGATGATCTTCCCAGATCCCCTTCTCTGTTTACATACCTACGCGGGCTTTTCAACCCGCGCCAGGTCTTCAACCATGATCTGCTCTATGAGCCTCACAATCCTCTAGCCATAACCACTTTTCTCTCTCCTCCAATCTCTTTTCACTGCTTTGTCATTAAAAATGAAAATGAAAAAAAAATGTCAATTTTCAAACTCCCCAACAACACATCTTCGTTGAGGAAACCTCCTACATCTCCCACGGGTGCGTACCGCCTTGCGGACCACCCGTCCAAGGTCCGATGAGCGACCTTTTCTACCCCTCCTCTGAGGGGTCTTCTCCTGTACATTCTACACCATCCTCTTCGTCTTCCTCTTCTTCTGTAAATATTGTCAGTCAATCTAGGAATGATAGGCCAAGGGTAGTACCTAGGAAGAAATCCAAGGGTAGGCAGATCCCTCGTCGATTCCTTCTGGATTTAGCCGCCAGGTGTCAAGCCCTCCTTGCCATCCCCCAGTTGCTAGAAAATCCCATCCGGCTACCGAAATAGAATGTGAGGGCGACTGTGCATTTGATGAAGGGTATGGAGTCTACGAGATCACGGATGAAGAATGCCCCACTGAAGATGAGGGTGAAGAATATGAGGATGCGGCGGGCGCATACGCAAGTGGAATGAGGAGATTCGACGAGCCGTCAACCGCCGTAGAAGAATCCACCAAAGAAGTCAACTTGGGAACTGAGGAAGACCCTAGGATCATCCTCATAAGTGACAACCTACCACCCTCTGAAGAAGAGGCATTAATTGAGGTTCTCAAGGAATATAAGGACACGTTCGCATGGAGCTACGAGGATATGCCGGGTCTGGATTCAACCTTGGTCGAACACCGTTTAACCCTAAAACCAGGGTCCGTCTCGGTAAAACAAAGGTTAAGGCGTTTCCACCCTCAAATGGCTTTGAAAATGAAAGAAGAGGTCGATAAGCTCCACAAAGCCAGGTTCATTAGAGTCGTTCTTTATCCTCAATGGGTGGCGAACATTGTCCCGGTCATGAAGAAAGATGGGAAAGTCAGGATTTGTATCGACTTCCGGGACCTTAACCGCGCGTGTCCAAAGACGATTTTCCCTTACCTCACATTGATGTGTTGATTGATAACACGGCAGGCTACGAAACCCTCTCATTCATGGATGGATTTTCAGGATACAATCAAATTCGTTTGGCAGAAGAGGATCAGGAAAAGACGTCATTCACTACCCCTTGGGGAACATATTGTTACGTGGTCATGCCGTTCGGATTAAAGAATGCTGGAGCTACTTACCAAAGAGCGATGATGGCCATATTTCATGACATGATGCACATATATCTGGAAGTGTATGTGGATGACTTATTGGTAAAATCAAGGACCAGGATGGAACATCCAGAAGTTTTGGCTAAGGTCTTGCAGAGGTCAAGGGAGTTCCAACTGAAAATGAACCCGAAGAAGTGTGTGTTTGGTGTGTCGTCAGGTAAATTGCTGGGGTTCATTGTGAGCAAAAGAGGGATCGAGATAGATCCCGACAAAGCTAAGGCTATCAGGGATATGCCGCCTCCCAAGAATTTGAGGGAAGTCCGAGGTTTAATCGGGAGGTTGCAGTTTATTCGTCGGTTTGTGTCTCAACATTCACAAAGGTGTAGACCTCTCTACGAGTTGACCAAGCCAGGAGTAGAATTCCACTGGAATTCTAAATGTCAGAAAGCTTTTGAAGGGTTGAAGGAATATCTGGCTAGTCCACCCGTTCTCATTCCACCCAAACCAGAAAAACCTCTGATCCTTTACGTCTCAGTCTTGGATGACTCCGTGGGAGCCGTCCTCGCACAAGCTGATGAAGAAGGCAAGGAACGGGCAACCTATTACTTGTCCAAACTTCTCAATCCCTGTGAGCAGAAGTACACCGTCATGGAGAAAACCTGTGCTGCCCTCGTTTGGGTAGTGCAGAAATTGAAGCACTACTTCTTGGCTCATGAGGTCCACTTGATTGCTCGAATGAATCCTATCAAATTCCTTCTGGAGAAAGCCGTCCTTACGGATAGGCTAGCACGCTGGCAAAGTTTTCTCTCTCAGTTCGACATCACCTACATCCAGCAAAAGGCGATTAAAGGCTATGTCATAGCCGAGCATCTCGCTCACCATCCTCTTCCCAAGTTCGATCCCGTCCAATCAGAGTTTCCAGATGAGGAACTAATGTCCGTCAACCAATCAGATGAGCCAATGTGGACGCTATATTTTGATGGAGCTCTGAATTCTCAAGGGAGAGGAATCGGCGTCGCCCTCCTGTCGCCTGAAGGCCTCACATTCCCATTGGCATACCAACTCAAATTTCCAGTCACCAACAATATAGCCGAATATGAAGCTCTTCTAGCTGGCCTAGAACTCGCTCATTCTTTTCGTATCACTGAGTTGCGAGTCGTAGGTGATAGTCAACTCATCCTTCGCCAGGTGCTCACTAAATATCGCACTCGCGATCCCAAACTCAAGCCATACCAAGAACTCACTGCTGCCTTTGCCAAACTGTTCACAAACTGATCTTTGTTCATGTCCCTCGTCATCAGAATATTCTCGCCGATGCCCTCGCCTCGTTGGCATCATCCATAAGGTTCCCTCTAGGAAGATGGTTTAAGTCCATTTCCATCTACAAACTTCACGCCCCTGCAATCGATGATGCTTCCTACGTAAACATCAAAGACAGGATAGCAAGAAAGATCCTGCAGGAAGATATCCTTGAGAAGAGGGAGATCATGTTGGCAGAGGCCGAAGAAGAACTGGCTGATGAAGAGAAACCATGGTTCTATGAAATTGTCAAATACTGCCAAGATCAGTCTTATCCTGAAGGGGCCACCACAGAGGACAAGAAAGCCATAAGAAGGGTGGCTCAGAAATATACATTGGTTGGAGGTCTACTCTATAGGAGAAGCCTTACTGGTATTCTGTTAAGATGTCTTGGTGACGATGAGGTTTGGAAATGTGTAGAGGAGACGCACTCGGGCGTGTGCGGTGGCCACGTGAATAGTCAGATGCTCGCCAAGAAGATCATTCGCCAAGGCTTTTATTGGCCCACTATGGAAGAAGATTGTGCTGTCTATGTCCGTAGGTGTGTCAAGTGTCAACTTCACGCCGATAAAATCCATTCACCATCTTCCTCACTTCATCCAATATCTTCCCCGTGGCCTTTCTCCATGTGGGCATTCGACATCATTGGTCCCCTAGGTGATCCCAATTCCCTCACCAAGCAGAAATCTTTCATCCTTACTGCGACGGAATACTTCACCAAATGGGCCGAAGCGAAGCTTACGCGGAAATCAAGGCGTCAACAGTCTGCAAGTTCATCATGAAAGAACATCCTCGCCAGATTCGGCGTCCCAAGCACGATCGTCACCGACAATGGGCCACAGTTCATTTCTCAGGACCTACAGGACCTCTGCAAAAGGTACGCAATTGCATTGCATCATTCATCGCCTTATTACCCACAAGGTAACGGCCAAGCGGAGGCCACCAATAAAACATTGCTCAAAATCATCAAAAAAACCTGCGAGTCTAGTAAGTTTTCAGACTGGCCAGAAAAACTTATCGAAGCCCTATGGGCCTATCGCACTTCAATCCGTACCCCCACCGGGCAGACTCCATTTGCCCTTACTTATGGTATGGAAGCGGTAGTCCCGTACGAGACTCTGATCCCTTCTCTCAGGGTACAATTGGACGAGGAATTTCCCCTCGACGATCGTCGTAATTCACTCCTCGCCCAGTTGGAACTCTTGGATGAGAAGCGGCTGGCCGCTGCCGAACACGCGCGTGTGTATCAAAATAGACTCGCTCGCTTTTACCAAAAGAAAGTCGTTGAGAGAAAATTCAAAGTCGGTGAGATGGTCGTAAAAAGAATTTTTGTCAAACCTGGAGGGCCGCGTTCTAAGCTCCAACCCAATTGGGAAGGACCATTTGTAATTCAAGCCGTGTACCCTGGCAACGCCTACAAGCTAATCAACGCCGAAGGGACCGAGTTATCCCACCCTTGGAATGGGCTTTATCTTAAGAAATACTACCCTTAGCACAAAACAAACAAAAAAAATGATGAAAAGATAAAAACATCAAAAACAAAGAAATACCGAAAACCACTAAAAATATGGAAAATTCAAAATGCCGATGCCTGGCAGTCACCATGTAGTTAAGTTCCTGCATCTAACCTTCATGTTAGGATAGGGCCCATTAAGGCTTGGTAGTCACCGGGTCTTGGTTTGCCAGAACCGTGGAGATCCCTGTCCGGCCACGTCGGCCTATGCTCGCTCGAAGGAAGCTAACATGTGCTCACTTATGTATTTTATTCAAAAAAAGTCGGTAGCATCACCTACGGTGGAGCGTCACCCAGAAGATCTCCGGAAGCTGTAATCTTTATTCTTTTCTCTTCGACCAAATGAGACAGTCGGCGCCCTTAAAACGCTGAGCATGAGAAACCGAAACTCAAACCCCAAAGGCAAGAGTAGGATCCATTTCCTCGAGCATCGATCAGAGCACGAGAAGAGGGCAGTGTCCCCGCAGGCATACGAAAAGGGAGCCCACAAACGTCAAACGACTATATCTCCCTCACAAAAAGAAATACAAAATCAAAATCAAGAGAAAAGCCTGGTCGTGACCGTGCCTGTTGCGATAAACGGAACCCCTCAAAGCAAAAGTCTGAATCCACAAAAGGGGCCGTGGAATGTAAATGCTCGAGATTTGGTCCGAAGTTGTCCGAAAGGAAAGAGTTAATGGGCCCTTATTCGCTCGCCGGGTTAACGGTTTTGCTGATCCTCTCAGGAGGTTTATCCCCCACGCTCTTCCTTCTTCCTCTAAAGATGAAGGTTCGATGGAGTTTCTGAAAGGTGAAAACTGCCCAGGGTCTGCGACCTTATTTTAATATACACATTTGGTTGCCTACTTTGAAAAGTAAAAGCTATCGCTGCGAAGGAGTCTCCGTGTTTCTGGCTGGTCAAGACCCCTGTTTACCACCTTGATGTCTTCTTGTTTAACCTCGGGCTTAGGCCAATGCAAGCGCGTCACCTATGGGTGCGACGGCGTCTGATTCCGGGTCAGCGTCGCGCGGTTGGTCGTTAGGGTTCCAGGGTGTTCCATCATATACCATCTAGAGTTGTGAGGAAACAGACCCGGGTCGGGCAAATCATTTACCTCAAACACCTTTTGGGTGAATCCCTGTGGTCGGAAGCGACTGGGAGCCTAAGCATGGCATGACGGTATTGTCATCAGGGTAAGTCTTAGCCGGCGGGATCATCATTCGAGGGGTCTAGAGGCCCAAATCAACCTAGATGTGCACTTAGGATACCTGGGAGGTTAGTAAGAAACCCCTGTCTCACGTAGGTTAGGTGCCATTTGGGTGCTTGCCAGGCGTTAGCAACAAAAAAATTGAAATGATAAAAACAACAAAAAATGGAAAAGAGAAAATGTACATATTTGCAAACAAAAAAAATCTTTTTATGATAAAACAAAAAATGCCAAATATAAAAAGAAAACAAATCAATTTTGCATGATCGCATTTGCGTGCAGCATCTCACTTTAATACCGCTTGCATTCGTGTGCTTGCCTGTCGCATTTATCATCACCACATCTTTCCATTGCCTTCGTTAATAAAGGCTTGGCCCCTTGACCAGTTATCAAGGACAGTCACAGTGACCATTTGCTTATTGAGCAAGGGGCCAAGTCAGAACAGAAATTCTGATTTGTTTGTTTCAGTGATATGTGCAGGGATTCAGGCAACAGAAGCAAAGGTGAAAAACAAACAAACCGAACCTTGTATTTTATTCCAAAAACAAAAAAATTACATCAAGTTCCGCCCTCTCTCTCTGCATTACTCGTCCCACTACTCTCCGGGCACAACGCTCTCAAAGGTGCTACCCAACTACGAAAAGCGGTACTCCTACCGCTCTGTACTCCTCTTCCTATTCCCACATCCCGGCGTTGATCTACGGAAGCAGCAGAGAAGCTACCAACACGAAAGCCACGCTCTCGTGCTCTTCGGTAGCGCTCCTCACCATCTCTCAGCCACTGTTCAGCAAGACCAAGGCTGATTCGGAGTTCGAATAGTTGGGCCTCCATGGCCCTTCGTTCCTCCCTTTCAGTCAATCTGTTGGCTCTTTCTCTCTCTGCGTCTCTTTCTTTCTCTGCACGTTCTCTCTCGCGGTCTTCCCTCTCCAACTGGAGAGTGATCCTCAGTTCCACAGCATCCCTAGAGGAGTCGTCATCAGGATGACGCCGCAGTTCCCTCTCCAGTTCTGCTATCCTAGCCTCCTTCTGCGCAGCTTGGGCAAGCGCTTCTTCCGTCTCCTTTTCCTGCCGAGTGTACCATCTCAGATACGCGATAAGGCATAAACAAGGAGAACTCAACACTGAGACTCTTACCTGTATAGAGAGCATCCCTTCTGCCTCCGCAGCACGCTGCGTGGCGTGAGCAAGTTGCTCATGAAGCAAGTCAAGTTCTGAGGTGGGAATCCACAAGCTGGAAGAGGCACCACCTACTCCCATCGCTGGGGAAGCCGCGCCAATCTGGGCATGCTACGACCGCGTGAATTAGCAGCCAACATCTGGAATCTGGGGTTTTAATTAGGAACGTACTGTACACCTACCAAGGCGCTCGTAGCTCCGCGGGCATCACCCAACTGTTGTTCCATCTCTGCCAAGCGAGTTCGTAAATTCGCTATCATGGCATCCCGGACATCCTGCAGCCTTACGAGTCAGCATTTTCACCAGAAAACCAAGAAAAGGAGAAAGAAGAAAAGAGAAAAGGGGAAACCTACCTCCACAAGTCCCCGGGGTTGGAGCCGCTCTGCGTACTTTGTCCTATATAGACGCAAGTAGTCCTCGCTATCCCGTGCCTGTGATTCTACAATCGTGCCACCCCGTTGCCAGTCTTCATACTGTTCGGGAATCGCACGCGCCAGTCAATGCAGGTCGCCGGTCCCCGCGTCTTTCTCCCGACACGAGGTGGCGCAGCTGAATCCACCCATTCTTGAGCCAGTCCTAAAGTCCTCATAACCAATCGTAGCCGAAGCGGCTCGATTTCATTCAGGCAGTGAATCCACAGTTCCCGTCCGAACCGGGCATGACTTGCTAGAACCCACGGCTGGTCGGCATCGACCATGTCTGAGTAGGGTCTCCAGTTTACCATCGCTGCAGGGAACTCCTGTAGCTCCCGCCTTAGCACCATCAGTTGGTAGGTTAGGGGTGCCGCACTCATGATGGGTTCCCACCGCCTGGCTAGCGGCACCATCACGGGTCGCCAATGCCGAGCTCTCCCATAGGGAGGTAATAATAGCTCCACAGCTGCTCGGCACAGGTCATCAGTACCTTGCAAAAACACAAAAAAATACAAAACAAGCAAAACCAAAAATACCTGGATGAATGGTGTGAAACCACTCACAGCCATCTCACGATCCGCTTCTTGGAACAGGCCTGCAAACAAGTGTGCCAGCATGGCAGCTCCCCAGGCATAGTACCCTACTCTTTCAAGGTCTGATAGCAGCTCTAGGAAGCGACATTGGATACCGTCCCCTTTCGAGCTCAGTACCAATCTCCCCAAAAGAAGAGGAGAAATCTCCTCAAATCTATGTTGCATCTTTCCCAGTTGCCGAAATCTGTGCAGTACACGGCACGGCATCCTATTTCCATCTTTCCATAACTCTTCTGAGATTCATCGTCCCGCCGACGAGTGTCGGTGAGCCCTAATGCATCCATGAGGGACGCCCTGGCTACCGACCTATTTTTCCGACCATCTAGGTCCAAACCCAGTAACTTCTGGGCACCTTCTCGGTAGTCCGCGTAAGTGACTCCGGTCACTGCCTCGCCCTCCACCTTCAGGCTTGTGATCCGGACCACATCCTCCAAGCTGGGCACCATGTGCCCCCAGGGCATCAGGAATGCCCGACTCACTGGGTCCCATCTCTCACACAAGGCTTGGATCAGGACCAGGTCGAGCTGGATCGGCTCGATCCGAAGAAGGTGCCAAAACCCATCACGTCTAGCCTGGCCTTCTGAAAATCTGGGAGACCTCGGTATGCTGCCACTACCAACTCCCATGAGATCTGTGATTTCATCACACTCTACGCATGCAGGGAATGGAGAGGAGGTTTGGTCAGAAAGAAAGGAAGAAAAAAGAATGGAAAAAAGGGCAGAAAACTTGGCTTACGAGTTGTGATTGGGCCCTTTCGCTAAGTGCCCTTCGAGGTCCGAAAGCCTCCTGGAACTACTACCACTGGACCTGCTTCTCTTCGAGGAGTGGGAAGATTCGCCCTCCATCCAACTCTCAGAATTTTGAACTCCTCCTCTCCCGTGAGAACTTGTGCTCCTCGAGTTAGCTCTCGATATACCTGGGAGATAAAAGGGACAAGAATTTATAGAAATGGAAGGAGTGCAGGCCAAGATTGCCTCCATCACCTGTTAATGATAGCCCTCGCAATGAGGAACCTGCCATGCGGTCCCGTGTGTCACTTCACCGCTCGCACAGGGTGATTGATTGGACGAAGAATATGACGACTAGCCCCCTATGTTGTCTAGGGAAACCCTTTCATGTTTTGAAGGACGTCCGCAAAATTTGACACAACATCCGAGAAAAGGGACTAGGGCCGTCATTATTGACTTCGACGGCAGATTCCCGTGGAAATGGTCACAACAAGACGCGATTCTCTACTTGGGGTGGAGTCTCGGCAGACCCATCACATGGGAACAGTGCAAAGGAGAGAAGTGTAGGGAAGAAGGAATGCACAAGAGAACAAACGAGCAGCAGAAAATCAAATCACTCCATTCTTAATTCTACATAAGCTGTCATAAACACTACAATCATAGAGAGGAGGCGAGTCCACCAGCTCACCGATCCTCACCATCACTCATCTCTCTGGGCGCTCCCCTCCTCTCCCCTGAGGTGAGGGTCCCTCAGAAGCCTCTGGGATCCTCGTGCAGCAGCACCTGCCTCGCCTCTTGGCGCCTGCTCCGCAGCAGTGACTCGCTGCTCCTCCCCTGGCGTGGCGAAGAAGCCACTAGCGGCAAAGCGACCAGACTGGCAGAGTCGCTCCCCGAACTCTCGCGCTCTCTCGTAGCGCGTCTCCATCCCTCCTAGCCTCTGCACGACGGCCTGAAGGCCCAGCTGGAGCTCCCTCACTTGGGCCTCCAAGGCCCTCCTCTCGGTCTGATCCCGCTGTCGCTCGGACCTTCTCTCGGCTTTCTCTCTCTCTGCCTCTCTCCTCATCATCTGCAGAAGAACCCTTAACTCCAGGATGTCTGGAGAAGGTCTCTCCTCACCACGATGCCACAGCTCTGCTACAGTCGCCACCCAGGCATCACGCACCTCTTCCGCCCGGGTCGCACGGGCCACCGCATCGGTAAGTTGCTCCCGGAGGGAGGCAATCTCGAGAAAAGGGGCCGAGGAACTGGAAGATACGCCACCAATCATCCCCGTCGTCGCTGTCTGCTGGGCAAGCTGGAACAAAATAGACAACGGCCGTCAGTGAAACTCCAAAATCTGAAGATAAAAGTGCGGCACGTAACTTACCAGGAGCGACAGCTCATGTTGAGCGACGGCCAGCTGCCGCCTAGCCTCTGACAGTTGGGCGCGCGAGCCGCCGATGCCACGCGTGTCCCCAGCTTGGGGAAGCCCCGCATAACTCTCTCTCTACCGCCGCAGGAAGTCGGCGCTGTCCTGCACCAATACACTCCCTTGCTGTCCAGGGAGACGTACGTGCCAGTCCTCGAGCCTCGCCTTGCCGCGACTCTCCCTCCTGACGCGGCTCGGCTCGTCCGCACTCGCCCACTCATCGGCCAGGCCTAGGGTCCTCGCCATGTCCTGCACCAAGAAAGGGGTCCCACATCAGTCAAAAAGAACGCGTCCCCTGTCTAGGACGCGTCCATCATTTAAGTGCAACATTCGCCGAACCCTTTCCCCCCTCGCACGGCTTGCTTCAAAACTCAAAATGGATCAAAGAGGGGGAAAACCAAGCACCTACCAGACCGTGTTCACCTCCCTCCGCGACATCGGGCCCCTCGGGTCCCTCGGGGGCCCGAAGCGGCCCTTCCTCCTCCATAGATGCCGTTCCATGCTCTGGCGCGTCCCTCCTTGGGCGAGGGGTCCCGCGTCCCTCTCCACCTTTGCCGTGGTCCAGACCGCCGAACTCCATCGATCGAGGGGAAGAAGACAAAGACGGGCGAGCAAGTTTCGGCGGAAGGCAGGCTCATTTGCGGGTAAGGCACGGAGAAGAAAGGCCACCCGTCGCTTTAAATTTGAATTCGAGGATTAAGACGCGTCCTCGCGCTTGGACGTGCCCAAAAGAAAGTGAAAAAAAAAAGGGAACAAAAAACCCTCCATGCAAAGTAGTTCCCTCCTGTCCAGGGCAAAGTCCCGTGAAGCGTGACCAACGTGGTGTGAAAGAAAGTGCAGGAAGGAAAAGGGCACACGACAAAAGGAACCACACGAAATCCATTTCATACAAACAGTCAAAAGTACATCATACAGTGAGGACGGTGGGGTGTACAAACAACTCTCTAACTCTCACCACCACCCTCCTGGTCATCTCTCTCCTCCCTCCTCTGACGGGGATCCCTAGGGGGCCTCTGCGACCTCTGTGAACCCTGAGAAGCCGTGCTCGCCTCTCCAGGTGGCACCATGCCAGCCTCCAAGGTGCGGCGACGCTGCTCGGCCGAAGAAACTAGAAAGCTGCCCACAGAAAAGGAACCGGACTGACGAAGTCGCGCCCCGCGCTCCTTCGCCCTCTGATACCGCTCCTCACTCTCCCGAAGTCCCCCCTCCGCCGTGCCAAGACTCAGCCGGAGCTCCGACACCTGGGCCACCAGAGCTCTCCTCTCGTCCCAATCTCGATATCGCTCTGCCATCCTGTACTCCCTTTCTTTCTCTATGGTCTCCCTATCCCTCTCCCTCTCTCTCTCCACGGTCTCCCTATCCCTCTCCCTCTCCTCTCTCTCCCTCATCGCCTCTCTCCTCGATAGCTCGAGGGCGATCCGTAGATCCACTACGTCGCGAGGAAGCTCCTCAGCCTCCCGTCGCCGCTCCTCCTCTAGCTCCGCAATCCGGGCGTCACGCTCTGCCACCCAGGCATCGCGCTCCTGCTCAGCACGAACAGCACGGGCCAGGGCCTCCCGAATCTCGGCCACCTGTCAAAGCACGCATGCACCGTAAGAGAACAGTGATAGAAGGAAAGCAGCTAGAAGAGGGTCAGGGCCAAGCAAGCACTCACTCGAGCCTCGCGGTCACGCTCGGCCTCCTCAGCCCGAGCCACCGCATACGCCAGCTGCAACTGGAGGGCAGAAACCTCCGGAGGAGGGCCCCGCAAACTGGAACCCGCTCCACCAGCCGTCCCGGCTGTCGCTGTCTGGTGGACCCGCTGAAACACGGGGCAAACGTCAGTCAAAGGCTAAGCATCAAAAATCTAGGTCACAAAAAATGCATTGCATAGACTCACCAGGATCTCCAACTCCTGTCGGATGGCCACTAACTACCGCCTGGCGTCTGCCAGCTGGGCCCGCAGGTCGGCAATCATGTTGTCACGAGCATCCTGCATTGCACATAAGTTAGTGCCACATGCATATACATATAGAAGGGTGAAGCAGTTTATTTCACTTACCCCTGCCATACCACCCAAGGAGAGGCGGTCCCCGTACGTAGCTCGGTACCGTCTCATGTAGTCTGTGCTGTCCTGTACATGGGACACCACTGGGACCCCACCCTGCTGCCAGTCCTGGTACTGTGCTGGGAAGCGCGTGCGCCAGTCCACAATCTTTGCCTTCCCCTTGGTCTTCCGCCCGATGCGGGCCGACTCATCTACATCAACCCACTCCTGGGCTAGCCCCAACGTCCTCATAACCAGCCTCAGCCGAAGCGGCTCGATCTCGTTCAGGCAATGGACCCACACGTCCCGCCTGAAACGAGGAAGACCCGCTACAACCCAAGGCTGGCCAGCGTCGCCCATGCCCAGGTAGGGTCTCCACACCACCTGCATCACCATACATAGATCATGATAGTTACCATTCAGTCACATGCATAAAAAACACAAAAAAATCATACGCATCATACCATGGCCACGGGATACTCGCTCAGCTCCCGACGAAGTGACGCCAGCTGGTAGCTGTGTGGTGCCGCTACCACGACCGGCCTCCACTATCGCGCTAGAGGAACGGCTCTCCTGTTCCCCTGCCTGGCCCTCCCCATCGGGAAGTAGTAATAACTCCACACCTGCATCCATCATACATCATTAGCACGAGTAATTGCATATTTAACTACGGTAAAATACATAAATAAATTATGTACCTGGAGAAAAGGTGCGAAGCCACTGACTGTCGTCTCCCTCTCTGAAGTCTGGGAGAGATCAGCAATCAAATGGGCAAGCAGAGCCGCTCCCCACGCGTAGTGCCCCACTCTGTCAAGGTCCGCAAGGATCCCGAGGAAGCGGCAGTGGATTCCATCCCCCTTCGTCCCCAGCAGAAGGCGGCCCAAGAAGAAGAAAAGAAACCTCCGGAGGTCTAGGTCCACCAACTCCCGCTCGCTCGGGTCCTGGGTGAAAGCTGCACGGGCATCCCCCTCCAGTCGTGCCAGAAACTCCGCTCCAGTCTCGCTAACCCGCTGGCGCGGGTCGACGAATCCGAGCGCCTCCATAATCTCCACTCGGCCAACTACCCTGCTATCTCTGTCAGTCACGCTCGTCTCTAACCACAGCAGGTCCAGGGCACTCTCTCGGTAGTTGGGGTAGGTGACCCCCCCCACCGCCTCTCCGTCCACCCGTAGCCCGGTGATCCGAGCCACGTCCTCCAGTGTCGGCACCATGTGTCCCCAGGGCATCAGAAATGCCCGGCTCGATGCGTGCCACCACTCTCTCAATGCCTGGATAAGAGGAAGGTCGAGCTGAAAGGGCTCGATCCTGAGGAAGGCTCCAAAGCCCATGGCGTCCACACGCGCCCTCTGAAAGTCTGGCAGCCCACGGTATGCTGCCACCACTACGGACCAGCTGATCCGGCCCTTCATCACGCCCTGCACACCAAAATCAACAAAGAACACATCAGCATCATGAATAATATTAAGCAATAACACTACATATTCTACTTATTTATTTTATGTTATCATATCTTTAAAAAAATTTAGGATTTTTATGGAGGCGTCCACAACGTTGGACGCTTCCTCTCTATTTGCCTTTTTTTCTTTATAGAAAAACCCAAAACAAAAAAATATATTAATAATATATATATTATTATGGAGGCGTCCCAGGTCCTGGACGCCTCCTTATTATTAAAATCCTATTTTATTATTTACGTAAATAAACAAATAAACAAAAAGAAAATGTGGAGGCGTCCAGGGCCCTGGACGCCTCCTTTCCCTCACTCCCCGGCCTTCTCTCACAGCCTCTCGCCCGTCCGTTTAGCCTATTGAACCACAGAGTGAGAGTTCCGAAGGGCTTACCGGGTTGTGATCGTCCTCTCCCACGTCGCCAGCGCCCGCAGCGGCCTCCGCGGCCAGAAGAGGCACCTCCATCTCCTCCTCCGCAGCAATCTCCTCTGCTGCAGCCTCCTCGGCATCATCCCTCAGCCTCCTTGGACGACGAGCCCGTCGTTTACGCTTCTCTCCACCCCGGCTCGGGCCTCCTTGCTCCATTGGGACTAAGAATGGGTCGTCTGAATGAACAGTAAATGAGCAAAGGGGGGGGGCAGCCCTTATATATAGAATCTACCTTCTTTGGGGCGTCCAGGCGCCTGGACGCCCCAACAATTTTTTATTTTTTTTTATTTTTTCAAAATTCAAAAAATTAGGGGCGTCCAGGACCATGGACGCCCCCAAAACAAAAAACCAAAAAAATAAAAAATAAAAAATTAGGGGCGTCCAGGACCCTGGACGCCCCCAAAATAAAAAACCAAAAAAATAATAAATAAAAAAATTAGGGGCGTCCAAGACCCTGGACGCCCCCAAAACAAAAACTTAAAAAAATTATAAATAAAAAATTAGGGGCGTCCAGGCCCCTGGACGCCCCCATAATAAAATTTTCAAAAAAATATATAATAAAAGAAAAAAAGAGAGAGATATGCGTATTTATATAATCCAAACAAAAGAAAAACCACAAAAAAAATAATAATAATTAAGGGGACAAGGGTCCAAAACATCCATGCTAGATTTTATTCCATCAGAAAAGTAGAATATGCTACATCAGGGGCTTAGGCGCCTTAGGCCTTAACTTTCCCAGTTCGGTTACATAAGCCCTCCACAGCTCACATTCTTCCCCCACGTGCGCTAAGGCCTTTCCCGCAACACTTGTCTTCCAGGGTGCTTTGACGGCCTTCGCTTCCTTCGCATCCGCTTCAGTACCCAACTCTCTCTTCTTCAAAGGAACGATGCCAGTCGATAGTGGGAACGAATGGCGTGGAATGCCGACTTGGAGGCAGCATCGATGCGCGTTATAAAGGACAAACTCGGTCGCGTCGATCAGTTGAAGATCAGCTTCGGGGGAAGGCCTCATGAGGAGATCAAGCGAAAGCAAACATGCCGGTGCGCAAGTAAAGAAGCCTTGTGTCACGGTGCGGAAGTGAGACCGCCAGTCTTCACGTTTCTTCAGCCACGGAACGCGGGTCACTACAGTACCACCGAACCCTAACACGTCGGCTATGTGATGAAGATGGCTTTGTTGAAAGAGCTTCGAAGCGGTTGGCATTCCCTCACGGTGATCAAACTTGAAATGCAAATCCAGCCAGCAACTCAGGACAAGTGCGCAACCAAAAGGAGGCTTACCCATGCTCGAGGCAGTAAGGCCACTATACAGGTAGGCGAGGACAGCGGGTCCCACCCTCTTTCCATGCCAGATCCCGCAGATAGCACTCAGTTGGTCTTCCTCCACCATGTTGTCGGTATAAGGAAACAAGAGAGCACCCGCCAGACAAATGGTGAACCCCTTCATGATTCCCTCCAAATAGTCATCGTCTGGTGACCCTCTCAGGGCGTCCATGACCCACTCCGCAAGCTTTTGGAGATCGATCCCCTTTTGAGTACGGACCTTTCTGGCTGTGTCGGGCGGCATGAAGCTTTCAAGAACGCTTTCGGAAGTCCCCCGTGTCAGCATCCGCATAGCCTTCACCTTCCCATCACTCTTGAATTTCTTCAATCCGAGCAGAAGTTCCACCTCCTCGAGGAGGATGGTCACCTCGAAGGTCGGGAAGATAAAAGTGTGGGTCTGAGGATGCCAGATCTCCACTAGTGCGCCCATAGCCGCCCAGTCCATACGAATCTTCTCATAGTGTTTGGCGTGAATAAGGAGCCCCTGCAGATGCCACTTCGAGAGTATGGCCCTCATGCCGATGGAGATGTTGGAAGTTAGCTTTGAAAGCCATGGCAGTTTGGAAAACTTCCTCGGGACTGGGAAGAGTGGATATGGCTGGAAGAGAAAAGAAAGAAGAAGAAAGGAAGGAAGTAAGAAGAAGGTTCACGTGGAGAAATTTGAAATGAATCAGCTTACCATACGCGACATGATCGTCCCACTCAAATGACCCTCGAGGTCGGAGAGTCGCCTGATCTCGCTGCTAGGCCTGCTCCTCTTCATAACGCGGGAAGACTCTCCTTCCATCCTGAAAATCTCTAGATTCTCCTCTCTTTCCTCTCCTGAGCTTCCAAAACCCACCTTGGTGCATTTGAACGAACTAGCCTAAGGGGAGTTCTTATAGGAAGGGAAGATCGCTACAGGACAGAACATGTCACATCAGTGGTCATTGTTAAGATTTTGTCTGGATCTCCTTTGTACTGTGGTGCGATTCTGCTGTGATTCTGCTACTTTCTGATGTTGCTAACCTTTGCTAGGCTGTGTAGGTTTTACTAACGGACGTCTTTGTCCTGTCTCCTGTCCCACCTTTCAATGGTTGGTCCCACCATGCCATGCATCATAGTATACGATACCTACGCTACTAGAACATGTCAAGGACCTTGCGGCCCAAACAAATCTGGGATTTGAGTTCCCCTTCAACAAAAACAGTGATGATCCCGGAAGAATTTGGGTTGTACGGATAGGCCGTTAACTTGTGGTAGCATGGGGACGACGGTTCCATTCAGTGAGTTGGTGCGCGGATAAACGGGCCCCAGCCCAGTGTCGGCTCACCGGATCGGTATCCTGACCCGTTCTTAACAAGTTGATAATATTATCCTTGGCTATTTTTTATTTTAGTTTGTTTTAAATTTTTATTTTAACTCAGCATGCATTCATATAGGACTTTGATTTATTGCGGAAGATCATTCAAGTGATTCGATTGCGAAGGCCGTTGTGCTTCAATTCCTACAAATATGAGATATTCCACTCCGAATGAAATACTGAGTTTCCTTGAAACGGCCCTACGTTGCTCTTCCAAAAGGAGACCCTTGTTTGGACAGACCCTCAGATATTCCTTTTTACCTTGTTTGACCCACCTTGGCCGCAGCACTTCCACGTTGGCTGGTAACCGCTCCCCAAAGGTGAAACCTGCAGGTTTATGACCCAGGTGCTTCCACACCGAGAAGTTGGTCTCTTTTTATTTCATGCCTGAGCGCACATCTCACCCTCCCTTATTTGACCTCCGTCCAAGCAATCGTCAATATTTGAAAGACCTTCTTCAACGTCGCCTCATTGAAACTTCAAGAAAGATTCCAGACAGTAACGTCAAAAGCGTGTCTCATCACACCTTGGCATCAACTTATCAGTCCGCTCCCACTTCATTTCACTCCACTTCGATACCATTCCACTACGTGTCGCTCCCTTGCAAAGCAGACGCCAAGGCGGGGCAGCTGTAGACACGCCATTCTTGACGTCTCCTGAGAAAGTCTCATATTACTATACAATGCCCCGCGACGGCTTACGCATTTCGAATCTCTTAAATACTTACTTTTCTTGGGTCTTCTTCTGCCTTTTCCGGCATCCGGAATCGTCTCGTCACGGCATTCGGACGGCATCAACACAAGTCAGACGCATCATGAGGTTCCGGAATCAAGAAGGGTGTCTGCCGGGCGGCCGCCAACGCCTGAACTGAGGACCCGGGTGGGTCTTAATGGGGGCGTTGAGGCCCATGGACGCCCCCATTCTTTTAATTTATTGTATTTGTTTTTTGAAAACCTAAAAATAAATAAAAAAATATATATTAATGGAGGCGTCCAGGACCCTGGACGCCTCCATAAAAACTAATATAAAAAAATATGTAAAATGCCAGTTGGCATAAAAGACAAAACATAAATAAAAAAATATATATATATTAATGGAGGCGTCCAGGCCCCTGGACGCCTCCATAAAAACAAGTATAAAAATTAAAATGCCAGCTTTGGCATAAAAACAAAACAAAATAATAAAAAATAATATATTGATGAAGGCGTCCAGGCCCCTGGACACCTCCATCAACTCCCTCACGGGCGCCGCCCACCGAACGACGGTTTGTCGTGTGTGAAAAAATCCAAATTATGGAGACGTCCAGCTCGCTGGACGCGCCCATTTCAAAATCACGAGGCGCCGCTCACAAAATCACGCGTTGTGTCAAACCGCGTGCGGCCGTCGGTGGTGTTCGGTGGACCTGTTAGGGGCGTCCGGGGCCCTGGACGCCTCCACAAAAATATTTCAAAAAAATTAATAAAAATAGAATAAAATATTAGTTCGGCCCTGATGGAGGTGTCCAGGGTCCTAGACGCCTCCACCCTCCGGAGCCATATAAATAGAGGCCCACCCCCTCAGTTCTGGGGAGCTTCGAAGAGATCCGATAGGCTACCGGAGCCCAGAGGCTACCGGAGTCATTTTCTAACCCGTGGGGTCTTTTGTAGGTGGAGGTTCTGCCGGCTTCTCGGGTGCCCACGCTCACGAGAGGAAGGTCGTCTTCATCCACCGCGCTTCCACGTCGTCCCCACGCTGCCGGAGCTCCGCCGGATTTCACCATCGGCACATCCAATAAGCCAATCCTTTCCTTTTCTTCGTAGTTCTTTTGCATTCATCATCTCGCATCATCTATCCCCCTTCATAAGGGCGCCTCTTCTTACATACTTCTTGCATCCATCATCTCATTTTCCTCCTACTCGAGTCCGAGAGGGGTTTAAAAGATAACACCAACCAGGTGTGTGTCTTGCCATCATTTCGTTATTTTTATCGCAAGGATTTGAATACTACACCTTCATCTTTCTAATCCACTCGTTACTTGTTTGTCGTTGTTTTGCAAGGGTACCCAAGGAAAGCCCTCTCCGTCGGCCGGCCGAAGGGGGAGGAAGAAGCAACCCGCCATCTCCCGCTCTTGAGGTAGGCGCGATCACTTTCTTTATTTTGGGGTCTTTCGGCCCCTGGCGATCACATCTTATTCTCGAGGCCGCGGCGAGTCACTTCCCCAATGGCCGTTTAAATTCCCGTTCTTATACTCTCTTTATATTCTGTTGTATTCTGCTCATATTCTCGAGGCCGCGGCGAGTCACTTCCCCAATGGCCGTTTAAATTCCCGTTCTTATATGTTATATTCTTATCTATTCATATTCTCGAGGCCGCGGCGAGTCACTTCCCCAATGGCCGTTTAAATTCTCGTTCTTATATATTATATTCTTATCTATTCATGTTCTCGAGGCCGCGGCGAGTCACTTCCCCAATGGCCGTTTAAATTCCCGCTCTTTATATTCTCCTTATATTCTGTTATATTCTTATCTGCTCATATTCTCGAGGCCGTGGCGAGTCACTTCCCCAATGGCCGTTTCAATTCTTGCTATTTAATTTCTGAACCATTCCCGTCCCCCCGAGGTCGCGGCGAGTCACTTCCCGCTATGGCCGTTTAACCCCCATATCTTTCTATATTACATTTGTCCCGCTCGCCCCGCCGGAGCAATCTCCCGTGGTGGCCCCTTCTCTCTTCTCTTATTTCTGTGTTGCAGCAAACAAAAAGAAGGAGTCCGCGCGCTCCGCGTCCTCTTCACACCCCGAACCGCGTGACGTCGCTCACACTCGGCATTAAATACTTCTATCATACCGCAGCAGAGACCCTTAGAGATGGGGTAGCCGTAGCGGGAGGCATAAACACTGTGGTAAATACCAACTCGGACCAGCAACGGAGCATAATTGAACAACATGTACTCCGTAAACTCCACCGCTCCTTCGCGGAAGCTGTGGGCATCTTGAAGCTTCAGCTCCCCAAACCAGCCCAGTGATAGTTCGTACTTGAACCTGATGGCCAAGCAGTCCAAGATGAACGGCTCCTCCCTGTAACCCCATTTCAGGGGAGCCAAGAATAAGCCAAATCGAGGCGGCTCGCCATGCACCTTCCCGGCAGACATGTCCTATTTGGCCGGGGTGAATTGAGGTGCTCGCACCAATTTATCTTCGGCTGGTAACACCCCTTCAATCTCCAAGACTGGTTTCCACTCCCGGGCTTCTCCCACCAGATATATCGGAATGCTCCTGGGGATGCTGTATAATAGACTGTCCCGGGCATGTAGGATCGCTCGCTCGACGGCCCTTATGGTGCGGAAATCTCGCCCCTCTCGGGAGCGCAGGTGCTTCAGAAATCGAATAATGTGCCTATCCTTCGGGAAGTCCTTCCGGTACTCCTCGGTGGCCCGATCAAATGTGAAGCCGCTCTCAACTCTGACAAGCCGGCTGAAGTCCATGCTCTCACTGTTGGACCCCGATGACTCCGCCAAGGCAGCTATTTCCGCATGTTCACGGTCCAGGTCCTCCACGTTGAGCCATGTGACCGCTGG
The DNA here is from genome assembly GCA_022559845.1 of Amorphophallus konjac. Lineage (NCBI taxonomy): Eukaryota > Viridiplantae > Streptophyta > Magnoliopsida > Alismatales > Araceae > Amorphophallus > Amorphophallus konjac. The sequence goes on along the minus strand of CM040123.1, from coordinate 143,026,380 downwards.
CATTGGACCCCGCGGAATGAGGTCGGCACCGATAGCAGTAGCAGGGGCAGAAGAACCACTTGGGGCAGCCATTTATCTGCAAAGATACATAAATAGAAGATCAGAATAAGCCACAGGCAAAAGGGAATGAAAGACTGTAAGGGGACTCTACTACAAGTGAAATAAATAAAGCACTGCCAATTTCTGACGAAATTTTGGCAGAGTTTCCCCTAGGCCAGAGGCGTAAGGGAAAACATGGGTGCGCGTCCACAAGGAGTGACGGCCCCAACAAATCATGGTGGGCCCCGAGAGGCAACACCAGAAGTCCACCGGTCAAAGGACTCCTCTTCCTTAGCTAAAAGTCCCCCTCTTTCCCTGTCGGTACGCTGCCTAAGGTCCCTTCCACAGTACACCTTGGAGTGGCCCTCACCGGCACACGCCCACGAGGGCTTTCCCCGGCACGCCCTAAGCGGCCCTCGCCGGCACGCCCCGAAGGCCGCTTCCCCGGCACACCACTGGGGTGTCCTCCCCGGCACACCCAACAGAAGCCATTCACCGGCACACCCCCCCGGCGGTTCTTCAACGGCACACCCGGCGAGGGGCTTCGCCGGTACGCTCCCCCGAGAGCCTTCCCCGGCACACTCACGGAGGCGCTTCCCCCGGTACACCCTTCCACCCGTTCCCCGATACACCTCCGGGGAGCCTCCCCGGCCCACCCGTTAGTGTCTTCGCCGGCACGCCCGTGAGAGCCCTTGCCCGGCACACGTCTTTGATCGCTCACCGGCACACCCCATGTGGGGTTTCACCGGCACGCATCTCCGTCCTCTCCCCGACACACTCCGCAAATACCCCCGGCACGGTCGAGGCCCCCTCCCGCCGGTGCGACCGGCGGTGGCTGACAGCAGTAGAAGGGGGACAAGGAAGAAAAGAGAAGAAGAAGAAAGGGGGGAGGGGAAGAGAAAGAGAGTAAGAGAGGGAAGAGATAGGGGGATAGAGACGGAGGGGGCGAGGACCCCAGCCGCCGTCCACGATGAAGAAAAGAAAAGGGGGGAGGAAGAGAGAAAGATAGAGGAGGGGGGGGACCCCTCCGTGGCCGTCTCCTCACCCCGTAGATGGAGAAGACTGCGACGACGACCACGGCGGCGTTGGCGTCCGGCGACGGAGAAGACGAAGCAAAAAGGGGGGGCTTCGTCCGTTCGGTCACCAAAGAGAAAGGAGAGAGGGAAGAGGGGCGGTTCGAAACGGGGTGACCGTTCGAAACGCCCCCGCCCCCTTTTATATAAAAAAAAATGAGAACGAAGAAAAGAAAAGAAGGAGAAAAGAAAAAAGGGAAAAAATAATAAGAAGAAAAAAAGGGGAAAATAAAAGGAAGAACGAATAAAAAGGGGGGTATAAAAAAAGGAGAAGAAAAAAAAGAAAAAAAAGGGGGAGAAAAAGGGAGAGAAAGGGAAGTAAAAAAAAAAGCGAGAAGGAAAAATAGGGGGAACGAAGTAAGAAAAAAAAGAAGGAGATGAAGAGATGAAAATAAAAAAGATGAAAAAAAAAGAAATAAAAGGAGAGGAAGCAAAAGTATATGTAAAATATTAAATAGATAGATATATATATACCTACATATGTGCATACACTTACATACTCATCTACTGGCAAATGTGGAGGAGTAGGTCAATAACGTACAGTAATAAATGTCTCTGGGGAAACATTCCATCCCCACGGTCCTATACGAACGAGCGTCCTCACAGGCGAAGACAACTCTACCCCTGCAACTTTATCCCGGCAGTGGCACCATTACCCTGCCAACAAACAAGGCATTCCCTGGCATGTAGCCTCGTGCCTCAGCCACCTCCCATCATACGAAATCACCGTCACGGGCCTTACGCCCGGATCGGCAGAATCTCTATTCTTGGATTGGCATTAGCCCCTTGCCAACGAATAAGTCCCTTTCCGGCGCAAGGCCCCGTGCCCCAGCCACCCACTCTGTTCAATATTGCCATTACGGACCTTACGTCCGAATCGGCACGAATTCTCCCGTTGCGTTGGCATTTTCTTCTTGCCGACGAATAAGCCTTAACTTCCGGCGCAAGGTTTCGTGCCCTAGCCGACACTCGCATATCACTCACTCGTCAAAAAAAAAAGAAAAGAAGAAAATGGGGTTAAAAATAGAGATACCCCGCCGGACTTTCCCCTACACGGGGACAAGGGTAAAAAAAAGGCAACAACCCGGCTATGGCGAAAACCCGAAAGGGAGCCACAGGCAAAATTGGGTACCCCGCCACGTGAAAACCAGAAAGGGCGCATGGGCAAAAGCAAGAGGGGGCCGGTACCAGCGAAAACCCGAAAGGGCGTTTGTATCGGTAATGTGGTTCAAAAAAAAGGGAGAAAGAAAAGGCAAAGAAACAACAAACCAGGTCAGCCCCCGACTCCCCATCGGCACTGACGAAGAGACCAAGAGACAACAAACCAGGTCAGCTCTCGACATCTTGTCGGCGCTGACGAAGAGACCATGAGACCAACAAGCCAGGTCAGCTCCCGGCATCCCGCCGGCACTGACGAAGAGACTAAGAGACAATGAACCAGGTCAGTTCCGACACCCTGTCGGCACTGGCAAAGAGACCAAGAGACAAAGAGATCAATAAATCAGGTCAGCTCCCGGCACCCTATCGGCACTGGCGAAGAGACAAAGAGACCAACACGCTACTTCAGTTCCCGGCACCCCGTCGGCACTGATGAAGAGACCAACATACTACTTCAGTTCCCGGCACGCCGCCGACACTAATGAAGAGACCAACATACTACTTCAGTTCCCGGCACCCTGTCGGCACTGATGAAGAGACGAAGAGACCAATATGCTGCTTCAGTTCCCGGCACCCCGTCGGCACTGATGAAGAGACAAAGAGACCAACACGCTACTTCAGTTCCCGGCACCCCATCGGCACTGATGAAGAGACCAACATACTACTTCAGTTCCCGGCACCCTGTCGGCACTGATGAAGAGATGAAGAGACCAATATGCTGCTTCAGTTCCCGACACCCCGTCGGCACTAACAAAGAGACCAACAAACAACAAACCAGATCGGCTCTCGACACCCCGCCGGCACCGACAAAGAGAAAAGAGACAAGTACACACACGGGCACCGCCCGGCTCATCCTTCGCCCGCGCTACCCATGGGTGGGGGGCATTTGTGGACACCAAAAATTGCACACCTGGAAATCCTGCTCGGCCTCGCGGCAGCAACGGCGCCAAGTGAAGAAACCCCGGAGAAACCAAGCACAAAGGGCCCCACAGCCCGTGGGCCTCAAAGAAAATCAAACGGGCCATAGCTCATGCTCACAGTGGGCTCAAAACTGCCCCTAGAGCCCTTCAACGGCACACCCCCCCTGGGGGGTCTTCAACGGCACACCCCCCCTAGGGGGCCTTCAGCGGCACACCCCCCTGGGGGGTCTTCAGCGGCACACCCCCCCTGGGGGGGGGGGGGCCTTCAGCGGTACACCCCCAAGGGGGTTCTTCAGCGGCACGCCCATTGTGAGCTTCAGCGGCACGCCCGTTTTGAGCCGCAGCGGCACGCCCCAATGGGCCCTCAGCGGCACACCCCAAGGGTCTTCAGCGGCACGCCCGTTGTGAGCTTCAGCAGCACACCCGTTTTGAGCCTCACTGGCATGCCCCAATGGGCCCTCAGCGGCACGCCCCAAGGTTCTTCAGTGGCACGCCCCAATGGGCTTCGGCGGCACGGCCGTTTTGTGCTCCCACGGCACGCCTTTGTGGCTCTCCTGCGGCACCCTCGTTCAGCCCGCCAACGGCACAGCGTGAGGCATTTTCAACGGCCAAGCTACGTGGTGCCCATGCCCTACACACCTCCGGCGCGCAGTGGCCGATCCGAGGTGTCGACCAATGACTGGGCCACGCAGGCTAGTCCCCTGACACCCAGGACGGAGCAGGTCAAGTGCCATCATCACGGGCTACTTCCCGCCTTCGATGGCCGTGGCCAAAGTCCCCGCCGACGGGAGTATAAAAGACTCCCTGCTTTCGACGAGAGGAAAAAGAAGGAGGACGGAGGGGAACAGAGAGATATACACACAGAGACAGAAGAAGAGAAGGGAGAAGAGAAGAAGAGGCGTCCCGGCGTGAGCTTCCTCCGACGACCACCGGGAAGAAGCAAGAGTAAGAGAGAGAGAGCTCGATGTAATAGGGGAGAGGGTTGGGGACGGCTTGCTTTCCTCTTGTACTTCGTTCCTCCCCCTCCTGTTCCATCTTTTCTTTGGGTTTCTCCCCTGCCCACAGCCTCGTCTGGGGCACTTTCTTTTGTAATGTGCATGTAGGGCCTCGGCCCTTTGCCTCCCATGAAGGAAAATCACCCTCTCCGGGTTTCTCTATGATTTTTGTTGGCTTGTGCTAGTTTTCACAGTCTTTGACGGGTTGTTCGTTTTCCCTCTGTCTCCCCATTTCTCCAGTGTTCTTGAGGTTTCCACGTCAATATGATCGCCCTCCCATGATCCTTGGCCTCATGGACTCTTCACTCCCTTCCATGGCCATCTACTGTGCCCACGGGCTTGAAGAGAGAGGGAGACTCTCACTCACTCCCCGAATACCCAGCTACCAGTGGCCCATCTTTGGCCTTAAACTTCCCCTGTCCTCCTGAATAATCTGTAGGTCTCCTAGCCCACATACCTAACCCCTTTTAACCCTCAGCGATACACCTTTCCGGCCTTTGGCCGGCACACCATTTCGGCCTTCGGCCGGTGCACCTCCTTTGGCCCTCAGCGGCACACCCAATTAGCCATTGGCTGGCACACTTTTGGCCCTTAGCCCTTGGCCGGTACACACCTCCTTTGACCCTCAGCGGCACACCCAGTTAGCCCTTGGCCGGCACACTTTTGAGCCCTTGGCCGGCACACCCTTCTGGCCTCCAGCGGCACACCCTTCAGGCCCTCAGCGGCACACTTCTTGGGCCTGTCCCCAAGCCCTTCCCTTCTCGTTTTCCGAGGCTCTATAAAGGTGTTGTTGCCTCCGGGCGCCCACCTCCAGTTGTCGGGTTACGCCACTCCGTGTGGGCGCATTCCCTTCATCTCCCGTACGCCCCGGGTCAAGGGGAGATGCTGCCGAATTTTTGCAAAAAAAAAAACTAACAACAGATTAAAAGAGGCAAAGGGAAGCAACAAATGAACAAAAAATAATTAACGAAACCTTCTAACTAAGCAAGCCACTGCCGGCACCACGACGAGAGCTGGATCAGTTAATGACCCGATAGACCGGGCATCCAATCTGCAAGAAGAGGCTGAAAAGAACAAAGCCAAGAAGAAGTTTGTATAAAACTACATGAAAATTAAGATAAGAAGAAAAGAAAAGCCTTAAAATAAAGAATTGAAGACTGATTGAATCTCCACCATCACGCCCTGATTGGCCCTTCAACGGTGCACCCCAGTCGTCTTCCAGTGGCATACTCATCCGACCCCTTCGCCGGCACACTCCTCCCAGCCTTCAACGGCACACTTCAAAGTCTTCCCCGGCACGCCCCTTGAACCCTCAGCGGTACACCCCTAATTGCCCCCAAGGACACATCCTTTAGCGGCACACTCCTCCCAGCCTTCAGCGGCACGCTTCAAAGCCTTTCCCGGCACGCCCCCCTGAACCCTCAGCGGTACACCCCTAATTGCCCCAGGGACATACCCTTCAGCGGCACACTCCCTCCCATTCTCTCTCTCCCTTCGCCGGTACACCCTCATCCACCGTTTCAATAGGATTCAGTGTACAGACTTGGCAGATGGATGTACAAACGCAGCAACAAGTAATGTATAGACTTCACATGTTGATTGCATGGGCAACGTACAGACTCTGGGTTGAATAGGCTGAAGAATGTACATACTTCATATTGCAACATACAGACTCGGTGCTACAGTGTATAGACTTGGTGGCCGATGTATAGACTTGGGGCTGCGACGTACAGACTTTGTGCTGCAGCGTATAGACTTGGGCAATGTACAGACTTCATGCTGCAGTGTATAGACTTGGGGCTGGCCAATGTACAGACTTTGTGCTGCAGCGTATAGACTTGGGCAATGTACAGACTTCCAAGTACAGACTTTGTGCTGCAGCGTATAGACTTGGGCAATGTACAGACTTCATGCTGCAGTGTATAGACTTGGGGCTGGCCAATGTACAGAGTTTGTGCTGCAACGTATAGACTTTGAGCTGTAGTGTATAGACTTGGTGCTGGTCAATGTACAGACTTTGAGCTGATGAATGCTGACCAACGTATAGACTTTGAGCTGCAACGTATAGACTTCATGCTGGTCAATGTACAGACTTTGAGCTGCGATGTATAAACTTCATGCTGGCCAACGTATAGACTTTGAGCTGCAATGTATAGACTTTATGCCGGTCAATGTACAGACTTTGAGCTGATGGGTGCTGGCCAGTGTATAGACTTTGGGCTGCAACGTGTAGACTTTGGGGCCATCAATGTATAGACTTCGAATCTCAGCCAATGGACAATGTACAGACTTTAGACTAAAGGACGTATAGACTTTGTGTACTGGCTGAATAGACAATGTATAGACTTTAGGCTGAGGAACGTACAGACTTTACATTATCCCCCTCCTTCACCGATACACTCTCCAGCTATAGCCCCAGCGGTACACTTCCTTCAGGCCTTCACCGGTACGCCCCCCCTTTAAGTCCTTCAACGGCACATGTCTCCAGCCCTTCGCCGGCAAGCCTGCCGCCCTCCTTCGCCGGCACACCTCCTTAAGCCCTTCAGCGGCACCCATCCCCAGCCCTTCGCCGGTACACTTTTCTGCCCACCTTCCTTCAGCAGTACACTCCCTTTTTAGCCCCCCTTTTCAACCCACCAAGGGTCAACTCTCTCCAAAAAAAATGTAATAAACATATACATATATATAATACGTGAACGCACATATACATATACATATAGGCATCTAATGGCAGCACTAACAAACTAATAAAAGTCATGATGAATAAATAAACCTGAATATATACATATAAAAAAAATGATGACGAGTGAAATAAGTGGCAATAATAATAATAATAATAAGGGGGGGGGCAATAATAGCAGTGAGCAAGACGAGGGAGATCACCCGGAACAGATGCGGAAAGAGGAATGAGAAACAGGATAATAAGAATAATAATGATAAAACATTACGAGGTATTAATAATTCTACATTGCAGCTCTCTCTCTCCGTGACTCGACACAGAATGAACAGTGATGCCGCCCTCGCAGGCCGGGCCCGAGTCTTGGGATTCGTCCCGACATGACCGTGCCCCGACCCAGTCTTGGGCCGACATTCTAATCAGATCGGATTCATTCATCGCCCCAGTTTTCCGTCACGTTTCTATCACGGACCCGTGTCCGAATATGAAAAGGTCCATGAGTGACCGACATGGACAGTGGCTTGCATCCTAATGCGTACTTTGGTGTGATTTTCTCCTGCCTCTTTCTCACACAATTAGTATTATTCTTTTCGGCCGCAGGGCCCCTAATTTCGACAATTAATCAAGGGTACTCCCTCGTATGGGGGATGTAAATGACGTCGTGACCTTGATGGCGCGATGGGATTCGGCCTCGACACGAACCACACAATCGCCTGACGAAGTCAGATCGAGCGCACCATGGACTCTTCGGAGCCCGAATAAACTGTCACTTCGGTGACTGGCACGCCCATGCACTTAATAGACAAAACCACATGAATCGGCGAATTAAAGTGCGTCCACACCGCTACCATCGGGTTTGCGCGTGGCTAGTTGCAGTTATGAGGTGACCGTGACTGCGTAGTCGCGGTCCTCGGTCGACCACTACTATGTGGTCGCGGTCCCCAGTCGACCGTGACTGTGGTCGCGGTCCCCAGGTGACCGTGACTACGTTGTGGTTCCCGTCTCTATGTGGTTTTGACCTCCGGTCGACCCGGTTGTGACCCAGTGGTCGACCTTCGGCGTCATGAGTATCCCGAGTACCCCGTGGGTTCCGTGTCCGCATCTCTGGGGAGTCGGGAGGCACCGTGTTACCTCGATTAGCGTGCCCGTAGGTGTGGTGGGTCCGGGTGACCTCACGTGTTCCGGGCTTTCGTGTTACGCTCGATCGAGCCACCGTGTATCGGTGTGTGTGCGGTGGGGTCTCCCCCGCATGTCGTGGGCTTCTTTGGAAGGCGATTCCCGTGTGGGCCATGTGTTTGGCCTTGGACTGCAAGTCCAATTATCCGACCTGAGGCTGGAGGTTTCCCGCTTGCCCTGGGATGGGAAATCGACAAGGTGGCTTGTCTGCTGCCCTGGGGATCATGCTTTTGTGTTTTCCGTGTGGCCTGTGTGGGTGGCTTTAGTCCTTTGCGTTCCCTTCCCACGGGAGTGGTCTTGGCGGCTCGTGAGTTGTCTCGGTACTCGTGTTACCGTGGTTTTAGACCTAGAGATTGGACTAGATTGACGGCCTTGTGCTGTTGCGTACAACGGTCTTGACCCCGAGTCTTGTGACTCAAGGACCGTTGGGTGTAGTGCGTCTAGAGGACTGTCCAGAGTCCAGTGGCTTAGCGCCACTTGAGTTTTCTCGACTCTCGCGCAGGGTGTGTGCGTGACCGTGTCGTGCGACGGTGCTGGTACGTGGGACGGTCCCCGTTCTTCGTCGGGTTCGGACGTGGTTTTCCGTTGACTTGAGAGTCTACTCTCTCAGTGACCCTCCACTAGTCGTAGCCTGCTTACACGCGTGTGGTCCCACCAGGGAGTGGTGGAGAGGCTACCCTTAGAGACAGTTTGTGGATCGGTTTCCGTCGGGCCCCACGTCTTGCAGCTAGAGTCTGACTGAGGGGAAAACAGGCCAGAGGGCCAGACCAGGGACAGACGGTCTGTGTGTGCACACGTGGTTGGGGGCGGTTGGACCCACGTTGATGGGCGTGACCCCAGCTAGTCACTTATTTGTTGTTACTTGTACGGTGTTCGTGCCTTTGATACGCACTACCACGTCAGGCAGTTCACCTGCGGTGCGGTGTAAGACGTCAGGGGATGCTACCGACTGTGCTTCTAGTGGGAGGTACTCCAGTCGAGTCGGGAGCGACAGACTATTAGTTTACGTGACTTCGACCTTCGGGTTTTCGGTCGTGTTGACCGTTGAGTTCAGTGGTTTCACCGTGGCGCGTGTGTCGGTTCTCGCGCCGTGGAACTAGTGCTAGTGGCTTTACCGAGGTTGCGTCTTATCGTACTGTACCCGTGACCAGGTGTCAGGGTTGCACCTTGGACAGTGTGTCCAGGTCGGCCGTGTCCGGGGGACAGGCCTCTACAAGCGTGGTTACCGTGTGTTTTTATTTCGGTAAGCTGTACTAGTGTGGTTCGATAGCCTCGACCGTGAGGTCAGGGTGTGTTTCTGGTACAGTAGGAGTAGTTGTAGTGCCGTGTTGTGACCGGCCACCAGGTTTACTGTTCCTGCTGTTGCGGTTGCTCTTGTAGCCTTCCTTTCCACTACCGCTGTGGTTTCCAGTTGGGGTTTCGTGGGATCCCTGCTGAGTCTCTGTTTTGGAGACTCATTCCCTACTTTTCAGGTGAGGTGGTTCTTCCTCGAGGTTCGAGGGTGCGGAGAGGAGGTTCTCAGTTGCCAGCTTGTCGGGCCGAGTGTTCACTTGGCATGTGGTACGTTTTTACTGCTTTAGACTGTACTTTCTATTGGACTGGACTCTGTTTTAGCTGTAGTTGTTTATTTATTTCTGTTAATTGTTGAATTGTCCTACTTTATTTCCTATTTCTTTATGTCTCCACACTCCTTTTAGCCCTTCCGAGCCCTCCCGACTCGTAGGCGGTGGTTCGAGTCTCGGGTTATCGGGCCTTCCCGGTAATCGGATTCTCGGGTCGTTACAGTTGGTGTCAGAGCGGTGGTTGTGGACGTACATAGGAATTCAAAATATTGCAGTGATCTGAGTCCGTAAGGTCCAGTACAGTCGACAGCTGGCTTAGGGTTTTGTGTTCGCTTTCCGCCTAGTTTCTTGCTTGAGAGCTTGAGTGCGCTGTGCAGCACTGTGAAGGTGGTTACTGTCCGCGGCTTTCATGCCAGCATGGGGTCTAAGGATTGAGGTTGAGAGTCTTCTCCCTCATCGGTGGTGGCCCTGGTTGTGCTGCGTTGGGCAGAGGTTGCTGGCAGGCGCGAGCTCGCGATGCTGCGTTCGAGGAATCTACAGCGTGGTCAGGTGGCTGGGGAGGATTTTTCATGGTTAAGTGGCCGTGAGCGTGCTCTGAGGGAGCTGTTGTCGATTTTGGCCACTCCAGCTTGAGGTTTGTCCAGCCCCTGAGGTGTTCTGATCGAGAAGTGTGCTCCGGAGAGCGGAATATCTTCTTAGTGAGCTGCTGTTTTGTTAAGCCTAGTGTCCTTGTCGTGCTCTGTGGCGTCAGAAATGACGTGTCGGTCCTGAATTTTTCTATGGATTTCGAGGTAGGATTTGGCAGAGATGTCTCGGTAAGTCTTGCTCATGCGCCCTTGTGTGCGAATGGGTTGTGTTCGCCCTGGAGTTCGCTTGAGATGTGAAGGCTCCACAGCGAGTTCGGGACTCGAGGACAAGCGTCGGCGGTTGTCGTTATGGCTCGTGTTGCGGCTCTTGGTGTGGTGTGTTGCAATTTGAGGAATTGCAGCAGTGGTGCGTCGAGAGATGCTGTGATTGTGGTCCGACGTGACACTCGTCGAGTGTGTCGGAGGTGCTGACCTAATGGAAGCGATGGTTTCCTAGGTGCTGGATGGTGCTGTTTCCAGCATGCGCGACGTTTGAGGTCAGGTCGAGCGTGGAGTTCTTCCGTTGGTCGGAAGTGCGCTGGTTTTTTATTTGGTTGGAGAGATTGTGTTGGGCTAAGGTTCGTCGTCTTGCATTGCGTGTTCAGATTGGTTGGCCTTGTGTGCCATGAAGTCCATGCGAGAGGTGTTCCTTGTTTGGCAAGACGGTTGCCTGTGAGAAGTTGTGCCCATTCCCTTGTCGTGTGAGGGTGTGGTGGCGCTGTTCCGGAGGGACGAGTGCCGGTTGGGCGGTGTTTGATTTCTCAGCTGTGCGCACGGATCTGAGTGCGCAGCAGAAGCGTGGTGGGCTTGTGACCCATTGGTTCAGGATCGTAGCGTTGGTTGCTACGGGCAGATTCCTGAGTTTGCGTTGAGCATTGGAGGATTGGTTCCTCGATGTGAAATGTGTTGTTGCCGTGCCATTGCTAGAGGTATTATGGTTATTGGCACTGGCTGGATGGAGTGTTGGGGAATGTGCTGGCTAGTGCGCCGCATGAGTACCCTGTTCCTGTCATGGAAGCTGTGTCAGGCGTCGGTGTTAGACCTGGAGGGGGTTGTTGAGGATGTCGCCTGACGGAGGTCAAGGACATGTTGGTCAGAGTCGGTGGCTTGGTGCCCGACTTGTGTTCCCAGTCATGTCCTCAGATGAGATCATTTTTGGAGAAGTGATCTCTGGCAGGCTGTGGGTTCCTGTTGGTAGCTGCGAGTGACTGGTAAGGCTAGTCTCGTAGCCAACCGCGGTGAGATGTTTGTTACTTTGGGGACCAGTGAGCATTGTTCAGGTGGTGTCCCGTGGCTCTGTGGTAAGGGCGGAATCGAGATTGGCAGGTGTCCACTTGAGGTTGATCAAAGGATTTGATGAGACCAGATGGAAGAGTGACGCCTTTGGGCAGAGGCCTTTTTGTGAGATTGGCGTCGGTTTGGTGGTCCTTGATAGGACGTTGGTGTCGCAATGGTTATCCCTGATTTGGTGACCAGCATGGGATGATTCCCCTATAAGTCTGAGTCCAGTGAGGTGGTGACTGAAGACGCTAAGATCTTGTCATTTGGTTTCGTCGTGCTCCCCGAGAGGGTCGAGTTGGCGCGATGTTCGAGCTCGGATGCGGTGTCCGAGAGGAGTGCAGCTCGAGATGCGGCATCAGTCTGTATGAGGGTCGACGGATGGCTTGCCGAGGTTCGGAATGTTTCCTTCGGACACGGTGGAGGACCAGGAAAGAAGGAAGAACCTGAGCGAGCAGTTGGTGATCGTCGGCGCATGGTCTTTTCACAGGCAGAAGGTGCTGGTTGTCGGAACTCGAGCGTGGCGAGAGCCGTGTACCAGCGAGACCTTCGGTGGTCGTTTCTGTGATGTGCCTTTCCGGATGGGATCTGGGATTTGTCGAAGTTTGTCTTCTGACAAGAGTTGGCACAGTGTTATGTCCGGCTTTCGGCTTGCCATGTGTGAGGTATTTATTCGTGCTGAACCGATGTTCAGGTTGCGGTCTGCTGAGAGGACTGCTTGAGCTGGTGGAGGCTCTATTTTGGTTGCTCCCTTGAGAAGGGTGTGCGACCTGTCAGCTGGCTGTGAAGCTGATGTGCGATTTGTCTGCCGACCATAGGATGGATCGGTAGCTGTTTCTCGTGACGAGGGTTATGATTCCTCGGTGAGCAAGATTGTGGCTGCGGCGCCATGGTGGATTCTCACGTTATCTGAGGTGATGTCGGACTGTGTCCTTTGGTATATGCCTGCTCTATTGGCCAGTGTGCTCGGCTCGAGGAGCGAGGTGTTGCTTGTGATTGTAAGTCTGGCTGTGTCCCTCAGGATCGGTGTTTTCATGAGAATCGAGGTTTTTTGTACTGGGGCTCTGACAGCGTGTCAGTTGATTCAGTGTTCTTCCCCTGTGACTTCGTGCTAGGTCCTGAATTTCGAGGATGAAATTCCTTTAAGGGGGGAGGGCTGTAATGCCCTGGGTTTTTTGGATCCTTCTTCTCGGGTCCCGGATCTGCGTTTCCAGTATATCTGGCTCCGTTGTGTCCGAAATGATGTTTCGAACATCTTTCGTGTTCGGATTGGCACGATCTGGAGTTGTTTCGGAGGCCCGGAAGAGCTCCGCGGTTTTTCCGCGTGTGTTTTCCGATTCCCGGTGTGTGTTTTGGTAATTCCTTCGGAACCTCGTTGCGGGTGAACCGGGCCGTTCACCTAGGCGAGTGTGGTACCGATACGATCAGTGCGTTCCGAGGATCGCGTGGGTGTGATTTTCTATTTTTTTAAATTTTTCTAAATTTCTGGATTTTCCTATATATATAACCCTTTTCTCTCTCTCCCCTCTCATTTCTCTCTTCTCTCCCTCTCTCTTCTCACACTCTCTCCTCTCACTCTCTCCTCTCCGGCGGTCGACGGGGTGGAGCGTGGGCGAGGTGGGGACGGCGCGGGCGAGGTACGGGCGAGGATGGATGAGGATCGAGGCGGTGGAGGCGCGGTGAAGCTCGGCCGTGGGTTCGTGGAACGGCGAGGCTTCAACGGCGTTTTCTTCGTGGATCGGCGTCCACGGTGCGTGAAATCTTCGGTGGAGGTAGGGAGATGAACCCCCAGCTCGTGCACTACCTTCCCCGTGAGTTTTGTAGGCCGTGGTGAGCCGAGCGCGCTAATCGGGATGATTTGGGGAAAATGCATGTTTTTGGGGAGTGAGCCGGATCCCTTGTTTTACGGCGTTTTTGGCCGATCCAAGGGTTTAGATGTATGCCTAGGGGCTTGGGGATGGATTCCCCTTTGTTTCCCCATCACCCGGGGGTGATCGGGGTGTGGATCGGATTTTTGGGCGTTTTCCCGCCGTTCTCGATTTTTCGAAATGGTCGCGGTCTACCAGTAACCGCTTTCATTGGTCGCGGTCTTGGGAGAACCGCGTTTGCCCAAGAGCGTCGGCAAGCGTCGCGGTCGTGCGATAGACCGCTTTAGTCTAGTCGCGATCATGAGGTGACCGTGACTGTGTGGTCGCGGTCCTTGGGCGACCGCTACCATCGGGTTTACGCGTGGCTAGTTGCGGTCGTGAGGTGACCGTGACTGCGTAGTCGCGGTCCTTGGTCGACCACTACTGTGTGGTCGCGGTCCCCAGTCGACCGTGACTGTGGTCGCGGTCCCCAGGTGACCGTGACTACGTTGTGGTTCCCATCTGTGTGGTTTTGACCTCCCGTCGACCCGGTTGTGACCCAGTGGTCGACCTTCGGCCTCGTGAGTATCCCGGGCACCCCGTGGGTTCCGTGTCCGCGTCTCTGGGGAGTCGGGAGGCACTGTGTTACCTCGATTAGCGTGCCCATAGGTGTCGTCGGTCCGGGTGACCTCACGTGTTCCAGGCTTTCGTATTACGCTCGATCGAGTCACTGTGTATCGGTGTGTGTGCGGTGGGGTCTCCCCCGCATGTCGTGGGTTTCTTTGGAAGGCGATTCCCGTGTGGGCCATGTGTTTGGCCTTGGACTGCAAGTCCAGTTATCCGGCCTGGGGCTGGAGGTTTCCCGCTTGCCCTGGGATGGGAAATCGACAAGGTGGCTTGTGTGCTGCCCTAGCGATCGTGCTTCTGTGTTTTCTGTGTGGCCCGTGTGGGTGGCTTTAGTCCTTTGCATTCCATTCCCGAGGGAGTGGTCTTGGCGGCTCGTGAGTTATCTCGGTACTCGTGCTACCGTGGTTTTAGACCTAGAGATTGGACTAGATTGACGGCCTTGTGCTATTGCATACAATGGTCTTGACCCCGAGTGTTGTGACTCAAGGACCGTTGGGTGTAGTGCGTCTAGAGGACTGTCCAGAGTCCAGTGGCTTAATACCACTTGAGTTTTCTCGACTCTCGCGCAGGGTGCGTGCGTGACCGTGGACTGCGAGTCCTGTTTCTTCTCCGACTGTGGTCGCCGTGCGACGGTGCTGGTATGTGGGACGGTCCCCGTACTTCGTCGGGTTCGGAGGTGATTTTCCGTTGACTTGAGAGTCTACTCTCTCAGTGACCCTCCACTAGTCGTAGCCTGCTTACACGTGTGTGGTCCCACAAGGGAGTGGTGGAGAGGCTACCCTTAGAGACGGTTTGTGGACCGATTTCCGTCGGGCCCCACATCTTGCAGCCAGAGTCCGACTGAGGGGAAAATCGGTCAGAGGGCCAGACAAGGGACGGACGGTCTGTGTGTGCACACGTGGTTGGGGGCGGTTGGACCCACGTCGACGGGCGTGACCCCAACTAGTCACTTGTTTGTGGTTACTTATACGGTGTTCGTGCCTTTGGTAGGCGCTACCACGTCAGGCAGTTCACCTGCGGTGCGGTGTAAGACGTCAGGGGACGCTACCGACTGTGCTTCTAGTGGGAGGTACTCCTGTCGAGTCGGGAGTGATAGACTGTTAGTTTACATGACTTCGACCTTCGGGTTTTCGGTCGGTGTTGATCGTTGAGTTCGGTGGTTTCACCGTGGCGCGTGTGTCGGTTCTCGCGCCGTGGAACTAGTGCTAGTGGCTTTACCGAGGTTGCGTCTTGTCATGCGGTACCTGTGACCAGGTGTCATGGTTGCACCTTGGACAGCGTGTCCAGGTCGGCCGTGTCCGGGGGACAGGCCTCTACGGCATGGTTACCGTGTGTTTTTACTTCGGTAAGCCGTACTAGTGTAGTTCGATAGCCTAGACCGTGAGTTCAGGGTGTGTTTCTGGTGCAGTAGGAGTAGTTGTTGTGCCGTGTTTTGACCGACCACCGGGTTTACTGTTCCTGCTGTTGCGGTTACTCTTGTAGCCTTCCTTTCCGCTACCGCCGTGGTTTTCGGTTGGGGTTCCGCGGGATCCCTGCTGAGTCTCTGTTTTGGAGACTCATTCCCTGCTTTTCAGGTGAGGCGGTTCTTCATCGAGGTTCGAGGGTGCGGAGCGGAGGTTCTCAATTGCCAGCTTGCCGGGACGAGTGTTGACTTGGCATGTGGTACATTTTTACTGCTTTAGACTGTACTTTCTGTTGGACTGGACTCTGTTTTCACCGTAGTTGTTTATTTATTTATGTTAATTGTTGAATTATCCTGCTTTATTTCCTATTTCTTTGTGCCTCCACACTCCTTTTAGCCCTTCCGAGCCCTCCCGGCTCGTGGGCGGCGGTGCGAGTCTCGGGTTATCGGGCCTTCCCGGTAATCGGATTCTCGGTTCGTTACAAGCACTGCCCACCAGAAGTAAGGCCGGATGCATCCACTAACGACTTAGTCCACAGCCTCAGGTGTCTCCCTGCGACGCCCCTAGGGAGACTGAGACACCGTATAGTAACTAGGAACACAAAATAAGGACTAGCTGGGGTCGCACTCGTCAGCACGTGTCCTCTGCCCCCAACTACGTGTGCACACACAGACCATCCACTCTAGGTCAGGTCCTCTAGCTGGTTTTCCCCCCAGTCGGACTAAGTCTGCAAAGGCGAGGGGCCCTACGGTAACCATCCTAAAAATTGTCTCTCTCGGGTAAGCCGCTCCACCACTCCTAGGTGGGTCAACACACACGTGCCGTAAGAAGGCTACGACTAGTGGGAGGTCACTAAACATGAACACGGGAAGCCACGCATGCACCCATCATGAGTAATGCGGAGTTATAGGTGGCACGACGAGACCAGACTCTAGATAGTCCTCTAGACCTACAAAACCCAACTGTCCTTGAGTCACAAGACTCGGGGTCAAGACCGTCGCACACAACAGCACAACGCCGTTAATCTAGCCTAATCCCTAGGTCTAAAACCATGATGGCACTAATACCGAGGCAACTCATGAGCCGCCAGGTTAATCCCTCACCGTAGGAATACACGGAAACCTCTTGCCCCAGGCTGGTCAACTGGACCCACAGTCCAAGGCCATACGCACGGCCCACACGGAAACCACCTTCCTGAGAAACTCACGACATGCGGAGAAACCCCACCACACTCACACTGATACACGGTGACTCAATCGAGCGTAACACGAAAGCCCGGAACACATGGGGTCACTAGGGCCCACCACACCTATGGGCACGCTAATCGAGATAACACGGTACCTCCAAACACCCAAAAATATGGTCATGGAACCAACGGGGTGTCCGGGACACTCACGAGGCAAAGGTCAACCACTGGGTCACAACCGGGTCGACCGGAGACCAACACGACGCTAAACGGACACAGCGAACTCGAAAAACCCCCTAGCGGTCAACCCCTGGACCGTCAGGGAGCCTAGCGGTCTACCCCTGGACCGCTAAGCCCTTGGAACACACGAACCCCTAGCGGTCACTTCTCAGACTGCTAGGCAGGGTGGCGGTCTTTTGCCTCACTGCTAGGCGATGCCTAGAGGTCTGTCGCGAGACCGCTACCCCACCGACCTCGAACGACTCCAAAGTAGAAATTGGCCTAGCCCTGACCGCTACCACGAGCCTGGCGGTCTACCCCTGAACCGCTAAGCCCCACAGGCGGTCTATCGCGAGACCACTAAACAAACCGACATAACGGACCCCCTAGCGGTCTCCATATGACTGCTAGCACGCTAGCGGTCACTGGAACGACTGCTAGATCGTCCCGAGAAGGAAAACGACGTAAACGGCTGGAAACCCCATTCCACGCCCAAACAAGGGGAAACTAGTCCCCAACCTCTCTATCACCGAGAGTACCCATTTAAACCCCAAAAATGCGATCAAAACACTAGATCGGGCCCACACCCCAAAATCATGCATTTTCCCCAAAATGCTCAAATAAGCCCGCTCGGCTCACCACGGTCTACAAAACTCGCGGAAAATGAAGTACACGAGCTGGGGGTCCATCTCCCTACCTCCACCGAAGATTAGATGTGTCGTGGACGCCGATCCACGAAGAAAGCACCGTCGAAGCCTCGCCGAGACACGAACTCGCGGCCGAGCTCCAACGCGCCCTCGTCCCCCGATCCTCGACCCATCCTCGCCGTCCTCCTCCCCCGCGTCGCCTCGCTCCGCCCCCGCCCCACTCCATCAGTTTCCAATGAAGAGAGGGTGAGAAGGGAGAGCGTGAGAGAAGAGAGAGGGAGAGAATGAGAAATGAGAGGGGAGAGAGAGAAAGGGTTAATATATAGAAAAGCCCAAAAATTGTAGAAATTCAGAAAATTAAGAAAAATTACCTCTGCGATTCTCGGGAAGAGCACAACGCGTAGGTCACGTATCGGGGTCAAAGAGCATCACGGTTCACCCTGCATAGTATTCCGAAGGCATATCAGAGAAAAATACATGTAAAGCACAAAACACACTCCGGGACCCACGAAAATGATCCAAAAAAATGTCCGAAAAATTCGGGACATTACAAAGTCAATATGTGTCTGGCTTATGCTTAAGCTTGCACAGTTTACTCATGCGTTCATGAATGTCTGTCAGAGCATTTGAGACTTACAATGTGAATTTCTGTATTCATGGTATAAATTACATCATGATTAATTTCATAAACCATGAATCAATGTGTCAGATTTATTAGTTTCTTTTAGTCAAATATTACTGCCAGGTGCTTGACTAAATGTCTCTTCTATTGCAGGGACTTTAAGTATGAACCAGGTTTGAGTAACTTAAGTTCTGGAAGCAGCTAAGTCAGAAACATGGTCGAATTGGTCAAGACCAATCATTGGCATAGTCATGTGCAAATGATTAATTGGGGCACGTGATCCAAGGGATGCCACGTGGAAAGCTTAACAACCTACTTTGTCACGTGGATGCTTTAAGGCGCTCATCTTATGGCAGGAACATTCCATCCACACGACCAGGCGATTCTTTTTGGAGATCGCTGGGATCCTACCACGTGGAGTCATCTGACGGAGGGAGCATCATCGCCTTCAGCAAATTACCTCCGGCACCCCTGTTCTCTACATAAAAGCACCTGCAGAGAAGAACAAGAGGCAGACAGCTAGAGCAGTAGAAGATAACAAGGAAGTAGAAGAAAAGAAGGGTGAGCGGCAGAAAGCTTGCAAAAAAGAGAGAAAGAAAAAGAGATCAGAGAGAGAGAGCAGACTGAGAAGACTCAGAGAGAGAGAGTTTTGAGAGCAGAGATCTTGAGAGAGTTAGCAGCCGTGTGAGAGTGAATTTTCAGTAGTGCGTGTGGTTGAAGAAGTAGAAGAGAGTGCAGCAGCAAGATCGAAGGAGAAAGAAGATTTGTAGCTTCTGGATCAGATCCAAGCTACATTACTCTAGAGCGAGCTATATTTTTCGAGCTTTAATTCTAACTTTCTATTGTTGATTTCTATTATTCTTATTTTTCCATTTTACATTCCATTTCAGAAGCTGTGAATCAGCGGTGGCATAAGCTGTAAGGCCCAACGGTTTGAAGCTGTGAATCAGCGGTGGCTAAGCTGTAATGTCCAGCGAAGCAAGCTGTGAGTCAGCGATTGTAGGCAAGCTGTAAGGCCCAATAATTTAAGATGTGTATCAGCGGAATCCACACTCTGGTTGGAATGTGGGGTGGATGTAAGTCTGGAGAATCGAACCACCTAAAAATCTTCTATGCACTATGGTTTGATTGCTCATTAGTTTACGGTAGATGAATGTCTAGGTTCACTTTCAATCAAGTCTGCCTGAGTGACTCTTGAATGCATTGCATACCTAGAGTGTTTTTGTAAACTGCACAGTTGCTACTGAGTAGTCCACTGCATAGACCTACGACATGTTCTTTAGTGTGCCTCAACATAGCTCACAGTCAGCCACCAAGTGTTTGATCATGTGCTTCATAACTAGTTGAAGTCAATCAGTTTTTAATTCTGCATTGCTTACTAATTAGAGTTTAAATTGGGTAGAATTTTTTAAAGGGAATTTATTCACCCCCCTCTGAATCTGTGTGTGCACCATTGCACCTACTCTTCACAGATTAACATAAAATCTTCCAAAATTAGAAAAGGATTGGCGTCCATGACTCTGGACACTCATTTAAAAATGGGCGACCTACAGGAATCCGATTCTGACGCAAAATATGACCAAAAGAATTGACGTCAGGGGTTCCGGATGCCCATTTAAGAATGGGCATCTTCCAAGAGTGACACCAATTAAAAATTATCCAAAATAAGCACAAAAATTAATTAAAAATATGAAAAGAGGAATGGGCGTCATACCCGACGGACGCCAATTGAAAATTACCTATAATTAAAAAAATAAAAAAGAGAAAAATGAATTGACGTCATTCTAGGTAGACACCAATTTAAAATTACTTGTAATTAAAAAAAGTAGAAAAAGAGAAAAAAGAATTACGTCACTCTGGACAGAAACCAATTTAAAATTATCTATAATTAAAAAAGAAGTAAAAAAGAGAAAAAGGAATTGGCATCACTTGGGGCAGATACCAATTTAGAAAAACCCTAAAAAATTATAGAAAAATCTTTAAAAAATCTAAAAAAAATAGGGAAAATATGGAAAAGTTGGGAGAAGCTAAAAATCTAGGAAAAATGAAAAAAACCACTTAAATGAGTCGATCTGAGGGTCAAATTAAGGCATTATAAGGTAATATGAAATGTACTCAAGATGATGTCAATTTTGACATGTCTACAGATGTAAATGTGCATACTAGTGGGTACGTCTCTTTTGCGACTCAAAAAAATAAATTGGCAAGTAATCTTTCAAATTATCTTCTGATATTTTATTCATATATATATAACAATTTTTTACTATGAAATCTAAAACATGCCGTGGAGCTCAATCGAACTTCGTCATTTTGGGAGGTGTTCGACAAAACACACAAAAAGAAGGGGACAGACCTGTATATTAGTGACAGAGCCCGCTTAGTAGCGGTAAGTTTATATCTCTGGACAAGTTTTTCTTTAAGTTTTTCTTTTCATTTAAATATGATTCATTCATATGAAATTTTCAAGTTTTTGTATTCAATTTGTAGGAAACATATAGCAAACAGTTGACAGAGAAGTATAGGGAGGAAGGCGCAGAGCAGTCGGAGTTAGATTCGGCCTCATGGATGGCAGTAGCTAGCGTACTGAAGAAAGGACGGCTATATGACTTTGGGCAGAGCTTGGAGACTGGCCCGGTGATATCATCGTGTGCTAGTTCAGGCACTGCCCCGACCAGTAGAAGTGCCTTTAGTACACCCGCACCTGGCACCAGCTCTTCTCTCAGCGACAAAATCCAAATCATCCGATCGGAGATGTCTGATTTGCAGCGGCAGTTGCAACAAATGAGGACAGATATGTCAAGACAGGAGGGGCACATGTTGTAGTTAATCGCTGGCGTCATCTCCCAAGTGGGCCTTCTTCCTCATGGATCCACAACCACAGCATAGCCCCCTCAGGTGAGTGTTTATTATATTTTTATTTTGGAAGAATTACTCAATTCTAAAATCAATGAATATACATGAAATTAGATTCAAAGTAACAAGACCCTAGGGGTTTGGGGTGAGTGTTTATTATATTTTTCAAAACTAAATAATTATATTTTTGATTCAAAGTAACGGATACCCAGTTTGCGCCCGGCGCTCAAATTACTCAATTCAAAACTAAGTTTTTAAAACTAACTTAGTTCAAAAGAATTCAGATAATTAGGGGGTCGGGGGTTCAAAATGTAAAATATTAGCCTGATCGGCATGCCGATCATTCCAACACGATCTGGGAGGTAAAAGTGACTTGTGAGAGCCGACGGAATGTAAATCAGATACCTAGTTTGAGCCCGGCGCTCAAATTACTCAATTCAAAACTAAGTTTTCAAAACTAACTTAGTTTTTGAGTAATTTAGATAATGAGGGGTTCGAGGGTTCAAAATGTAAAATACTAGTCTGATCAGTGTGTCGATCATTCCAACACGATCTGGGAGGTAAAAGTGACTTGTAAGAGCTGACGGAATCTAATCAAATTACTCAATGCAAAACTAAGTTAGTTTTCAAAACTAACTTAGTTCAAAACAATTCAGATAGTTAGGGGTTCAAAATCTAAAATATCAGTCTGATCAGCGTGTCGATCATTCCAACATGACTTGAGAGGTAAAAGTGACTTGTGAGAGCTGACGGAATCCAAATCGGATACCCGGTTCGAACCTGATGTTCAGAAGTGCATTCTTCAAATGCACTTAGTTTAAAATCAAAGAAGTTAGCTTCGGGAGTTCAAAATCTAAAAGATCGATTGGATTGGCATGCTGATTGTTCCAACATGACCTGGGAGGTAAAAGTGACTTGTGAGAGCTGACGAAATCTAAATCGGATACTCAGTTTGAGCCCGACGCTCAGAAGTGCATTCTTTAAATGCACTTAGTTTAAAATTAAAGAAGTTGGGTTCAGGTGTCTAAAATCTAAAATATTGGTCTGATTGGTGTGTCGATCGTTCCAACACGACCAGAGAGGGTTAAAGTGACTTGTGAGAGCTGACGGAATCCAAATCGGATACATGTTTGAGCCCGACGCTCAGAAGTGCATTCTTCTAATGCACTTAGTTTAAAATCAAAGAAGTTTGGTTCGGGGGTCCAAAATCTAAAATATCGTTCTGATTGGCAGGCCGATCATTCCAACAAGACATCGGAGGTAAAAGTGACTTGTGAGAGCTAAGAGAATCCAAATCGGATACCCGGTTTGAGCCTAACGGTGCATTCTTCAAATGCACTTAGTTTAAAATTAAAGAAGTTGGGTTCGGGGGTCCAAAATCTATAATATTGGTCTGATTGGCATGTCGATCGTTCCAACATGACCTGGGAGGTAAAAGTGACTTGTGGGAGCTGACGGAATCCAAATCGGACGCCCAGTTTGAGCCGGGAGCTCAGAAGTGCATTCTTCAAATGTACTTAGTTTAAAATTAAAGAAGTTGGGTTCGGGGGTTCAAAATGTAAAATGCTGGCCTGATCGGTATCTCGATCATTCCAACAGGACCTGTGAGGTAAAAGTGACTTGTGAGAGCTGACAGAATCTAAATCGGATACCTGATTTGAACCCGACGCTCAGAAGTGCATTCTTCAAATACACTTAGTTTAAAATGAAAGAAGTTAGATTCGGGGGTTCAAAATGTAAAATACGCGCCTGATCGACGTCCCGGTCGTTCCAACACGACCTGGGAGGTAAAAGTGACTTGTGAGAGTTGATGGAATCTAAATCGGATACTCGATTTGAGCCCGACGCTCAGAAGTGCATTCTTCAAATGCACTTAGTTTAAAATCAAAGTTAGGTTCAGGGGTCAAAAATTTATCTAATTTGAATTTATATAATCAAATAAAATATTTAATTTATCTAGTCAGTAATTTTTTTTATTTATGATTGCATATTTAATAATATTATTTTTTTCATATAAGATCCTCTAGCGAGTAGCGATGGAGGAGAAGAGTAGGACGGGGAGAATGAGGATATGGAGGATGCGGAGGGTATTTCTTGATTTTTTTATTATTATAAAATTAAGAATTATTATTGTGTTTCATTTCTTGTTTGTCCTTAATTTTGCTTGTGATGTATAGGTCATATATTTTTTATTTAAACATGTTTTTATATAATTTTTATGTTTTTTTAAAGTAAAATACATTTTCCGACGGATACATCGAAAAATTCTGACGGAATCACCGACGAAAGACTATTTCCATTAGAAATTATATTTACTTTTAATTATTTTAAGGTGACAATCTCCGACAGAATTTCTGACGTAACTTCTACCGTCGAAACTTTCCGACGTAATTTTCGATGACATAATATTTTCGTCGGAAATAATATATATTTTTAATTATTTTAAGGCGACAATCACCGACGGAATTTCCAACGGAGGGAATTACGTTGGAACTTTCTGACGGAATCGCGGAGATAATATATATTTTAAATTATTTTAAGGCGACAATCACCGATGAAATTTTCGACGGAGGGAATTACGTCGGAACTTTCTGACGAAATCGTGGACGGATATATATCCGTCGGAAAAATAAGATTGCGACAATTACCGACGGAATTTCTGTCTACTATTATTCCGTCGGACATTTCAGACGGAATTCTAAAGTAAAATGGGTCCGTCGAAAATTTTCGACAATAAATATCCATTTAGGGTTTAGGGTCCCTCTGTCGGAACTTTCCGACGGAATCGTGTACGGATATATATCCGTCGAAAAAATGAGATTGCGACAATTACCGACGGAATTTTCATCTACTATTATTCCTTCGGACATTTCCGACGAAATTCTGACGTAAAATGGGTCCGTCGAAAATTTTCGACAATAAATATCCAATGGACAAGATATATCGGAAATCCATCGGAACTGTTGTTTCCAATGAATTTCCAACATATCTTGTTCATCGGAAATACCGCCTTTTCTTGTGGTGGATGGCGGTGTGAGAGAGATTGTAGGCTCGATGCAAATACATATGTCTCTCTCTAATCCTCCCCTCCCCTCCCCACTGTACCCCCTCCCCTCCCCACTGTACCCCATCCCATCCCCTACCAACCCCTCCCCTCCCCAGCCGACCCCCCCTCGCTGCCGGCCGCTACGGAACGCCCACAGACCCCCCTCCCCTTCCCTCCCCAACCGACGCCCCCTCTGTAGTGCCCCAAAATTTATATAAATAATTTTTGAATTATTTTAAGAATTTTATGGAATTTATTAGGAATTTTAAAGCTTAAATGAATTAATAAATTGATATTCAGATTATAAGGCCCAATTATGTTAAATAATTAAGTCAGCTTTGATAAATAAAGCCCAAAGGAGTTAAGGACCAAGCCTATTAAGTTTGGCTCATATTCTAGAAGGTTAATTAATTTATCCTCGGAATATAAGGATAAATACCCTTTTTATAGATAATTATGTTGATAAAACCATAGAAGAGTTTTTATTAATTTTGAATTTTGTTCACAGTAACTGTAGCGGTCTATCGTGCCACCGTCACAGGGCTCTGACGCACCAAGACTCGACCGCCACAGCCTGTCAGTTCCGTGAATGGAAGAACGAGCGAAAAGATTAGATTTTTAAGACTCTATCTCTTAGAGATCGAGATGGATGGACTAGTAAACATCTATAGGACTCTCAGAAGTCGATCTAAGTTTTAACAAGGACTCTAGAATCGATCTAATTCTCAAAACCCTATAAATAGGACCTAATCATGACCTGCGCGACCCCTACATTGGCTCGTGAAGAATCAAGATAAGGAGTCATAATTTTAGGTAAGTTGTTTAGAAGCTTTTGTTTCTAATGCTTTAGACTAATAGCTACCAAAATTTCGTTCTAGGAGATCAAGTATCCAAGGAGTTAGAAGCTTCCAAAGTTGCTGGTTCAACCATAGCGACCCAGGAATCTGAGCAAAAGTCCACTGAAGAATAAGAAATTAAGACGTCTAAACGAGGTATTTAGAAGTTGGTTTTTTAGAACTTTTTGATCATAATAGTTTCATTTTTATACCCTCCAAATTTCACGCCTTTAGGTAAAGGGATTGAGGAGTTAGGACGGCGTGAAGTTGCTGAAAACTCACAGGAACGCAAGGATTAGGGCGTGCTTTGCAGACCCAAATTTAAAGTATAGAAGCTTATAAAGAGGTAGGTCATCTCATGAATGGCAAGAATATCATGATAGGGATAAAAGCCCTCTGATTTTACTTGATTTCATGCATTATAGGCCAAGAATTTCATGTTTTAGTAGGTCTATGCATACATGCATATCTTTAGCCTAAATTAAAGGTAAAAGATGTTCTCTTGTTAATTCATTGCAACCTATGCATCTAGATGGCCTTTACTTCATTTTGTCAGGACTAGAGTAGTTAAGTCTTTTTAAACATGACATGTTTTAATCATAGTCTTTTATTTCCTATGAACAGGGCTCTAACCGTCCATAGTTCGACCGTCGGAGACATATAACGGTCTTACGATAAGCCGTCACACCCCCTGTTATACTTGAGTTTCCATGTAAACTCTGACGGACTATAAGTGGAGCGTTACAACACTCTGACGGCCCCACGATAAACTGTCACAACACTATGACGCCCCCATATTAGACCGTCAGAACACTATGATCTATCAACCCGAGACAGAATTGAAAACAGTCAACTTAGCCTAGAAATAAAGCCTAGATATCTAAGTTTTGACCTGTTTTTCATGACCTTGAGTTTATTCATTGATTCATGATAGAAGTTGCATGTCTAAAGCACCTTGAGTTATTTTAAGCATATGTTAATTTCATTTGCTAAACTCTATAATTTTGTATTAAAACCATGATTTTAAAATATTGTATTGATGGAGTTTTATCATGGTTTCACACCGTTACGCATTCTTTCTCATCTATAGAGTCATTTCTATAAGTTCATGGCATATATTTCGGTATATGACCATTAGTTACACACTTTGCACTATAGGAACATATCTTGGACATGATAACCTCTCCTTTGGATATTCCTTCCAATAGATTAGGAAATCTTATTTCAAGGCCTTCGTAATTCTCTACGAGCCTGGGATTCCCACTAGGACGTCAAGTTGGTTGTACCATTAAAGCCCAATTCTCTAGAAAAGCACTACCGAAGTTTTAAATTCTGTCTATGTAACGGCCTATTACTGAACTGTCAGACACATCTCACGATCCAGTATGCAACCGTCACATTACTGAGTCCAATTTATTCTTTCTGGATTCAGCCCATTCTAACGGTCCAATACTAGACCGTCATGTTCATGTAGCGGCCCATTAAGTGACCGACATAATTTTTGAGTACTTTAACCCGAGGTTTGACCCAAGGGTTAGAATTTCAAAGTTCCTAGATGCATTATTGATGGTCTAGGGCTTGTCATATTGTCCAAGACACTTAATTTAATTTATGAAAGATAAGGAATGTACTGTTATGATGTCGAATTATTTCCATGAGCATAACTTTGTTTTAAGTCATTCTTGATCCCTCGCATTCTTAATTGAAGCGTTCATTCATTGACTTGTTGTTATCATGAACTTATTGAACTTGTTATATTGCTGGCCATATTTTATTTCTTGAAACGTGGAAGTAGCTTGATTTATACTTGAAGATGCGGATCGAGCACTGATTGTATTCAAGGGCTCTATGCTAGTCCCCTCGGCTGATTGTCGGAAACATACTATTATAAACCATGGGATATGATGCTACTGGCGTCGCATTGCGCTGGGAGTACTTTCTTTATAAATAAGTGAAAAATCATGGCATCACGACATCATGGTATCACGGAATTATCCACAAAGTGATATTCCACAGAAATTCACGAAGTACTTGTTACTAAGCGAAGAGTACATTCTTGCTTGTTACATGACACTCTAATACATTCTTGTTCTTAAAAGGCCATTACTACATTCTTGCTTGATTATAACTTGATCGATTCACGTTCTCATATTTTAAGCTTGATTATATCTTGTTATTTGAATCGTGTGTTTGATCGTATTTTGCATGATTTTACCTCATTCTTTAGAGCTAAAATACTAATCACTTTAATTTTGCCAATCATGTTGATGGGAAGATATCTACTGGGCAAGTGTGTTCATTATCTATTTTCAATCTTTTCAGGAGATGCATGTAGTTCAGATTCGGATTCGAGTTATTCAAGTGATGGGTCCGAGAGCGAATGAAAGTCACATGAAATTGAGAGTGAAGACATAGGAGTCAATAAATGTCTAGATCGAGTTCATGTAATTTCCATTTCTATTGAGTCAAGTAGAAAGAGTTGACTAGATGATGTATTCGAGTTATTCTCCTTATCAATAAAAGTGAAGGTTTGAGTAACTTATTGTGCAATTACATTCTTGTGTGATTGTTATTGCGCTTCATTATTCTTGCTTGTAAGAGGCTTACCATGCCGGTTGTTCGTATTTCTCGAGATCATCTTCCGCTGTAATAAAAGCTCGGGATGTGACAGTTAAGTTGGTATCAGAGCCTAGGCATAAGTATGTCCTAGGAAAAAGTCAAGTCATAGGTTTAAGGACCCACACCTATGAAAACTAGGAAAGAAATTCCCCACCTATGCGAGAATTGGGTAGAGCTTGGGATGAGATAATTATTAGAATTACTTCTAAGCTTTTCATTAGAATTAACAAAGAGATTCGTTATTTTTCTTAGGTACCTTATTCGGATTAAATGGCTCATCATGTAGACTGGAATGGGATGCAAGAGACCGTCGCGGGTCTAACACAGGATTTACAAACCATGGCGCAAGCGGGCGCAGGAGCAAGTGCTGGAGACCTACATCACAATTTCCGGAGTCTAAACCCTCTGTGATTCTATGGTTCTTCCAACCGAGATGAAGCCGAAAATTGGATAGATGAGGTGAATCATATATTTGATGTCATCCAATGCACGGATCAGGAGAAAGTGCATCTAGCTACCTTCCAACTCAATAAAGATGCACGTACGTGGTGGAAGTCAGTTCCGGCACCTCCAGCAGATGCACCTCATACATGGGAGGGATTTCTCACTTTATTACGTGCTAAGTACTTTTCGGAACATGTTAAAGAGAGAAAGGCTATGGAATTCACCTCTCTTCGTCAAGGAATGATGTCAATTGCCGAATATGAACTTCAATTTTTTAGACTTGCGCCATATGCACCTCATTTAATCAGTACCGATTTGTTAAAGGCTAATCGGTTCATGGATGGATTAAGGCCCGGGTATATTCAGCATCTGGGGACTCAGAATATCCGTACTTATATGGAGATGGTCCAGCAGGCGTATCTATGCGAGAGGACTTTAGAGAAAGTAGAGAAATTAAAAGAAAAGGGAGAGGAACCGAGCCGAAGGTCTGATCGGCATGATAAGAAGAAGAAGTTCAGCATCACGAAACCCTACAAATCCCGTGATAGCAAGAAAATATCCCGAAATGGGAGTGGTAGTGGCTACCACAAGAACAAGAAAGTCAAGGAAGAGGACAAGCAGGTCACTATGGCCTGTACTTTTGTGAGAAGTTCGGTCACTCGGCCCAAGAATGCTAAAAGCGCTTGACGCTTGTCTACGTTATGGCAGTAGGGAGCACCGTATGTCAGATTGCCCCCTTATGAAGGAGCTATCTTCTGGAAGTGGATGTAAATGGCAGGCTCGTCTAAATGCCGTCATGAATGATGATGAAGCGTCTAAGGATGATGGGCTTATGGAAGGTACTATTCACATTTGTTCGCATCCTGCTTTTGTACTATTCGATACTGGTGCTTCTCATTCTTTTATATCTACTTCCTTCGAAAAAACCTTGCCTATTTCGTCAATTCCTTCACCTTCGGACCTTTCTATTACTACGCCTTTAGGCCCCGGAACCAAACTCACCAACTATTATCCAAATAGTGAGGTAAGGGTAGAAGGTCACAATCTTCCTGCAAACCTCGTATGCCTTGACATGGAAGGCTACGATGCTATTTTAGGAGTAGATTGGTTGGTAGATCTTGATGCCTACATAAATTGCCGCAACAAGATTATCTCTTTTCGGAAACCTGGTCTTCCAAGGTTTTCCTTCCTTGGTATCAAATATAGGAAGCATCCAGCCATCATTTCATCTCTGCATGCTTGCAAATTAAATTCGCAGGGATGTGTAGCTTTTCTTGCTTCTGTTATCCTCACCGAATCCAAGGAGATCATCTTAGAAGATATCCCTATTGTTAATGAATTTCCAGATATTTTTCCATCTGATTTACCTAGTTTACCGCCCAAAAGGGAAGTAAACTTCTCCATTGAACTTATTCATGGAGCAGCACCTGTTTCAATAGCTCCCTACATGATGTCCCCCACAGAACTCAAGGAATTGAAGAGACAACTACAGGAGCTACTAGACAAGGGTTTTATTCGACCCAGCACATCCCCTTGGGGTGAGCCAGTTCTTTTTGTCAAAAAGAAGGATGGGTCTCTCAGGTTATGTATCGATTACCGGCGACTGAATCAACTTACTATCAAGAACAAATATCTGTTGCCGCGTATCGATGAGCTCTTTGATCAGCTTTCGAGAGTAGAATATTTTTTCAAAATAGACCTCAAATCAGACTATCATCAACTCAAGATCAAGGATAAAGACATATACAAGATGGCTTTCCGGAGTCATTATGGTCGCTATGAGTTTATAGTAATGTCGTTCGGGTTAACTAATGCCCCTGCCGCATTTATGCAACTTATGAATAACGTCTTCCAGCCATATCTCGACCAATTTGTGATCGTATTCATTGATGACATTCCCATATATTCCAAAACAAAGGAAGAGCATGAAGAACATTTAAGGATAGCCTTGCAGACTTTAAGAGAACATAAGTTTTATGCCAAACTTAGTAAATGTGAGTTCTGGCTCAAGGAAGTCTCATTTCTTGGACATATTATTTCAAGGGAAGGAATCGCTGTGGATCCTTCTAAAGTGGAAGCTGTCAAAAATTGGAGCCGGCCAACTACCATGTCAGAAGTTCGAAACTTTTTGGGACTGGCTGGTTATTACAGGAGATTTATTAAGGATTTCTCTAAGATCGCCGTTCCTTTGACTAGACTTACGAGGAAAGGAAGTCCTTTTATATGGTCGAAGGACTGCGAGGAGAGTTTCCTAACTCTTAAGGATCTCCTCACCACTACACCAATTTTAACTCTGCCAACAGATGGTGGTGGATTTGAAGTATATACAGATGCATCTGGCATTGGCCTGGGATGCGTTCTTATGCAAAATGGGAGGGTGATTTGTTATTCTTCAAGACAACTGAAGCGTCATGAAGAGAATTATCATGTGCATGATCTAGAATTGGTTGCGGTTATTTTCACATTAAAATTTTGACGACATTACCTTTATGGGGAGAAGTTCACCATATTTTCAGATCATAAAAGTCTGAAGTGTCTTTTCACCCAAAAGGAGTTGAATATGCGACAACGCGGGTGATTGGAGTATCTTAAGGATTTCGACTTCATAATTCAATATCATCCAGGGAAGGTAAATGCTGTAACATACGCTCTTAGCAGAAGATCGATGGCAACACTAGCAAGCCTCAGAGAAAGTATGACTTGTCTTATCAAAGATTTCTCTCATTTAAATCTTGATATTGACAGGGAAGAAGATGGATGTATACTTGCCAATATCAGATCTCAACCTACATTAATTGAGGACATAGTCAGGTTGCAATAAAATGATCCTATGATGATGGAAATCAAGGATAATATTGATAAAAACCGGAATTTTCTATCTCACGTGAAGGAAGATTACTATTCAAAGATAGGATTTGTGTGCCAAATCATAAGGACACTAAGAAGTTAATCATGGAAGAAGCACACAAGTCAAGGTATACTATTCACCCCGGTGCTATCAAGATGTATCAAGATTTGAAAAGAAATTTTTGGTGGCCCAATATGAAAACGGAAGTGGCAGAATTCGTGTCTCGCTGTCTCACTTGTCAACAAGTTAAGGCAGAACATTTAAAACCCGCAGGTAAATTACACCCATTGAATATTTCCGAATGGAAATGGGAAAGTATAGGTATGGATTTCATTATGGGTTTATCTAAGATAAGAGGTGGACACGATGGTATATGGGTGATCATAGAACGATTGACTAAATCCGCACATTTTCTACCAATTAAGAGTCGATGGTCTGTGGATGTACTAGCGACCTTATACATGAAGGAAATTATCAAATTGCATGGTGTCCCAGTCACCATTATTTCTGACCAAGATCCTCGGTTTATTTCGTAATTCTGGAAGGGTCTACAACATTCTTTAGGGACCCGACTGAATTTTAGTACAGCATTCCATCCACAAACAGATGGTCAAACAAAAAGGACGAATCAAGTGGTGGAAGATATGCTCAGCGCTTGTGCTATTGATTTTGCAGGAAGTTGGCATGATCACTTGCCTCTAGTGGAATTTGCATACAATAACAGTTACCAAGCTAGTATTCAAATGGCACCATTTGAAGCTATTTATGGAAGGAGTTGTCGTTCCCCTGTCTGTTGGAATGAAGTAGGAGAAAGGTAATTTCTCGGTCTTGATATTATTAGGGATAATACCGAGAAGATTAAATTCATTCGAGAAAGACTTCAGATAGCCCAAGACAAACAAAAATCGTATGCTGACAATCGAAGGCGCGACTTGGAGTTTCAAGTATGAGATCATGTGTATCTTAAGGTTTCTCCGGGTCGTGGTATTCGAAGATTTGATATTAAGGGTAAGCTTACTCCAAGATTTATTGGCCCATTTGAAATTCTCGAAGGGGTCAGTGAAGTGGCTTATAGATTGGTTTTACCTCCACAATTAGCAGGAATTCATGACGTATTTCACGTCTCTATGCTGAAAAAGTATGTATATGATCCTTACCATGTTATCACTTACGATAATTTGGAGATTCAGAAGGATATGACGTACGAGCAAACACCAATAAAGATTATGGAACGGGAAGTGCGTCAACTAAGGAATAAAGCTATTCCTATGGTCAAGATTCAATGGAAAAAATCATGGCCATTTGAAGCAACTTGGGAAACAGAAGAAGCTATGCGAAAAAGATTTTCGGAATTATTCAACTGTATGTACACTCTCCATATAACCCATATATTGAATTTGGGGACCAAATTCTTCTAAGTGGGGGAGGGTGTAGTGACCCAAAATTTATATAAATAATTTTTGAATTATTTTAAGAATTTTCTAGAATTTATTAAGAATTTATAAAGCTTAAATGAATTAATAAATTGATATTGGGATTATAAGGCCCAATTATGTTAAATAATTAAGCCAGCTTTGATAAATAAAGCCCAAAGGAGTTAAGGACTAAGCCCATTAAGTTTGGCCCATATTCTAGAAGGTTAATTAATTTATCCTCGGAATATAAGGATAAATACCATTTTTATAGATAATTATGTGGATAAAATAATAGAAGAGTTTTTACTAAGTTTGAATTCTGCGCACAGTAACTGTAGCGGTCTATCGTGCGACCGTCACAGGGTTCTGACGCACCAAGACTCGACCGCCACAGCCTGTCAGTTCCGTGAATGGAAGAACAAGCGAAAAGATTAGATTTTTAAGACTCTATCTCTTAGAGATCGAGATGGGTAGACTAGTAAACATCTATAGGACTCTCAGAAGTCAATCTAAGCTTTAACAAGGACTCTAGAATCGATATAATCTTCAAAATCCTAGCAAAACCCTATAAATAGGACCTAGTCTTGACTTGCGTGACCCCTACATTGGCTCGTGAAGAATCAAGATAACGAGTCATAATTTGGGTAAGTTGTTTAGAAGCTTTTGTTTCTAATGCTTTAGACTAATAGCTCCCAAAATTTCGTTCTAGGAGATCAAGTATCCAAGGAGTTAGAAGCTTCCAAAGTTGCTGGTTCAACCATAGCGACCAAGGAATCTGAGCAAAAGTCCACTGAAGAATAAGAAATTAAGACGTCTAAACGGGGTATTTAGAAGTTGGTTTTTTAGAACTTTTTGATCATAATAGTTTCATTTTTATACCCTCCAAATTTCACGCCTTTAGGTAAAGGGATTGAGGAGTTAGGACGGCGTGAAGCTGCTGAAAACCCACAGGAATGCAAGGATTATGGCGTGCTTTGCAGACCCAAATTTGAAGTATAGAAGCTTGTAAAGAGGTAGGTCATCTCATGAATGGCAAGAATATCATGACAAGGATAAAAGTCCTCTTATTTTACTTGATTTCATACATTATACGCCAAGAATTTCATGTTTTAGTAGGTCTATGCATACATGCATATCTTTAGCCTAAATTAAAGGTAAAAGATGTTCTCTTGTTAATTCACTGCAACCTATGTATCTAGATGGCCTTTACTTCGTTTTGTCAGGACTAAAATAGTTAAGTCTTTTTAAACATGACATATTTTAATCATAGTCTTTTATTTCCTATGAATAGGGCTCTAACGGTCCATAGTTCGACCGTCAGAGACATATAACGGTCTTAAGATAAGCCATCACACCCCCTGTTATACTTGAGTTTCCATGTAAACTCTGACGGACTATAAGTGGAGCGTTACAACACTCTGACGGTCCACGATAAATCGTCACAGCACTATGACGCCCCCATATTAGTCCGTCAGAACACTATGATCTGTCAACCCGAGACAGAATTGAAAACAATCAACTTAGCCTATAAATAAAGCCTAGATATCTAAGTTTTGACCTGTTTTTCATGACCTTGAGTTTATTCATTGATTCATGATAGAAGTTGCATGTCTAAAGCACCTTGAGTTATTTTAAGCATATGTTAATTTCATTTGCTAAACTCTATAATTTTGTATTAAAACCATGATTTTAAAATATTATATTGACGGAGTTTTATCATGGTTTCACACCGTTATGCATTCTTTCTCACCTGTAGAGTCATTTCTATAAGTTTATGGCATATATTTTGGTATATGACCATTAGTTACACACTTTGCACTATAGGAACATATCTTGGACATGATAACCTCTCATTTGTATGTTCCTTCCAATAGACTAGGAAATCTTATTTCAAGGCCTCCGTAATTCTCTACGAGCCTGGGATTCTCACTAGGAGGCCGAGTTAGTTATACCATTAAAGCCCAATTGTCCAGAAAAGCACTACCGAAGTTTTGAATTCTGTCTATGTAACGGCCTATTACTCGACCGTCTGACACATCTCACGGTCCAGTATGCAACCGTCACATTACTGAGTCCAATTTATTCTTTCTGGATTTGGCCCATTCTAACGGTCCAATACTAGACCGTCATGTTCATGTAATGGCTCATTAATTGACCGCCATAATTCCTGAGTACTTTAACCCGAGGTTTGACCCAAGAGTTGAAATTTCAAAGTTCCTAGATGGATTATTGATGGTCGAGGGCTTGTCATATTGTCCAAGACACTTAATTTAATTTATGGAAGATAAGGAATGTACTGTTATGCTGTCGAATTATTTCCATAAGCATAACATTATTTTAAGTCATTCTTGATCTCTCGCATTCTTAATTGAAGTGTTCATTCATTGACTTATTGTTATCATGAACTTATTGAATTTGCTATATTGCTGGCCATATTTTATTTTTTGAAACGTGAAAGTAGCTTGATTTATACTTGAAGATGCGGATCGAGCATTGATTGTGTTCAAGGGTTTTATGCTAGTCCCCTCGGCTGATTATCGGAAACATACTATTATAAACCATGGGATATGATACTACTGGCGTCGCATTACGCTGGGAGTACTTTCTTTATAAATAAGTGAAAAACCATGGCATCACGACATCACGGTATCACGGAAATCACGGAA
Source organism: Amorphophallus konjac (assembly GCA_022559845.1). Lineage (NCBI taxonomy): Eukaryota > Viridiplantae > Streptophyta > Magnoliopsida > Alismatales > Araceae > Amorphophallus > Amorphophallus konjac. The sequence goes on along the minus strand of CM040123.1, from coordinate 142,991,598 downwards.
TTATCCACAAAGTGATATTCCACAGAAATTCACGAAGTACTTATTACTAAGTGAAGAGTACACTCTTCCTTGTTACATGACACTCTAGTACATTCTTGTTCTTGAAAGGCCATTACTACATTCTTGCTTGATTATAACTTGATCGATTCGTGTTCTCATATTTTAAGCTTGATTATATCTTGTTATTTGAATCGCGTGTCTGATCGCATTTCGCATGATTTTACCTCATTCTTTAGAGCTAAAATGCTAATCACTTTAATATTGCCAATCATGTTGATGCGAAGATACCTACTGGACAAGTGTGCCCATTACTTATTTTTAATCTTTTCAGGAGATGCAAGTACTTCGTTTCAGATTCGAGTTATTCAAGTGATGGGTCCGAGAGCGAATGAAAGTCACATGAAATTGAGAGTGAAGACATAGGAGTCAATAAATGTCGAGATCGAGTTCATGTAATTTCCATTTTTATTGAGTCAAGTAGAAAGAGTTGACTAGATGATGTATTCGAGTTATTCTCCTTATCAATAAAAGTGAAGGTTTGAGTAACTTATTGTGCAATTGCATTCTCGTGTGATTGTTATTGCGCTCTGATTATTCTTGCTTGCAAGAGACTTACCATACAGATTATTCACGTTTCTCGAGATCATCTTCCGCTGTAATAAAAGCTCGGGACGTGACATCCTCCCCTCCCCTCTCCCACCGACGCCCCCTCCCATCCCCCAGTGACAACAACAAAGTTAAAAAAAAGACAGAGGGTGAGTAGGGGGGCTTATCGGTGGCAAGAAGCTCCGGTGATGAGGGCTCGGCGATCGGCGGTGCCGAGCTTCGGAGATGTGACGATGGTGGCCACTGGGGGCAAGGTGGTGGCAAGCATGGCTCCGGCCGGTGGTGGCGAGGACGACTTCGACGGCTTCTCGTCGCCAGGGAGAGAGAGGAAAGAGAGAGAGAGAGTGGGAGAGAGAGAGTGAGAGCGAGAGACTGACAGAGTGGGAGGGAGTGGGCTCGGGCGTGGGGGAAAAGAGAAAATCTTTCGACAAATTTTTGACGCAACTTAAATCCGTCGAAACATTCGTCTACATTCTAATTTTATCGTGCAAATTTTAGACGGATAAAAATTCATTAGAAATATCGTCCAAAATTCTGACAAATTTTCATCGAAATTTCCGATGAAATAACATTCGCTAGAAATTCTGACGGATTTTCAGACGGATCATTATCCGTCGAAAATTTCAGTCCTTATTATCACAATTTCTTGTGGTGGAATGAGTTGAGAGAACTGGGTGAAAGACCCTCGATCAGCCTTGTTTGTATCCCATGCCCGCTCTGTCATGGAGTCTCCGTCCGAGGTTGTCTCTCTCTTTGTGTATTGCTCTATTGGTGATCCTTTGTATGTGTATGGTTGGTTCTCGGCGTGTGCCTGCGTGTCCCTGTAGGTCTATCCGGGAACCTATTTATACCAGTCACGACGAGGTTCCTTCTTCCCTAGCATAGCAGCGACGGCGTGGTTAGTGGAATGGTGTCTCGCTCGATCGTGTGGATCCTCCATCACCCACTTGCCTGCTCCCATAGCAGGGGTAATGTGGCAGACATCTCGGCGATGTGGACGCGATACGGAGCCCGTCGGGATAAGTCCCGTAATAGTAGCTTCAACGTTCACCTATTGAGGAGTCTTACGGCGCCTGGAGAGCATGGACGTAGGATAGGTCTTGATGGGTCTCACCTGGGTAGTGCTTTGGAGCCGTCGGTCGGCTAAAAGGGGCTGCTACAAGTCAGGCTATTTTGGGTCACAATTGACCTGATATTATTGGGTCATGCTGAGTCTGACGTATTTTTTTCTCCTCACACCACTCAAGGATTCGGTGACTAAGATATAATTATGTAAGATTGTAGTGACTTATTAATAAAAATCCCTATTTTTTATACGTTCCGGGGAGTAGAAACATTAAGTAAAAACCTAAAAAATGTCACGAAATGGCCATTCCAGCTGGGGAAGCGGCAGCGTGCCGCTTGGGCAAACGTTAGGAGGAGCAACAGAGTATCCGCTCTTTCGTCAACAACATGTCTGATCCAGCAGTGGAGGAAGCTCCATAGAGCTCCCCTGTTTCTGGTGGGTTGCGTGCTTCACATTTTGCTTTCGGGACTCTGAAAACCGATGAGAGGAGTCATGTGGGGTATCTTCATTTGTACAAGGAAAATGAGAGGCCCCCCTCAGATCTGCTAGGCTGCTACCCCTTGTGAGAGTTGTGGTGGTGCTGGAACTGTACAGCCGCCACAGTCCACATGGAGGGAGGGAGGGAGGGAGAGGTGCTCCTCAGCCTCTCTCTTTTTCTTTAAGCACGCATGACTATCTATTGTGGGGAGGGTGCAGACTGGAGCGGGGGAAAAGTCCGGCACCACCAACGGGGGTTGCTTGTTGGGTTTGCAGAGCACGCCGGCGGGCGTGCCACCCCACCCACACATGTAACCCACCCCCCCCCCCCTCCCAGCCTCAAAAAAGTGACACAGGAGAAATTGCCAAGACAAGTGGAATATTCTACCTTTTGAGAACCCCACTTTCTTCAACCACTGATCCTTTTGATCTCCCAGGACGATGCGAGCCACAGCATTGGCCTATATATATACATATATATATATATATATATATGGAATATTTGGTACCTAAGCAAAATTTGAAAATTCAATGACAGCAGGTTCGTCGGTCACACCACAGCCACACGGTAGGCATATCAGAGGAAGAAGCTGCTGCTTGGTACTTCACCTGCCTGTGCTTTCGTCGGGTAAAGAAGCCAGAGGCTCAAGAGGATACAGGCATGTTGTGATGCAGGGCATGCCGCCCGCCATGCTCGCATGCTGCATACATACATAGTTCCTGTTCAGGGTCGGGTTGCATGTGAACTGGCGACGAAGTGATAAATTGAAAAAAAAAAAAAAATTTGCCGTTGTTGATCCTTCATGGAGTTGTTAGTGGTTCCATAAGAGCCCATAAATCTTAAGGAATAAAAAAAGGATCTCCTATAATACCTTACATGCATGCGCGGCGCGGCAGTCATATGCTTTGATGCATACTAGCTTTGAATGTTGCCGTAGCTCTCGCTGTCTTGTCATGAAATGGTGACGGGGCGAAGTGTCTGGAATTGGGCGTCGCCCACATGCAGGCTGCCCCCCTTGCCGTTGTGGATTTGACGTGGGCGGTGGCGGTGGAGAATTTTGGGTGCTCCACACCCGGTGTCGTCAGTCGGACATCATGGAAGAAGAACCCCGGATCGAACCCGTCGTATGTATGTGCTCGTCCTCTCTATCCTCCGACGAATCCGTCGGTTCTGCTGCCCCAATAATTCCAGAAGACTTGTGTCGTCCCAAATTTCACCGCCCCCCCCCGTGATCCTAATAAATGACCGACCAAACCGAGGGAATGGGGACCGGGAGCAGAAGGTGCTTGTGGGCCCCCCTTGTGTTATTTATTATACATCTTCGAGCGTGTTTATTAATTAAGAACATTAATCTAAATGGATATGTGATGCCATGGTTTGTCTGTTTATATAAGTATGGTTTATATATGTCGGATGATGGGTAATGAAAGCTTGCCTGCATCATAGATGAAGGTTAGTCTTGATGTCATGCGCGCTTCACCTTTTTCATCCCTTCTCTTATCAATATCATCTTCGATTCTGAGTTCATAAACAAATATGCATTCAATACATATGGTAGCCATCGGTCGATGGGCAGCAACGTACTCACAGATTCGTCACTGCCAAAATTATGCACCATAACTTGTAGTGCAAGGGGAAAAAAGCTACACGAAAACTAGAGCTGTATGTCCTAATCAATGTTGACATAAATCTCAATATATATAGTGTATTGTTTATTGCATTTGGCCGCGCTCAATTAATAAATATATCTCCATTGCCGATTCTGATCTCACAAATATACATTCACCACTCTACTCGATTTAAATATGTCATCCACGGGGACCATCTATTATTCTAATTAATTGATTATATCTAATCACTAGAATAAATAAAACAGTTTAATCATCCGATGATCCTCCGCCACTAGCTTGTCTACCGTGTCTCTCCGGTGGCTGTCACGTGTTTTCGCAAGAAAACAACGAATCCCACCCGGATCCCGCCGCCGGGACGGCGTCGCCTTCGCTCGACAGCCATTACTGTGGTGTGGCGGGGCCCTCTGGGAAGACTAAATTATATGGACCTAGAGCCAATCTTTTATTAATACGAGCCGGTTGATGTGATGAACCCCGTTTTGGTCGGTGGGGTTGGGCCGATTAGTTTACTCCGCACCTGGACTGGACACAACCCACCCACGTGGTGTGACGTTTAAATTCGAAAATTTGGGTTTCCAGGGGTTTCTCATCTCCGTGACCACTGGAAAGCGAGTTACGAATGAGTGTGTAGAGTTACGTTTTTTTTTTCTTCTTTTTGTCTCAAATTTAAAAATAAAAGAGGGAACTCATTTAATACGAGTCGCATACGCTCCCGCAACCGCCGTCCTCCGCCCCCGTCGGCCACCCCTCCGGCCGCCATCCTCCCCTGCGTTCGCCTCACCCCGCCTGCACCACGCAGACATCAGCCGCTCGTGGCCTCCCTCCCTCTTGCTCTCCACAGCAGGTCCCATGCCGCTGGCCAGGTCGGGCTTGACCTGTTCGCCCCAGCCGCCCTCTGCTTGGCTGCCTCCACCAGACGCCGCGCCAGCGCCGCCGCCTGCTCGACCTGCAGGCTCCGTAACGCAGGTCACTGCAGCCGCCGTCCGCGGCCCCTGCTCCTCCTTCCGCCTGCGCCGGCCTCTCCCCCCTCCCCCTACCCATATCTACCGATGTTCGACCTGGGCAACGAAACTTGGAGGAAGATCCCCAGACAGGTTAACATAAAATTTAAAAATTATAACATTTTTACTAAACTACATGTATTTATTTTTGTCAATTTTAAAAATTAAATTAAAAATTGATATAATATAATCTTTGAGGTAGAAATAAATTTTTTTTAGAAGTGCTCTCAAACACCCTATAAATTTAGGTGATTTTTTTGAGACATCATCTCCCGTTAAGTCTTGGGACGGCCCTAGATTTTTTTTTTTTGAAAAAAAGCACCTCATTTGAAAGAAGAGTGCTGTCTCTCTCTCACAAATTTTATCTTTTTTTTTGTTGAAAAAACACCTCAGTGGGAAGAGGAGCGCCTTCTCGCTTAATTAGATTGTATCTTTTTGTTAAAAAAATCACAGCACGTGTAAGTAGGGGTGATCATTATCCGAGTTTAACCCGAAAATCAAATCGAACCGATAGATTTGATTCTATTTAGTTTGGGTTGAAATTTAAAATTTTTTATTTTAGGTTCAAACCGAACCGTATTAAAAATTCTGATTTGAATTGATTTTGAAGTTTAGGAAATCAAACCGAACCGAATAATCTAAATTTAAAGATATTTTTATCACGTTAATATAAGTGTATATGTAACTATAAACCCTAATTCAAAAGGTCCAATCCCCGCCATCCTGACAGGGTTTCACAACAAGAAAAGGCGAAATTTTCGACAGATAATATCCGTCGAAAATCGATCAGAAAATACGTCAGAAATCATTTTTCTGACCGTCGGGAATCCGTCGAAAAAGGTCTGTCGTATATTTCTTGTCGTAAATTTCTGACGGAAAACGATTTCGTCGAAAATACGCTGGATAATTATGACGATAGGTATAAATTTATGGCGAAAGAGTAGCAGACGGACATTCTGTCGGTAATTGGGAATTTCGAACGGACATTTATCCGTCTGAGATTCCATCTAAAAATTCAGACTGAATATTTTACATAGAAAATTCCATTTGAGATTCTGTATAGGATTTCCGACAAAAAAAATATTTTGTCGATTGTTCCGTCGGCATTTTTCGACAGATCTGTCGGAAAATTCGTCGAAAATACATTTTAATTTTTTTAAAAATACATAAAAATTATATAAAAATTTATTTAAATAAAAAAACATAAAATCTATACATCACGAACAAAACAAAGGACATATAAGAAACGAAATATAATAAAAAATTTTCATTTTATAATAATAAAAAATTAAAAAAAAAAGCCTCCGCAACCTTCGTATGCTCATCCTCCCCGCCCTGCTCGTCTCCTTCATCCTCACTCGCTGGAAGATCCTATATGAAAAAATGATAACATTAAATATGTATTCATAAATAAAAAAATATTGAGCAGATAAATTAAATATTTTATTAGATTATATAAATTCAAATCAGATAAATTTTGGACCCTCGAACTCAACTTCTTTAATTTTTAAACTAAGTGCATTTTAAGAATGCATTTCTGAGCACCGGACTCAAACCAGACATCCAATTTAGATTCCGTGAGCTCTCACAAGTCGCTTTTACCTCCTAGATCGTGTTGGAACGACCGGCACGCCGATCAGACCGATATTTTAGATTTTAGATCTCCGAACCCAACTTCTTTAATTTTAAACTAAGTACATTTGAAAAATGCACTTCTGAGCGTCGGGTTCAAACCGAGTATCCGATTTACATTCCGTCAACTTTCATAAGTCACTTTTATCTCCCAGGTCGTGTTGGAATGATCGACATACCGATCAGACCGATATTTTAGATTTTGGACCCCAGATCCCAACTTCTTTAATTTTAAACTAAGTGCATTTGAAGAATGCACTTCTGAGTGTCGGGCTCAAATCGGGTATCCGATTTGGATTCCGTCAGCTCTCACAAGTTACTTTTACCTCCCAGATCGTGTTGGAATGATCGGCACGTTGATCAGGCCGATATTTTAGATTTTGGACCCCCGAACCCAACTTCTTTAATTTTAAACTAAGTGTATTTGAAGAATGCACTTCTAAGCGCCGGGGTCAAACCAGGTATCCGATTTACATTCCGTCAGCTTTCACAAGTTACTTTTACATCACAGGTCGTGTTGGAACGATCGACACGTCGATCAGAGTGATATTTTAGATTTTGGACATCCGAACCCAACTTCTTTAATTTTAAACTAAGTGCATTTGAAGAATGCACTTCTAAGAATGCACTTCTAAGCGCCGGGCTCAAATTAGGTATTCGATTTAGATTCCGTCAGCTCTCATAAGTCACTTTTACCTCCCAAGTCATGTTGGAACGACCGGCACGCCGATCAGACCGATAATTTAGATTTTGGACCCCCAAACCCAACTTCTTTAATTTTAAACTAAGTGCATTTAAAGAATGCACTTCTGAGCGCCGGGTTCAAATCGGATATCCGATTTAGATTCCGTGAGCTCTCACAAGTCACTTTTATCTCCTAGATCGTGTTGGAATGATCGGCACGTCGATCAGACCGATATTTTAGATTTTGGACCCCCGAACCTAACTTCTTTAATTTTAAACTAAGTGTATTTGAAGAATGCACTTCTGAGCGCCGGGGTCAAACCGGGTATCCGATTTACATTCCGTCAGCTTTCACAAGTCACTTTTACCTCACAGGTCATGTTGGAATGATCGACACGCCGATCAAAGTGATATTTTATATTTTGGACATCCGAACCCAACTTCTTTAATTTTAAACTAAGTGCATTTGAAGAATACACTTCTGAGCGCCGGGCTCAAACCAGGTACCCGATTTAGATTCCGTCAGCTCTCACAAGTCACTTTTACCTCTCAGCTCATGTTGAAACGATCAACACACTGATGAGAATGATATTTTAGATTTTGGACCCCCAAACCCAAATTCTTTACTTTTAAGCTAAGTGCATTTAAAGAATGCGCTTCTGAGCGTCTGGCTCGAACCTGGTATCCGATTTCGATTCCATCAGTTCTCACAAGTCACTTTTACCTCCCAGGTCGTGTTGGAACGATCGACACTCCGATAATGCCAGTATTTTATATTTTGAACCCCCGAACCCCTAATTATTTAAATTTTTTTAAACTAAGTTAGTTCTAAAAACTAACTTAGTTTTGAATTGAGTAATTTGAGCATCGGGCTCAAACCAGACATCCAATTTAGATTCTGTGAGCTCTCACAAGTCACTTTTACCTCCAAGATCATGTTGGAACAATCGGCACGCCGATCAGACTAGTATTTTATAATTTGAACCCCCGAACCCCTAATTATCTGAAATCTTTTGAACTAAGTTAGTTTTGAAAACTAACTTAGTTTTGAATTGGGTAATTTGAGCGCCAGGCTCAAACCGAGTATCCGATTTGGATTCCGTTAGCTCTCTCAAGTCACTCTCTTCACCTAGATCCCGTTGAAATGATCGACGAGCCGATCAGGCCAATATTTGATATTTTGGAATCCCGAACCCCTAGTTATCTGAATTGTTTTAAACAAAGTTAGCTTTGAAAACTAACCTAGTTTTGAATTGAGTAATTTGAGCGACGGACTCAAACCGGGTGTCCGATTTAGATTCCGTCAGCTCTCCCAAGTCACTCTCATCACCCAGATCCTATTGGAATGATCGGCGAGCCGATCAGGTCAATATTTGGCATTTTGGAACCCCGAACCCCTAGTTATCTGAACTATTTAAAACAAAGTTAGCTTTGAAAAATAATGTCACGTCCCGAACTTTTATTACAGCGGAAGATGATCTCGGGAAACGTGAACAACCGGCATGGTAAGCCTATTGCAAACAAGAATAATCAGAACGTAATAATAATCACACAAAATGCAATTGCACAATAAGTGTTGGCCCGGTTAGGAGGCAATTGAGAGAGGGTGAATTGATTGCCCACCCTTTTTCACAAATTTTGACTAAATTAAATCAAACAACAGATATGGAAAATAATCCTTAGATTAGGCTTGATTAGAACGTATGAAAGTAAAGCAAGCAAGCCCTCACAACTTTCCAGCGCAGAAATATACTCACTCGGAGAACAATATATGAACGGACAATAGAACAAACTCTCGTTTCACCGACTCACACTCGTACGTGAACGGAAAGCAAATATCAACAACCACAAGAGAAGCAAACCACGGCACAGTGATTTTTTAGGTGCTTCGGACGCACCAAGTGCCGTCCTACGTCCACCCCCCTCACCTCGAGAGGATTTCACAAACAACACTGCACGACGGCAGCAACCACCACACACGGGCTCGACGGCCCACACACGTGGGTTCTCGCACGACGACGAGAAGCCCCCCCACACACTCGGAGTAAGCTCCGAAATCGTCAAAATGAAGATAGAATGGAAAATGCAATGCCCAGTTCTGAGAATAACAATCTAAGCGCAATATCTAATAACAGAGAGTATGATTAAACAAGATGGATCTCCCCTAAATCTTTCAACCAAAACGGAGGTATATGAAGTGTGGCTTAGAATGATGAAATCGAGAGAAGGAGGAGCCGGTGTTTGAAGATTCAGGCACCCAGAGCAAGGATGAAGAGGACCGTAACCGCTACCTCTCGATCTTGGCTCGGGCTCGTGAGGGGACGACTCTGGCGTTCCTTCCCTTCTCCTCCAGCAGAGCACACACCACCTTCTTCTCCTGCAGGGAAAATGAACACGTTAGTAGCTCTTGGTTGTGTTCGATCGGAACAAGGGGGCGGCGATATATACTCTAAGGAAATCAAGACAAATGGACACAAAAGCCCACTCCAAACCCCTTTCATACCAAGAACAATAATGGGTGGATGCCCTAAGGCTATTCTGGTAAACAAGCAAGCAAAATGGATCTTATATTGGAGGGTTCGAGTTCAGATCCGAAAACCCGATCGGAACGTTCAGAAAAAAGTGTCGACTCATTGAGTCGACTCTTTTTCATGAATGTTCTGCCAGAACACATAAAAACTAAACCCGTGAAACAAGTGTCGACCTATGGGGTCAACACTTTTTATCAAATGTTCTGGCCTGTGAAGTCAACATAACATCCGTGGCGAAAAGTGTCGACTCTTGAGGTCGACACTTTTTCACGGAGCTTCTGATTTCACAGTATGCAACGAACCTACCTGAAAGTGTCGACCTATGGGGTCGACACTTTCTGCCAGCCTTCTTAACAATTAACGCAAGGCAGAAGCTATGAAAATAAGTGTCGACCCATTAGGTCGACACTTTTCCTGACAGCAGAAAAACATCATATAAAGCACTTGAAACTCCACATTTCAAAAACCGAGTATTAAGATTGAACAATTGAGTACATAAGACTCAGATATACATGGCAAAACATGATTTCTACCCAGATCAGTCCATCCACACTAAAATCCAATCTAACAAATGTTCTTACCATTTGGCCTTCAAAAGTTGAGTGTTACCTTCACATTGAACTCAAGTTTCCAGATGTGAACATACAAACCATTTTTGAGCCATAATCGTTCTATCCACTTGAGGTCAAGCAACGCATCTGTTCCTACTCCCATTTCTAGGACTTGAGAATAAATTCCATATAGGACCTGAACATCACAGAGTGCTCATGAGTCTTAATCTCAAGCCAATCGATTGAGATTCTCAAAATTACCTCATATCAAATTACTCAATCAATGCATCCATTCAATTTTTGACAAATCAGGTGGCCTTTTCATTCACTGACTTCATTTCAACAACGTAAGTTCAAACTACGGTCACTCAATCAAAATTTAACATGTTAGTCCAAACCAAACTTAATCAAGATTTAGCATTTTGCAAGTTATGCCCAATCAATCATTCAGAACCTAAAATTCATCAGGGTATATCAAACCAAATTCACATGCCATTCATTCAACACACTATTTGATCAAACAAACATGTTTTCATTCAAAGCCATAATTCATCAAATCTGTATCAATGCAAATCATAAAAATTGAATTCAAGACATGTTCAATCTAGATCTTCGTCAAAACAGACCGAGGCACAACAATCTCCCCCTTTTTGACGAAGATAAAACCATTGAAAAATAACAAGGATTTACATTAACAATTCAGCACTTTTAGTGTCAACATAATGATCTGCATTCAAAATTGCATTCCAAATCGCATGCATATGACATGCAAACATTATTTCTTATTTCTCCCCCTTTTTGTAGGAGTCAAATAGGGGATTATTAAAACCATAAAAGTATGGAAGTTAAGCCTCAAAATTTACAGTTAACTCAATGAGATGCATATGACACGCAAGAAATGAGCAGTCAAGCACATATGCACTCACTATTCTATAAAATAGCAAACATGTTCTCTATGAACGGGTTAAGCAATATGCTATAGACCGAGAACATGAGTTTCATCTGCAATAGTAAAAGGGTAGTGCTTACAAGAAGTGGTACTGCAAGACTCATGAAATATGATTGATTCAAGGTGTACATTCGTACAATCACTCCCTAGATATATATGTGAAGTATGAGCAATGAAATCTAGACAGTATGGATTTTTAGATTTTCTAAAGAACACAAGTAGGAACCTTTCATCCCTACACTTTCATACAACGTGCTCGACTTTTGGTAGCTTCGCACAACCCCAATATTATTTTCATTTTTTTTAAATGACAAGTTGACCAACCTTTTGACACGAGTCATGCCCTTTGTTTCAGGGGCACTTCCCGATTACTCGGTATCGTCACTTATGATTATGTGGATATGACACTTTTCAATGCGAGTTTCCTCCTTTATTTCAGGGGGAATTTCCGATTTACTTAATGTCAAATCACACTTATTGAAATTTTTGACGGGGCTGATAGCTTTTTCCTCACAAGTCACGGGATTTCTATGTAGGGGATCCAGAGCCCTAAAATGTGTTAAGTGGAATAAGTGAAATCCTTATTAGTTAGAATCATTAACTCAAACGTGCAAGTTGTGTGAGAGATTGCGTAGAATGTAAGAGATGAATTAGCCTATTCATGGTGATGTCTCCCCCTAAGTGTATGCACCGTTATAGTAAAAACCTCTCCCTTAATATGTGCCATGTTAAAACATGTCGTAGTCAAAGCATTTTATTTAGCAAGGGCGTAAGGTCATAGGTGATATCAAAATTGAAAGGCGTGTAATTTATATACACTCAAGCATGACAAAATGGTGTATTCATGCATTTTGATTACCGGTACGTGGCGGAGTACGTAGGTCCGAAGATCACACTCACGCATAATGAAAGCTTCCAGGTGGACTTAATCCACCTTTCCACTGACGTCATTTTATATACCGGTGAATCATGATATTCATGCACACGTATATGAAGTATATGCATTTATGTACATGCGGATGCGAAAAGATAAAAGCATGTATTAGAACCAAATTGTTATTTTCTGTGATATGCACAAAAGGCAAAGTTTAAAGAAGTAGAGGCCATGAAAGGACTTCTTATGTGCAAAAGATAAAGCAGTAGGAACAATTTCTTTATGAAAAAGATGAAAAGTGTGTATGTACAATTCAGCTCAAAAGATTTAAGTATCTAACCTGCACACTCCTAATTCTCTTCTAAGAAAATAAAATTGTTCAGAATTTAAAGGTTTTGTAAATATATCAGCAAGTTGGTGTTTTGTGTCAACAAAAATAAGTTCAAAATCACCTTTATTTATGTGATCTCATATAAAATGATGTCTAACTTCTATGTGCTTAGTGCGGGAATATTGGACAGGATTTTTGGACAAGTTTATTGCAGAAGTGTTGTCGCACATTATGGGAGTATTTTTCAAACAAAAACCAAAATCCAGCAATTGATGTTGGATCCAAAGCACTTGAGCCGCACAACTACCGGCAGCCACGTACTCGGCTTCGGCAGTTGATAAAGTCACACAATGCTATTTCTTTGAGGCCCATGAAACCATGCAGCCCCTAAGAAACTGACAGTGACCGCTTGTGCTTTTTTGATCCATTTTACAACCAGCATAATCAGAGTCAGTGAAAGCATGTAAATCAAATGAACTATTTCTAGGATACCACAAACCAAGGTCAAGAGTACCATTCAAATACCTGAAGATCCTTTTTACAGTTGCTAAATGGGAGTCCCTGGGACAAGATTGGTTTCTTGCACAGAGACAAACACTAAAGTGTATGTCAGGCCTACTGGCAGTCAGGTATAATAGTGAACCAATCATTCCCCTAAAAAGTTTTGGATCGATTTTGTTACCTTTTTCTTCTTCCATTTTCTGTGAGGTGGACATAGGCGTTGCAAAAGGCTTGGCAGTCTCAAGTTAGAATTTCTTTACAATTTCTCGTGTGTACTTCTTCTGGTTGATAAAAATGTCATCGTCCAGTTGCTTTATTTGCAATCCCAAGAAGAAGTTGAGCTCTCCCATCAAGCTCATCTCGAACTCCCCCTGCATAAGTTGGGCAAATTCATCATTCATTTTGGAATTGGAGGCTCCAAAAATTATATCGTCTACATAAACTTGAACAATTAAAGAATGTTCATCACAAGTTTTTGTAAACAATGTCTGATCTATATTACCTCGTTTGAAGCCATTTTCAATAAGAAATGAACTTAATCTATCATATCATGCCCGGGGAGCATGTTTCAAACCATATAGTGCCTTGTCCAATTTGAAGACGTGGTCCGAAAATCTTTCATCTTTAAAGCCTGGTGGTTGATCCACGCACACTTCTTCCTTGATCACTCCGTTGAGGAAGGCACTCTTCACGTCCATTTGAAACAGTTTAATGTTCCTGTGACAAGCGTAAGCAAGTAAAATTCTAACTGCTTCTAATCTAGCCATAGGTGCAAACGATTGATCAAAATCAATACCAAATTCTTGAGAGTAGCCCTTGGCTACTAATCTTGCCCTATTCCTCACAACCACCCCATCTTCACTAAGTTTGTTTCAGAAAACCCACTTAGTTCTAATAATAGGATGGTCATCAGGCCGGGGCACAAGGAACCACACCCGATTCCTTTGGAATTGGTGTAGCTCTTCTTGCATGGTGAGAACCCAAGAATTGTCATTTAAAGCATCGTCTAAGGATTTAGGCTCAATGCTAGAAAGCAAAGCTAGATTATCATGAATTTCTACTTCCCTCATTGAAGCCCGTGTTCGAATTCCTTCATCCACACCGCCGATCACGTTCTCCAATGGATGGTCCTTGTGCGTGGTCCATTAGTGTGGAAGGTTCGGATGTTGCTCTTATTCCACTTCCTCCTCTTGTTCCATTTCATCCTCTTGATTTGCTGCCTCACCTTGTTTACTTGATTCTCCTTTTTCAGCTTCACCCTCATCTGTAATAAGAAAATGATCATTATCATTTGATTTTCTCATTGTATATTCATCAAAAATAACATGTGGACTTTCCTCTACAACAAGTGTTCTAGTGTTATAAACACGGTAAGCTCTAGATGATAGAGAATACCCGAGGAAAATCCCTTTATCACTCTTTGCATCAAATTTTTCGAGATTATCTTTTCCATTGTTCAAAATGTAACAGATTGACCCAAATGGCTTAAAATGAGATATGTTGTGTTTCTTACCTTTGTAAAGCTCGTATGGAGTTTTCTTAAGTATTAGTCTTACCATAGCTCGATTTGTGATATAGCAGGCGGTGTTCACCACCTCTGCCCATAAGTACCGTGGAAGACCGTTCTCCGCAAGCATGGTACGCGCCATATCCACGAGCGTCCTGTTTTTCCTTTCAACCACGCCGTTTTGTTGGGGGGTTCTTGGTGAGGAGAACTGATGCTCATACCCCTGCTTCCTACAAAAAGTATCAAACTCATGATTTTCAAATTCCTTTCCGTGGTCACTTTGAATCTTCTGAATTGTATATCCTTTTTCATTCTGAACTCTAGTGCAAAAATCAATGAACTCATTGCAAGCATCACTTTTATTTGCAAGATATAGAACCCATGCATATCGCGAGAAATCATCGACAATCACGAAATCATAAAGCTTCCCTCCAAGACTTCGAGTCCTGGTGGGACCAAATAAATCCAGATGCAACAATTGAAGGGATTTTTCTGTTGAAATAATATTTTTACATTTAAAAGATGTGGTGGTTTGTTTTCCTTTATTACATGCTTCACATATCTTTGAAGTTTCAAAATTCAATTTAGGAAGACCTCTGACTAAATCATGACAGTTCAACTTCCTAATGACATCAAAACTAGCATGCCCAAGACGGCGATGTCACAACCAAACATCTTCACTTTTATTGGCCACTAAACAAAATTTCTTCGATGCAAGCTCATCAAAATCAACTTGATAGGTGTTGTTACATCTCACTCCTATGAACTTAATTTTCTGTGTGTTAGCATCAATGATAGTGCAGTGAGAAGACTCAAAAATCACTTTGTGACCCTTGTCACAGAGTTGACTTACACTAAGCAAATTGTGGTGAAGACCTCTAACAAGTGAAACATCCTCAATGCAATAGTTAGGGTCCTTACCAATTCTCCCGATTCCGATTATCTTACCCTTGTCCTGTCCTCCAAAGATTACCGTACCGCCATTCTTTTCAGCAAGGTCTACAAAGAGGTGTTTATTTCCCGTCATGTGCCTGTAGCATCCGCTGTCCAGGTATCATTTATTTTCTCTCGCCTTCATGCAGACCTACAGCAATTAGCAACCATGCTCATTTCGATTTGGGTACCCAAGCAAGCTTGGGTCCCTTCATGTTAGCATTCTCAAAGGATTGATTGTATTTATTGACAAACATGTCATCATCGTATTGCATGAGTTGGTATATATACATATCATGCCCTATCTTTCCACAATAAAAACACGTGGGTCTTTTCCTACCAAAATTTCTTCTTTTATTTACATTCCTAAAGGTTGAGGTGAAGCTAGAATTAACAGTTGATTTTTCAAGATGTGTGTATGAATATTCTCCTTGACAAGATGAATTCTTAACAGCATATTGAACATGATTCTTGTTGCCATGCATTGTACTTGAATTCTTCTCAATTTGTTTTCCTTTTTCTCTCAACATTTTTCCATTTGCATTTTTCACTTTTTCCAGTTCAATGATAAAACTTTCATTCTTGCCTTTCAATTCTTCTTTCTCTTTCTCACATTCAGTTAGATTAGCATGCAACTCTTCCAATTCTTTGTTCAAGAGGTCATGCCTTTCTTGGATTTCATCTTTAAGTTTAAAGGCATTTTTCTTTTCTACATCTAACCATGCTATTTCATCTTCAAACAACGCTAATTTGCTTTCCAAAGCATCATTAGCATTTTTTAAGCTTTTAACTTGCATTTCAAGTAGATTGCACTTTCCACATGAATTTGATGAGTGAACAATTTCATGAATCTTTTTCTTTAATGTCCTATTTTCATTTTTCATTCTTCTGTATTTCTCATCTAACTCCTCATATGCAAGTTCCCACTGTTCGTTTGAAATAAGCTCTGTGTCAGAAATTACCTGTTCACTATCGCTGTTCGCCATTAGACACATTGTCTTCACAAGTTCTTCAATGTCTTGCTCCTCATCATCGGTCGTGGGCTCATCTTCGTCGCTCCACGTCACCTTCATGGCTTTCGACTTCTTGCCCTTGACCATTTTCCCTTTCTTCTTTTGCAGCTCGGGGCATTCTCCTCGCATGTGCCCCGCTTTCTTACATTCATTACATATAATCTCGGCGACCTTGGATGGTTCATTTCGTTACCTTGGCTACCTCTTTTCTTTCCTGAATTTCCCGCCAAACCGTCTTCATTGGCGCAGGAATTGTCTTACTTTCCTCGTCAGCATAGCAACTTCTTCATCGTCGGTGGTTCCCAACGACTCCTCTTGGCTCGAGACACTTTCCAGGAGTGCTTTTAAAGCAATTGGCCTTTTCTTCTTTGGATCTTCTTCCATTCTCTTTATCACATTGATCTCATAGGTCATTAATGACCCTATGAGTGCATCCACGGTGAGCGTTGACAAATCCTTTGAGTCCTCTATTACGGTCACCTTGGTGTCCCAGCTCGGTGATAGTGACCTCAACACCTTCCGTACCAATTCCTTATTTGTGAACTATCTCTCGAGTGATTTCAATCCATTTGTAATCTCCATGAGACGTGCGAACATCTCGGAGATGTTTTCTTCATCCTTCATTCGAAACAGCTCATAATCACGGGTCAACATATTCGCTTTCATCTCCTAAACTTCTGTGGTACCTTCGTAGATAAGCTTGAGCTTGTCCCACATTTCCTTTGCGCTGCTGCACATGGAGACACGAGCATACTCGTTAGGGTGAATAGCACACTGAATAATGTTTAAAGCATTAAAGTTCACAGTGGCTTTCTTAATAGTATCATCATCCCACATGTCCTCATCAGGGTGTACAACATACGGACCATTCCTAATAACAGTCCATATCTCATGACTTTGAGCACGAAGGAACACGGTCATCCTATTCTTCAAGTAAGGGTAATTACTGCCATCGAAGAAAGGTGGCCGTTGAATAGAATGCCCTTCGGGCATTAACCCCTTGTTGATGTTGTTGGCCTTTCCTAACAGATCACTCTAAACCGCTAGGTTTCTAGAAAATAGAGCCGAGGCTCTAATACCAATTGTTGGCCCGGTTAGGACGCAATTGAGAGGGGGGTGAATTGATTGCCCACCCTTTTTCACAAATTTTGACTAAATTAAATCAAACCACAGATATGGAAAATAATCCTTAGATAAGGCTTGATTAGAACGTATGAAAGTAAAGCAAGCAAGCCCTCACAACTTTCCAGCGCAGAAATCTACTCACTCGGAGAACAATATATGAACAAACAATAGAACAAACTCTCATTTCACCGACTCACACTCGTATGTGAACGGAAAGCAAATATCAACAACCACAAGAGAAGCAAACCACGGCACATTGATTTTTTAGGTGCTTCGGACACACCAAGTGCCGTCCTACGTCCACCCCTCTCACCTCGAGATGATTTCACTAACAACACTGCACGATGGCAGCAACCACCACACACGGGCTCGACGGCCCACACACGTGGGTTCTCGCACGATGACGAGAAGCCGCACACACACACTCGTAGCAAGCTCCGAAATCATCAAAATGAAGATAGAATGGAAAATGCAATGCCCAGTTCTGAGAATAACAATCTAAGCGCAATATCTAATAACAGAGAGTATGATTAAACAAGATGGATCTCCCCTAAATCTTTCAACCAAAATCGGAGGTATATGAAGTGTGGCTTAGAATGATGAAACCGAGAGAAGGAGGAGCCGGTGTTTGAAGATTCAGGCGCCCAGAGCAAGGCTGAAGAGGACCGCAGCCGCTGCCTCTCGATCTCGGCTGGGGCTCACGAGGGGACGACTCTGGCATTCCTTCACTTCTCCTCCAGCAGAGCACACACCACCTTCTTCTCCTGCAGGGAAAATGAACACGTTAGTAGCTCTTGGTTGTGTTCGATCGAACAAGGGGGCGGCGATATATACTCCAAGGAAATCAAGACAAATGGACACAAAAGCCCACTCTAAACCCCTTTCATACCAAGAACAATGAAGGGTGGATGCCCTAAGGCTATTCTGGTAAACAAGCAAGCCAAATGGATCTTATATCGGGGGGTTCGAGTTCAGATCCGAAAACCCGATCGGAACGTTCAGAAAAAGTGTCGACTCATTGAGTCGACTCTTTTTCATGAATGTTCTGCCAGAACACATAAAAACTAAACCCATGAAACAAGTGTCGACCTATGGGGTCGACACTTTTTATCAAATGTTCTGGTCTGTGAAGTCAACATAACATCCATGGTGAAAAGTGTCGACTCTTGAGGTAGACACTTTTTCACGGAGCTTCTGATTTCACAGTATGCAACGAACCTACCTGAAAGTGTCGACCTATGGGGTCGACACTTTCTGCCAGCCTTCTTAACAATTAACGCAAGGCAGAAGCTATGAAAATAAGTGTCGACCCATTAGGTCGACACTTTTCCTGACAGCAGAAAAACTTCATATAAAGCACTTGAAACTCCACATTTCAAAAACCGAGTATTAAGATTGAACAATTGAGTACATAAGACTCAGATATACATGGCAAAACATGATTTCTACCCAGATTAGTCCATCCACACTAAAATCCAATCTAACAAATGTTCTTACCATTTGGCCTTCAAAAGTTGAGTGTTACCTTCACATTGAACTCAAGTTTCCAGATGTGAACATACAAACCATTTTTGAGCCATAATCGTTCTATCCACTTGAGGTCAAGCAACGCATCTGTTCCTACTCCCATTTCTAAGACTTGAGAATAAATTCCATATAGGACCTGCACATCACAGAGTGCTCATGTGTCTTAATCTCAAGCCAATCGATTGAGATTCTCAAAATCACCTCATATCAAATTACTCAATCAATGCATCCATTCAATTTTTGACAAATCAGGTGACCTTTTCATTCACTGACTTCATTTCAACAATGTAAGTTCAAACTACGGTCACTCAATCAAAATTTAACATGTTAGTCCAAACCAAACTTAATCAAGATTTAGCATTTTGCAAGTTATGCCCAATCAATCATTCAGAACCTGAAATTCATCATAGTATATCAAACCAAATTCACATGCCATTCATTCATCACACTATTTGATCAAACAAACATGTTTTCATTCAAAGTCATCATTCATCAAATCTATATCAAAGTAAATCATAAAAATTGAATTCAAGACATGTTCAATCTAGATCTTCGTCAAAACAGACCGGGGCACAACAATAAGTTACTCAAACCTTCACTTTTTTTAATAAGGAGAATAACTCAAATACATCAACTAGTCAACTCTTTCAAATCTACTTGACTCAATAAAAAAAAGATTGCATGGACTCGATCTAGACATTATCGACTCCTAAGTCTTCACTCTCAATTTCATGTGACTTTCATTCGCTCTCGGACCCATCACTTGAATAACTTGAATCTGAATCCGAACTACTTGCATTTCCTGAAAAGATTGAAAATAGGTAATGAGCACACTTGCCCAGTAGGTATCTTCACATCAATATGATTGGCAATATTAAAGTGATTAGCATTTTATCTCTAAGAAATAAGGTAAAATCATACGAAATGCGATCAAACATGCGATTCAAACCAAAATAACAAGATATAATCAAGCTTAAAATATGAGAACATGAATCGATCAAGTATAATCAAGCAAGAATGTAGCAATGGCCTTTCATGCACAAGAATGTACTAGAAAGTCATGTAACAAGCAAGAATGTACTCTTCACTTAGTAGCAAGTACTTTGTGAATTTCTGTGGAATATCACTTTGTGGCTAATTCCGTGATTACCGTGATTTCCGTGATGTCGTGGATTTTCACTTATTTAGAAAGAAAGTACTCCCAGCACAATGCGACGCCAGTAGCGTCATACCCCATGGTTTATAATAGTATGTTTCTGACAATCAGCCGAGGAGACTAGCATAGAACCCTTGAACATAATCAGTGCTCGATCCGCATCTTCAAGTATAAATCAAGCTACTTCCACGCATGTAAATAATGTGGCCAAGAATGTTCAATTTCAAATATAATTCATGATAACGTAACCAAAAATACGAATGCTTGTACAAGGAAATAAGGAATTTCAATAAATACTTTAATGACTAGGTTATGCTATGGAAATAAATAGGCAGCATAACGGTATATTCTTTATCTTTCATAAATTATCTTAGATCTCTTTAAATAAGGTCACAAGTCCTAGACTATCATTAGTCCATTTAGGGTCATAAGAATATTAACCCCTTTTGGGTCAAAAACTTAGGAAACTTAGCGGTCTATAACTGGGCTGTCACATGACTATAGCGGTCTAGTTCTTGACTGTTAAGTACAAGACTGTTCGATATTTTAAAACAGGTTCTCTGGAGTCTTTGGCGGTCAAAGGTAGATCCGTCAAGGTCCCTTTAGCGGTCTATATAAGGTGCGCTAGAAGACTATGGCGGTCAACTATTGGGACGCTAAGATCCAGAAATACAAAACATCGGTAGTGCTTTCTAGATAAATGAGCTTTAATGGTAAAATCAACTCGGCGTCCTAGTGGGAATCACAGGCTCGCGGAGAATTACGGAGGCCTTGAAACAGGATTTCCTAGTCTATTGGAAGGAATATCCAAAGGAGAGGTTATCATGTCCAAGATTATGTTCCTATAGTGCAAAGTATGTAACTAATGGTCATATACCGGAATATATGCCATGAACTTATAGAAATGACTCTGAGATAAGAATAGAATGCGTACAGTGAAAAATCAACGTTAAATCTCGTCAATACAAGCATTCAAACCATAATTTAATACAAAATTATATGGTTTTTGGCACAAAATACCTTATGCTTAAATTAATCCTAAGTACCATAAAGAAAACATGAACTCACTGTTTATGAATCAAGAATTAAAACTCAAAATAATAAATACCATCAAAACAGGTTAGTATATAGTTAACTAGGCTTAATTATAAGTTATATGGTTGTTCTTAAATATATCTCGGGATGACAGAAAATAGAATAGTTGGCGGTCTATCATAGAGCCGTTACAGGACGCTAGCTGTTTATCGTAAGGCCGCCACAGTAACTTTAACGGTCTACTTTCGGTCCGCCAGAGGTTTCATGAAAATGAGATTACAAAGTGTCTAGCGGTTCATTGTAAGGCCGCTACATAGAGATGGCGGTCAAATTCTAAGCCGCTAGAACACGACAGACAGTAACTTAAATAAGAGGGTTCAAAGGTTTTTAACTCACATCATGTCTAAAAATCAACATATTAATAAAACTACTACATGATAGAACGAGAAATAGGCTGTAATATGCATGGGAATCATGTATTGGAATAATAGAATTTATTTGGTTCATTAGGGCTAAGGAATATGCATGAATGAAATACTAAGTGCATAGGTCCTATTAAAACATGAAATTCTCCACACATAAAGCATGAAATCGAGTAAAACCAGAGGGATTTTATCCCTAGAGTAGTACTTTTGCCATTCATGAGATGATCTACCTCTGCTAAAGCCTTTAAACTTTGAATTTGATGCTAGATGCTACCCTTAGTCCCTTGTACTCCTTGTGACAAATCAGCAACTTCAAGTTGCTCCAACTCCTTACTCTCTTGACCTAATGATGTGAAATTTGAAGGGTAAGAAGTAGATACTAAGTGGAACAAAAAATTCAAAAGGCACTTAGCCTAAATACCTCAATTTGGTTCTCTAATCATTTGATCTTCACCGGACCTTTGCATAGTTTCCTAGGTCGCTAAGATGGAACCAACAACTTTGCAAGCTTCTATCTCCTTGTGTGCTTGATCTCCTAGCATGAAATTTTGGGAGATGTTAGTCCTATGTATTATCAATAAAAACTTCTAAAGAACCTACCTGAAATAATGTTATCTTACCTTGATTCCAAGCGAGCCAATGTAAGGGTCGCGCAGGTCAAAACTAGGTCCTATTTATAGGATTTTGCTAGGGTTTAAGGATTAGATCGATTCTAGAGTCCTTGTTAAAGCTTATATCGATTTCAGAGAGTCCTAAACATGATTACTAGTCCTCCCATCTTGATCTCTAAACGATAGACTAGCAAAAAATTCCCATCTTTTTGCTCTTTCTTCAATTCATGGAACTGACAGGAAATAGCGGTCGTAGCTTAGTCCGCCAAATGATTGTAGTGGTTTTACGATAGACCGCTACAGATCCTGGGTACCGAATTTGAATGAGTTCAAACTCTAATTTCATCTTATCCACTAATTTATCTAATTAATGGGTATTTATCCCTATAATTCGTGAATAAGCCAATTAACCTTCTAGAATATGGGCCAAATTTCATGGGCTTGGTCCATAAGTCCTTTGGACTTCATTTAAATAGGCTAGGCTAATGGTTTACCATAATTGGGCCTTAATAATAATTTATTTAACCTAATATTTATTTATTAATCTATTTTGGTCTTTTAAAATTCCTAGAAAATACTTCAAAATTCCAGAAATAATTTATAAAAATTCTGGGGCATTACACCCTCCCCCACTTAAGAGAATTTGATCCCCAAATTCAATATATAGATTGTGGAGAGTGTACTTACATTCAAATAATTCTGAAATCTTTTGTGCATAGCCTCTTCGATTTCTCATGTTTCTCTCGATTTTGTCCACTGGATTTTGACTACAGGAATAGTCTTATTCCGAAGTTGACGTACCTCTCGTTCAAGGAGTTTGATTGGTTTCTGCTCATATGTCAAATACTTCTTAATCTCCATATTATCGTAGGTGATGACATGGAAAGGATCAAGAACATACTTCTTGAGCATCGAGACGTGAAATACATCATGAACTTCAGATAGTTGAGGAGATAAAGCAATTCGATAAGCTACTTCACTGACTCTTTCCAGAATTTCAAAAGGACCAATAAATATTGGAGTAAGCTTACCCTTAATACCAAATCTTTGAATTCCTCGACCTGGAGAAACCTTAAGAAATACATGATCTCATACTTGAAACTCCAAGTCGCGCCTTCGATTGTCAGCATACGCTTTCTGCCTGTCTTGGGCCATCTGAAGTCTTTCTCGAATGAGTTTAATCTTCTTGGTAGTATCCCTAATAATGGACCGAGAAATTACCTCTCTCCTACTTCATTCCAACAGATAGGGGAATAATAACTCCTTCCATAAAGAGCTTCAAACGGTGCCATTTGTATACTAGCCTGATAGCTATTATTGTATGTAAATTCCACTAGAGACAAGTGATCATGCCAACTTCCTCCAAAGTCAATAGCACAAGCCCTGAGCATATCTTCTACCACTTGATTCGTCCTCCTGTTTGACCATCAGTTTGTGGATGGAATGCCGTGCTAAAGTTTAGTCGGGTCCCTAGAGAATGTTGAAGACCCTTCCAAAATTATGATGTGAATCAGGGATCTCTATCGGATATAATAGTGACAGGGACACCATGTAATTTGACGATTTCCCTTATGTATAAGGCTACGAGAATATCCACAGACCATCTACTTTTTATTGGCAGAAAATGTGCAGACTTAGTCAATCGGTCTATGATTACCCATATACCATCGTGTCCTCCTCTTGTTTTAGGTAAACACATAATGAAATCTATCCCTATACTTTTCCATTTCCATTCGAGAATATTTAAGGGGTATAATTTATCGACGGGTCTTAAATGCTCTGCCTTTACTTGTTGACAAGTGAGACAACGGGACACGAAATCTGCCACATCACTTTTCATGTTAGGCCACCAGAAGTTCCTTTTAAGATCCTGATACATTTTTGTACCACCGAGATTAATGGTATATTTGGAATTGTGAGCTTCTTCCAGAATCAATTTCTTAGTATCAACATGATCTGGTATACAAATTCGATCCCTGAATAATAATCTTCCATCGTCGGCAATAGATAAATTCGGCCTTTGCTCAATATTGGCTTTAATCTCCAGTAATACTGGATCATTGTCTTGTAGCTTGACCAGATCTGCAATTAATGTAGGTTGAGTTCAAATACTGGCCATAGAGCAATCTTCTTCCTTCATGTCAATATCTAAATTCAACTGAGCAAATTGGGGAATGAGATTAGTCATACTAATCGTGAGACTTGATAGCTTTCCCATTGATTTTCTACTGAGTGCATCCGCTACCGCATTAGCCTTGCCAGGATAATATTGAATAGTAAAATCAAAATCTTTTAGGTATTCTAACCATCTTCTTTGCCTCATATTCAGCTCCTTTTGGGAGAACAAATACTTCAAACTTTTGTGGTCTGAATAAACCGTAATTTTTTCTCCGTAAAGGTAGTGATGCCAAATTTTTAAGGCAAATATAATAGCCACCAATTCTAAATCATGCACAGGATAATTCTCTTCATGACGTTTCAATTGTCTTGAAGAATAGCAAATTACCTTTCCATTTTGCATAAGAACGCACCCTAAGCCAATACCAGATGCATCTACATATACTTCAAATCCACCACCCTCCGTCGACAGTGTTAAAATTGGTGCAGTAGTGAGGTGATCCTTAAGAGTTAGGAAACTCTCCTCGCAGTCCTTCGACCATATAAAAGGATTTTCTTTTCTTGTAAATCTAGTCAAAGGAACAACGATCTTGGAGAAATATTTAATAAATATCTTGTAATAACCAGCCAGGCCCAGAAAATTTCTAACTTCTCACACGGTCGTTGGCCGGCTCCAGTTTTTTAAGGCTTCCACTTTAGAAGGATCCACAACGATTCCTTCCTTTGAAATAATATGTCCAAGAAATGAGACTTCCTTAAGCTATAACTCACATTTACTAAGTTTGGCATAAAGCTTATGTTCTCTTAAAGTCTGCAAGGCTATCCTTAAATGTTCTTCATGTTCTTCCTTTGTTTTGGAATATATGAGAATGTCATCAATGAATACGACCACAAATTGGTCGATATACGGCCTGAAGACGTTATTCATAAGTTGCATAAATGCGGCAGGGGCATTATGATGGGGACATCAAAGCAAGTAATTATTGTAATAATTGTTTAACCGAGAGTTACTGTCTTGGCCGGGATCGTCTTTCCCACACCCGGAGCGTGGAGGTAAACTCGCTCCCAATCTTTATCACATTTTACTTATCTCGTATACCTTTTGAATGCCGCTGCATGTGATAGGTAATTAACTCGATATCTATTTTTATCACCGCTGCGAGAGAGTGAGTGTAACCCGTCCCGTGGCTCGATCTGAGTTCACGCGGAAAGGCCGATACCCGAGACTCACTGCCAGTTTCTCAACCGCGCACGGTCCCACGTCTTCCCTCGCTTAGGGGCAATCATGAGCTAGAGTCTCAGGTCCGCTGTCCGTCCCGCATCACATTAGTTAACTCGAACGGCATTACCATAAATTCATAGTGGCCATAACGACTCCGGAAAGCCGTCTTGTATATGTCTTCATCCTTGATCTTGAGTTGATGATAGCCTGACTTGAGGTCTATTTTGGAAAAATATTCTGCTCCTGAAAGCTGATCAAAGAGCTCATCGATACGCGGCAACGGATACCTGTTCTTGATAGTAAGCTGATTCAGTCGCCGGTAATCGATACATAACCTGAGAGATCCATCCTTCTTCTTGACAAAAAGAACCGGCGCACCCCAAGGGGATGTGCTAGGTCGAATAAAACCCTTGTCTAGTAGCTCCTGTAGTTGTCTTTTTAATTCCTTGAGTTCTATGGGGGACATCCTGTAGGGAGCTATTGAAACCGGTGTCGCTCCAGGAATGAGTTCAATGAAAAAGTTTACTTCCCTTTCGGGCGGTAAATCGGGTAAATCTGATGGAAATACATCCGAAAAATTATTGACAATCGGGATATCTTCTAAGATGATCTCCTTAGATTCGGTGAGGATAACGGAAGCAAGAAAAGCTACACATCCTTGCGAAATTAATTTGCAAGCATGTAGAGATGAAATAATGACAGGATGCTTCCTATATTTGACACCAAGGAAGGAAAACCTTGGAAGACCAGGTTTGCACAAGGATATTATCATATTCCGGCAATTTATGTAGGCATCATGGTCTACAAGCCAATCTACGCCTAAAATAGCATCGTATCCCTCCATATCAAGGCATACGAGATTTGCAGGAAGATTATGTCCTTCTACCCTTACCTCACTATTTGGATAATAGTTGGTGAGTTTGGTTCCGGGGCCTAAAGGTGTAGTAATAGCAAGGTCCGAAGGTAAGGGAACTGATGAAATTGGCAATGTTTTTGCAAAAGCGGTGTATATGAAGGAATGAGAAGCACCGGTATCAAATAGCACAAATGCAGGACAGGAATAAATGTGAACAGTACCTTCTATAAGCCCATCATTTGGGGGTGCTTCATTATCATTCATGACGACATTAAGACGAGCATGTCGTTTACGTCCACTTCCAGAAGATAGCTCCTTCATAAGGGGGCAATCCGGCATACGGTGCTCCCTACTGCAACAACAAAGACAAGCACCAAGGCGCTTCCAGCATTCTTCGGCCGAATGACCGAACTTCTCACAGAAGGTACAGGCCGTGGCGACCTGCTTGTCTTCTTCCTTGACTTTCTTAGTCTTGTGGTAGCCACTACCACTCCCATTTTGGGATCTTTTCTTGCTATCACGGGATTTGTAGGGTTCCGTGATGTTGAACTTCTTCTTCTTATCATGCCGATCAGATCTTCGGCTCGGTTCCTCTCCCTTTCCTTTTAATTTCTCTACTTTCCCTAAGGTCCTCTCGCGTAGATGCGCCCGCTGAACCATCTCCGTATAAGTGCGGATATTCTGAGTCCCCAGTTGCTGAATATACCCAGGCCTTAATCCATCCATAAACCGATTAGCCTTTAGCAAATCAGTGCTAATCAAGTGCGGAGCATATGGCGCCAACATGGAAAATTGCAGTTCATACACAGCCACCGACATCATGCCCTAGCGCAGAGAAGCAAACTCCATAGCGTTCCACTCTTTGATGTGCTCAGAAAAGTACTTGGCTCGAAAGAGCGTAAGGAAGCCTTCCCACGTGTGTGGTGCATCGGCTGGGGGTGTAGGAATGGACTTCCACCACGTACGGGCATCTTTATTCAATTGAAAGGTAGCAAGGTGAACCTTTTCTTGATCCGCACATTGCATAACCTCAAATATGCGGTTCATTTCGTCTATCCAGTTTTCAGCTTCATCTGGATTTGAGGAACCAGAAAATCTCGGAGGGTTTAAGCTCCAGAAATTACGATGTAGGTCTCCAGCTCTCGCTCCTGCGCCAGCTTGCGCCATGGTTTGTAGTGCTTGTGTTAGACCAGCGACGGTCTCTTGCATGCCGTTCCAATCTACGCGATGAGCCATTGCAAATAAGAATAAGGTACCTAAGAGAATAACAAATTGTTAATTCTCATGGAAATTTTGAAAGGGTCAATCTAAAGCTAAATTATTATCTTATCCCGGGCTCTACCCAATTCTCGCATAGGTGGGGAATTTCTTTCCTAGTTTTCATAGGTGTGGGTCCTTAAACATGAACTTAGCCTATGACATGACCTTTTTCCTAGGACATACTTATGCCTAGGCTCTGATACCAACTTAACTGTCACGCCCCGAGCTGTTATTACAGATGAAGATGATCTCAGAAAACGTGAACAGCCGGTATGGTAAGCCTCTTGCAAGCAAGAATAATCAGAGCTCAATAACAATCACACATAAAATACAATTGCACAATAAGTTACTCAAACCTTCACTTTTATTAATAAGGAGAATAACTCAAATACATCAACTAGTCAACTCTTTCAAATCTACTTGACTCAATAAAAAGAAGATTACATGGACTCGATCTAGACATTATCGACTCCTAAGTCTTCACTCTCAATTTCATGTGACTTTCATTCACTCTCGGACCCATCACTTGAATAACTTGAATCCGAATCCGAACTACTTGCATTTCCTGAAAAGATTGAAAATAGGTAATGAGCACACTTGCCCAGTAGGTATCTTCGCATCAACATGATTGGTAATATTAAAGTGATTAGCATTTTAGCTCTAAGGAATAAGGTAAAATCATGCGAAATGCGATCAAACATGCGATTCAAACCAAAATAACAAGATATAATCAAGCTTAAAATATGAGAACATGAATCGATCAAGTATAATCAAGCAAGAATGTAGTAATGGCCTTTCATGAATAAGAATGTACTAGAAAGTCATGTAACAAGCAAGAATGTACTAGAAAGTCATGTAACAAGCAAGAATGTACTCTTCACTTAGTAGCAAGTACTTCATGAATTTATGTGGAATATCACTTTGTGGATAATTCCGTGATTACCGTGATTTCCGTGATGCCGTGGATTTTCACTTATTTATAAAGAAAGTACTCCCAGCGCAATACGACTCCAGTAGCATCATACCCCATGTTTTATAATAGTATGTTTCCGACAATCGGCCGAGGGGACTAGCATAGAGCCCTTGAACACAATCAGTGCTCGACCCGCATCTTCAAGTATAAATCAAGCTACTTCCACGCATGTAAATAATGTGGCCAAGAATGTTCAATTTCAAAGATAATCCATGATAAAGTAACCAAAAATACGAATGCTTGTACAAGGAAATAAGGAATTTCAATAAATACTTTAATGACTAGGTTATGCCATGAAATAAATCGGCAGCATAACGGTATGTTCTTTATCTTTCATAAATTAGCTTAGATCTCTTTGAATAAGTTCACAAGTCCTAGACTATCATTAGTCCATCTAGGATCATAAGAATATTAACCCCTTTTTTGTCAAAAACTTAGGAAACTTAGCAGTCTATAATTGGGCCGTCACATGACTATGGCGGTCTAGTTCTGGACCGTTAAGTACAAGACTGTTCGATATTTTAAAACAGGCTCTCTGGAGTCTTTGGCGGTCAAAGGTAGATCTGTCAAGGTCCCTTTAGCGGTCTATATAAGGTGCGCTAGAAGACTATGGCGGTCAACTATTGGGATGCTAAGATCCAGAAATACAAAACATCGGTAGTGCTTTCTAGATAAATGAGCTTTAATGGTAAAACCAACTCGGCGTCCTAGTGGGAATCACAGGCTCGCGGAGAATTACGGAGGTCTTGAAACAGGATTTCCTAGTCTATTGGAAGGAATATCCAAAGGAGAGGTTATCATGTCCAAGATTATGTTCCTATAGTGTAAAGTATGTAACTAATGGTCATATACCGGAATATATGCCATGAACTTATAGAAATGACTCTGAGATAAGAATAGAATACGTACAGTGAAAAATCAACGTTAAATCTCGTCAATACAATCATTCAAACCATAATTTAATACAAAATTATATGGTTTTTGGCACAAAATACCTTATGCTTAAAATAATCCTAAGTACCATAAAGAAAACATGAACTCACTGTTTATGAATCAAGAATTAAAACTCAAAATAATAAATACCATCAAAACAGGTTAGTATATAGTTAACTAGGCTTAATTATAAGTTATATGGCTGTTCTTAAATCTATCTCGGGATGACAGAAAATAGAATAGTTGGCGGTCTATCATAGAGCTGTTACAGGACGCTAGCTATTTATCGTAAGGCCGCCATAGTAACTTTAACGGTCTACTTTCGGTCCGCTAGAGGTTTCATGAAAATGAGATTACAAAGTGTCTAGCGGTTCATCGTAAGGCCGCTACATACAGATGGCGGTCAAATTTTATGCCACTAGAACACGACAAACAGTAACTTAAATAAGAGGGTTCTAAGGTTTTTAACTCACATCATGTCTAAAAATCAACATATTAATAAAACTACTACATGATAGAACGAGAAATAGGTTGTAATATGCATGGGAATCATGTATTGGAATAAGATAATTTATTTGGTTCATTAAGGTTAAGGAATATGCATGAATGAAATACTAAGTGCATAGGTCCTATTAAAACATGAAATTCTCCACACATAAAGCATGAAATCGAGTAAAACTAGAGGGTTTTTATCCCTAGAGTAGTACTTTTGCCATTCATGAGATGACCTACCTCTGCTAAAGCGTTTAGTTTGATGCTAGATGCTACCCTTAGTCCCTTGTACTCCTTGTGACAAATCAGGAACTTCAAGCTGCTCCAACTCCTTACTCTCTTGACCTAATGATGTGAAATTTGAAGGGTAAGAAGTAGATATTAAGTGGAACAAAA
This sequence comes from Amorphophallus konjac, assembly GCA_022559845.1. Taxonomy (NCBI): domain Eukaryota; kingdom Viridiplantae; phylum Streptophyta; class Magnoliopsida; order Alismatales; family Araceae; genus Amorphophallus; species Amorphophallus konjac. Next base: position 142,961,181 of record CM040123.1, on the reverse strand, counting down.
ATTTCTAAAGGCACTTAGGCTAGATATCTCGATTTGATTCTCTAATCCTTTGATCTTCACCGGACCTTTGCACAGTTTCCTGGGTCGCTAAGATGGAACCATTAACTTTGCAAGCTTCTATCTCCTTGTGTGCTTGATCTCCTAGTATGAAATTTTGGGAGATGTTAGTCCTATATATTATCAATAAAAACTTCTAAAGAACCTACCTGAAATAATATCGTCTTACCTTGATTCCACGCGAGCCAATGTAAGTGTAATGTCCCGGATCTTTGTTGGATCTTCATTGGGTCTTTCGGATCCTTCTCGGAGAGTTTCGGATCGCTTTTGTAGCTCCCGAGTTGAGTTTTACGATCCGTGTGGGTTTTTCTCTCGTACTAGTTACGGAACCCTACGGTGAGTTTATTTCTCAATTCATCGACTCGTGGACGATACAGTGGCGATGTACTCTTCGAGTCGATCGTTTTGACTATTTTTGTGTATTTTTCTGAGTTCGGGCCAAAAATCAGATTTTTCAGAAATTAGGAAAATTTCCTAATTTCTTTCTATAAATTCAATTACACTATCTCTCCTACTCATTTTCAACTTCACGCTATCTCACTCTGTTCTCTCCCGTCTCTGGTCCGTTCGGCGCGGGGCGCGCACCGTTGCGGAGCTGGCTGAGGCGTGGACGTACTCGAGTGATCGGTTCGCGGGAAGGAGCAGCGGATGGAGCGTGGCGGGCGCGATCCCTCGGTGGATTCTGAGAGGGCGTCGTTTGTGATTCGGTGGTTTTCGGCATGGTTTAGTCCCTTCGGGGCACGGTTTCTTCGGTGGAGGCAGGGAGATGGACCGCCACTTCGTTCTGCATGTTTTCCCTGCCTCTGTGCGTAGTTTGGTGCTTGATCGGGGGAGATCGGGCCGGTTTAGTGAAAACCATAGTTTTTGGGATTTTCAGGGTTCGCCGGAAAATGGCAACCATTTGTGATGTGATTAGTGTCAAACTGACCATTGGGATGTCTGGATCCCATTCACGTAAGTTTCGTGTCGATCGGTTGTCATTCGAGGCCGGTAGGAGTCCGGGAACCTCGGTGACACATTTAGGGTCAATTTGTCTAAATCGCCCCGATCTCTTGTTTTAGGGTTTGCATGTGGGCTTTTGAGCCTCCTAGAGTTGTTTTTCATCGTCTAGGTTTGTTACCCCTGCGCTTCGGCGTGAATGGGGCGTGGAACGGCCCGATTTGGCCTTTCCACTGTTTTCCCGCCGTGACCGGTGTAGCGATCGTTTCCGAGACCGTCACATGTCTCTGACGGCCCTACGACAGACCGTCACATAGTCTGGGCCTTTTTAGTTCTTCGTGATTTTGGGAGTGTGACGGCCCAGGGGAGGCGCGTCACAGCTCTCTGACGCATCCGGGGTGATGCGTCACGCCTGTTTTGTCATCTAGCATTTTGGGTGAGTCGGTTCCCCTGACGCGCCCGCCCTGGTGCGTCAGGTTTGTGTAACGCACCTGCCCCAGGCCGTTGCACTCCGTTTAGCTGGGTTGGGTGGCTGTGTCAGCTGTCTCTAACGGCCCTGCCCCCTTGCGTCACAGTGCAGTAATGCGTCCGCCGAGGACCGTTACGTACTGCTCGTCCGAGTTCTAGATTTTGGGTCGATTGGCGTAACGCGCCTATCCCCACGCGTTAGGTGGGCATAACGCGTCTGCGCTTGTGCGTTAGGCCGCCGTAACGTGCCTGCCTTGGTGCGTTACGTGGCTCGCGTTGTGTCTTTGTGCCTGTTGTCTCTGACGCGCCTGCCCTAGTGTGTCAGGCCCGTGTAACGCGCCTGTGCTAGGCCGTTACAGTCCTGTTGTGGCCGTGATGGCCGTTGGGCTTTCCGGTGTGCGGCCGTGTGTTGTGGGTTCGTTCTAGGTAATGTTAGGGGCTGTTTTGGGGTAGGTCTGTGTGTGCGTGTCTGTCTATGTTAGGGTGATGTCTGTTGCTCCCGTGGTCTGGTCGTTTTCCCTATGGACGTCGGTTGATGTTCCTATGAAGGCTAAGACTACGTTTCCGAGTCTGTCGGCAGTTTCTTGTGCTGCCCTCGGTGTTTGAGGTACGGGTGACAGTGCATGTTCGACTATCTGTACTTCAGCGCCGCTTTTTGAGCTTCCTCTTCTCGTCGCCCTAGACGTCCAGCAGTCGAGGGGTGACCCCGATATCCGGTTTGTAAGCTAGTTTCCATCGGCTCCTGCGATTACCGTAGCGTCCTACGGGGAGAGAAAACTAGCTAGAGGCCTGGCTCTAGGCAGGAGCCAGTGTGTGCACACGTGGTCAGGGGCTGAGGACTGACGTCGACGGGCGTGACCCTGACTAGTGCTTGTACTTGTGGTTCCGCGTGGGTCTGCGACTCGGCCGTGTTCACGTCGGTGGTACGCAGCGGTTAGTCGAGACACTTGTGGGGTTTGGTGTAACATGTCCGGGTTGGCCTTTCCGTGGCTGTACTCGAGGTCTGTGTCATGTCTGGTGCACGACACTCCAGTCGTGTTGTCTGTGTCTGTCTAGGTCTTTTTTAGACCTTCTTTTGCATGCCTGTTGTAGGTGTAGGTTGGGGTGTTTTGTTTGGCTATTCCCCTCGTCCTTACCTGCTCCTTACTCCTCTTTCCCTTTCTAGGCTCGCTTGCCTATTCGGGTTATTCCCCTCGTCCTTACCTATTCCCTACTCCTGCTTCCCTTTCTTTTATGGCTTTCTAGTGTTGTTTCTTGCTGCTGTTCCTGTTATTTCGTGTTACTGCGTGTTTTTCAGTGGGGATCCGCGTGACCCCTACTGAGCCAGTGACACGAGGCTCACCCCTGCTTTTCAGGTGGGGTGATGTGTTCGTTCTGCTTCCGTGGATCCTGGAGTTCGAGTCGTAGCTGCCAGTTGGTACCTCTGTCGGGCTTCCCCCGACTTTTCGGTACGTCTTTCTTTTCTGTCGACTGTACTTGGTAGACTTGCTGTCTTTCCTTTGGACTTGACTCTGGGTATATAATTGTTTAAAATCTGTTAATTAAAATATAATTTTATTTCTGCTACTTTAGCAACCCGATCTAATGAAATTTAATTGCTTGCTACTATATCTGTCAGTTCAATGTACTACACGATAATCCTTTTTCCCTTCGGAGCTTTACCGCTCTTGGGAGGCCTCGCGGGTTCCATGTGGTATCAGGTGTATTCGGTAGTCTTACCGGGTATATCTGGTATCCGGAATCTGGGTTGTCACAGTTGGTATCAGAGCGTTGTTGTGTAAAGTACATGGGAATCTCAGATATACAGTTTCCAGAGTCCTTAAGTCCAGTATAGTCTTCAGCTGGCGTTAGGTTTTGTGATTCTCGTTTATTGTTGTCGTGGGTCTTTTCTCGGTGAGCTGCTCGATGCATGACTCGTTCCCTGGAAGTCGTGTGATCAGCTGCTGTTATGCCTTGATGCGACCCTGCTTGCAGTGGTATTCCGTGGTTCTGTGTCCTGTACGGAGCCGGAATCCTGCGAGTGCTGCCGTCTTGCTGTTGTTTCTTGTGATTCATGTCGTTTTGTGGTTGTGTTGTCGGGTTGTTCTTCCCTGCTTACCCTTGCTAGTCCTTAAATTTTGAGGATGAAATTTCTTAAAGGAGGGGAGGATGTAATGTCCCGGATCTTTGTTGGATCTTCATTGGGTCTTTCGGATCACTTTTGTAGCTCCCGAGTTGAGTTTTACGATCCGTGTAGATTTTTCTCTAGTACTATTTACGTAACCCTGCGGTGAGTTTATTTCTTAATTCATCGACTCGTGGACGATACAGTGGCGATGTACTCTTCGAGCCGATCGTTTTGACTATTTTTGTGTATTTTTCTGAGTTCGGGCCAAAAATTAGATTTTTCAGAAATTAGGAAACTTTCCTAATTTCTTTCTATAAATTCAATTCCACTATCTCTCCTGCTCATTTTCAACTTCACGCTATCTCACTCCGTTCTCTCCCGTCTCTGGTCCGTTCGGCGCGGGACGCGCACCGTTGCGGAGCTGGCTGAGGCGTGGACCTGCTCGAGTGATCAGTTCACGGGAAGGAGCAGCGGATGGAGCGTGGCGGGCGCGATCCCTCGGTGGATTCCGAGAGGGCGTCGTTCGTGATTTGGTGGTTTTCTACGTGGTTTAGTCCCTTCGGGGCACGGTTTCTTCGGTGGAGGTAGGGAGATGGACCGCCACTTCGTTCTGCACGTTTTCCCTGTCTCTGTGCGTAGTTTGGTGCTCGATCGGGGGAGATCGGGCCGGTTTAGTGAAAACCGTAGTTTTTGGGGTTTTCAGGGTTCGCCAGAAAACGGCAACCATTTGTGATGTGGTTAATGTCAAACTGACCGTTGGGATGTCTGGACCCCATTCACGTAAGTTTTGTGTCGATCGGTTGTCATTCGAGGCCGATAGGAGTCCGGGAACCTCGGTGACCCATTTAGGGTCGATTTGTCTAAATCGCCCCGATCTCTTGTTTTAGGATTTGCATGTGGGCTTTTGAGCCTCCTAGAGTTATTTTTTATCGTCTAGGTTTGTTTCCCCTGCGCTTCGGCGTGAATGGGGCGTGGAACGGCCCGATTTGGCGTTTCCACTGTTTTCCCGCCGTGACCGGTGTAGCGGTCGTTTCAGAGACAGTCACATGTCTCTGACGGCCCTACGACAGACCGTCACATCGTCTGGGCATTTTTAGTTCTTCATGATTTTGGGAGTGTGACGGCCCAGGGGAGGCGCGTCACAGCTCTCTGACGCATCCGGGGTGATGCATCACGCCTGTTTTGTCGTTTAGCGTTTTGGGTGAGTCGCTTCCCCTGACGCGCCCGCCCTGGCGCGTCAGGTTTGTGTAACGCGCCTGCCCCAGGCCGTTACACTCCGTTTAGCTGGGTTGGGTGGCTGTGTCGGCTGTCTCTAACGGCCCTGCCCCCTTACGTCACAGTGTTGTAACGCGTCCGCCGTGGACCGTTACGTACTGCTTGTCCGAGTTCTAGATTTTCGGTCGGTTGGCATAACGCGCCTGTCCCCATGCGTTAGGTGGGCGTAACGCGTCTGCGCTTGTACGTTAGGCCACCGTAACGCGCCTGCCCTGGTGCGTTACGTGGCTCACGTTGTGTCTTTGTGCCTGTTGTCTCTGACGCGCCCGCCCTGGTGCATCAGGCCCGTGTAACGTGCCTGTGCTAGGCCGTTACAGTCCTGTTGTGGCCGTGATGGCCGTTGGGCTTTCCGGTGTGCGGCCGTGTGTTGTGGGTTCGTTTTAGGTAATGTTAGGGGCTGTTTTGGGGTAGGTCTGTGTGTGCGTGTCTGTCTATGTTAGGGTGATGTCTGTTGCTCCCGTGGTCTGGCCGTTTTCCCCGTGGACGTCGGTTGATGTTCCTATGAAGGTTAAGACTACGTTTCCGAGTCTGTCGGCAGTTTCTTGTGCTGCCCTTGGTGTTTGAGGTACAGGTGACAGTGCATGTTTGACTATCTATACTTTAGCGCCGCTTTTCGAGCTTCCTCTCCTCGTCGCCCTAGACGTCCAGCAGTCGAGGGGTGACCCCGATATCCGGTTTGTAAGCTAGTTTTCGTCGGCTCCTGCGGTTACCGTAGCATCCTACGGGGGGAGAAAACTAGCTAGAGAACGAGCTCTAGGCAGGAGCCAGTGTGTGCACACATGGTCAGGGGCTGAGGATTGACGCCGACGGGCGTGACCCTGACTAGTACTTGTACTTGTGGTTCCGCGTGGGTCTGCGACTCGACCGTGTTCGCGTTAGTGGTACACAGCAGTTAGTCGAGACACTTGTGGGGTTTGTTGTGACTTGTCCGGGTTGGCCTTTTCCTGGCTGTACTCGAGGTTTGTGTCCTGTCTGGTGCACGACACTCCGGTCGTGTTGTCTGTGTCTGTCTAAGTCTTTTTTAGACCTTCTTTTGCATGCCTGTTGTAGGTGTAGGTTGGGGTGTTTTGTTTGGCTATTCCCCTCATCCTTACCTGCTCCCTACTCCTCTTTCCCTTTCTAGGCTTGCTTGCCTGTTCAGGTTATTTCCCTCGTCAGGTGATCGGTGTGCCAAATCATAAGAAGATAAATAAAAAATTTACTTACCATTTTTTGTTTATGAGTCGCGAAAGAGACGGACCCACTCGTATGCACATTTGCGTCTGATTGTGACACCCTATTTGTTTTGACTTTTTGAGACTTTTCTATCCACTTGGGCTCGAAAGATTTGTTACATACAACGTCCCAATCCTCCTTCCTCTTCCAAAGAGGGCGGTGCTCCTTCGACAGCTGTCGGTCTTCACTCCCACCAGCGTCTTTCTGAGCTTTTACTCGGGCCTCATGTATTTTCTTTCGATAATTTATCCGCACATTAGCTTCCTAGGCAGAACGACCTCTCGCCGCGTCCTGTCCACTCGTGAACTGATAAGTCTACTGTAAATAAATTAAGTTTCACAGTTAGTATACTGTTGTGAATTGAGTTTGAAAAATACTTGAATTAAATGATTAAATTACTTACTAAGAACATGTCAAACAACGAATCTCGGACGCTCATCAGAAATTCTTTGAAAGACAATACTGGCCCATGAACATGTGCCATTACTAGTTGCATAGAATGACAGACAACATCGGCATGTTCTAATTTATAACTGCAATTATAAATGTCAAAATAGTTGGTATTAGACAGTTGAAGGATAAATAATGAATGTAATAACCATATAAATTTACCCGAAGATCCAGCACGGCAGACGTCCATCATGGGCCCTGCCTCCCTCGCCCTCGTGATGACTATCGACATCCAGAAGCGGCTGAGTGGTGGAGGTGTGCCCTGCAGGTGGTGGGAGCACACTGGGACCTGTAAAAATTAAATATCATAATTAAAATATACATACCTGTAGCGGGAGGTGGTGGGGGTGGTGCCTGTCTTTGTGCATGGTGGGAGGGCACTGAGACGTGTAAAAATTAAATATCATAATTAAAATATACATACCTGCAGCGGGAGGTGGTGGGGGTGGCGCCTGTCTTTGTGGTGGGAGGGCACTGGGACCTATAAAAATTAAATATCATAAGTAAAATAAATATTTTGCTAAAAATTAAAATATACATGTCTGCAGCGGGAGGTGGTGGGGGTGGCGCTTGTCTTTGTGGTGGGAGGGCACTGGGACCTGTAAAAATTAAATATCATAAGTAAAATAAATATTTTACTGAAAATTAAAATATACATACCTGCAATGGGAGGTGGTGGGGGTGGCACCTGTACAGGTGGTGGGAGGGGACTGGGACCTGTCAAAATTAAATATCATAAGTAAAACATATAATCACACAACATTTCATTGCATTTTCAAAATAGACATATATACGTGTCTGCTACGGTGGTCATGAGCCGACACTTGGACTTGTAAAAAAAATCTTTTAAGCTTGTATATAATTAATACATTTATATAGCTAACTGTTTGAATAGATATACATGTGCCCGAAGAAGACGCCAAAGAGGCGGGAGTAGAGCCCCTCCCATTGCCCTATCTCCTCCCACTCCCACTACGACCTCCTCGGACCATCTCTGATGCAAGCACACAAAATAATTAATACATATTAATCCATAATTATATAAGAATTACAAATGTTATTAAAAATTATGTAAAAATGTAAGAATATCTTACTAAATTATCAAAATTTATCTAGCCCATCCCATGCTGATGATATATCTAACTCAGCCTCATCTTCGTCATCCATAGTAGCCTCATCAGATTCGAACTTTGTCTCTTCATCCGACTTCTCCCCTCTAACATCAACATTTAGCTCCGTCGGATCGACTTCTTCCACTTCATCTCCCTTACGTAATGACAGTGGCTTATCAGATTCGTCCAGATTAATATGCGTGGAACCTACAACGCCAACTTCGTATGATTGAAAATATTCGGCACTGACAACCTCTGAGACATTTTCACTCACATTTACTTCATAAGTGGGAAAAAGTTTTGCTTTAACCCTACAAACTGCCCACCAATCTTTATTCTTGGACGATGGATAACTTGAATAATACATTTGCTGGGCTTGTGCGGCTAAAATGAACGGTTCATATGTATTATGTTTAGACCTAAGTTTGACATCGATAATCCTATAATTTGTGTCATGTCGAACAGAATTGGGATCAAACCAATGACACTTAAATAGGAATACATGATTGTCTCGTCCCAAATACTGCAATTCTATGACTTCCTCAAGAATACCATAATAGTCCAATTCCACTTCATTGTATGCACTTTCTTAACACATACGCCATTGTTCATCGTAGACTTACTTCGTCCATAATCCCTCGTGTGAAATCTATATCCATTCACAATATATCCTGGATAGGCACGTGCAACTTTCGAGGGGCCATAACTTATCTCCTGTACTCTTTGATCAGTAATAAGACCTTGTTCAACCTATATGTAAATCAGAGTAGTTAAAATATTAACAATTACCTCAACAGAAGTAAATAGAAACATATATATTCAAAGATCAACACTAACTCGATATCTCAGTCATTTGGCAAAAAACTTCTCGCGTTCTTTTTCAATCTCCACGTCCTGGATATTTAGACATTTTTGTGCTAATTCTGAATCAAATTGTCTGCAATATAAATACACTACTACTTTCAATGAACTGCAGAAGAAGGACGAATAACTTATGACCTTGCTGGAAATGTGAGTTAAGAACTTACTCAACATAAGATTCAATCTCAATACAATTCATAAGAATATATATCTCTGCAGCGTACAACTCTCTATCTTCGAACGTGCGAGTCAAGCAACGTCCGAACGCACGTCCAAGATGCTTAAATATAGAGAACCGATCAGACGAATCGGCAACTCCCCCATCATCATTACGTGGAGGTCAAGTACAACGAATTTGAATCTCTGGCAAAAAGTACATGGAATAGAAGTTTAAAATTTCTTCAATAATATATGCCTCAGCAATCGAACCCTCCACCTTCGCCTTGTTGCGAACTTTCATTTTTAATTCATGCATGCACCTATAACAAGAATTCAGCTGGCAATGACATACATATCGTACACATGTAGCAACCACGTGGACGACATGTATGTTAAAAAAATTTTGCACATCCCTCTCAAATAGATACATCCATCGAAATTGTACTAGCCCTCCGACTATAGCCTCGTATGACAAATGGAAGACCAGGTGCTCCATCGAATCAAAGAATGCCGGAGGAAATATCTTCTCTAGCTTGTAAACGATCATGAACATATTTTCTTCGATAGTTTGTACATCCCGAAGTCTGAGTTCTGATGCACATAAAATCTTGAAAAACTGAATCAGCTCGGTCAGTGCTCCCCATACAGGCTTTGGCAACAAGTAACGGAATGCAATGGGCACCAGCCTCTCCATGAACACATGACAGTCGTAACTTTTCAATCCATATATTTTTCCCTCATTAACATTCACACAACGGGCTATGTTGGACACATGCATCTGGGAATCTCAACTGTTTCAACCACTACCACACTTCCTTGATCTGTGTATCATTAAGCACGTAAGTTACTTTAGCCTGCACATTTTTTCCATTTACGTTATGTAGTTCCAGTTCTGGACGTTTACAAAGCATCTTTAAGTCCATACGCGCTTTGGCGTTGTCCTTTGTTTTGCCTTTAACATTCATGATCGTATTGAACACATTATCAAAAAAATGCTTCTCGATATGCATGACATCTAGATTGTGTCGTACAAGAAGAGTTGACCAATAAGGTAATTTCCAAAAAATACTTTTCTTGTTCGAGTTGTGATCCTTTCCAAATCTAGAGAGTTGTTATGTGCTAGCAGAAAATTGTACTACATCTAGTAAATTTTGCACCCGTGTCGCCATATGTCGACCCGACACCCGTTGTAAGTCTGCTTCATCCATTTGAACAATATTTTTTTGAAATGAGTCCTTTTGCCTTCGAAAAGGATGGTCACTTGGTAGCAACCGCCGATGGCAATCAAACCAGCATGCTTTCCCACCATGTTTCAATACAAATGATTTAGTATCTTCCACACAGTAAGGACATGCTAACCTCCCATGTGTGCTCCAACCAGATAGCATTCCATTTGCAGGGAAGTCACTTATTATCCACATCAGTATAGCCTTCATAATAAAATTTTATTTCCTACATGTATCATAAGTAACAACTCCATCAGTCCATAAAAATTTGAGCTCATCAATCAACGGCCTGAGATATATGTCCAAATTTTTTCCGGGACTTTTTGGACCAGGAATTACTAAGGATAAAAATAGATTTTCTCGCTTCATGCACATGTCCGGCGGAAGGTTGTACGGTGTCATGAACACTAGCCAACAAGAGTAAGATGCCACTGAACCACCGAAGAGATTAAAACCATATGTGCATAAACCCAACATAACATTACGTGGCTCCTTTGAGAAAGCAAGATGAGTACGACTGAAGTGAGTCCAAGCTTCATCATCGACAGGATGACTAATTATATCATCGACACGACGTACTCTTTCGGTGTGCCATGTCATATGTCGAGCCGTCTTTGAGGACATATATAGCCGCTGCAGCCTAAGCGTAAGAGGGAAGTATCGTAATGCCATGTAAGGTACATCTTTTTACTTTGAATTGTCCCCTCTCTTAGGTTTGAATCTATCATGATGACAAATAGAACATGATATCTTATCTGCATCCTCTTTGTAATATAACATACAATGATTCGGGCATGCATCTATTTTCACATATCTAAGCCCTAGCTCATTGACCATCTTTTTTGCACGGTAAAAAGTTTCTAGCAACTTCTTGTCTCGAAGTAACATACTCTTGATCAAGAGGAGGAGATAGTCAAAACAAGTCTCATTGATGTGAAATTCAGATTTCAAGTTCAACAACTGTGACACTACAGACAACCGAGTGTGCTTTTCACAACCATCCCACAGTGGCTCATCAGCATCCTTAAGTAGTTGATAAAATCTTTCAGCTGTCTTATTCGGCGCTTCTTCCATGTATGCATGTCTCTCATGAACATTAAAACTAGGACCAGCAGCATCTACAACTATATCCACGTACCCACTTGTGCCTGTAATATTGTCGGACTCATATGACAAGACATTCTTACCATGACACGTCCAATTCTTATAACCATCTACGAACCCTTTCTTGTACAAATGATGTTGCACATCTCATGGTGAACGCCACCTCAAGTTTCTACAACTTGAACAAGGGCATCGAATGTGACCGTCGCGGTCTATTACTGCATTTAGATTCCCCAATATAAAATGAATGCAACTCTCAACTCCATGCTTAAAGTCAACAGACACCACCCGATCAACTATTCTACGATACATCCATGAACGATCTGTCAACATTTTATCTGCACCCAATAATTATTAATACACAAATAACTTTGAAATCATTACTCCTGAAAATAAGCCCGACCCTTTCCTCACATCGTTCGCCATAGACCATTTGCAGATGGAAGAGGACGATTATTTAGATTATCACTTTTTAACCCATCCATGAAGGTTCGATCGTACAATCACTTACTATATGTGTTGTATGATTTGCTAAAAATTTCGACAGCATCTCCCCACACTTCTCCAATATACCAAAAATATTTATTGATTATGAAATTTTCTTAAACACTTACAAGTAAGTGGTTAAGAAAATACTCAAAATCAATAAAGGTATACCAGAGAAGAGTGAGAAGACGCAACCAAAATTCTCAACAAACCATACATACACATATAGTAAATGACTGCCTAAGTGCGATCAAACATTCACAGACTGTTCAAATGGGACATTTCAAGACTTTGGGATAGATATATACATTCTCGTAAAAAAAATGAGAACATACACATCAATCTCAAAGTCTTGAACGGGAAGGTTCATTGACACGGTTTTAACACGCTCTCGTGAGGTGCGTGTAATGTTATGTCACACCCACGCACCTCAGTTCACATATAACATAAAATTAAATAAAATCTCACTTATCATTATGCATATGTCGAATTAAACAACATCTGATTAAAAAAAATATTCAAATGAAGGACATCAAAGCTAAATAATGTAAAGTAGCAAGAAGGCCAAAATTAGGTATTTGGACTGGCAGAGTTGGCTGGACTGAGTATAGGGTCAGCTCACATTGGGGCAGTCAATTGACCAACCTAGGCTGATATTGTGCCTTGGCAGCCTTAAAGATGACAAGACATAGGCTGACAGGTAGCTCTGTCAACATTAAATTATATTTCAGAAATATCAATGATGACTGAGCTCAGAAATACTTAATAGGGGTGACAAATGGGTTATTAGGGGTGACAAATAGGTTATGAAGGGTGACAAATGACTTGCTACTATGGGTTTGGGCTGCTGGTTTCACAGAAGAGGGGAAGAAAGGGCTGATGCTTGTTTCCCCAGTCTCTTCCCACCGACCCTAACTGTAACGACCCAAGATCTGGATACCGAGAAGAACCCGATATCATTCGAATCCTGACCCGCCGCCCATGAGCCAGAGGGCTCGGAAGGACTAAAAGGAGTGTAAAGGTACAAAGAAATAGGAAATAAAACAGGACAATTCAACAATTAAGAGAAATAAATAAACAACTATGACAGAGTCCAATCTGACAAAAGTATAGTCTAAGGTAGAGAAGCGAACCCAACATCGAGTGAACACTTGGCCCGACGAGCTCGCAACTAAGAACCGCCACACCTGAAAAGTAGGGGTGAGCCTCCTATCACTGGCTCAGTAGGGGTCCCGCGGAACCCCAACCATAAACAAAGGAGGTAGTGGAAAGTAGCAACAATAATGGGAACAGTAAACTCAGTGGCCGGTAAAAATTCGGCGCTACAGCTACTCCTACTGCACTGGAAAACATGTCTCGATCTCGCAGTCGGGGAACCACCGGACAACAAACCACCCTGGTCACTCTGCCAGGGGAAACATCACAACAACCTTTTCGTGGACCCTATGCTGTCTAGGGAAAAGACCCTCGGTGACACTCACCGGAACCCTAGACCTCTACCTCGTGAAAACCCCCGGAACCTACACGTAAAACCACGTCTCGTAGATGGGAAACGGAAAGTCAAGTCACAAGAAACTCACATCACGTGACGGGATCACTACCCACCAGAAGCAAGGCCGGATGCGTCCACTGACATCTTACACCGCACCCCAGTGTCTCCCTACGACACCCCAGGCGGAGACTGAGACACACAACCAGTACCACGAACAAGGACTAGCTAGGGTCGCGCTCGTTAGCGCGGGTCCGACGCCCCCAACCACGTGTGCACACACAGATTATGCACCCTAGGTCAGATCCTATAGATGGTTCTTCCCTAAAGCCCGGACTCAGGCTATGCGAAGGGGCCCTACGGTAACCACCTTAAAAATCGTCTCTCTCGGGTAAGCCGCTCCACCACTCCCGGGTGGGTTAGCACACACGTGCTATAAGAAGGCTACGACCTATGAGAGGTCACTAGACGTGAACACGGAAAGTCACGCACCCACCCATTGCGAGTAACACGGAGTATCAGGTGGCTCGAGGCCACCAGACTCTGAACAGTCCACTAGACCTACTAGACCTGACGGTCCTTGAGTCACAAGACTCAGGTCAAGACCGTCGCACAGGGACGGCCCTAGGCCGTCAATCTGTCCTATCCCTAGGTCAGAAACCTTGATGCAATGATTCACGAGGTAGTTCACAATCGCCAAGACCATTCTCTCAAAATGGGAACTCACGAGACCTCCAGCCCCAAGTCAGGCGACGGGACTCACAGTCCAAGGCCATACGCAGGGACCACACGGAAACCACTTTCTAGAGAAACATGAGATGTGCGGGAGCAGCCCTTCGCACTCATACCGATACACGCCGACTCCATCTTGCGAAAGCACAGAAGCTCGAGAACACATGGGGTCGTCCGGACCCTCAAAACTCACAGGGACACTAATCGAGGTAACACGATACCTCCCGGAGTCACGAAGAATCATGCAGACACCTCTTCCATGAAACTGTATCGCATACAAACACCTCGGGACAAGAAAATGCGGAACACGGTGGCCCGGGGGCAGACTGGGCTAGGCGGCCAACCCCTTGGCCGCCCAGAGGTCTTGGCGGCCACACCAATGGCCGCCCAGCACCTGGGCACCCCTTGGCCTAAGCGGCCACCTCCTTGGCCACCTAGAGGGTTGGGCGGCCATCGACATGGGAGCCTAGACTCAGGCCTTGCTGGGTGAGGGTGGCCAGGGTCATGGCCGACCAACACCCCTAGGCGGCTAGGCTAGTGGCCGCCCAGTGACCTGGGCAGCCAGGGTCTTGGCCGCCCAGACCAGGGCGCAGACGGCCACAAGAGTGGCCGCCTTCTGAAAGACGGACCGAGCTCCGCCGTGAGCTTGGTTCCACGCCCCATTTGCCTCCCAGCGAAAGGGAAAATAAGGGGAATTCATCCCCGGACATTCCTACTACCGGAAAGCCAAATCAAAACAACAATCGGGCCCCGAATCGGCCGAAAACCACCGCTCACCCCAAACATGCAATTTTGACCCCGGCCTGAAATAAAACCACTCTCGGCCTTGTCTCGTCCTATAAAACGTGAGGAAAGGAAGTCCAAGGGCTAAGGATCCATCCCCCTACCTCCACCGAAGATTCTGCGCGCCGAGGACGCCGATCCACATGAAAACGTCCGCGAAACCCCCGCCGGTTGACGAACTCACCACGAGCTCCACCGCGAGCCACCGTGTAATGACCCGAGATCTGAGTACTATAAAGGAACCGGCGCGACTCGAACCTCGGCCCGCCACCCACGAGCCCGATGACTCGGAAGGGTTAAAGGATGATGTGAGGGTACAAGAGAAGCTAAAATAACTACAGAGCTAGCACAATAACCTACAAATAAAGTAGTAACTAAGATAAATAATCACTAAACAACTACAAGGTCCAAAGTGTCACATGTCCAAATTAAGTGCAGTCAACAGAAAGAAATGTAAAAGTACATGGAGCATACCCTGGTTCTCGTAACTGGCGACTAACCCTGACTATTGGAACCACGCTAAAACTCCGCCGTGCCTCTCGACGACCCCGCCTCACCTAAAAACACAGGGGTGAGCCTCATTTCATAGGCCCAGCAGGGATCCCGCGAACCCCCACCTCGCACGAGAGAAACAAGACAGCAAAGCGTGAACAAGCACGAAAGGTAACGCTACCTAGCGGGAGTACGGCCGTAGCAGCAAGCAATAATAAATAAACGGAGAAGCTCTCTACAACTAACCGTACCGAACAACCGGCCTCAAACCACCCGAAAAATAAGTTCGTACCTGCCAGGAGACAGGAGCACCACCCACTAGAAGTAAATCCGGATGCGTCCCCTGACGACTTAGTCCGCGCCTCAAGTGTCTCGTTGCGACGTCCCAGCCCGAGACAGAGACACAACAGTCACCAGTACCACGAATAAGGACTAGCTGGGGTCGCGCTCGTCAGCGCGGGTCCGACACCCCTAACCAAGTGTGCACACACAGACCATGCGCCCTAGGTCAGATCCTCTAGCTGGTTCTTCCCCAAAGCCCAGACTCAGGCTGCGTGTAATGCCCTACAAATTTATAATTTAGTATTTTATTTGTTTAATTAAAAAATTGATTATGCCTAAATATTTAAATTATTAGTGTTATCATATAAATTTTAGTCATGATTAAAACAAAGAAAGAAAGAGGTTTAAAAGTTAAGGGAAAGAGAAGAAAATAATAATAATAATAAAGGGTTAAAAAATACAAACGGGGCTAAGTGTTTAAAAAGAAGAAGAAGAAGGGTTTTAATGAAAAAAAAATAATAAAAAAAAGAAACGGCCGCTGCCCACGCGCGTGCAAGAGCGCGGGGATGGGGGGCGCGCTCGAGCGCGTCCGCCCCCCCTCCGGCCGATTGCGGCTTATGTTTAAAAAAAATTGTTATCTTATTCAATATTTCTATTAGTTTAAACCCGTTTCTCTTCTTATTTAGTCAAATCCCATGTGCTCCATATAAAAAAGAAGAAAAAAATATGAGATAGTCAAAAGAATGGGCTGAGTGGGTTGGTAAAGTTCGAATGTCAAATTTTAATTAAATAATACTAAAATAAATATTTAATCTCCACCATTGATTTAAATCAATGGCTAAGATTGATTAGAGAAAAACTCCTATAAATAGCCATGAGAGGGGTTTCATTTGCTATTCTGGGAGGCTGGCTACGTGAAGTGCTGAAGGAGAGGGTGCAGGGCTTATTAAGGAGGTGTTTAAGCTTTATTAAGGTAAGGGATTTAGCATTAATCATCTTGAGTAGCATAATTAGCATATTTAAAATAATTTTGGGTGTGTTAATTAGCATCTATAGAGATAATTAAATCTAAAAATATGTATTTCACCATGTGTGATCACATTTAGTCGAATTATCATGAGATCATTAGTGTTAAGGCATGTGATTAAGGGTAAAATCAAGTGATTAATATACTATAATTAGCAATGGTGCATGATAAATTTATAAAGTCTCCAGAATCATGGGATCTGATATTATAAGCTCTCTGTAAAAATTTCAATGTCTGATTCAAATTATGTTCACGTTTATACATATTTTAATATTATCTTAAAGGTGTTTAATTATACTAAAAGTCTAAAGGGGTAATATAAAATCATCAGAAATTGTAAGAATGCATCTTACTATGATACCCATGTGTAGAAAAAGTTTCATTATTTGTAGACCACGATATTTATGTTAATCAATTTTTAATACATGATAAGAATATATATATATATAGAAATTATATATACTGTTCATAAAAATCTTACGATTTCATAGCATAATTATTACATTGTGTGTGATGTATTCTTAAAATACCAACAATTATAGATGTGTGTAAGTGAACTTACAGAATTTTCAATAAGTTATTAGAAGTATAAAATTTTGAGATAATCAAAAATTTTTTATGAAAAATTTTAAAATTTTACCAGAAGAATTAAATGCATGTTATAACTAATTTATTAAAATTTCACATTATTCTGATTACATAATCTTGACTTGTATAATTTTTAATGTTTGAACAAATAAGTGAAAAATTGAATAAATGTTAATATGATGTGGAAAATCTTGAGAATGTTATAGAACTGATAGATGATATTTATAAGTTAATTGTTAGTATATTTCAGTCATTGTGAATGTTTTGAATAATTTTCTCTATTTAAAAGTTATTATTGTAAATCTTAGAAACTGATATAAAACTTCATAAATTCGAAATACTGAATGAAAAATAGTGAATGTTCCCCTATATGATACTTCTATCTGGAATAACGTTAGGTAAATTTTGAGTAATTTTCTGATCATTGTGGATATATTTAGTTGACTTATTATTCATGATGCATTTTGTTATTTTATCAAAATATTAGTAATACAGTGTGAAAAATAATTAAATATTTTAGAAATAATACTTCTATTATAAATGATGGTTTGAGAAATTATGGTGATTTTCATAGTACTGTGGTTAAATTTAGTTAATTTTCCATATATAGGAGATTTTAAATGATTCTAGAAAAATTTAAATTACTACATGAAAAATTATGAAAACTTTTCTGTGTAATGTTACGTACAAATATGATTTTCAGTAAAAGTGTAATGGTCTTCTGAATTTGGTAGCGAAATTTAGTCAATTTATGATGCATGTTGGAGTATAAGTAATTCTGGAAAAATTATAATTACTGTCTGAAAAATGATGATAATTTTCTGTTTTGATCCTTCCTATAAACTGATTGATTCCCTGAAATTTAAAGGCATTCTGCTATCTGTAAGTAGAATTAGCAATTTTGATATATATATCTGTCCTTCTATTTAGATAAGTTGAAAATTTCATAAATAAAAAAAGGATTTTCAATACTGGCATATTTTATACTTAATGTTCACAGCATGGATTTTTGAGTGACATGTATCCATTTCATATTAGTCATATTTATAGTTACCGTACTATTATTACTGCCAAATGGACACTGCCACCACGGGGGGAGACTGGAACCAAGCCATAGAAATGCCCCTATGGGGAGGTTCACACTCTACTGACCCCGAGGGTAACGGGGATTAAAATCCTGGAGGTGGACAAGTACCACTGGTTAAGGTGGAGAGGACTTCTCCCGATTCTACGCAGTAATCAAGACTCATCACTATTTACCTAGGTGATCGAGTACCGACTGACTGTCCTTCTAGTGGTGGTTTGGGCACTGTGTCTTGGCTATTTATACCACTGTTACTTCTCACTGAAATGAAATTAAAACGACTGTTACTGCTTACTGAATTGATATTGAAACTACTGCAACTGTTCACTGAGTCGTTATTGAAACGACTGCTACTGCTCACTGAATTGATAATGGAACTGTTATTATTGTTCATTGAATCGATACTGAAACTACTGTTACTGCTCGTTGAACTGATATTGAAACTAGTATTATTGTCTACTGGACTGTTATTATATTTTGTTGTTATTACACTATAAATGTTTACTGTTAATGAATCTCCGGTATATCAAATGGTGATTTGGAAAAGGACAGATTAGGTGTGTCTGGATCCTTTCACTATGCGTGAGACTACTCCGCCTTGCACTAGAATCATTCTATTGATAAGAGAGTCACATTGTATTATATGTTAATGTTTGCAAATGTGGAATTCTCATTGATAGAATAAAGTTTTAATGTACATGCTATATTTGTAAAATGTTAATAGCATGACTTATGATCGTAAATTTAAAATTAGGTTATAATGTGTTAATGTCATGTTATCTATTTGAAATTATGCCTAAGAATGATTTATAAAATGAAATACCGTAAATTACTTTGGATATGTTCATACATGTTATGACCGGGGACTATGCCTAGTCTCTTACTGGGTCTATTCGTAGACTCACCCTATTGAACATTTTCAGGAGAAGCGGTAGAAGAAAGCGAGGAGTGATGTCGCAGAGTTCTGACCGCAGCTTTGAGTTACTACGAGTCATTATCTTAGGTAGTTAAGTTAAGAAAAAAAATGTGTGTGAAATTTGGTTATGTAATAAATGACTTGTTAAATTGTTCATCTTTATTTCGATCTATGTGGATGGCGTCTTTTGACTGCAAGCTGACTGATTGAGTAATTTCATTTCCGCAGCAATGATATCTTAATGTTTATGAAAAATTCTCTATCGTAATGTACTGTTTGGGTTGTCCCACTGTGACGTTTTGATCGGAATCCGACATGAGTCTTTACGACTGGACCGGGTTTACGATTCGGGGGGTTACAGAGAGTGGTATCAGAGCCCACGGTTGAGAATTTACATAAATAGTCATCAGCTTAATCCACATTCCTAAAAGTCTTGAACTAGTAGGTTGTTATGATGAAAACTTAACCGTATAATGGTATTATTAGACTATGGCGGGAGGAGGACACCATGCCGTTCAGAATGATGATGCTCAGGAGGAGCCGAGAGGACCCCCGTCTCTGCCCCCACCACTTTTGGCGGATTATGGGATGTTCATGCAAGGTCTGGTTCAAGCTATGCAAACCCAGACTCAGACACAGGCGGCACTTCAGGCGCAACTCCAAACTCAGGCAGCATCACCCGAGGAGCAGTGTCACGCCCCGAACTGATAGCAGCGGAACGTGTTCGTTTGTTCGGAACATGGCAGTTAAACAGTCATGAATAATCAAGAGTAGTCGTATAAAACCAAATAATTGTTGTGTCCCCTGTGGTTCTGGAGTTTTGATGATGACAAATATTATGCCTCATTATGTTTACATCCTTGATGATATAATCTTGATGTTTATGATAAACTGAGAGAACAACTTTTAAGAATGACTTATGGGTCATGAAAAGGAAGTCAATTCAAGTCAAAAGTCAACCAGTGACAGGTAAGATCAGTGCACTGTCGGATCAGGTAATTGTAGTGCCTTATGCCTTGATGATACTTTAGCTGATGTGCATAAATTATTTTGTGCATCATTTAACAAGTCTGTACATTGTCTCTCATGCATTGCATGTTCAATGTACATACTTTCCTGTTGCAAACTGCATGTCACACATTCAAAGTCTGTACATCGTTTAGTGCATTACATGCATTCATCAAGAGTCTGTACATCAGTGCATTTTCAAGTCTACACAGCCAAAGCCAATGCATTTCATCGTCTGTACATTGCATACCTCTTCCATATGCATCTGTACACATCTCAGTTCAAAGTCTGTACATTCGCCACCATGCATTCAAGTCTTAAAGTCAGTACAGCCTTTGCATTGCACAGACATTGAAGTCTATACATTGTTCATAGCACACGCTAAGTCTACACATTGCATTATCTCTCAAAGTCTGTACAGCCTGCATTGTCCTGTAGCTTGCACGAAGTAAAGTCTGCACATTGCCCAGTCTGCATCTTCCAAGTCTATGCATTGTAAGACCAAGTCTATACATTGCATCGTCTCTTGCATCGTCTTTCCTTCTGTACAGCGTTTGCCTAGAATGCATACACTAAAGTCTATTCATCCGACCGTCTGATTCAGCGTCTCACCTATCCAAGTCTGTACATCGCCACTTGTTCATGCATATGTGCAAGTCTATACATTGTCTGGTCATCCACGCAAAGTCTATACATTGTCATCTTTACCTACGTTCAGAACACAAGTCTATACATTGCATGTAAGCAAAGTCTGCACATTGGCAAAGTCTATACATCGGTCAGTCTCACTTAGCGTCTTGTGCATGCATCATCTTACAAAGTCTGTACATCGTTGGCTTGTGCATGCATCGTCTTCCAACGTCTATACATCGATATGGTTGTACATCGCTCAAAGTCTGTACATTCCAATGTCTGTACAGCCCTCGCTTAGGTGAAGTCTGTACATCGTTGCAACTCTTTTGCTTCATGCTCATCAAGTCTGTACAGCCTGCATTGCTCTCAAAGTCTGTACAGCGTTTGCATAGAATGCATTCACTAAAGTTTGTACATGAGTGTTCATGTGCACAGTTCATGCATCAAGTCTATACAATGTCGCCTGCTCGTACAAGTCTATACATTGCTGTCTCATGCATTCTAAGTCCATACATTCGTTGCTGGCATGTCTATACATCGCCGCTTGTTTGTGCATCGATCAAGCCTGTACAGCCTGTGTCTGCATCAGTTCATAAGTCTTTACATTGTCTTCTGCACAAACACTAAGTCTACACATTGTAGCATGCACGAACAAACAGAGTCTGTACACACTTCAACACTTAAAGTCTGAACGTTCTTCAGCAGAGTCTGTACACACTTCAGCACTTAAAGTCTGAACATCCTTCAGTGAAGACTGTACACACTTCAGTGCATATGTGCATCTCCTTCAAGACAAAGTCTGTACACTCTTTATCTCTAAGTCTATACATTCTATTGCATATGCATCTTTCATACTAAGTCTGTACACGGCGGTCTTGAGTTACCCAGCAAGTCTGTACATCTCTCTAATATATTCTCTTATGACTGTGTGACAGGTATATCCTTCGAGAAGAAAGATGTCTGGGCACGTGATCCGAGGTTGGCACCTGACACGTGATCCAAGGACAAAGAGGGCACAAGCCCTGCACACGCCCTAGCCGCTGCTGGTATAAATATGGAGCTTCTTCCATCAGAAGAAGAAAGATCAAGGAAGAGTGATCGAAGCAGAAGAGGAGATCGAGAAGCAGTAAGGAGCCTGCACGATCCAGAAGAAGAAAAAAGACAGTGAGAAGAAAAGAGAAGAGAGGCAGAGAGGCAGAGTGTGAAAGAAGAAGAAGAGAAAGAAAAAGAGAGTGAGAGATCAGCAGAAGAAGAAGAATATCAGTAGCCTCTGGATCAAATCCAAGCTACATTCCTCCAAGAGAGAGCTGTAGTTTCGAGTTTCATTTCCACCTTTCTGATTGCTGTAATTTTCGTTTCTGGTTTTCTTTTCCTTTACACTTGGCTTGTGTTTCTTTCTGATTCTCTAGTTTGAGATCGGGGTTCCCTCTGGTCTCAGAGGAAGGGAGTCTTAGACTCCGGGTTTGCAGGTAGTGGTTGCTACCTGTGGGTTCCCTCCTGGTCTGGAGGAAGGGAGGTCTGTGACCTCTGGTTTGCAAGCGGCTGGGTGTCGCTTGTAGGTTCCCTCCTGGGTGGAGGAAGAGAGATGCTAGTCTCTGGTTTCTAGTGACAGGGTGTCACTAGGGTTGCCCTCCGGGTTGGAGGAAGAGGGGAGGTTGTTCCCCTGGTCAAGCTGTTAGGCAGCACTTGTTGCAGACTTAGTTTGCGGTTCTATCTTGTGCTAGTGGAAGCCTCACTCAGGTTTGGAGTGAGGGGTGGACGTAGGTCTGTGGACCGAACCACCTAAAAAATATACTGTGCCATGGTTTGCCTTGTGCGTTTGTCCCTTGTCTTCTACCTCTTTCACAGGTCGTCTGAGCATTCTTGGTTCTATCTGAAGTGACCTTGAGCATTATATGTTTTGCTAAGTGTGTCTGGTCTGCATAGTTCTGCCTTTGGCATTAGACTTGATCAGGTGCCTCCAGTATTATTAGCAGTTCAATTGATTGATCAAATGTCTATTTGAATTTCTTCTTGAAGAGTTAAATTGTTTATTCCGTAACTGTGTCTAGCTTCAGGCTTAGTGTTTTAATTTGGGCAATATTTTTGAAGGGGATACATTCACCCCCCCTCTGTATCCATCGCACCATCCCAACAATTGGTATCCGAGCGGGTGTCTGCATAGAAGGTCCAACGACCTGCAGATCCGTTCCTGCAGTCTTCGGTGCTATCTCACTTTTGCTGCATCGTTATTCCTGTTGCATTAATCTGATCTGTTTCCATGGGTTATCCACCAGTTTTCAACGGCTCTAATGTTAATGTGTGGTTTGTCAGTCTACGCGATTATGTTATATCAGTTAATCTTGATATGTGGAAGTTAATTTCACAAGGTCCTCACAGATTACCAAAGAAAGTGTCCAAATGGACCGACAGTCACAGATCAAAGGATGGAGAAAATCTGAAAGCTTTTAATCTGATGAAAGCAGCTACTGACAAAGCCTTACATTCTTGCTTTTATGATTGCAGGTCAGCTAAAGACATCCTGGATAAGTTGAAGCTAGCTCACAGGATAAATGAGGACAGCTGCATGATGGCTAACAGAAGTAATCAAAGTGGCAGCCAAAATGAAGAAGAGGATGATGATGAGGTAAACATCTTCGAGAATTTTTCTTTAGATGATTGGGAGAATGCATAGGCTGAGTTGCTTGAATCTCATGAACATTTAAGAAAATAATCCAAGAACTTAAAAAAGAAAAGTGATCAGGGTAGTTCAAGTTCTCCATGTGAAAATTGTTCAAACATGAAGCAATCTCATGATGCCTGTTTGTCTGATATCTATATGCATAAAAACCAGAATGAAAAATTGATGAAGGAACTTGAATGTGTTTGCTCTGAACTAAGTAGGCTGAAATCTGAAAAATGACTCTCTTAGAAAATCTGTCAAAGAAAATGATTCTTGCAATGAATGTGCATTCTTGAAGGAATTAATTGAAGACTTAGACTCTGATGATAATATACAGAAGATCTTAATTACTTCCTTGAAGGAAGAAAATGATTCATTGCTGACTCAGAAGAAGGAAACTGATAAATTACAAGATAAGCTGACTGAAGAAAATATTTATCTGAAGGAACAAAACAAAAAGCTAATGGTTCTAAACACTGTTTTCTCTGAAAAATGGCTGACGATTGAAAAAGAGAAATCTATCTTGAAAGAAAATGAAGTGAATATTGAATTCAAATTGACACAGGAAAATGAGACTCTGAAGAGTATGAATGATGAATTGCAAAATCAAGTCATTTCGTGTGAAGACTACATTGTGTCTTTGGAGAGAGAAATTGAAGATCTAAAAAACTTCTTGTCAAAATTTGTTAAGGGAAGAGACAATTTGAATAAGCTCCTTGGAGCGAATGTGAATTTTTAGAAGGAGGGACTGGGTTACAATCCAGTCATGAAGAAGGCTGAGAAGGTTGATGGAGACAAATTGAAAACTATTTTTGTTAAATGTTCAGAACAAGAAAAGCCTTCTACCTCATCTTCACCTCAGTACAAAAATCAGAAAGAGACTGAAAAATAGAAAATAAATAAAAAGGATTCTTCAGTGCATGTTGATCATAGTCCTCACACACACTCACATGCATCTAGAAAGAAAATGATCTATCACTACTGTCACAAATTTGGACATCTGATGCATGAGTGTAACTTGATGGTAAAGGATGACCTAGCTGTTGTACAAAACAATCAGGGTAGAAAGCATGTCTTTAGGGAAAAGAAAATTCATTGTTATAATTGTGGTAAAATAGGACATGTTGCTGCACAATGCTGGTTAGGTTCTCATAGAAAAACCTTCTCTATCTGCTCTCATTGTGGAAAACATGGCCATACAGTCAAGGACTGTTGGCATGCTCAGGGAAAAACATTTTCCAAAAATATAAAATTCCCTGCAAATAGAAATGATTTTGGTAGGAATAAATTTACATTTAAAAGAAAGATTTCTACATGTTTTGAATGTGGGAAACTTGGCCACCGAGCTTCTGACTGTCGGATGGCACGATATGGAAAATAGTATGTTCATGCAAATAACAGAAATTTTCATGATAATACACACAGATTCCATGCTAACAATAATGTGCATAAAAAGAATTCAAGATCTGCTATTTCATGTCATTACTATGGAGCCTTTGGGTACTCCATGAGTGATTGTAACATAATGAAATCTGATGACTTACATGCTCAAAGATTGTGGAAAGCACCTATCAGAGGTGTTATTAACAATGTAGGACCCAAGAAGTCTTGGGTACCTAGAAACACAAAATGAGATTTGTGCTTTGCAGGTATGCCTTGGTAATGAGGAATAAAAGAGGGTCAAATAAACCAAGGCATCCAAAGTTTGGTAAAACCCCATCTCTGCTGGTTCAAATAAAGTTTTTGATAACGTTGTTTAAATAGTTACATATCATGTTGATTTGTTAATCAAAATTTCATGCATATAGTTTCTCAACTGCATCTATGCTTGGCATTGGAATCTCTCAATATGATGTGTTATCTGCGCAACAGTTCGACTAAAAATGAATTACACATCATAAAACTGAAAAGCTGAATTGAATGAATCTGTTGCTTGGACGATGTCTCATGCTTAAAAATGTTCACCTGCACATTTGAAATGCACATGCATTCACAATTGCATATAAGTAGCATATTGTCAGCTTAAGATGCATATAGAATGCATCTGCATTGCATTGTCATGCATGACTCTTGGTATATAAATAGTTAGATACTAAAGGGCAGATGATTTCTGTCTGGAAGTGCTTGCTATGTGTAAGGTGGTCTTTAGACCGAGTCCTCCGGATGTTCATAGGTCAGTGTTACACAAAGAGCAGTCTAAATGTTCATGTGATCATTGCATGTATTACATGCTGTCAGCTCACTGCACTTGCATTTACTAGTTAGAAATGTCGACACCTTGAGTGCTAGCTCATGCATACATTTAGGGGGAGCATTATTCATACTCTTGAAATCGCATCTGACCCATGCATTGCAACACATTTCAGCTTCTTGCTTCAACTGTTATCAGCTATTCTCACTCATTCTATCCATTGGTATCTGTTGAATTGGCTGTTCCTTGAAATGATTCGGCCTTCCCTGAAAATTCAGAAAGACTTCTCTGAGCATATCCTGATCATAAATCTGAAAATAACTTAAAAAGGAATCTTCTATTATATAAGACTATGAATGTCTGATACTTTCAGCCGGTTGAAGTTTCATGTATGTCTTGTGTTTGTTTATGAACATATCTTGAAAATATCTGAGTTAGTCTTAATAAACTTTAACCAACATCTTCATGTTGTGTCTTTTAAACTCTTCTGAATTCTGAAAATTCTGAAATCATGATATTCCTTGATTGATATGTACGAAATTAGTATTATTTTTAAACATCTGAGAATCTGGAACATGTCTAAGGGTAAATCTTGTCAGAGCAATGACTTTGGTCACTGAGAAACCATGTCCAAAGGACTGTGTCATGAGGTGCCATAGTTAACTCTGCTTAAGAATGATTGATAATATGGCAGAGTAATGGCATGCACATTGAGAAATACATCTCACTCATCAAAGAAATGATTTGTAGTGTGTCATGAAGTGTAAATGCTATCTCTGTTCTTATGAAGCATGACAGTTAGTCCTTCCAAGTGCTTATGGATACTGGCGTCTAAACAACGTGTATCCTCTAGTTACAAGGGTGTACTAAACTCAAGTGCTCATGAAGAATGTTATGAAAATTATTGCTGATCTAGTGTATCATTTGAAAATGAGTGCAAAAGAAATATTCTATTGGAACCCTTGACAGAAACAAATGTTTTCTTATGTGTTTAACTTCATTACTATTGATTGCATCTCTTAAAGGAATCTTTGAAATTGAGTGAGTAATAAAGAAGAAGGTTAAACAAGACTTTCAATATGAAAGCAAGGTTCATTTTTATTAAAACTGATTTCAGATATGAGTATAGAATGCTAATGAACAAGCCTTGCATACATCATATTCTGATCTGACTTGTCAATGAAGATCATTCATAAATCTCGATAATAGAAGAGTCTGAAATACCTGCTTAATCAGATTTATGAAATTGATATCCCATTGAAAACCTTTCTCATTCATTCTGAATGCTTACTTTCTCACATTGGAATCCATTATTTATGACCTAACTGTTGACTTCTTTGTGTCCTGAGCTTCATTCCAATCACTGTCCATCTAAGGGGGAGAATTCTTGCATGTCCTTGTGGTTCAATGTTCATTCATTTCTTTACACCCCTCCTGCTCTGTCCTTCAGGAGAGTATCTTGTCAGGGGGAGTTTTAGATGATAGTAACCCAGTTTGCATAATAGCTCCTATATCATCTCCCCCAACAGTCAATGATCATTGCATTCTTTTTGATGTTGTTAAAGGGGGAGAACTTTTGTGAGACATCATTTGCATCAATCAACACTTGCATCACATGGTGTTTTACATGCTCATTCCTGACTGAGCTATTCTGTGGTGCAAGTTCATGAACTGTCATATGGTATTTCATAATCATCATGATGAATCTATTGCAATGACTCATAATATTGCCATCATCAAAAAGGGGGAGATTGTCGTGTCCCCTGTGGTTCTGGAGTTTTGATGATGACAAATATTATGCCTCATTATGTTTACATCCTTGATGATATAATCTTGATGTTTATGATAAACTGACAGAACAACTTTTAAGAATGACTTACGGGTCATGAAAAGGAAGTCAATTCAAGTCAAAAGTCAACCAGTGACAGGTAAGATCAGTGCACTGTCTGATCAGGTAATTGTAGTGCCTTATGCCTTGATGATACTTTAGCTGATGTGCATAAATTGTTCTGTGCATCATTTAACAAGTCTGTACATTGTCTCTCATGCATTGCATGTTCAATGTACATACTTTCCTGTTGTAAACTGCATGTCACTCATTCAAAGTCTGCACATCGTTTAGTGCATTACATGCATTCATCAAGAGTCTGTACATCAGTGTATTTTCAAGTCTACACAGCCAAAGCCAATGCATTTCATCGTCTGTACATTGCATACCTCTTCCATATGCATCTGTACACATCTCAGTTCAAAGTCTGTACATTCGCCACCATGCATTCAAGTCTTAAAGTCAGTACAGCCTTTACATTGCACATACATTGAAGTCTATACATTGTTCACAACACACGCTAAGTCTACACATTGAATTGTCTCTCAAAGTCTGTACAGCCTGCATTGTCCTGTAGCTTGCACGAAGTAAAGTCTGCACATTGCCCAGTCTGCATCTTCCAAGTCTATGCATTGTAAGACCAAGTCTATACATTGCATCGTCTCTTGCATCGTCTTTCCTTCTGTACAGCGTTTGCCTAGAATGCATACACTAAAGTCTATACATCCGACCGTCTGATTCAGCGTCTCACCTATCCAAGTCTGTACATCGCCACTTGTTCATGCATATGTGCAAGTCTATACATTGTCTGGTCATCCACGCAAAGTCTATACATTGTCATCTTTACCTACGTTCATAACACAAGTCTATACATTGCATGTAGGCAAAGTCTGCACATTGGCAAAGTCTGTACATCGGTCAGTCTCACTTAGAGTCTTGTGCATGCATCGTCTTACAAAGTCTGTACATCGTTGGCTTGTGCATGCATCGTCTTCTAAAGTCTATACATCAATATGGTTGTACATCGCTCAAAGTCTGTACATTCCAATGTCTGTACAGCCCTGGCTTAGGTGAAGTCTGTACATCGTTGCAACTCTTTTGCTTCATGCTCGTCATGTCTGTACAGCCTGCATTGCTCTCAAAGTCTGTACAGCGTTTGCATAGAATGCATTCACTAAAGTCTGTACATCCGTGTTCATGTGCACAGTTCGTGCATCAAGTCTACACATTGTCGCCTGCTCGTACAAGTCTATACATTGCTATCTCATGCATTCTAAGTCCATACATTCGTTGCTGGCATGTCTATACATCACCGCTTGTTTGTGCATCGATCAAGCCTGTACAGCCTGTGTCTGCATCAGTTCATAAGTCTTTACATTGTCTTCTGCACAAACACTAAGTCTACACATTGTAGCATGCATGAACAAACAGAGTCTGTACACACTTCAGCACTTAAAGTCTGAACGTTCTTCAGCAGAGTCTGTACACACTTCATCACTTAAAGTCTGAACATCCTTCAGTGAAGACTGTACACACTTCAGTGCATATGTGCATCTCCTTCAAGACAAAGTCTGTACACTCTTTATCTCTAAGTCTATACATTCTATTGCATATGCATCTTTCATACTAAGTCTGTACACGGCGGTCTTGAGTTACCCAACAAGTCTGTACATCTCTCTAATATATTCTCTTATGACTGTGTGACAGGTATATCCTTCGAGAAGAAAGATGTCTGGGCACGTGATCCGAGGTTGGCACCTGGCACGTGATCCAAGGACAAAGAGGGCACAAGCCCTACACACGCCCTAGCCGCTACTGATATAAATATGGAGCTTCTTCCATCAGAAGAAGAAAGATCAAGGAAGAGTGATCAAAGCAGAAGAGGAGATCGAGAAGCAGTAAGGAGCCTGCATGATCCAGAAGAAGAAAAAAGACAGTGAGAAGAAAAGAGAAGAGAGGCAGAGAGGCAGAGTGTGAAAGAAGAAGAAGAGAAAGAAAAAGAGAGTGAGAGATCAGCAGAAGAAGAAGAAGATCAGTAGCCTCTGGATCAAATCCAATCTACATTGCTCCAAGAGAGAGCTACAGTTTCGAGTTTCATTTCCAGCTTTCTGATTGCTGTAATTTTCGTTTCTTGTTTTCTTTTCCTTTACACTTGGCTTGTGTTTCTTTCCGATTCTCTGGTTTGAGATCGGGGTTCCCTCTGGTCTCAGAGGAAGGGAGTTTTGGACTCCGGGTTTGCAGGTAGTGGTTGCTACCTGTGGGTTCCCTTCTGGTCTGGAGGAAGAGAGGTCCATGACCTCTGGTTTGCAAGCGGCTGGGTGTCGCTTGTGGGTTCCCTCCTGGGTGGAGGAAGAGAGATGCTAGTCTCTGGTTTCTAGTGATAGGGTGTCACTAGGGTTGCCCTCCGGGTTGGAGGAAGAGGGGAGGTTGTTCCCCTGGTCAAGCTGTTAGGCAGCACTTGTTGCAGACTGAGTCTGCGGTTCTAGCTTGTGCTAGTGGAAGCCTCACTCCGGTTTGGAGTGAGGGGTGGACGTAGGTCTGTGGACCGAACCACCTAAAAAATCTATTGTGCCATGGTTTGCCTTGTGCGTTTGCCCCTTGTCTTCTACCTCTTTCATAGGTCGTCTGAGCATTCTTGGTTCTATCTGAAGTGACCTTGAGCATTATATGTTTTGCTAAGTGTGTCTGGTCTGCATAGTTCTGCCTTCCGCATTAAACTTGATCAGGTGCCTCCAGTATTATTAGCAGTTCAATTGATTGATCAAATGTCTGTTTGAATTTCTTCTTGAAGAGTTAAATTGTTTATTCCGCAACTGTGTCTAGCTTCAGGCTTAGTGTTTTAATTTGGGCAATATTTTTGAAGGGGATACATTCACCCCCCCTCTGTATCCATCGCACCGTCCCAACAATAATTTGGAGCAATAATAAAATTTTATTTCAAATATAAGTCTCTTACAATTTCAAATTCTAAAACTTGAAGACTCAACTACATCACAATGAAAGAAAAGGAAATGACACACTAACAGACTTAGATATGACAAACTAACAAGAGACACCAACTAGACTCAAGAAAGATAAAAGACTCGGGTTCACTAATTTCTAGAGCTCGCTTGCACACTTTTCCCTCCGGTGTGAGTCTCGGTCTCGCTAGCCCTCGGGATACCTGAAAAATGTTGGAATAAATTGGGTAAGCGAAACCACAGTAGGAATTATATCTCAAGAACAAGCAATTGGTTTAAGTAATTGCGTCTTCGCATGTAAATGCAATAAAGCGATGCATGTAGAGATAACTGCGGGAAACTAGCAAGAGATTAAGCAAGTCTTTAACAAGAGATAGTCAAGAGAGAGAATTGAAGATTTATTGGCTACTTTCACGCAAGTACATTGCCCATTCCGGGCCAAGCTAGTCAAGTCACGCAAGTACTTTGCCCATTTCGGGCCATGCAAGTCAAGTCACGCAATGCACGTAAAAGAGAGAGAGAGAGAGAGAGAGAGAGAGAGAGAGAGAGAGAGAGATAGTGGAATGTCAATAGATCAAACTAGTCATGGACTTCGGTGCAATGCCAGACACCGTGATCATTACAACTCCCATGGGCACAAGTACTTTTGGGTGCTCCTCCCAGGACCAGATTGGGCCCTATATGCACATCATTAAAAATAGATCTAGACATACACTATAGTTCGTAGCCAATAGAGAGTTCCAAAGAACAAGCTTTAATAGAATGAGAAATAGAGTTTATGGAACTCAAGGGCAAGGCCCTTGGGTAAGGACAGACTAGCGATAAAATCCACGCAAAGAGCATAGACAAACCGTGATATGTCGATAAACTAGGTGGAATTGACTCCCTAATTAGGTGCCATGACATTAAGAATAAATGCTCATATAACAATGGTCGCTCATTCTTGTACATGATAAGGTAGGTAGAATTAGTGTCCACAAGTATGGCACATAATTCTTAATAAACATTAATGGCATGATTTCCCATTCCATTAATTCAAGAATATTCTCATGACATCCAAGTAGCATGTCATGGGGGGCGGTATACCATGTTTCTTTAGAGTGACATGGCAATCAAGTAGTGTCATGGGTTTTAATGGTACAACCTGCTCAATCGGCCTTGAGGGAATCCAAGGCTACGAGGAGTCTTTCGAAGGTCTCTACGATAAAATCACGAGTCCGAAGGAACAGAATGTCCCGCGGAGGGTTCATCTATCACCGAGAAATAGTGGGGTAATCGATAAAACATTGTGAATCGTGGGACTATATTCACAGACTGAAATGTAGTGCCATATACATATCCCACTGAAAGGGATTACAGAAAAACTACGGAAAACCAGAAAACAGTAAATTGACGCCATAGATCACCTCTTCATTTCATGAAATAGCGCCTTGGGCAGGATCACTAGTTTAATATATAACGACTGTTCACTCAGTCGTTATATCCAGGTTCCATATTTATTAAAATCTATAAAAATTCTCAATTCCAGATATTATGTAAATGATGACTTGGCTTAAGTCTTTAATTCAGTAATTAGCGCCCTAGTCAGGGGCGTCATATCTCAAATTAATGGTAGGGTGCATGTCGTTATTTCAAAATCTATGTAATTAGGTCATGCATAGATCAAAGTTCACAGGTTATCACTGATTAGCGCCTGAGTGTGGGGGCGTTCATTCAATTGACGACTTGAAGGCGGTCGTTATTTATTTGTCATATGATATGCACCGGGCAGGTACAATCATAGACACATGATTTTTGAAGTATGTATAATCAAGAAACTAGAGACATGTTCAGACAGAGAAAAATAGCATGAATCTAACAGTATACTCATGCATTAGGTTAGATGTCATGGTTCATAGTTATTAAATTTTGAACATGTGTAATTATTAATTAACTAGCTAATTGACGACTGTTTGCACGGTCGTTATATCAAATAGCACCCTAGAGGGAGGCACGATTTTACTGAAACTCTCATAAACATATTAAGCTCTACATAAACCAATCTAACAAGCCTATATGCATGCTTATGATCTTGTAGCTATTAGATTGGGCTTGTACTTGAGAACACCTACCTTTTGATACAATTTTGGGGTGACGGAACGAATCAGAGAGAAGAATATGGCAGCTGCAATCGTTCTAACGGTAGCAAAGGCTAGGCAGAGGAAAATAACAAGAGCAGCAGCAGACAGCAACTGCAGCAGAGGATGAAGACGCAGCAGGAAGAAGCTCTCTTCTTCGTCCGGTAACAAGAGTAGCAGTTACACCAACGACAAGGCTTCTGCAACTTCACGCGAAGGGAGAAGAGAAACGGCTTCACGCGAAGGGAGAAGCGAAACGGCTTCTCACTGTAAACCACGGTGCAGAACAGGGGTTCGCAGGAAGAAAAAGAAAAACAAAGGTCGACTTTGTTCTCGAACAGACGAAAAGAGGGCGACGTTTGTTCGAGCAGCATCAAATGACCGGCTCGTCGATTGAAGAGTTATTTATAAAGCTAGAGGGTGAGAATCTTATTAGGACTTAAGTTTCCTTTTGAGGCATCCTGTTAGCATTGGTATTTCCCTCATACCAATCCTAACCTATGTTATGCTTCCAGATCCACGGCCGCCTTTCCGAAGCCAAATCCCATTGTCTTATTCAGTTCGTGTTCGATTGTGAAACAATTATCATGTTTAAAAGAAGGTTCTTAATAACACATATGTATAAATATATATATATATATATATATATATCTATTCCCTTTTCTATAGCCCTTTATTTCTAAACACCCTACGAAGGGTTATATTCACATATATATATTTATATCCCCTTTTTATCCTAGAATTGGGCTTAAGGCCCACATACGGTTCGAAGGGGTGTTTGCATTTGGGCTTTGGTCATGGGTAACACGTCTTCACGTTTTATGAGTTTAAAACCCACGTTTGCTAGCTAATGGTGAAAACCCAGTTACATGTATATATATATATATATATATATATATATATATATATATTGCATTATATATATACATAGATTTGTGGATGAGTGGGTTTACTCATTATATAGGTGTGGGTTACAAATATACATGGTGTAATGGGGTTGATATATATATATGTTTAATATATATCTTATTGTATTATAAATTTGCACACACATATATGTGGGTAGTGGCTTAAGGATTGGCCTGCATAGTATATTATATATGCATATAGTTTTAAAGTTTGTACAATGGGTTTTGGATATATGCAGGTCGACCCCTTTTATTTGTATGTATATATATTTATAGGTTAAGGTTTGGTTTTAGGCCCATACAAATTCGTGGGCTTTGCTGTGTATGTGGGTACATGGGTTGTGAATATTTATTTATATATATATATACCCTGGGCTTGCTATCGGTGAACGGGTGAGAGCCCATGTAAATGCATTTGGGTTTCGTTTAGGTGAGGCCTACTAAATATAAAGATGGGTTGGTCAAGGACTAGTATATATATATAAGGTCACGCCCATGCCCACAAAATATATATGTATACATATGGATATCTATATATACATGGGTCTTCAATTAGGTATTTCCCTTGGCTCTCTCATATAGTTGTAAAAGTTTTGATGCATTAAAAGCCCTTATAACATACTATGCGCGGTTTTGTACATTAGCTAAGTATGTTTTAATTTATCGGATGGGTTGCACTATCGGTGAGGGTTTAATTTATCATTCATGTATCTTGATATATGTATATTCACACACATATATATATCACTAAACCCCTTTGTCAGTTACTAAACCTCATATACGTGACCTATATCTATTAATAGTTTACTTGTATATATGTATATGTATATAAGGCCCATCAGCCTTAAGCTAAGTTCATATGCAAGGTCCTCGGGTTTACCATTAGTGTTTTATATTTCATTAATTTGATGTAGCTGGTCACAATATACACTAGGGTCTTAGTAGTAATTCAGATAGGGGTTTCAATTCTTATAATTTCCTTCACTTTTATTTCCTTCTTAACCATTGTCTTGGGTATCAGAGGCAGGTTCGATCCTAGGTAAAATATTTACTTCCATTCCAAAAGGTAATATTAACTAGCCTTTTATTTATTCTAGGAACAATATATCCAAATTATTATTTATTCACCATTATTAACTATTTATAGGAATATGTAAATATTATCAAGTGTAAACTATCTTTTTCATAAATATTTGGTTCCTATTTAGCCTAAAAAATACCGGATGTTACACCTTCCCCCACTTAAAAGAATTTGGTCCTCAAATTCACATCGTCCCTTACTCAAGACTGGGAACTAGCTATAATGCGAAGAAAAAGTCTAGATATATCGAATGGAAAAGAACTAATTTTAGGAAGAACTGATTTTAGCTTAAGGGTGAGGGTACCTTCCATTGTTTTTCCTTCCCTTGCGACATCGACTTCTGCCGAGGCTTGAGTCTTTCCTCGGCGGTCCCTAGTAGGACATTTTACTAACTTCTGTTCCAAGCTCCCACAACACAGACACGCTCCCGTCTTCCGATAACACTCCTCCGACTGATGATTTTTGTTACCACAATACTGACATCTTTCTCTTGGAGCTACCAAATCTTTACCCTTCTTGCACTTCTTACACAGTTTGTACTTCTTACATTCTTGGGAACTACCACCCTCGTTTGACCTTTTCCGGGTCATGGTGAAACTCTCGAGATTGTTGGCTTTGTCTTTCCCTTCAGTTCTCTCCTTTTCTTTTACCGCCTTCTCTAACTCCTGGACCCTTCTAATAACGTCCGCATAAGCTTGAACATCTACTAGTACCATCTCAGGGATAAAGCTCGGCTTAGACACTTCCATTTTATCTAGGTTCCTAAAAGGATAAGTGGGGAGATGATTTATTGACTCAAGAATTAATGTTAATGAAACGTAAGTATTTTATCTTTCTTTTATAACTTTAACCCCAAGCTCTACCCATCTCTCACAAAATTCCTATAGGATGACCGACAAGGATACTAAACCTATCACTTGAACTTAATGACCTATGGATTTGAAAGTCGAAGCTCTGATATGACTGAAGAGGATACTTGACCTATCTTTGGAACCAAATAACTTGAGGATGTGAAAGCCAAAGCTCTGATATGACTAACAAGGATACTTGACCTATCATTGGAGCCTAATAACTTGAGGATGTGAAAGCCAAAGCTCTGATACTATCTCTGTCATGCCCCGAATCGATAGCAACGAAACGTCTTCGTTTGCTCGGAACGTGGCAGTTAAACAGTCGTGAATAATCAAGAGTAGTCGCATAAGACCAAATAATTTGGAGAAATAATAAAACTTTATTTCAAATATAAGTCTCTTACAATTTCAAATTCTAAAACTTGAAGACTCAACTACATCACAATGAAAGAAAAGGAAATGACACACTAATAGACTTAGACATGACAAACTAACGGGAGACACCAACTAGACTCAAGAAAGATAAAAGACTCGGGTTCACTAATTTCCAGAGCTCGCTTGCACACTTGCCCCTCCCGTGTGAGTCTCGGTCTCGGTAGCCCTCGGGATACCTGAAAAATCTTGGAATAAACTGGGTGAGAGAAAGTTCAGTAGGAATTATATCTCAAGAATAAGCAATTGGTTTAAGTAATTACGTCTGTGCATGTAAATACAATAAAGCTATGCATGTTGAGATAACTGTGGGAAACTAGCAAGAGATTAAGCAAGTCTTTTAACAAGAGATAGTCAAGAGAGAGAATTGAAAATTTATTGGTTACTTTCACGCAAGTACATTGCCCATTCCGGGCCACGCTAGTCAAGTCACGCAAGTACTTTGCCCATTTCGGGCCACGCAAGTCGAGTCACGCAATGCACACAAGAGAGAGAGAGAGAGAGTGTGTGTGTGTGTGTGTGTGTGGAATGCCAATAGATCAAACTAGTCATGCACTTCAGTGCAATGCCAGACACCGTGATCATTACAACTCCCATGGGTACAAGTACTTTTGGGTGCTCCTCCCAGGACCAGATCAGGCCATATATGCACAGCATTAAAAATAGATCTAGACATCCACTATAGTTCGTAGCCAATAGAGAGTTCCAAAGAACAAGCTTTAATAGAATGAGAAATAGAGTTTTTGGAACTCAAGGGCAAGGCCCTTGGGCAAGGACAGACTAGCGATAAAATCCACGCAAAAAGCATAGACAAACCGTGACATGTCGATAAACTAGGTGGAATTCGCTCCCTAATTAGGTGCCATGACATTAAGAATAAGCACTCATATAACAATGGTCGCTCATTCTTGTACATGATAAGGTAGATAGAATTAGTGTCCACAAGTATGGCACATAATTCTTAACAAACATTAATGGCATGGTTTCCCATTCCATTAATTTAAGAATATTTTCATGACATCCAAGTAGCATGTCATGAGAGCCGGTATACCATGTTTCTTTAGTGTGACATGGCAATCAAGTAGTGTCATGGGTTTTAATGGTACCACCTGCTCAATCGGCATTGAGGGAATCCAAGGCTACAAGGAGTCTTACGGAGGTCTCTATGATAAAATCACCAGTCCGAAGGAACGGAATGTTCCGCGGAGGGTTCATCTATCACCGAGAAATAGTGGGGTAATCGATAAAACATTGTGAAACGTGAGACTATATTCACGGAATAAAATATAGTGCCATATACATATCCCACTGAAAGAGATTACAGAAAAACCACGGAAAACAAGAAAATAGTAAATTGACGCCTTAGATCGTGTCTTCATTTCATGAAATAGCGCCCTGGGCAGGGTCGCTAGTTTAATATATAACGACTATTCACTCAGTCGTTATATCTAGGTACCATATTTATTAAAATCTATAAAAATTCTCAATTCCCAATATTATGTAAATGACGACTTGGCTTAAGTCTTTAATTCAGTAATTAGCGCCCTAGTTAGGGGCGTCATATCTTAAATTAATGGCAGGGTGCATGTCGTTATTTCAAAATCCATGTAATTAGGTCATGCATAGATCAAAGTTCATAGGTTATCACTAATTAGCGCCTGAGTGTGGGGGCGTTCATTCAATTAACGACCTGAAGGTGGTCGTTATTTATTTGTCATATGATATGCACCGGGCAGGTACAATCATAGACACATGATTTTTGAAGTATGTCCAATCAAGAAACTAGAGACTTGTTTAGATAGAGAAAAATAGCATGAATCTAACAGTATACTCATGCATTAGGTTAGATGTCATGGTTCACAGTTATTAAATTATGAACATGTGTGATTATTAATTAACTAGCTAATTGACGACTATTTGCACAGTCGTTATATCAAATAGCGCCCTAGAGGGAGGCGCGATTTTACTGAAACTCCCATAAACATATCAAGCTCTATGTAAACCAATCTAACAAGCCTATATGCATGCTTATGATCTTGTAGCTATTAGATTGGGCTTGTACTTGAGAACACCTACCTTTTGATACAATTTTGGGGTGACGGAACGAATCAGAGAGAAGAATATGGCAGCTGCAATCGTTCTAACGGCAGCAAAGGCTAAACAGAGGAAAATAACAAGAGCAGCAGCAGACAGCAACTGGAGCAGAGGATGAAGACACAGCAAGAAAAAGCTCTCTTCTTCGTGCGGTAACAAGAGTAGCAGCTGCACCAACGGCAAGGCTTCTGCAACTTCACGCGAAGGGAGAAGCGAAACGGCTTCTCACGGTAAACCACGGTGCAGAACAGGGGCTTCGCAGGAAGAAGAAGAAAAAAAAGGTCGACTTTGTTCTCGAACAAAAGAAAAGAGGGCGACGTTTGTTCGGGCAGCATCAAATGACCGGCTCGTCGATTGAAGAGTTATTTATAAAGCTAGAGGGTAAGAATCTTATTAGGCCTTAAGTTTCCTTTTGAAGCATCCTGCTAGCATTGGTATTTCCCTCGTACCAATCCTAACCTATGTTATGCTTCCAGATCCACGACCGCCTTTCCGAAGCCAAATCCCATTGCCTTATTCAGTTCGTGTTCGATTGTGAAACAATCATCATGTTTAAAAGAAGGTTCTTAATAACACACACACACATATATATATATCTATTCCATTTTATACAGCCCTTTTATTCTAAACACCCTACGAAGGGTTATATTCATATATATATATATATATATCCCCTTTTATCCTACAATTGGGCTTAAGGCCCACATACGGTTCGAAGGGGTGTTTGCATTTGGGCTTTGGTCATGGGTAACACGTCTTCACGTTTTATGGGTTTAAAACCCACGTTTGCTAGCTAATGGTGAAAACCCAGTTACTTGTATATATATATATATATATATATATATATATATATATATATATATATATATTGCATTATATATATACATAGATATGTGGATGAGTGGGTTTACTCATTATATAGGTGTGGGTTACAAATATACATGGTGTAATGGGGTTGATATATATATATGTTTAATATATATCTTATTGTATTATAAATTTGCACACACATATATGTGGGCATTGGCTTAAGGATTGGCTTACATAGTATATTATATATGCATATAGTTTTAAAGTTTGTACAATGGGTTTTGGATATATGCAGGTCGACCCCTTTTATTTGTATGTATATATATTTATAGATTAAGGTTTGGTTTTAGGCCCGTACAAATTCGTGGGCTTTACTGTGTATGTGGGTACATGGGTTGTGAATA
This sequence comes from Amorphophallus konjac, assembly GCA_022559845.1. Taxonomy (NCBI): domain Eukaryota; kingdom Viridiplantae; phylum Streptophyta; class Magnoliopsida; order Alismatales; family Araceae; genus Amorphophallus; species Amorphophallus konjac. The sequence continues at coordinate 142,922,350 of CM040123.1, read as the reverse complement.
TTTATTTATATATATATATATATACCCTGGGCTTGCTATCGGTGAATGGGTGAGAGCCCATGTAAATGCATTTGGGTTTCGTTTAGGTGAGGCCTACTAAATATAAAGATGGGTTGGTCAAGGACTAGTATATATATATAAGGTCACGCCCAGGCCCACTAAATATATATGTATACATATGGATATCTATATATACATGGGTCTTCAGTTAGGTATTTCCCTTGACTCTCTCATATAGTTGTAAAAGTTTTGATGCATTAAAGGCCCTTATAACATACTATGCGCGGTTTTGTACATTAGCTAAGTATGTTTTAATTTATCGGATGGGTTGCACTATCGGTGAGGGTTTAATTTATCATTCATGTATCTTGATGTATATATATTTACACACATATATATATCACTAAACCCCTTTGTCAGTTACTAAACCTCATATACGTGACCTATATCTATTAATAGTTTACATGTATATATGTATATATATATAAGGCCTATCAGCCTTAAGCTAAGTTCATATGCAAGGTCCTCGGGTTTACCATTAGTGTTTTATATTTCATTAATTTGATGTGGCTGGTCACAATATACACTAGGGTCTTAGTAGTACTTCATATAGGGGTTTCATTTCTTATAATTTCCTTGACTTTTATTTCCTTCTTAACCATCGTCTTGGGTATCAGTGGCAGGTTCGATCCTAGGTAAAATATTTACTTCCATTCCAAAAGGTAATATTAACTAGCCTTTTATTTATTCTAGGAACAAAATACCCAAATTCTTATTTATTCACCATTATTAACTATTTATAGGAATATGTAAATATTATCAAGTGTAAACTATCTTTTTCATAAATATTTGGTTCCTATTTAGCCTAAAAAAACACCGGGTGTTACAAGCAGGTTTCTGGAGGGGTGACTATGATGGAGAGATTTCGGCGGATGACTCCACCCTCTTTTAAGGGGGAGAGTCAGCCAATCATGGCTGAAAACTAGCTCCGCGAGATCGAAAAGATTTTTCAGATCATCCGATGTGCAGATGAAGACAAGACTAGTCTGGCGGTGTACATGTTGCAGGAGAGAGCGGACGTATGGTGGGCGTCTGTGCTAAGGAATCAACCTGATAGATTCGAGCATGGTATTTCTTGAGAAGAATTCAGGCGGCTATTCATAACAAAGTACATACCGGAGCATGTACAAGATGAGATGGAGCAAGATTTTCTTTCCCTAACTCAAGGGTCGAGGACCATACTCGAGTATGAGGCTAAGTTTGCGGAATTATCAAAGTATGCACCGCACATTGTTACAGATGAAAGAAGGAACGTGAAGAAGTTTGTGGCGGGACTACGATCATCGGTTTGGACCCGTCTAATTGCATTGGATCTTGCTACAATGGAGGCCGCTCTTGGTGCGGCATGTTGTCAAGAGAGCGACATGGAATTATATCAAGAGGAGAAGAGGAATTCAACAAAGAGACCATCGACATCATTTCATCCAAATGACAAAGGTAAAAGGGTGATGGAGTATCCGTCGCGATCGTTCGTGACAGGGAAGATCACGCCACCAGTAAGACACAACGAAAAACCAGAATGTAAACATTACGGCAAGCGACATGGCGGGGAAGTATGCTGGATCGCCACCAGCAGGTGTCTTCGTTGTGGCGAGAAGGGCCACATGATCCGAGATTGTCCGAAGTTGATGCAGCTTATAGCAGCTCGGCCAGTAGCAGCAGTAGCAGCTCTAGTAGCAGCCAGACTAGCAGTAGCGGGACCAGCAGGGAGACCCCGAGCGCCAGCTTAGGTGTTTGCGTTAGCTAGAGAGGATGTTGAGTAGGCAGAGGACCTCACAGAAGGCACTATGGAGGAACTTCTCGCATGAGGAGGCCACGTGGAAATCAAAGGAAGTGATGAAGAATAAGTACCCTCGATTGTTCGCTATGTGATCTAACCCCAAACTTCGAGGATGAAGTTTTCTTTGAGGGGGAGAGGGTGTAATGCCCTACAAATTTACAGTTTAGTATTTTATTTGTTTAATAAAAAAATTGATTATGCTTAAATATTTAAATTATTAGTGTTATCATATAAATTTTAGTCATTATTAAAAAAAAGAAAGAAAGAGGTTTAAAAGTTAAGGGTAAGAGAAATAATAATAATAATAATAAAAGGTTAAAAAAATACAAAGGGGGCTAAGTGTTTAAAAAGAAGAAAAGAAGGGTTTTAATGAAAAATAAATAATAAAAAAATAGCCTCCGCACACACACACGCGCGCGCGAGAGCGGGGGGTGCTCGGGGAGCGCACACGAGAGCGTCTGCTCCCCCCTCCGGCCGATTGCGGCTTATGTTTAAAAAAAATTATCTTATTCAATATTCCTATTAGTTTAAACCCATTTCTCTTCTTATTTAGTCAAATCCCATGTGCTCAATAAAAAAAAGAAAAAAATATAAGATAGTCAAAAGAATGGGCTAAGTGAGTTGGTAAAGTTTGAATGTCAAATTTTAATTAAATAATATTAAAATAAATTTTTAATCTCCACCATTGATTTAAATCAATGACTAAGATTGATTAGAGGAAAACTCCTATAAATAGCCATGAGAGGGGCTTCATTTGCTCTTCTTGGAGGCTGGCTACGTGAAGTGCTGAAGGAGAGGGTGCAGGACTTATTAAGGAGGTGTTTAAGCTTTATTAAGGTAAGTGATTTAGCATTAATTGTCACGCCCTGAGCCTTTATTATAGCGGAAGACTAACTCAATGAACGTGAATAGTCGGCATGGTAAGCCTCTTGCGAGCAAGACCTATCAGAGTGCAAGACAATCACACATAAAAAGTTAATTGCACAATAATTTACTCAAACTCCAACTTATTTCATTAATGAGCGAAATATTCCAATACAATAACTTTTCAACCTTCTTCAATCCATCAGACTCAAGGAAAAAGGAAAAATTACAAGACTCGATCTAAACAATATTGACTTTCCTAAGTCTTCACTCTCATTTTGATATGACTTTCATTCGCTCTCGGACCCGCTACTTGTATAACTCGAATCCGAATTCGAATCACTTCTATCTCCTGAAAAAGATTGGAAATAGGTAATGAGCACACTTGCCTAGTAGGTATCTTTGCATCAACATGAAGGCACTATTAAAGTGATTAGCAATTTGGCTCTAAAGAATAAGGTAAAATTATGCGAATGCGATAAATCATATGTAAATAACCAATGTAACAAGACGATCGTATAAGATAGAATGAACAAGTATGAATTAGCAAGAATGTATCAAGAACATGATATGGCCTTTTATGAATAAGAATGTATCGAGAATGTACTAGCAAACCACGTAATCATCACACAAACATCTTTTGCTTATGAGCAAGTATTTGGTGAATTTCTGTTGAATATCATGTAACAAGCAAGAAAGTCATGTACGTATATATGTCGTGTCTTATAGATTTTCACTTCACGAGCCATGGATTTTCACTTATTTATAAAGAAAGTACTCCCAGCGCAATGCGACATCAGTAGTATCATACCCCATGGTTTATAGTATGTTTCCGACAATCAACCGAGGGGACTAGCATAGAGCCCTTGAACACAATCAGTGCTCGATCGCATCTTCAAGTATAAATCATGCTACTTCCACGTTTCAAGTAATAAAATATGGCCAGTAATATAACAAGTTCAATAAGTTTCAATGAATGAACGCTTCAATTTAAGAATGCGAGGGATCAAGAATGACTTAAAATAAGGTTATGCTCATGGAAACAATTCGATAGCATAACAGTACATTCCTTATCTTCCATAATTTAAAATTAAGTATCTTGAACAATATGACAAGTCTTAGACCATCAATAATCTATCTAGGAACTTTGAAATATCAACCCTTAGGTCAAACCTCGGGTTAAAGTACTCAGGAATTGTGACGATAATTAATGGGCTGTTACATGAACGTGACGGTCTATAATTGGGCCGTCATAATGGGCTAAATCCAGAAAGAATAAATTGGAATCAGTATATGTGACGGTTGTATACTGGACCGTTAGATGGGCCTGACGGTCGAGTAATAGGTCGTTACATAGTCAAAACTAGAAAATAGCAATAGTGCTTTCTAAGCAATTAGGCTTTAATGGTACAACCAACTCGGCGTCCTAGTGGGAATCCCAGGCTTGCAGAGAATTATGGAGACCTTGAAACAAGATTTCCTAGTCCATTGGAAGGAATATCCAATAGAGAGGTCCTCAATTCTAAGAATATGTTCCTATGTGCAAAGTGTGAACTAATGGTCATATACCGGAATATATGCCATGTACTTAGAGAAATTGACTCTATAGACGGAAAAGAATGTGTAACGATGTGAAACCATGATAAACTCTGATGATCGGTGAACACCTTGAACCTCTGCGAGAACACATACCTCAAACTCTGATGGTCAGTGAACACCTCGAACCTCTCGCCGTACAGATAATTCCTCCAAATCTTCAGCGCGAAGATCACAGCTGCCAACTCCAGGTCATGGGTAGGGTAGTTCTCCTCGTGGAGCTTCAGTTGCCGAGAGGCATAAGTCACCACTCTACCATGCTGCATCAGCACAGCACCCAATCCGACCCCAGAAGCATCTGTACACACCACAAAGCCTCCCGATCCAGAAGGTAAAACCAACACCGAAGCCGATGTGAGCAACCTCTTCAGTTCCCTGAAACTCTGCTCATACTCCTCAGACCAGACGAAAGGCACGTCCTTCCGCGTAAGTCTAGTCATCGGGACCGCAATGCGAGAAAAATCCTGGATAAACCGCCGATAATAGCCCGTAGCCCCAAGAAACTCCGGATCTCCGTCACAAACCTCGGCATCGGCCACTGCATTACTGCCTCGACCTTGGCGGGGTCCACGGAAATGACATCACCAGAAATCACGTGCCCCAAAAAGTGCACCTCACGAAGCCAGAATTCACATTTACTGAGCTTCACATACAACTGGTGATCTCGCAACGTCTGCAGCACCACACCCAAATGGTACGCATGCTCCTCGGCAGACCGCGAATAAAAAAGGATATCGTCCACAAATATGACCACAAACTGGTCTAGATACGGACGAAACACACTCTACATCAAGTCCATGAAGGCTGCGGGGGCATGGGTGAGCCCGAACGGCATCACCAAAAACTCATAATGCCCGTACCTTGTACTGAATGCAGTCTTCTCCACGTCGGACTCGCGAATCCTCAACTGATAGTAACCGGACCGTAAATCAATCTGCGAGAACACTCGCGCAGACTGAAGTTGGTCGAATAAATCATCAATCCGCGGTAACGGATACTTGTTCTTAATGGTCACCTCATTCAGTTGCCGGTAGTCAATGTACAACCGCAAGCTCCCATCCTTATTCTTCACAAACAACACGGGCGCACCCCAAGGGAAAAAGCTAGGACGAATATACCCCTTAGCCCTGCAACTGCGCCCTCAACTCCCTCAACTTAGTGGGGGCCATACGGTAGGGAGCCTTCGCCAAAGGTCCCGTACCAGGCACAATCTCGATCATGAAATCAATCTCCCGCTGGGGAGGCAATCCAGGTAAGTCCTCTGGAAAAATATCAGGGAACTCGCACACCACCAGAATGTCCTCGACATCCGGCTCCATCCGGTCAGTCACAACCACGGAGGTGAGAAAACCCTGACAACCCGCATCAAGCAACCGACGAGCTCGAATCGCAGAAATAAGAAAGCGGGAAGAGGAAGACATGATACCTTGGAATAGAAGGTGGGTCCGTGAAGTCGCCAGAAATAAACCCTCTTCGAACCGCAATCCACCAACGCATGATATGCCTCGAGCCAATCCATGCCCAAAATCACATCAAAGTCCTGAAGCGACAACGGATAGAGCCTAGTCGGTAAACTCCACCCTTCTACCCACACAGGAACCTCATCAAAGCAATATGGAGTGATCAAAAAATCACCCGAAGGCAACTCTACTACCATATCACAAGACAACAGGGTCACCGACTCCTCAATACTCAGCGCAAAATCCTTCGAAACAAACGAGTGAGAGGCGGCAGAATCGAACAAAACCCGAGCCGCACAACCTAAAATCTGAACGGTACCTTCCACGAGCTGCGACGCCACTGCCTCTGCCCTGGTCATGTGCGTGATCTGGCCTCGAGCTTTCTGCCTACCTCCCACACTAGCTGACCTCGGTAGTGGCGAATACTATCCTTGCTACTTCTGCTGCTGCCTCTACTGCTGGGGAACCTACTGCTGCTGAGGAAACGGCTGCTGATGTTCCCTCTGAGGATAGTCACGCGCCATGTGCCCTGGCTGGTCACACCGAAAACAAACAATCGGCGCCGTGCACTACCTGCCTGGGTGATGCTCGCTACACCGTGGACATGGTCCTCACGATCCACCCACTAATCTCTGACGCTGAAACGGGACCGGCTGCTGTACACTGCCCGATGATGCCTGCCCCTGATCCTTGCGCTTCTTCTTCCGAAAACTCTTCCCAAGGAACTTCTTGACCTTAGAGCCAAAAGACACAGATCATGTCGCCGAAGCTACCGATGCCGGCGCTCCTGAACCACCCGACGCATGCTGAAAGGAACCCTTCTACTGGGTAGCCGACTACTGGCTGCGACCCGACAAAGACTGCCCATGGCTGATCGGTCCTCGAGTCCTCTACATATCTATCTCCAAAGAAGCCGCAACACGAGACGCTGTCTCCAGATCAGTGGCCGCATTCGCGATCAAATGGTGCCTCAGCTCCTGCCTCAAGCCCTGTACGAACTGTGCGGTCCTCACCCTCTCATGCTCCATGATATGAGGTGCATACCGACCCAGCTCAACAAATCGGGCCCTGTACTGCAACACGGACATGTCGCCTTGAACCAGCTCCAGAAACTGACGCATCCACTGCATATCAATAAACTCTGGACAATAGGTACGCTCGAAAGCACTGACAAAGTCGCCCCACACAATCTGCACAAGTGGACGAAGCTAGAAAGACGTCTTCCACTCAGAAGACCACCACTCCCGAGCTGTACCCTGCAACTGGTTGGAGGCCAACATCACTCTGTCCTCCACAGTACTCTGCGCGGAACTGAACACCCGCTCCATCTCATCGAGCCAACTCCGAGCCAAATCAGGGTCTGGCTGACCGCCGTAGTAAGGGGGATGAAACTGCATGAAATTCCTCACTGCTCGGCCTGGCCCACCCCTGGTCGACGAGCCCTCACCAGCCTCTCCGCCGAACTGCTGAGACATAAGCTGGTACATGCCACGGAAGAAATCCTCGGCCCCCGGAAACCTCACAGTATCCACTCCCTCATCTACTATGCTCCTCCTGATCTCGCTGAACCCCCTGCTGGATCTCCTGGCCTCCAGCCGACTGCCCCTGCTGAGAGCGAGTGCTCCGCCTCGGCGCCATGCTCGCTCCTGAAGCAAAAGACAGAAAACACGGAAACAGCAAGGTTAAGAAAAACACACGATGCCCGATTCCATCGTCAACTGTACATCATCGCTGTGGACTAGTGGACCATCATAATTACTTATGATTCTCATATAATCCCACAACCGCTGCTCTGATACCAGCTGTAACGACCCAAGAATCTGGTTACCGGGAAGGCCCGATAGCCCGAGACTCGTACCGCCACCCAGGAGCTCGAAGACTCGGAAGGGTTAAAGGAATGGTGTGGAGACTACACAAGTATCACAAATAATTGCAGAAATGAACAGTTATATTATTAAGCAGGAAATAAATTAACAGTTTACATGATACATGGTCCACGAGATATAAAAATAACAACAATAGCAGTCCACAACTAGTACAGAGACAAGAAAGAAAAGTACAGCTACACGGGACATACCCCGGCTCTGACCTCTAGCACTAACGCTGGGCACCTGAACCACGCTGAGCCTCAGACGCGCTCCCCTGAGGCCGCGACTCACCTGAAACACGGTGAAAACGAGCAGGGAATGAGTCTCGGAACAAGACTCAGTAGGGATCACTCAAACCGCACCTCACAAACGGAGAAACCGCTACGCTAGCAGTAAGCGAGTACCTCCCAAAAGGAAGCCCTACAATCTACAAAACACCGCTCCCACGGCACGAAAACAAACACACGTGCCACGGTGAAACGATCGGAACACCACGTTCAACACGATAAAACCCGAAGGTCGAAGTCCAAAGGACTGACGGTCTGACACTCCCGACTCGACAGGAGTACCTCCCACTAGAAGCACAGCCGGTAGCGTCCCCTGACATCTTACACTGCACCATAGGTGAACTGCCTGACGTGGTAGCTACTACCAAAGGCACGAACACCGAACAAGTAACCACAAACGAGTGACTAGCTGGGGTCACGCCCGTCAGCGTGGGTCCAACCGCCCCCAACCACGTGTGCACACATAGACCGTACGTCCTAGGTCTGGCCTCTAACTGGTTTTCCCCTAGAGCCGGACTCTGGCTACCGACGAGGGGCCCGACAGAAACCACTCTAAAACCATCCTCAGGGTAGCCTCTCCACCACTCCTTGGTTGGACCACACGCGTATAAGCAGGCTACGACTAGTGGAGGGTCACTACGGAGTAGACTATCAAGTCAACGAAAAACATCATCCGCATTTGACAACGTACGGGGACCGCCCCACATACCAGCACCGTCGCACGGTGACCACGATCGGAACAGAAACGGGGTTGCAAACCACCCGGGGCAACCCAAGGCCTGACGGTCTACCCTAGACGCGTCACAGGCTCTGACGGTCTAGACAGAACCGTCTCAATCACATTACGGCCCAACGCAGGGGCGTCACACGCTCGGTGTAAAACAGGGCGTAACGCACCTACCATGGTGTGTTACAGTCTGTGACGCGCCTACCCTGGTGTGTCACAAGACAATAGAGAACAGTTGTGACGCGTGCCACTCGGTGCGTCACAACGTGTAACAGACCAACCCAGGTGCGTCACAACGTGGGAATACGTTTGCTCTAACGCACCCACATAGGGGCGTCACATGGCTGTGACGCGCTATGCCAGGTGCGTCACATGCCTTGACCCCCAACTGTCAAAAAACAATGTTCGGCAACCAACGGTCGAACGCCCCTGACGGTCCAACCCAGGTGCGTCACAGCACCGTGGCGGTCTATCGTGGGACCGTCACAGCCCACAGACCCCACTTGGCTGCACTCAGGGCTGTAACGCACCCACATGGGCGCGTTACATAGTGTGACGGTCACTGGAAGGACAGTCACACCCGCCCGAGGGTGAAACGACGGGAAACACCCAAAAAACTGGCCACGCCCCCATGCCTCCACCGGAGAGGGGGAAATCAAAGGGGAAGACCCCTGACCCCTAGCATGATTCTAGGCCATCAAAACATGAAATCATGCATCAAATCCATAGATCGGGCGAGCTCTCCCCAAATCATGGAAAACCTCAAACCCGCAAGGAATCCCATCTCTCGGCCTCCCCTTGGCCTTCAAATCGCGGGAAAGGAAGGCTAGAGGCTAGGGAACGTCACCCTGTCTCAATTGCATCCCGAGACGCGCCAGATCAGCCACGAATCGCAAAGAATGCTCGAAAACCCTCGTTCTTCCTTGAGCTCCCACAGTTCACGTACACCTCTACGATCACCTCACCGTCGCCGTCGTCACCACGCCGTCGCCCACAGCCGTCTGCAGCAGGAGGGGCTCGCCGCAGTCTCGCCGGATGAAGAAGAGAGGAAGAGAGGGCATCACACGGTGGGGGAGAAAAAAGGAAGAGGAAGAAGAAGAAGAAGAAGAGGGTGGGGAAGAAAGAGAAAAGGGGGGGTATTTATAGGAAAATCTAGAAATTTTGAAAAATATCAAAAAATAGAAAATTATATTTTCACGATCCTCGGAACGCACCGATCGCAACGGTACCACTCTCACCCAGGTGAACGGCCCGGTTCACCCACAACGAGGTTCCGAAGGAATTACCGAAACACACACCGGTAATCGAAAAACACACGCGAAAAAGTCGCGGAACGCTTCCGGGCCTCCGAAACAACTCCGGATCGCACCGATCCGAACACAAAAGATGTCTGAAACGAAATTTCAGACACAACGGAGCCGGACACTACGAGAAACTAGATCCGGGACCCACAAAAAAGGATCCCAAAGGTCCGGGATATTACAAATATGCCCGCTGGACCATCTCTGCATTGGTACGGATGTTTTGGGTCTCGAGCTGCTGAATGAAACCTGGTCGTAACCTATCCATAAATCGATTAGCCTTCAATAAATCGGTATTGATTAAATGCGGTGCATAGGGTGCTAGCCTGGAGAATTGAAGTTCATACTCCGCGACTGTCATCATTCCCTGACGAAGAGAGGCGAACTCCATAGCCTTTCTTTCTTTAACATGTTCATAAAAGTACTTATCATGAAAAAGAATTAGAAAACCATCCCATGTATGAGGTGCATCTACCTGAGGTGTTGGTACTGATTTCCACCATGTGTGGGCATCCTTATTGAGTTGAAATATTGCAAGACACACTTTTTCTTGGTCCGTGCATTGGATAACATCGAAGATACGATTCATCTCATCTATCCAGTTTTCTGTCTCATCTGGGTTGGAAGAACCGTAGAAACGTGGAGGGTTTAAGCTCCGAAGATTGCGATGCAAATCACCTGCCCTCGCCCCTGCGCCTGCCTGGGCCATAGTTTGTAATGCCTGAGTAAGGCCGACAACCGTTTGTTGCATGCCACCCTAATCTACGCGATGTGCCATTGTAATAATGAGGTACCTGAGAGAAATAATAAATTGTTAATTCTCATGGAATTAAAAAGAGATAAATCTTAAAACTAATTAACTATGTTATCCCAGGCTCTACCCAATTCTCGCATGGGTGAGGAAATTTCTTCCATAGTTCATAGGTATGGGTCCTTAAGCCTTGGACTTATCCTATGACCCTCTTCCCTAAGTCCTGAGACTTAGGCTCTGATACGAACTTAACTGTCACGCCCCGAGCCTTTATTACAGTGGAAGACTAACTCGAGGAACGTGAACAGCCGTCATGATAAGCCTCTTGCGAGCAAGAATGATCAGAGCGTAAGACAATCACATATAAAAATACAATTGCACAATAATTTAATCAAACTCTAACTTATTTCATTAATGAGCGAAATATTCCAATACAATAACTTTTCAACCTTCTTCAATCCATCAGACTCATGGAAAAAGGAAAAATTACAAGACTCGATCTAAACAATATTGACTTTCCTAAGTCTTCACTCTCATTTTGATATGACTTTCATTCGCTCTCGGACCCGCTACTTGTATAACTCGAATCCGAATTCGAATCACTTCTATCTCCTGAAAAAGATTGGAAATAGGTAATGAGCACACTTGCCCTGTAGGTATCTTCGCATCAACATGAAGGCACTATTAAAGTGATTAGCAGTTTGGCTCTAAAGAATAAGGTAAAATTATGCGAATGCGATAAATCATATGTAAATAACCAAGGTAACAAGACGATCGTATAAGATAGAATGAACAAGTGTGAATTAGCAAGAATGTATCAAGAACATGATATGGCCTTTTATGAACAAGAATGTATCGAGAATGTACTAGCAAATCACGTAATCATCACACAAAAATCTTTTGCTTATGAGCAAGTATTTGGTGAATTTCTGTTGAATATCATGTAACAGGCACTTAGAGAAATTGACTCTATAGATGGAAAAGAATGTGTAACGATGTGAAACCATGATAAAACTTCGTCAATACATCAGTTAAAATCATGTTTTTTAATACAAAACTATAGAGTTTTAGCAAATGAAATTAACATGTACTTAAAATAACTCAAAGTGCTTTAGACATGCATGAATCAATTTATAAACTCAAAGTTCATGAAGATAGGTCAAAACTTAGATAACTAGGCTTATTTATAAGCTACTTTGACTGTTCTCAATTCTGTCTCGAATAGACAGAACACAGCACTCTGGCGGTCTAAGACAGGCGCGGCATATGGCTGCGACAGTTTATCATGGAGTTGTCAGAGTGTTGTAACGCTCTGATCCTAGTCCGTCAGAGATTACAGAGAAATTTAAGTACAACAGGCCGTGTGACGGCTCATCGTAAGGCCGTCAGAGTCATGTGACGGTCTAACTATAATCCGTCAGAGCACTGCTGACAGTAAGTAAAAGATCTATGGTTTAAAACCTTTCATGCAAGAAGAAACAAAATAAACAACTACTCTAGTCATGACAAAACAAAAATTAGGCCATCTAGATGCATAGGTCGTAGTGAATGAACAAGAGAATATCTTTTATCTTTAAATTAGGCTAAGGACATGCATGTATGCATAGACCTACTAAAACATGAAATTCATGGTCTATAGTGCATGGAATCAAGTAAAACCAGAGGGATTTTACTCCTATCATGATATTCTTGCCATTCATGAGATAACCTACCTCTTTACTGGGCTTTCAACTTCCAATTTGGGACTGCAAGACACGCCCTAGTTCTTTCCTTCCAGTGAGTTTTCAACAACTTCACGTCGCTCTAACTCCTAAATCTCTTGACCTAAGGACGTGAAATTTGGAGGGTAAGGAGGTGAAACTAAGGGGAACAGAAAGTTATAAAGACACTTAGGATAATTACCTCGATATGGTGTTCTAATCTCCTGATCTTCAGTGGACTTTCGCTCAGATTCCTTGGTTGCTGTGGTCGAACCAGCAACTTGGAAGCTTCAAACTCCTTGTGTAGTTGATCTCCTGGCACAAAATTTTGAGGGAGATTAGTCCTATGTATTAACAACAAAAAGTTCTAAAGAACTTACTCGAAATACTATCTCCTTACCTTAGTTTCACGCGAGCCAATATAAGGGTCGCGCAGGTCAAAACTAGAGTCTATTTATAGGTTCTAGCTAGGGTTTTGAGGATTAGATCGATTCTAGAGTCCTTAGATCGACTTCTGAGTGTCCTTAACACGTTTACTAGTCCTCCCATCTCGATCCCTAAGAGATAGACTAGCAAAAATCTAATCTTTTTGCTCTTTCTTCCATTCACGGAACTGACAGAGCGTGACGGTCGACTCTTGGTGCGTTACATGCCTGTGGCGGTCGCACGATAGACCGCTACAGCTACTGTGCGCAAAATTCAACTTAATTCTAACTATTTTATTTGTTTTATCCACATAATTATCTATAAAAAGATATTTATCGTTAAAATTCGTGAATGGGCTAAATAACCTTCTAGAATATGGGCCAAACTTAATGGTCTTGGTCCTTAAACCTTTTGGGTTTCAATTAAATAAGCTAGATTAATCGTTTACCATAATTGAGCCTTAATGAATTTTTAATAAATTCCAAAAAATCATTAAATAATTCCTGTAATAATATAAATATTCTGGGTCATTACACCCTTTCCCACTTAAAAGAATTTGATCCCTAAATTCAATACATGGATTAGATGGAGAGTTTACGTACAATTGAATGATTCCAGGAATCTTTTCCGCATGGCTTCTTCCGTTTCCCAAGTTACTTCGGACGGCCATGATTTCTTTCATTGAATTTTGACCATAGGAATAGCTTTATTCCTTAGTTGATGCACTTCCCGTTCCAGAATCTTTATTGGTGTTTACTCGTACGCCATATCCTTCTGAATCTCAAAATTATCATAAGTGATAACATGGTAATGATCATATACATACCTATTCAGTATAGAGACGTGAAATACGTCATGAACTCCTACTAATTGTGGAGGTAAAGCTAATCTATAAGCCACTTCACCGACCCTTTCGAGAATTTCAAATGGGCCAATGAACCTTGGAGTTAGCTTACCTTTGATGCCAAATCTTCGAATACCACGACCCTGAGAAACCTTTAGATACACATGATCTCCTACCTGAAACTCCAAGTCGCGCCTTCGATTATCAGCATAGGATTTTTGCCTATCTTGTGCCACCTGCAATCTTTCTCGAATGAGCTTAATTTTCTCTGAAGAATCCCTGATAATGTCGGGGCCTAGAATTTACCTTTCCCATATTTCATTCCAACATATCGGTGATCTACAACTTTTTCCATATAAAGCTTCAAAAGATGCCATCTGTATGCTGGCCTGATAATTGTTGTTATATGCAAATTCTGCCAGAGGCAAGTGATCATGCCAACTTCCTCCAAAATTAATAGCACAAGCCCTGAGCATATCTTCTACCACTTGATTTGTTCTTTCAGTCTGACCATCAGTTTGTGGATGGAATGCCGTGTTAAAGTTCAGTCTGGTCCCTAGTGAATGTTGTAGACCCTTCCAGAATTACGATGTGAATCTAGGATCTCTATCAGATATGATAGTGACAGAGACACCATCTAGCTTGACAATTTCCTTCATGTATAAGGCTGCTAGAATATCCACAGACCATCGACTTTTGATTGGTATGAAATGTGTAGATTTTTTCAATCGGTCTATGATTACCCAGATACCGTCGTGTCCACCTCTTGTCTTTGGTAAACCCATAATGAAATTCATTCCTATACTCTCCCATTTCCATGCTAGAATATCTAAGGGATGTAATTTACCTGAGGGTCTAAAATGTTCTGCCTTTACTTGTTGACAAGTGAGATAGCGGGACACGAAATCAGCTGTTTCTCTCTTCATATTGGGCCACCAGAAATTTCTTTTGATATCTTGATACATTTTTGTACCACCCGGATGAATGGTGTACTTGGATTTATGTGCTTCTTCTAGGATCAGTTTCTTCGTATCCTCATGATCTGGTACACACACTCGGCCCTTAAATAACAATCTTCCATCATTGGAAATAGAAAAATCCGGCCTCTATTCTATGTTGACTTTAATCTCCAGTAATACGGGATCATCATTTTACAGCTTGACCAGATCTTCTATTAATGTAGGTTGAGCTTGAATATTAGCTATGAAACAATCATCTTCCTTCATGTCAATATCTAAGTTCAACTGAGCAAATTGAGGAATAAGATTAGTCATACTAATCATAAGACTTGATAGCTTTCCCAATGATTTTCTGTTGAGTGCATCTGCTACAGCATTAACTTTGTCAGGATGATATTGAATAGCAAAATCAAAGTCTTTGAGATATTCTAACCATCTCCTCTGTCTCATATTTAACTCCTTTTGAGAGAATAAGTATTTCAAGCTTTTGTGGTCTGAGTAGACCGTGAATTTCTCTCTATAGAGATAATGACGGCAAATTTTTAAGGCGAAAATGACAGCAGCCAATTCCAAATCATGCACAGGGTAATTTTCCTCGTGACGTTTCAATTGTCTTGAAGAATAACAGATTACCTTTCCATTTTGCATAAGGACGCACCCTAAGCCAATGCTAGACGCATCCGTATATACTTCAAATTCACCACCTTCCACCGGTAGTGATAGAATAGGACCTGCAGTAAGATGGTTCTTAAAAGTTTGAAAACTCTCTTCACATTCCTCTGACCAGAAAAAATGATTTTCTTTTTTTGTGAGTCTAGTTAAAGGAACAACAATTTTTGAGAAGCTCTTAATGAACCTCTTATAATAACTAGCTAGACCCAGAAAGCTCCTTATTTCTGATACAGTCGTTGGCCGGCTTCAGTTTCTGATAGCTTCTACTTTAGAAGGATCCACAACGATACCTTCTTTTGAAATAATGTGGCCTAGGAGTGAAACTTCCTTGAGCTATAACTCACACTTGTTAAGCTTGGCATAAAGTTTATGTTCTCTAAGTGTTTGTAAATCTATCCTCAGATGTCCTTCATGTTCCTCTTTTGTTTTGGAATATACCAGGATGTCATCGACGAAGACGACGATGAACTGGTCCAGATATGGCTGGAAAACAATGTTCATAAGTTCCATAAATGCTGCTGGGACATTTTTTAACCCGAACGGCATCACCACGAATTCATAGTGGCCATAACGACTTTGAAAAGCCGATTTATAAATGTCTTCTTCTTTAATTCTAAGCTGATGATAACCTGATCTAAGGTCAATCTTGGAGAAATACTCTGCTCCTGAAAGCTGATCGAAGAGCTCATCAATACGCGGCAATGGATACTTATTTTTGATTGTAAGTTGATTCAGTCACCGGTAGTTTATACATAACCTGAGAGAGCCATCCTTCTTCTTGACGAATAGAACCTGCACACCCTAGGGGGATGTGCTAGGTCTGATGAAACCCTTATCTAATAGTTCCTGCAACTGCGTCTTTAGTTCCTTAAGTTTCGTGGGGGACATACTGTAAGGGGCTATAGAAATAGGTGCTGCTCCTAGAATGAGTTCAATAGTAAAGTTTACTTCCCTCTCGGGTGGTAAGCTGGGTAATTCGGGTGGAAACACATCTGGGAACCCATTTACAATAGGAATGTCTACTAGGATGATTTCTTGGACTCGGTAACAATGACAGAAGCAAGAAAAGCTTCACATCCTTGCGAGATAAGTTTGCAAGCGTGAAGAGAGGATATGATAGTGGGATGTTTCCTATACTTGATGCCAAGGAAACAAAATCTTGGAAGATCGGGTTTTCGAAAGGATATAATCCTATTTCGGCAGTTAATATCAGCATCATGATCTATAAGCCAATCTACCCCTAAGATGGCATCTTAACCTTTCATGTCAAGGCATACTAAGTTTGCGGGGAGATCGTGACCTTCTACGATTACCTCACTATCAGGATAATACTCGGTAAGCTTTGTTCCAGAACCTAAGGGTGTGGTAATAGCAAGATCTGAAGGTAGGGGAACTGATGTAATTGGTAATATTTTTGCAAAAGTAGTGGAGATAAAAGAATGAGAGGCACTAGTACCAAATAGCACAAATGCAGGACGGGAACAAATTTGAAGGGTACCTTCCATAAGCCCACCATCCCTGGGCGCTTCTTCTTCTTCTAGAACAGCATTGAGGGGAGCCTGCCTCATACGTCCACCACCAGATGATTAATCCTTCATAAGGGGGCAATCTGGCATACGATGCTCCCTGCTTCCACAACGTAGACAAGCACGAAGGCGCTTCCAACATTCTTCAGCCGAATGGCCGAACTTCTCGTAAAATATGCAAGCCGCCATGACTTGCCCCTTCTCCTCCTTGACTTTTTTGTTCGTATGGGAACTTCCACCGTTCCCGCTCCTAGATCTTTTCTTACTATCACGGCTTTTATGAGGTTCCGTGATGCTGAATTTTTCTTTCTTATAACGCCGATCAGATCGTCGGTTGGACACTTCTCCTTTTCCTTTCAATTTCTCGACCTTTTCTAAGATCCTCTCACATAAATATTGCAACGACCCGAGAATCCGGTTACCGAGAAGGCCCAATAACCCGAGATTCGTACCGCCACCCACGAGCTCGAAGACTCGGAAGGGTTAAATGAATGGTGTGGAGACTACACAAGTATCACAAATAATTGCAGAAATGAACAGTTATATTATTAAGCAGGAAATAAATTAACAGTTTACATGATACATGGTCCACGAGATATAAAAATAACAACAGTAGTAGTCCACAACTAGTACAGAGACAAGAAAGAAAAGTACAGCTACATGGGGCATACCCCGGCTCTGACCTCTGGCACTAACGCTAGGCACCTGAACCACGCTGAGCTTCAGACGCGCTCCCCTGAGGCCGCAACTCACCTGAAACACGGTGAAAATGAGCAGGGAATGAGTCTCGGAACAAGACTCAGTAGGGATCACTCAAACCCTACCTCGCAAACGGAGAAACCGCTACGCTAGCAGTAAGTGAGTACCTCCGAAAAGGAAGCCATGCAATCTACAAAACAACGCTCCCACGGCACGAAAACCAACACACGTGCCACGGTGAAACGATCGGAACACCACGTTCAACACGATAAAACCCGAAGGTCGAAGTCGCAAGGACTGACGGTCTGAGACTCTCGACTCGACAGGAGTACCTCCCACTAGAAGCACAGCCGGTAGCGTCCCCTGACGTCTTACACCGCACCGCAGGTGAACTGCCTGACGTGGTAGCTACTACCAAAGGCACGAACACCGAACAAGTAACCACAAACGAGTGACTAGCTGGGGTCACGCCCGTCAGCGTAGGTCCAACCGCCCCCAACCACGTGTGCACACACAGACCGTACGTCCTGGGTCTGGCCTCTAACTGGTTTTCTCTTGGAGCCGGACTCTGGCTACCGATAAGGGGCCCGACGGAAACCAGTCTAAAACCGTCCTCAGGGTAGCCTCTCCACCACTCCCTGGTGGGACCACACGCGTGTAAGCAGGCTACGACTAGTGGAGGGTCACTACGGAGTAGACTATCAAGTCAACGGAAAACATCATCCGCATCCGACAACATACGGGGACCGCCCCACGTACCAGCACCGTCGCACGGTGACCACGGTCGGAACAGAAACGGGGTTGCAAACCACCCGGGGCAACCCAGAGCCTGATTGTCTACCCTAGACGCGTCACAGGCTCTGACGGTCTAGGCAGGACCGTCACAATCACCTGACGGCGCAACGCAGGGGCGTCACACGCTCGGTGCAAAACAGGGCGTAACGCACCTACCATGGTGCGTTACAGTCTGTGACGCGCCTACCCTGGGGCGTCACAAGACAATAGAGAACAACTGTGACGCGTGCCACTCGGTGCGTCACAGCGTGTAACGGACCAACCCTGGTGCGTCACAACGTGGGAATGCGTCTGCTCTAACGCACCCACATAGGGGCGTCACATGGCTGTGACGCGCCAAGCCAGGTGCGTCACATGCCTTGACCCCCAACGGTCAAAAACCAATGGTCGGAAGCCAACGGTCGAACGCCCCTGACGGTCCAACCTAGGTGCGTCACAGCACCGTGGCGGTCTATCGTGGGACCGTCACAGCCCACAGACCCCACATGACTGCACTCAGGGCTGTAACGCACCCACCTGGGCGCGTTACATAGTGTGATGGTCACTGGAAGGACCGTCACACCCGCCCGAGGGCGAAACGGCAGGAAACGCCCAAAAAATTGGCCACGCCCCCATGCCTCCACCGGAGAGGGGGAAATCAAAGGGGAAGACCCCTGGGGACCCCTAGCATGATTCTATTCCATCAAAACATGAAATCATACATCAAATCCATAGATCGGGAGAGCTCTCCCCAAATCATGGAAAACCCGAAACCCGCAATGAATCCCATCTCTCGGCCTCCCCTCGGCCTACAAATCGCGGGAAAGGAAGGCTAGAGGCTAGGGAACGTCACCCTACCTCAATTGCGTCCCGAGACGCGCCGGATCAGCCATGAATCGCAAAGAATGCTCGAAAACCGCCGTTCTTCCTTGAGCTCCCACGGTTCACATACGCCTCCACGATCACCTCACCGTCGCCGTCGTCACCACGCCGTCGCCCACAGCCGTCTGCAGTCGAAGGGGCTCGCCGCGGTCTCGCCGGACGAAGAAGAGAGGGAGAGAGGGCGTCGCACAGTGGGGGAGAAAAGAGGAAGAAGAAGAAGAAGAGGGTGGGGAAGAAAGAGAAAAAGGGGGGTATTTATAGGAAAATTTGGAAATTCCAGAAAATATCAAAAAATAAAAAATTACATTTTTGCGATCCTCGAAACGCACCGATCGTAACGGTACCACTCTCTCCTAGCTGAACGGCTCGGTTCACCCGCAACGAGGTTCCGAAAGAATTACCGAAACACACACCGGTAATCGGAAAACACGCGCGAAAAAGTCACGGAATGCTTCGGGCCTCTGAAACAACTCCGGAAAGCACCGATCCGAACACGAAAGATGTCCGAAACAAAATTTTGGACACAACGGATCTGGACACTCCGAGAAACCAGATCTGGGACCCATGAAAAAGGATCCGAAAGGTCCAGGATATTACAGCCCTCCCCCCTTAAGGAATTTCATCCTCGAAATTGGGGATAACCCAAGGGGAAAAAAGAGGAAGACTCACTCAAATAGGTAATGGAACTACTGACGCATCTCATCCTCACGCTCCCAAGAAGCCTCACCACCATAGTGCCGCTGCCACACCACCTTAACCAAGGGGATGACCTTGTTCCGCAGGCGATGCTCTCGCCTATCCTCTACGCGGATCGGAAACTCTGGGAGAGAAAGGTCTGGAGCCACCTCAGGCCAAACAGAATCCTCGAGCACATGAGAGTCATCGGGCATATACTTCCGCAGCATGGAGATGTGGAACACGTCATGCACCAACGCCAACTCAGGGGGTAATTGCAACCGATAAGCAACCTCACCGATGCGCTCCACAATCACAAAAGGACCAATATAGTGGGGACTCAGCTTCCCACGTCGCCCAAACTGCATCCCCCCTTCATCGGAGAAACTCTCAAGAACACGCGATCACCCACGGTGAACTCGAGGGGCTGCCACCTACGGTCAGCATAGCTCTTCTGCCGACTCTGGGCCGCGAACATGTTCCGACGGACCAGGTGTACAACATCCACACACTACTGCACCAGCTCCGGTCCCGTCAGAACACGCTCACCGACCTCAAACCAATCAAGTGGAGTACGACACGGACGCCCATACAAAGCCTCATAAGGAGCCATGCCAATGCTCGAATGATAACTATTGTTATGGGCAAACTCCACCAACGGTAGGTGGTGAATCCAACTCCCCTGCCACTCCAGACAGCAGGATCTCAGTATGTCCTCCAAAGTCTAAATGGTCCTCTCTGACTGACCATCTGACTGAGAATGATACGCCGAGCTAAAAGTCAAATCCGTGCCAAGTGATCACTGGAAACTCCCCCAGAATCCAGAAGTGAAGTGTGGATCCTGATCCGACACGATGGAAATGAGAATCCCATGCAATGGAACGATCTTCGCCACATAAAGACGAGCCAACCTGGACATGCTCCAGCTGACTTTGACCGGTAACGACCCGAGAATCCGGTTACCGGGAAGGCCCGATAACCCGAGACTCGTACCGCCACCCACGAGCACGAAGACTCGGAAGGGTTAAAGGAATGGTGTGGAGACTACACAAGTATCACGAATAATTACAGAAATGAACAGTTATATTATTAAGCAGGAAATAAATTAATAGTTTACATGATACATGGTCCACGAGATATAAAAATAACAACAGTAGTAGTCCATAACTAGTACAGAGACAAGAAAGAAAAGTACAGCTACATGGGGCATACCCCGGCTCTGACCTCTGGCACTAACGCGGGGCACCTGAACCACGCTGAGCCTCAGACGGGCTCCCCTGAGGCTGCAACTCACCTGAAACACGGTGAAAATGAGCAGGGAATGAGTCTCGAAACAAGACTCAGTAGGGATCACTCAAACCCTACCTCGCAAACGGAGAAACCGCTACGCTAGCAGTAAGTGAGTACCTCCGAAAAGGAAGCCATGCAATCTACAAAACACCGCTCCCACGGCACGAAAACCAACACACGTGCCACGGTGAAACGATCGGAACACCACGTTCAACACGATAAAACCCGAAGGTCGAAGTCGCAAGGACTGACGGTCTGAGACTCTCGACTCGACAGGAGTACCTCCCACTAGAAGCACAGCCGGTAGCGTCCCCTGACGTCTTACACCGCACCGCAGGTGAACTGCCTGACGTGGTAGCTACTACCAAAGGCACGAACACCGAACAAGTAACCACAAACAAGTGACTAGCTGGGGTCACGCCCGTCAGCGTGGGTCCAACCGCCCCCAACCACGTGTGCACACACAGACCGTATGTCCTAGGTCTGGCCTCTAACTGGTTTTCCCCTGGAGCCGGACTCTGGCTACCGACGAGGGGCCCGACGGAAACCAGTCTAAAACCATCCTCAGGGTAGCCTCTCCACCACTCCTTGGTGGGACCACACGCATGTAAGCAGGCTACGACTAGTGGAGGGTCACTACGGAGTAGACTATCAAGTCAACAAAAAACATCATCCGCATTTGACAACGTACGGGGACCGCCCCACGTACCAGCACCGTCGCACGGTGACCACGATCGGAACAGAAACGGGGTTGCAAACCACCCGGGGTAACCCAAGGCCTGACGGTCTACCCTAGACGCGTCACATGCTCTGACGGTCTAGACAGAACCGTCTCAATCACATGACGGCCCAACGCAGGGGCATCGGTGTAAAACAGGGCGTAACGCACCTACCATGGTATGTTATAGTCTGTGACGCGCCTACCCTGGTGCGTCACAAGACAATAGAGAACAGATGTGACGCGTGCCACTCGGTGCGTCACAGCGTGTAACGGACCAACCCTGGTGCGTCACAACGTGGGAATGCGTTTGCTCTAACGCACCCACATAGGGGCGTCACATGGCTATGACGCGCCAAGCCAGGTGCGTCACACGCCTTGACCCCCAACGGTCAAAAATCAACAGTCGGCGACCAACGGTCGAACGCCCCTGACGGTCCAACCTAGGTGCATCACCGTCACAGCCCACAGACCCCACTTGGCTGCACTCAGGGCTGTAACGCACCCACCTGGGCGCGTTACATAGTGTGACGGTCACTGGAAGGACCGTCACACCCGCCCGAGGGTGAAACGATGGGAAACGCCCAAAAAACTAGCCACGCCCCCATGCCTCCACCGGAGAGGGGGAAATCAAAGGGGAAGACCCCTGACCCCTAGCATGATTTTAGGCCATCAAAACAAGAAATCAAGCATCAAATCCATAGATCGGCCGAGCTCTCCCCAAATCATGGAAATCCTCAAACCCGCAAGGAATCCCATCTCTCGACCTCCCCTTAGCCTACAAATCGCGGGAAAGGAAGGCTAGAGGCTAGGGAACGTCACCCTACCTCAATTGCGTCCCGAGACGCGCCAGATCAGCCACAAATCGCAAAGAATGTTCGAAAACCCTCGTTCTTCCTTGAGCTCCCACGGTTCACGTACGCCTCCACGATCACCTCACCGTCGCCGTCGTCACCACGCCGTCGCCCACAGCCGTTTGCAGCCGGAGGGGCTCGCCGCGTTCTCGCCCGATGAAGAAGAGAGGAAGAGAGGGCATCACACGGTGGGGGAGAAAAGAGGAAGAAGAAGAAGAAGAAGAAGAGGGTGGGGAAGAAAGAGAAAAGGGGGGGTATTTATAGGAAAATCCAAAAATTTTGAAAAATATTGAAAAATAGAAAATTACATTTTCGGGAGCCTCGGAACGCACCGATCGCAACGGTACCACTCTCGCCTAGGTGAATGGCCCGGTTCACCCGCAACGAGGTTCCGAAGGAATTACCGAAACACACACCGGTAATCGAAAAATACACGCGAAAAAGTCGTGGAACGCTTCCGGGCCACCGAAACAACTCCGGATCACACCGATCCGAACACGAAAGATGTCTGAAATGAAATTTTAGACACAACGGAGCCAGACACTCCGAGAAACCAGATCCGGGACCCACGAAAAAGGATCCCAAAAGTCTGGGATATTACAAATATGCCCGCTGGACCATTTCTGCATAGGTACGGATGTTTTGGGTCTCGAGCTGCTGAATGAAACCGGGTCGTAACCTGTCCATAAACCGATTAGCCTTCAATAAATCGGTGCTGATTAAATGCGGTGCATAGGGTGCTAGCCTGGAGAATTGAAGTTCATACTCCGCGACTGTCATCATTCCCTGACGAAGAGAGGCGAACTCCATAGCCTTTCTTTCTTTAACATGTTCATAAAAGTACTTATCATGGAAAAGAATAAGAAAACCGCCCCATGTATGAGGTGCATCTGCCGGAGGTGTAGGTACTGATTTTCACCATGTGTGTGCATCTTTATTGAGTTGAAATATTGCAAGACACACTTTTTCTTGGTCCGTGCATTGGATAACATCGAAGATACGATTCATCTCATCTATCCAGTTTTCTACCTCATCTGGGTTGGAAGCTCCGAAGATTGCGATACAAATCACCTGCCCTCGCCCCTGCGCCTGCGCCTGCCTGGGCCATAGTTTGTAATGCCTGAGTAAGGCCGACAACCGTTTGTTGCATGCCACCCTAATCTACGCGATGAGCCATTGTAATAATGAGGTACCTGAGAGAAATAATAAATTGTTAATTCTCAAGGAATTAAAAAGAGATAAATCTTAAAACTAATTAACTATCTTATCCCAAGCTCTACCCAATTCTCGCATGGGTGAGGAAATTTCTTCCATAGTTCATAGGTATGGGTCCTTAAGCCTTGGACTTATCCTATGACCCTCTTCCCTAAGTCCTGAGACTTAGGCTCTGGTACCAACTTAACTGTCATGTCCCGAGCCTTTATTACAGTGGAAGACTAACTCGAGGAACGTGAACAGCCGGCATGGTAAGCCTCTTGCGAGCAAGAACGATCAGAGTGCAAGATAATCACATATAAAAATACAATTGCACAATAATTTACTCAAACTCTAACTTATTTCATTAATGTGTGAAATATTCCAATACAATAACTTTTCAACCTTCTTCAATCCATCAGACTCAAGGAAAAAGGGAAAATTACAAGACTCGATCTAAACAATATTGACTTTCCTAAGTCTTCACTCTCATTTTGATATGACTTTCATTCGCTCTCGGACCCGCTACTTGTATAACTCGAATCCGAATTCGAATCACTTCCATCTCCTGAAAAAGATTGGAAATAGGTAATGAGCACACTTGCCCTGTAGGTATCTTCGCATCAACATGAAAGCACTATTAAAGTGATTAGCAATTTGGCTATAAAGAATAAGGTAAAATTATGCGAATGCGATAAATCATATGTAAATAACCAAGGTAACAAGACGATCGTATAAGATAGAATGAACAAGTATGAATTAGCAAGAATGTATCAAGAACATGATATGGCCTTTTATGAACAAGAATGTATCGAGAATGTACTAGCAAATCACGTAATCATCACACAAACATCTTTTGCTTATGAGCAAGTATTTGGTGAATTTCTGTTGAATATCATGTAACAAGCACTTAGAGAAATTGACTCTATAGACGGAAAAGAATGTGTAACGATGTGAAACCATGATAAAACTCCGTCAATACTTCAATTAAAATCATGTTTTTTAATACAAAACTATAGAGTTTTAGCAAATGAAATTAACATGTACTTAAAATAACTCAAAGTGCTTTAGACATGCATGAATCAATTTATAAACTCAAAGTTCATGAAGATGGTTCAAAACTTAGATAACTAGGCTTATTTATAAGCTACTTTGACTGTTCTCAATTCTGTCTCGAATAGACAGAACACAGCACTCTGGCGGTCTAAGACAGGCGCGGCATATGGCTGTGACAGTTTATCGTGGAGTTGTCAGAGTGTTGTAACGCTCTGATCCTAGTCCGTCAGAGATTACAGAGAAATTTAAGTACAACAGGCCGTGTGACGGCTCATCGTAAGGCCGTCAGAGTCATGTGACGGTCTAACTATAATCCGTCAGAGCACTGCTGACAGTAAGTAAAAGATCTATGGTTTAAAACCTTTCATGCAAAAAGAAACAAAATAAACAACTACTCTAGTCATGATAGAACAAAAATTACGCCATCTAGATGCATAGGTCGTAGTGAATGAACAAAAAAATATCTTTTATCTTTAAATTAGGCTAAGGACATGCATGTATGCATAGACCTACTAAAACAAGAAATTCATGGTCTATAGTGCATGAAATCAAGTAAAACCAGAGGACTTTTACTCCTATCATGATATTCTTGCCGTTCATGAGATAACCTACCTCTTTACTAGACTTTCAACTTCCAATTTAGGACTGCAAGACACGCCCTAGTTCTTTCCTTCCAGTGAATTTTCAGCAACTTCACGTCGCTCTAACTCCTCAATCTCTTGACCTAGGGACGTGAAATTTGGAGGGTAAGGAGGTGAAACTAAGGGGAACAGAAAGTTCTAAAGACATTTAGGCTAATTACCTCGATATGGTGTTCTAATTCCTGATCTTCAGTGGACTTTTGCTCAGGTTTCTGGGTTGCTATGGTCGAACCAGCAACTTGGAAGCTTCAAACTCCTTGTGTAGTTGATCTCCTAGCACGGAATTTTGAGGGAGATTAGTCTTATGTATTAACAACAAAAAGTTCTAAAGAACTTACCCGAAATACTATCTCCTTACCTTAGTTCCACGCGAGCCAATGTAGGGGTCGCGCAGGTCAAAACTAGGGTCTATTTATAGGTTCAAGCTAGAGTTTTGAGGATTAGATCGATTATAGAGTCCTTAGATCGACTTCTGAGTGTCCTTAACACGTTTACTAGTCCTCCCATCTCGATCCCTAAGAGATAGACTAGCAAAAATCTAATCTTTTTGCTCTTTCTTCCATTCACGGAACTGACAGAGTGTGACGGTCGACTCTTGGTGCGTTACATGCCTGTGGTGGTCGCACGAGAGACCGCTACAGCTACTGTGCGTAGAATTCAACTTAATTCAAACTCTTTTATTTGTTCTATCCACATAATTATCTATAAAAGGATATTTATCCTTAAAATTCGTGAATAGGCTAAATAACCTTCTAGAATATGGGCCAAACTTAATGGGCTTGGTCCTTAAACCTTTTGGGCTTCAATTAAATAAGCTACATTAATCGTTTACCATAATTGGGCCTTAATGAATTTATAATAAATTCCAGAAAATCATTAAATAATTCCTGTAATAATATAAGTATTCTGGGTCATTACATTAATCTTCTTGATTAGCATGATTAACATATTTAAAATGATTTAGGGTGTGTAAATTAACATATATAGAGATAATTAAATCAAAAAAATCTATATTTCACCATGTGTGATCACATCTAGTCGAATTATCATGAGATCATTAGTGTCAAGGTATGTGATTAAGGATAAAATCAAGTGATTAATATATTATAATTAACAACGGTGCATGATAAATTTAGAAAGTTTTCAGAATCATGGGATCTGATATTATAAGCTCTCTGTAAAAATTTCAATGTCTGATTCAAATTATGTTCACGTTTATAAATATTTTAATATTATCTTAAATGTGTTTAATTATACTAAAAGTCTAAAGGGGTGATATACAATCACCAGAAATTGTAAGAATGCATCTTACTATGATACCCATGTGTAGACAAAGTATCATTATTTGTAGACCACGATATTTATGTTAATCACTTTTTATACATGATATAAAAATAAATAATTATATAGAAATTATATATATTGTTCATAAAAATCTTACGATTTCACAGCATAATTATTACATTGTGTGTGATGTATTCTTAAAATACCAACAATTATAGATGTCTGTAAGTGAACTTACAAAATTTTCAATAAGTTATTAGAAGTATAAAATTTTGAGATAAATAGAAATACTTTATTAAAAATTTTTAATCTTTACCAGAAGAATTAAATGCATGTTATAACTAATTTATTAAAATTTAACATTATTCTGATTACAGAATCTTGACTTGTATAATTTTCAATGTTTGAACAAATAAGTGAAAAATTGAATAAATGTTAATATTCTGTGGAAAATCCTGAGAATGTTACAGAATTGATAGATGATATTTATAAGTTAATTGTTAGTATATTTCAGTCATTGTGAATGTTTTGAATAATTTTCTCTATTTAAAAGTTATTATTGTAAATCTTAGAAACTGATATAAAATTCCATAAATTTGAAATAATGAATCAAAAATAGTGAATGTTATATATGATACTTCTATCTGGAATAACGTTATGTAAATTTTGAGTAATTTTTTGAATATTGTGGATATATTTAGTTGACCTATTATTCATGATGTATTTTTTATTTTATCAAAATATTAGTAATATAGTGTAAAAAATAATGAAATATTTCAGAAATGATAATTCTGTTGTAAATGATGGTTTGAGAAATTATGGTGATTTTTATAGTATTGTGGTTAAATTTAGTTAATTTTCCATATATACGAGATTTTAAATGATTCTGGCAAAATTTAAATTACTGCATAAAAAATTATGAAAACTTTTCTGTGCAATATTACGTAAAAATATGATTTTAGTAAAAGTGTAATGGTCTTCTGAATTTGGTAGAAAAATTTAGTCAATTTATGATGCATGTTGGAGTATAAGTAATTCTGGAAAAATTATAATTATTGTCTGAAAAATGATGATAATTTTCTATTTTGATCCTTCCTGTAAACTAATTGATTCCCTGAAATTTAAAGGCATTCTGATCTCTATAAACATATATATATATATATCCTTATATTTAGATAAGTTGAGAATTTCATAAATAAAAAAAAGATTTTCAGTACTGGCATATTTTTTACTTAATGTTCACAGCATGGATTTTTGAGTGGCATGTGTCCATTTCATATTAGTCATATTTATAGTTACCGTACTGTTATTACTGTCAAATGGACACTGCCACCATAGGGGGAGACTAGAACCAAGTCATAGAAATGCCCCTATGGGGAGGTTCACACTCTACTGGCCTCGAGGGTAACAGGGATTGAAATCCTGGAGGTGAACAAGTATCACTGGTTAAGATGGAGATGACTTCTCCCGGTTCTACGCAGTAACAAAGACTCATCACTGTTTACCTAGGTGATCAAGTAACGACTGACTGTCCTTCTAGTGGTGATTTGGGCACTGTCTTGGCTATTTATACCATTGTTACTTCTCACTGAAATGAAATTGAAACGACTGTTACTGCTTACTGAATTGATATTGAAACTACTACTACTGTTCACTGAGTCATTATTGAAACGACTGTTACTGCTCACTGAATTGATATTGGAAATGTTATTACTGTTCATTGAATCGATACTGAAACTACTGTTACTGCTCATCAAACTGATATTGAAACTAGTGTTATTACCTACTGAACTGTTATTGCATTTTACTGTTATTACACTATAAATATTTAATATTAATGAATCTCTGGTATATCAAATGGTGATTTGGAAAAGGACAGATTAGGTCTGTCTGGATCCTTTCACTATGCGTGAGACTACTCCGCCTTGTACTAGAATCATTCTATTGATAAGAGAGTCAAATTATATTATATGTTAATGTTTGCTAATGTGGAATTCTCATTGATAGAATAAAGTTTTAATGCACATGTTGTATTTGTAAAATGTTAATAGCATGACTTATGATCATAAATTTAAAATTGGGTTATAATGTGTTAATCTCATGTTATCTATTTGAAATTATACCTAAGAATGATTTATAAAATGAAATACCGTAAATCACTTTGGATATGTTCATACATGTTATGACCGGGGACTATGCCTAGTCTCTTATTGGGTCTATTCGTAGACTCACCCTGTTGAACATTTCCAGGAGACGCGGTAGAAGAAAGCGAGGAGTAATCTCGCAGAGTTTTGACCGCAGCTTGGAGTTACTACGAGTCATTATCTTAGGTAGTTAAATTAAGAAAAAAAATGTGTGTGAAATTTGGTTATGTAATAAATGACTTATTAAATTGTTCATCTTTATTTCGATCTATGTGGATGAAGTCTTTTAACTGTAAGCTGACTGATTGAGTAATTTCATTTCCGCTGCAATGATATCTCAATGTTTATGTAAAATTATCTACCGTAATGTACTATTTGGGTTGTCCCGCTGTGACGTTTTGATCAAAATCTGACGTGAGTCTTTACGACTGGACCGGGTTTACGATTCGAGGCGTTACATTGCGCAAAGGGGCCCTACGGTAACCAGCCTTACAACCGTCTCTCTCGGATAAGCCGCTCCACCACTCTCTGGTGGGTCCACACACGTGTGCCGTAAGAAGACTACGACTAGTGGATGTGTCACCGGAGGTAAGACTCTGACTCACGGAAACCACCGAACGTAAAGAAATAGAGCGGCGGTCCACTCGGGACTACCCTCAGCCCTAGGTCCTATCTGGGCCACAAGGCAGGCCTAGCGGTCTCCATGAGACCGCCAGGCTGAGCCAAACGGTCAACCCGTGATCGCAAGGGGGCGAGCCACAAAGGGCCTAACGGTCTATCGCCAGGCCGCTTACCCCAGCCAAACGGTCTCACTAGACCGCAAGGCAACCAAAAGCGGTCATGCCCCGACTGCTAGACAACACGTGGCTCCCAACAGTCTTAAAATCTGGTCAAACTGGAGAAAGGGTCGTCCGACGACCGCTAATCCGAGGGTAGCGGTCTATCGCATGACCGTCGTCTTGAGCCTAGCGGTCCTGGGAGGATCACTAAGACCTGCCGACACTCTAAAATGCTTAGCGGCCTCTTGAGGGCCGCTAGGGGAGCCTAGCGGTCCCTGGAAGGACCGCTACCGCCACCCAAGAACGGGAACGGCGGGAAGAGCCAAAAACATGATCCACGCCCCGATCATCACCCGATGATGGGGAAACAAAGGGGAATCCATCCCCAACCCTCCCAACATGATTCTACACCCTTAGATCGGTCAAAAACTCCATGAAACGAGAGATCCGGTGCTCAACCCCAAAACATACAATTTAACCATCTCGGCTCAAAAACACCCCTCTCGGCCTCTTCTCGGCCTACAAATCACGGAGAAAGCGGGAAAGAGGGTAAGGATCCGTCCCCCTACCTCAAGGAAGGCCGAAATCCACCGGATCACCGCCGATCATGAAATCATGTTCAAAGCCCTGATCTCCACGCCCTCCCGCGAGAGTGGCACCGCCAGGATCACCACGCCGTTGCCGTCGACGCCACGCCATCGCCGGAGAAGGAAGGGGCGCCTCGGGCCGCGCACGGGAAGAAGGCAACGGTCGACCGCTCATGGGAAGAAAAGAAGAAGAAGAAAGAAGAAGAAAAGAAAAAGAAAAAGGGTTATGTATAGAAAATCTAAAAAAAGTGAAAAATTAAGAAAATTAGGAAAAAAATATTTTCTCGATCCTCGGAACACGCTCGCCGCACTAGTACCGTCCCAGAGTAAGAGAATACAATGGTTTACCCTCCACAGGGTTCCGAAGGTCCATTGGGGAAAAACACGTGTGAATCACAAAATGCGCTCCGGAACCCCCGAAAGTGATCCGAAACTCACGGATCCTGATCCAAAAAATATCCAAAAAACTAGGGACATTACAGTCCTCCCCTCTTAAACAAATTTCATCCTCGAAATTAAGAACGGCACAAGATCCGGGGAGAAGACTCACTCAAACAAGTAAGGATACTGCTGTCGCATCTCATCCTCACGCTCGCACGACACTTCGCCACCAGAGTGACACTGCCATACTACCTTAACAAAAGGAATAACCTTGTTCCGCAAGCATTGCTCACGCCAATCCTCAACGCGGATAGGGTACTCCGGAAGGGACAAGTCTGGGGTCACCTCTGGCCAAACAGCATCCTCTAAGACATGGGAATCATCGGTAAAATACCTCCGCAGCATAGACACATGAAACACATCATGCATAGCAGATAGCTCCGGGGGTAACTGCAACCGATAAGTAACTTCACCAATACGCTCGACAACATGAAAAGGACCAATATAGCGGGGACTCAACTTCCCACGCCTGCCGAAGCGCATCACACCCTTCATGAGAGAGACTCTTAGAAACACCCGGTCTCCTACAGCAAAGCTGAGGGGTTGCCTCCTCCGATCGGCATAACACTTTTGTCGGCTCTGCACTGCCAACATCTTTTGTCGGACCAGACGCACCACCTCAGTAGACTGCTGCACCAAATCCGGTCCTGTCAGGACACACTCGCCCACCTCGAACCAATCAAGCGGAGTCCGACAAGGTCGCCCGTACAATGCCTCATCAGGAGCCATACCAATGCTCGAATGATAGCTGTTGTTATAGGCAAATTCCACTAACGGCAAATGGTGGGTCCAACTCCCTTGCCATTCTAGGCAACACGACCTCAACATATCCTCCAAAGTCTGGATGGTCCGCTCAGACTGATCGTCCGACAGAGGATGGTACGCCAAGCTAAAAGCCAACTCCGTGCCTAAAGCTCTCTGGAAGCTCCTCCAGAATCCTGAACTGAAGCGAGGATCCCGATCGGACACAATGGAGATAGGGACTCCATGCAATGGAACGATCAGCTCCACATACAACCGGGCCAACTTGTGCACATTCCAACTGACCTTGATCGGCAACAACTGAGCCATCTTCGTCAGTCTATCCACCAGTAACCAGATACTATCATGCCCACTGGACGTCCTCGGTAACCCAACCACGAAGTCAGTGATCACGTGGTCCCACGTCCATGCGAGAATCTCCAAGGGCTGAAGTGTACCACCCGGTCGCTGGTGCTCCGCCTTCACCTGCTGATAGATCAGGCACATAGCCACAAACTATGCTACATCTCTCTTCATTCCAGTCCACCAGACCTGCCGCTTCAAATTCTGGTACATCTTCGCCGATCCGGAATGCACGGCATACCGGCTCCCATGAGCCTCTCGTAATACCGTATGCCTCACCTGTTCCTCGGCTGGGACGTACAGCCTACCTCGGAACCTATAAGATCTGATAGTTAATGGATTCTTAGTAGATCTTTATCAGTTTTGAGGTGTGGAAGAATCGTGAATTTAGGCTATTTTATTGGGCTTAATGGGCCTAGTTTAATGGGCTTAATCAAATCATATAAGCTTTTGGAAATCAAATAAGGCATATATACAATATTTCTTATTTTAAAGCCTTTTAGCAATTTAAGTTTTTTCACAAAAAAATATAATTAATCTTTTTTTTTTGTGAGAAACCCACGAAGGGTTTCTCTCTCTCCCCTCACCCTCTCTTTCATCCCGTGTGACCCCCCCCCCTTCTCTTCTCTTGCTCCCTCATGGTGTGCTCACCTCGGGGCACTGCAGGACATGCAGGTGGTGGTGTTGGCGAGCTCGGGGCGTGGGAAGAGCGGTGGCGTCCTCCTGGAGGCGGGCCGTGAAGCGTGGAGGTGAGAAAACCACGTGGAAGGAGCGGCATTCTTTGTGTGGAACGGCGAGGGAACGGCGTTCTCGGCTTGAAACAAGTAGGGGGATGGATTCCTTACTTCGTTAGAGTTGTTTTCCCACCCCCTGGTGTGTGAATGGCCAACCGTAATGCATGAACATCGTCGTTATATCTTCGGAGCATGAACATCGTTATTTATGTTTTCAATCCACCATGACCATTGTATTTATATTTTCTGGGCATATAATCGTTGTATGATGGATGTGGGTTGAGGAATGGCAGGTTTAGACATGTTTCCCGTCGATTTGGATCAATTGGGAGGGGACTCCATCGAGTTTCCTGTGTTTAGGGTTCTCGGGGCGAGTAGCGGTCGCTCCAAAGACCGCTTACGAAACGGCGTATGGCAGTGGACCTTCGCGGTCTTACGCTAGACCGTTTCATTGGTGTAGCGGTCCATTGATAACCGTCTACTGACCTTAGCGGCCGACATTTCGACCGTGTATGACCGTTGACCTTGTAAGGCGGTTGAGCTTCGCGGCTCACTTCTAGACCGCTTATAGCCTCTGGCGGCTTATCGTATAACCACTTATGGACCCTTCGCGGCCCAAATATCAACCGCATGAATACTTTAAACCTATAGGGCGGTGTGAGCCTAGCGGCCCATTAGTAGACCGCTTAGCATCATTTGGCGGTCAGTCATTCGACCGTTTACGACTGTAGCGGCCCTATATTAGACCGTTTCTTTCCTGCAGATTTCAAGTTCAATCTTGCTCAATTAATTATTCATTTAGTACTGCATGTTCGCCATGTTTAGATATTTTTATAAACTGTGGCATGTTTTTTAGATCCCAATAGAATTATTTTCTCTTTCCTTGTGATGGAACCACTAGTCGTAGCCCGACGACCTCGAGTGTCGGCCCACCTGGGAGAGGTGGTGGGGTTGTCCCAGTTTACGGTTTTAAGCTAGTTCTCGTGGGCCCCCTTGCTTGGCAGTAGCGTCCTATTAGAGGAAAACTAGCTAGAGGCCTGGCTCAAGGCATTGAGCCTGTGTGTGCACACGTGGTCAGGGGCTTGGACTGACACTGACGAGTGTGACCCTGACTAGTTCTCGTCCTTGGTTACTGTTACGTGTCTTGCTTGTCACGATCCAGACTTGCGTAGATACTTGAGATGCAGTGTAAGTCGTCAGTGGACGCGTCTGGTCTTCTTTCTGGTGGTCCTTTCTCTCTCCTATCACTTGGAATGATTGAATGACTATTCTATTAGTAGATTTCAAATCTTGAGTTTAATTATTCATGTGAATATTTAATGGCATTTCAGTTAGCTATCTTTAAATTATTCATGTATATGTGCAGCTTTAATTCCTATCTTTTCTTTATGCCATTGCGGGATTAATTACTCTTATATGTTTAGCTATGAGGTAGGGCTCTACGTGAACCCTACTGAGTCTTTGTTGTGAGACTCACCCTTCCTTTTCAAGTGAGCCGGAGTAGCAGACCACCAGTTTCTCTCGCGCTTTTGGCGGGAAGTCTTAGACGCCAACAGTGGTTTGTTTGTCGGTCCTTTTGTCTGTCTTTTGGTTTCTTTTGGCCGGGGTATGCCCCATGTAGTTGTTTATTTTGACTCTTGTACGATGTCGGACTTGTGATGTATGGATCTGGACTAATATGTATAATTATATCACTCTGTTATTTAATTTTGCTTCCGCTTAAAATTGCCATTTTATAAATGTGCGTGTGATTCCAATTCATTATGCACCTCCTCGACAAATCCTCCCAACCCTTCCGGGGCCTCATCAGGCTCTTGGGTGGCGTCTCCGAGTTCTAGATATCGGTTTACCGGTATCTGGATCTCCGAGTCGTTACAGTTTGTATCAGAGCGGTGTTGGGGTGATGTATAAGTAATTTAAATTGCAATAGTCCATAACAAGTCCATGTATACCACAATTGCTGGCTTTGGTTGTTTCCCGTGATTACTTATGATTTCCTTGTTGTGTGTTTTCTTTAAGTTTAGATTGCAATACCGCCTAGACGGAGAGGCCGAGGTCATGTCCAGGTTAATGTGCCTCGAGATGTTTCAAGGGAAGAGAGTGGTACTTTGCCTCCTCCAACGAATGTTCGAGGGCAAGGCCGTGTTGACCCTGCTGTTGGTGAAGACTTAGCGTCTCAAGGTGGTCGTGGTCGAGTCTTGAAAAAGTTTCTTCTTTTCCACCCACCGACATATGAAGGACAAGCTGATCCAGATGCGACGACGGTTTGGCGGGACGCGACGGAGCGTGTATTCCGTTCGATGGAGTGCACTGAGGAGGAAAAAGGTGATGTTAGCTACGTTCCAGTTGCAGGGGGCAGCACTCGCGTGGTGAACCACGGAGTGGGAGGTGACCTTCAAGTCCCGTCCTCTTCGACTGATCCCATGGAAGGAGTTCGTGACTTCTTTTGAGCGTACTTATAGTTCGACCTATCTCAGAATGGACAAGATGCACCAGTTTATGGAGTTGGCGCAGGGTGAGATGACAGTCTTGTAATATCGGAAGAAATTCATAGAATTGGGTCGGTATGCTCCTTATATTCTTGCTGAAGAAGGGCTGAAGACTGAGCAATTTTTGCGTGGTTTGAAGCCAGAGCTGTGGCAGCCTCTAATTGTAACCAGAGTGACAGAATTAGATGTGGCATATCAGGCAGCGGCAGCTTTAGAACTTGATATGGCAAGATCTCGAGGGTGAACCCAAGTGGAGCCAGTGCAGCACAGTGTGCAGCAGCAGCAGGCCACTAGTTTACCAAGTGTGATGGGGGTACCATCTTCTGCTCCTTCTGCTAGTGGTACTACCTCTAAATCTAAATCCAGGAAGATGTTCAGAAAATCTAAGAAGCAGTATGGCCAACAAGCTTCCTCTGATACCGTGCAACAATCAGCACCCTCTTCTTTTCAACGACAGGGATCGATTACTAGTCAGCCGAGACCATGTCCGAGGGGTGGCGGTTATCATCCGGGATGACCATGCTCGATGCCCATGGTGTGTTTCAGGTGCGATCAGGTAGGACATGTGATTCGTGACTGTCCGCTGAGGCCGAAGCAGCCTGTTACTTTCTCACAGCCACAGCAGTTCAGACCTCCACCTCCACCACCATCACAGTCACAGCAATACCCTCAGGCGTCTATATCATCGTCACAGAAGTCAACGGCGGGCGGAAAGAAGCAAAAAGGGAGAGTCATGCATATGACTCATTCTGAAGCAGTGGCATCTCATCTTGTGGAAGGTACCATTATGATTTATGGTCATGCAGCTCATGTTTTATTTGATTCAGGTGCTTCTCAGTCATTTATTTCTGATGATTTTGTTGCCTGTATTGAGGAGCTGGCATCTAAGATGTCTTGTGAGTTACTTGTTGAATTGCCTTCTGGGGAGTTCATGTTTACGCCTTTCTGTCTTGATGAGACTCCTATAGTGATTGGGAATCAGCAGTTGCCAGCTAGGCTTTATGCGTTGAAGCTGGTAGATTATGATGTTATTCTGGGCATGGATTGGTTAAAGAATTATGGAGCCGTGGTAGATTATAGATCAAAGAAAGTTAATTTTCAGCCATCTGGGAAGGTAACGTTTTATTTTCAAGGTATTCGATCGCGTTCTTCTCGCTTGCTTATTTTTGCTATTCGAGCCTGTAGATTGCTTAATGCAGGGTGTCAGGGATTCTTTGCTTCCGTGGTTACTGTCGAGGCACCACAGCAGGAGATAAATGATGTTCCTGTCGTTTGTGAATTTCCTGATGTGTTTCCTAATGAGTTACCAGGCTTACCCCCACAGTGAGAGATTGAGATGGTGATTGAACTAATTCCAGGTACGACACCTTTAGCAAAGGCACATTACCGTATGGCTCCTGTAAAATTGAAAGAATTGAGAGCACAGTTGTCAGAATTGCTGGAACAAGGCTATATCCGTCCTAGCTTTTCTCCATGGGGTGCTCCTGTATTCTTTGTGAAGAAGAAAGATGGAAGCCTGAGGCTATGTATTGATTACAGGCAATTAAATCAGGTGACTGTCAAGAATAAATATCCCTTGCCCAGGATCGATGATTTATTTGATCAACTTCAGTCGGCAAGCGTCTTTTCACGGATCGATCTTCAATCTGGTTATTACTAATTGAGGATTCGGGAATCTGACGTGGAAAAGACTGCCTTCAGCATGAGGTATGGTCATTATGAATTTTTGGTTATGCCATTTGGGCTAACCAATGCTCCAGCAGCTTTTATGGACCTCATGCATTGCGTGTTTCATCCATATTTGGACCAGTTTGTGGTGATCTTTGTAGATGATATTTTGGTCTATTCTGCCTCTAAGGAAGAACATGTTCAGCATCTTCGAGTAGTATTGCAGACTCTACGAGATCACGAGCTATATGCTAAATTTAGCAAATGTGAGTTTTGGCTTCGGGAAGTTCATTTTCTGGGCCACGTGATTTCTGGCGATGGAGTTGCAGTTGATCCTATTAAGATTGAAGCTATTCTACAATGGCAGAGCCCTAAGACTCTGACAGAGATCAAAAGCTTTCTGGGTCTTGCTGGTTACTACAGGAGATTTATTCAAGATTTTGCACAGATTACCGCGCCAATGACTAAGTTGACCCGTAAAGATGTGCCCTTTGTGTGGTCGGATAAGTGTGAACAGAGCTTCACTGAATTGAAAAGGTTGCTCACCACTTCTCCAATGCTTGTTTTGCCTTCTGGCTCGGGTGGCTTCGTTGTGTGTATATATGCGTCTCGAGCGGGTTTGGGTGCAGTGCTTATGCAACATGGCAAGGTTGTAGCATATGCGTCCCGGTAATTAAAGCAACAGGAAGAAAATTATCCTACTCATGATCTGGAGTTGGCAACGGTGATTTTTGCATTAAAAATCTGGAGACACTACTTGTATGGTGAGAAGTTTGACATCTTCATGGATCATCAGAGTTTGAAATATGTGTTTTCTTAGAAGGATTTAAATCTTCGTCAGTGCATGTGGGTGGAGTATATGAAAGATTATGATTTTACTCTATCTTATCAACCTGGAAAGATGAATGTGGTGGCTGATGCACTGAGCAGGAAAGTGCGGGTTAGTCATTTAATGATTCGTGAATGGAAGTTGTGGGAACAGTTTCCTTGTAAGACATTCAGATTGAAAATTCCCCATGATCCGATGGTAGCCGTGTTTGCTAGTCTAGTGATGACTCCAGCTATTTACCAGCAGATCAGGGAGGCACAGTAGGTAGATTCTGAGTTGTCTCGTATTGTGTTGATGCCAGATGTAGAGTTTGGTGATGATTCTGTGGTTAGATTCAGAGGGAGGCTTTATGTTCCAGCTGATGAATCATTGAGGAATGTTATTTTGTGTGAAGCGCATGGATCTCGCTATGGTATTCATCCCGACATCACGAAGATGTATCATAATGTGGAAAGGCAATTCTGGTGGCCAGGTATGAAGAAAGATGTAGCTGATTTTGTGTCTACATGTTTGACGTGTCAATAGGTTAAAGCCGAGCACCAAAAACTTGGAGGGATGCTTCAACCCTTAGAAATTTTGATGTGGAAATGGGATCACATCACTACTGATTTTATTGTGGGTTTACCTCGCACTTCTCAAGGCTATGCTGGTATTTGGTTGCTAGTTGATCGTCTGACAAAGACAGCGAGAATGTTACCGATCAAGGTGACATGGAATGTTCAGAAGTTGGCGGAGCTATATGTTGAAAAGATTGTGCCGTTGCATGGAATTCCAATATCTATTGTGTCAGATCGTGACCCGCATTTTACTTCTGGCTTCTGGCAGAGCATTCAAAAGACGTTGGGCACCAAATTGGCATTCAGTTCAGCGTATCATCCCCAATCTGATGGGCAGTCCGAAAGGACTATTCAACCATTAGAAGATATGCTGCGATCATGTTGTTTAGATTGGCAGGGTTCGTGGAGTCAACACTTTCCATTGGTGGAATTCTCATACAATAATTGTTATCATTCCAGTATTGATATGGCTCCGTATGAAGCTTTGTATGGGCGTCCTTGTCGTACACAGTTGGACTGGTTTGAGACTGGTGACCGACTATTAACAGGATTTGATATGATTTAGCAGTGTGTTTATGTGGTGCGCCTGATCAAACATAAAATGTCGACAGCTCAAAGTCGACAGAAAAGCTATGCAGATCGACGTAGAAGACCATTACAGTTTGAGCCTGGAGATTCTATTTTTGTGAAGATATCTCTGATGAATGGTGTGATGAGGTTTGGGAAGCGTGGAAAGCTTAGTCCCCGGTATATTGGTATGTTTCCTATCCTGGAACGTGTGGGCCAAGTGGCGTATCGACTTCAATTTCCATCGGCGATGCAAGCAATCCACGATGTGTTTCATGTTTCTCAGCTCAGAAAGTATATTCATGATGCATCTTACGTGTTAAATATTTCATTGTGGCCTGAGGTGACAACGGATTTATCCACACCAGAGTTTCCAATACGAATTGATGATCATCGTGAACAACAACTGAGGAATAAGGTAATCCCTCTGGTAAAGGTAGTATGGCAGCGTCACTCGGGTAATGAAGCTACTTGGGAACGTGAAGATGAAATGCGTCAGCAGTTTCCATTTTTATTCGTATATAGTATATTTTCTTTCAGTTCTCTCCGTGTGCTTCCTTTGAATTTCGAGGATGAAATTTCTATTAGGAGGGAGAAACTGTAAGATCCGGTAGTTAATGGATTCTTAGCGTATCCTTATCGATTTTGAGGTGTGGAAGAATCGTGAATTTAGGCTATTTTATTGGGCTTAATGGGCCTAGTTTAATGGGCCTAATCAAATTATATAAGCTTTTAGAAATCAAATAAGGCATATATACAATATTGCTTATTTTAAAGCCTTTCAGCAATTTAGAGTTTTTTCACACAAAAAATAATATAATAAATCTTTTTTGTGAGAAACCGACGAAGGGTTTCTCTCTCTCCCCTCACCCTCTCTTTCATCCCGTGCGACCCCCGCTCTTCTCTTGCTCCCTCGTGGTGTGCTCACCCCGGGGCGCTGCAGGACGTGCAGGTGGTGGTGTTGGCGAGCGCGGGACGTGGAAAGAGTGGTGGCATCGTCCTGGAGGCGGGCCGTGAAGCGTGGAGGCGAGAAAACCACGTCGAAGGCGCTGCATTCTTCGTGTCGAACGGCGAGGGAACAGTGTTCTTGGCTTGAAACAAGTAGGGGGATGGATTCCTTACTTCCTTAGAGTTGTTTTCCCACCCCCTGGCGTGTGAATGGCCAGTCGTAATGCATGAACATCGTCGTTATGTCTTCGGAGCATGAACATCGTTATTTATGTTTTCAATCCACCATGACCATTGTATTTATGTTTTCTGGGTATATAATCGTTGTATGATGGATGTGGGTTGAGGAATGGCAGGGTTAGACATGTTTCCCGCCGATTTGGATCGATTGGGAGGGGACTCCATCGAGTTCTCTGGGCGAGTAGCGGTCGCTCCAAAGACCGCTTACGAAACGGCGTATGGCAGTGGACCTTCACGGTCTTACGCTAGACCGTTTCATTGGTGTAGCGGTCCATTGATAGACCATCTACTGACCTTAGCGGCCGACATTTTGACCACGTACGACCGTTGACCTTGTAAGGCGGTTGAGCCTCGCGGCTCACTTCTAGACCGCTTATAGCCTCTAGCGGCTTATCGTATAACCGCTTATGGACCTTCGCGGCCCAAATATCGACCGCGTGAATACTTTAAACCTATAGGGTGGTGTGAGCCTAGCGGCCCATTAGTAGACCGCTTAGCATCATTTGGCGGTCAGTCGTTCGACTGTTTATGACTGTAGCGGCCCTATATTAGACCGTTTCTTTCCTGCAGATTTCAAGTTCAATCTTGCTCAATTAATTATGCATTTAGTACAGCATGTTCGCCATGTTTAGATATTTTTATAAACTGTGGCATATTTTTTAGATCCTAATAGAATTATTTTCTCTTTTCTTGTGATGGAACCACTAGTCGTAGCCCAACGACCTCGAGTGTCGGCCCACCTGAGAGAGGTGGCGGGGTAGTCTCGGTTTACAGTTTTTAAGCTAGTTCCCGTGGGCCCCCTTACTTGGCAGTAGCGTCCTACTGGGGGGCAAAACAAGCTAGAGGCCTGGCTCAAGACATTGAGCCTGTGTGTGCACACGTGGTCAGGTGCTTGGACTGACACTGACGAGTGTGACCCTGACTAGTTCTTGTCCTTGGTTACTGTTATGTGTCTCGCTTGTCGTGATCCAGACTTGCGTAGATACTTGAGACGCAGTGTAAGTTATCAGTGGACGCATCTGGTCTTCTTTCTGGTGGTATTTTATCTCTCCTGTCACTTGGAATGGTTGAATTATTATTCCTTTGGTAGATTTCGAATCTCGAGTTTAATTATTCATGTGAATATTTAATGGCATTTCAGTTAGCTGTCTTTTAATTATTCATGTATATGTGCAGCTTTAATTCCTGTCTTTTCTTTATCCCCAAAAGGAAGAGGAGAAATCTCCTCAAATCTATGTTGCATCTTTCCCAGTTGCCGAAATCTGTGCAGTACACGGCACGGCATCCTATTTCCATCCTTTCCATGAACTCTTCTAAGGATTCATCGTCACGCCGATGAGTGTCGGTGAGCCCTAATGCATCCATGAGGGACGCCCTAGCTACCGACCTGTTTTTCCGACCATCTAGGTCCAAACCCAGTAGCTTCCGAGCACCTTTTCGGTAATCTGCATAAGTGACCCCGGTCACTGCCTCGCCCTCCACTTTCAGGCTTGTGATCCGGATCACATCCTCCAAGATGGGCACCATGTGCCCCCAGGGCATCAGGAATGTCCGACTCACTGGGTCCCATCTCTCACACAAGGCTTGGATCAGGACCAGGTCAAGCTTGAGCGGCTCGATCCGAAGAAAGGTGCCAAATCCCATCACGTCTAGCCTGGCCTTCTGAAAATCCGGGAGACCCCTGTATGCGGCCACTGCTAACTCCCATGAAATGTGTGATTTCATCACACTCTGTGCGTGCATAAGAAATGGAGAAGGGTGTTGTCAAGAGGAAGGAAGAAAGAATGAGAATAGGGCAGGAAAGCTCAGCTTACGAGATGTGATTGGGCCCTTTCGCTGAAGTGCCCTTCGAGGTCCGAAAGCCTCCGGGAACTACTACCACTGGACCTGCTTCTCTTCGAGGAGTGGGAAGATTCGCCCTCCATCCAACTCTTGGAATTTTGAACTCCTCCTCTCCCGTGAGAACTTGCGCTCCTCGAGTTAGCTCTCGATATACCTGGGAGGATAAAAGGGACAAGAATTTATAGAAATGGAAGGAGTACAGGCCAAGATTGCCTCCATCACCTTTAATGATAGCCCTCACAATGAGGCACCTACCATGAGGTCCCGTGTGTCACTTCGCCGCTCACACAGGGTGATTGATTGGACGAAGAATATGACGACTAGCCCCCTATGTTGTCTAGGGATACCCTATCATGTTTTGGAGGACGTCCGCAAAATTTGACACAACATCCGGGAAAAGGAACTAGGGCCGTCATTATTGACTTCGACGACAGATTCCCGTGAAAAATGGTCACAACAAGACGCGATTCTCCGCTCGGGGTGGAGTCTCGACAGACCCATCACATGGGAATAATGCAAAGGAGAAGAAGTGTGGGGAAGAAGGAACGCACAAGAGAACAAGCAAGCAGCAAAAAATCAAATCACTCCATTCTTAATTCTACATAAGCTGTCATAAACACTACAATCATAGAAATGAGGCGGGTCCACTGGCTCGCCAACTCGTGCCATTATCTTCATGCTCGTCCCTCTAGGCATCTCTCTCCTCTCCCCTGAGGTGAGGGTCCCTCAGAAGCCTCCGGGATCCCCATGCAGTAGCACCCGCCTCGCCTCGTGGCGCCGGCTCCACAGCAATGACTCGCTGCTCCTCCCCTGGCGTGGCAAAGAAGCCACTAGCGGCAAAGCGACCAGACTAGCGCAGTCGCTCCCCGAACTCTCACGCTCTCTCGTAGCGTGTCGCCATCCCTCCTAGCCTCTACACGACGGCCTGAAGGCCCAGCTGGAGCTCCCTCACTTGGGCCTCCAAGGCCCTCCTCTCGGTCTGATCCCGCTGTCGCTCGGACCTCCTCTCGGCTCTCTCTCTCTCTGCCTCTCTCCTCATCATCTACAGAAGAACCCTTAACTCCAGGATGTCTGGAGAAGGTCTCTCCTCACCGCGATGTCGCAGCTCTGCTACAGTGGCCACCCAGGCATCACGCTCCTCTTCCGCCCGGGCAGCCCGAGCCACCGCACCGGCAAGTTGCTCCCGGAGGGAGGTAATCTCAAGAAAAGGGGCCGAGCAACTGGAAGATGCGCTGCCAGCCACTCCCACCATCGCTGTCTGCTGGGCACGCTGGAATGAACAAACAACAGTAGTCAGCTAAGCTCCACATTTAAAAATAAAAAAATGCAGAACTTAGCTTACCAGGAGCGACAGTTCCTGTTGAGTGGCGGCCAGCTGCCGCCTGACCTCGGCTAATTGGGCACGCGACCCGTCGACGTCGCGCGTATCCCCGGCTTGGGGAAGCCCCGCATAACTCTCTCTCTGCCGCCGCAGGAAGTCGGCACTATCCTGCACCAGTACGCTCCCTTG
This sequence comes from Amorphophallus konjac, assembly GCA_022559845.1. NCBI lineage: Eukaryota > Viridiplantae > Streptophyta > Magnoliopsida > Alismatales > Araceae > Amorphophallus > Amorphophallus konjac. The sequence goes on along the minus strand of CM040123.1, from coordinate 142,879,023 downwards.
CTGTCCAGGGAGACGTATGCGCCAATCCTCGAGCTTCGCCTTGCCGCGACTCTCCTTCCTGACACGGCTCGTCTGCACTTGCCCACTCATCGGCCAGGCCGAGGGTCCTCGCCATGTCCTGCACCAAGAAAGAAGGGCCTCGCATCATAACAAAGAACACGTCCCCTGTCTAGGATGCGTCCATCATTTGAGTGCAACACTCGCCGAACCCTTTCCCCCCTCGCGCGGCTCGCTTCAAAACTCAAAATGGATCAAAAGAGGAAGAGATCGGAGGACCTACCAGACCGTGTTCACCTCCCTCCGCAACATCGGGCCCCTCGGGTCCCTCGGGGGCCCGAAGCGGCCCTTCCTCCTCCATGGATGCCGCTCCATGCTCTTGCGCATCCCTCCTCGGACGAGGAGTTCCTCGTCCCTCTCCACCTTCACCATGGTCGGGCCCACCGAACTCCATCGATCAAAAGAGGAGACAGACGAAAAGGGGGCGAGCGAATTTTGGCGGGGGCGGGCTCGTTTGCGGGTAAGGCACGGATGAAGAAAGGCCGTCCGACGCTTTAAATTTGAATTCGAAGGTTAAGACGCGTCCTCGCGCCTAGACGCGCCCAAAAGAAAGCGAAAAAGGAACAGAATCCCTCCGTGCAAAGTAGTTCCCTTCTGTCCATGGCAAAAGTCTCGTGAAGCATAAATAACGTGGTGCAAAAGAAAGTGCGGGAAAGAAAAGGGCACGTCACACGAAATCTATTTCATATAATAGTTAAAGTACATCATACAGTGAGAAGGGTGACGTGTACAAACAACTCTCTAACTCTCGCTACCACCCTCCTGGTCATCTCTCTCCTCCCTCCTCTGCCGGGGATCCCTAGGGGGCCTCTGCAAACCCTGAGAAGCCGTGCTCGCCTCGCCCTGCGGTGGCACCCCAGCCTCGAAAGCACGACGACGCTCCTCGGCCGAAGAAACCAGATAGCTACCCATGGAAAAAGAACCTAACTGACGAAGTCGCGCCCCGCGTTCCTTCACCCTCTGGTACCGCTCCTCGCTCTCCCGAAGCCTCCCCTCCGCCGTGCCGAGACTCAATCGGAGCTCCAGCAGCTGGGCCTCCAGAGCCCTCCTCTCATCCCAGTCTCGCAGTCGCTCCGCCCTCCTATCCTCCCTCTCTCTCTCCCTCTCTTCTCTCTCTCTCACTGCCTCCCTCCTCGATAGCTCGAGGGCGATCCGCAGATCCAACACGTCACGAGGGAACTCCTCAGCCTCCCATCGCCGCTCCTCCTCCAGCTCCACAATCCGGGCGTCACGCTCCGCCACCCGAGCATCGCGCTCCTGCTCGGCACGAACAGCACGGGCCAGGGCCTCCCGAATCTCGGCCACCTGTCCAAACACACATGCACCGTGAGAGAGCAGTGATGGAAGAAAAGCAGCTAGAAGAGGGTCAGGGCCAAGCAAGCACTCACTCGAGCCTCGCGGTCACGCTCGGCCTCCTCAGCCCGAGCCACCGCATGCGCCAGATGCTCTTGAAGGGCAGAGATCTCCGGGGGAGGGCCCCACGAACTGGAACCCGCTCCACCAGCTGTCCCGGCTGTTGCTGCCTGGTGGGCCCGCTGAAACACGGGGCAAACGACAGTTAGAGGCTAAGCATCGAAATCCAGGTCACAAAAAAAATACATTGCATAGACTCACCAGGATCTCCAACTCCTATCGGATGGCCACCAACTGCCGCCTGGTGTCCGCCAACTGGGCCCTCAGCTTGGCGATCATGTTGTCAGGAGCATCCTGCATTGCACATAAGTTAGTGCCACAAGCATATACATATAGAAGGGTGAAGCATTTTCATTTCACTTACCCCTGCCATACCACCAAGGAAGAGGTGGTTCCCGTACGTAGCCCGGTACCGTCTCAGGTAATCAGTACTGTCCTATACATGGGACACCACTAGGACCCCGCCCTGCTGCCAGTCCTGGTACTGTGCCAGGAAGCGCGTACGCCAGTCCACAATCTTCGCCTTCCCCTTGGTCTTCCGCCCGATGCGGACCGGCTCGTCTACATCGACCCACTCTTGGGCCAGGCCCAACGTCCTCATAACCAGCCTCAGCCGAAGGGGCTCGATCTCATTCAGGCAATGGACCCACACGTCCCGTCCGAAACGAGGAAGACCCGCTACAACCCAGGGCTGGCCAGCATCGCCCATGCCCAGGTAGGGCCTCCACACCACCTGCATCACCGTACATACATCATGTTAGTTACCATTTAGTCACATGCATAAAAACACAAAAAATCATACACATCATACCATGGCCTCGGGATACTCGCTCAGCTCCCGACAAAGTGAGTCCAGCTGGTAGCTGTGTGGTGCCGCTACCACGACCGGCCTCCACTATCGCGCTAGAGGAACGGCTCTCCTGTTTCCCTGCCCGGCCCTCCCCATCGGGAAGTAGTAATAACTCCACACCTGCATCCATCAAACATCATTAGCACGAGTGATTGCATATTTAACTACGGTAAAATGCATAAATAAATTGTGTACCTGGAGAAAGGGTGCGAAGCCGCTGACTGTCGTCTCCCTCTCTGAAGTCTGGGAGAGATCAGCAATCAAATGGGCAAGCAGAGCCGCTCCCCACGCGTAGTGCCCCACTCTGTCTAGGTCCGCCAGGATCCCGAGGAAGCGGCAGTGGATATCGTCACCCTTCGTCCCCAGCAGAAGGCGGCCCAGGAAGAAGAAAAGAAACCTCCGGAGGTCTAGATCCACCAGCTCCCGCTCACTCGGGTCCTGGGTGAAAGTTGCACGGGCATCTCCCTCCAGTCGTGCCAGAAACTCTGCTCCAGTCTCGCTAACCCGCTGACGCGGGTCAACGAATCCAAGCGCCTCTATAATCTCCACTCGGCCGACTACCCTGCTGTCTCTGTCGGTCACGCTCGTCTCTAACCACAGCAGATCCAGGGCACTCTCTTGGTAGTCGGGGTAGGTGACCCCGCTGACTGCCTCTCCATCAACTCGTAGCCCGGTGATCCGAGCTACGTCCTCTAGTGTCGGCACCATGTGCCCCCAGGGCATCATAAACGCCCGACTCGGCGCGTGCCACCGCTCCCTCAATGCCTGGATAAGAGGAAGGTCGAGTCGGAAGGGCTCGATCCTAAGGAAAGCTCCAAAACCCATGGCGTCCACACGCGCCCTCTGGAAGTCTGGCAGCCCACGGTACGCTGCCACCACTAGAGACCAGCTGATCCGGCCCTTCATCACACCCTGCATACCATAAAACCAACAGGGCAACACATCAGCAACATGGATAGTAATAAACAATAACACTGTATATGCTACTTATTTATTTTATTTTTTATTTTATTTTTAAAAATATTTATGTTTTTAGAGGCGTCCAACTCCTTGGACGCCTCCTCTTATTTTCTTTATTTTAGTTTTAGAAAAAACCAAAAACAAAAACAAAAACAAATAAAAAATATATATATTATCATGGAGGCGTCCTAAGACATGGACGCCTCCTTATTTTTAATCCTATTTTATTATTTACGTGAATAAATAAATAAATAAAAAGGAAAAAAGAAAATGTGGAGGCGTCCAGGCCCCTGGACGCCTCCTTCCCTCACCCACCGGCCCTCACCACACGGCCTCTCGTCCGCTTATCCATCCTATTAAGCCAACAGATTGAAGTTCCGAAGGGCTTACCGGGTCGTGATCGTCCTCTCCCGCGTCGCCAGCATCTACTGCAGCCTCTACGGCCAAAGGAGGAGCCTCCTCCTCCACGGTAATCTCCTCCGCCGCAGCAGCCTCCTCGGCATCATCCCTCAGCCTCCTCGGACGACGAGCCCGTCGTTTCCGCTCCTCTCCACCCTGGCTCGGGCCTCCTTGCTCCATTGGGACTAAGAATGGGTCGTCTGGTTTGACTGGGTCGTCTGAATGAACAGTAAATGAGCAAAGGGGGGGAGGCCCCCCTATATATATAGAACCCACCTTACTTGGGGCGTCCAGGCGCCTGGACGCCCCCATGTTTTTTATTTTTTTTTCAAAATTCAAAAAATTAGGGGCGTCCAGGTGCCTGGACGCCCCCAACACAAAAACTAAAAAAATTAAAAAAATAAAAATTAGGGGCGTCTAGGACCCCGGACGCCCCCAAAAAAAATAAAAATTTCAAAACGAAAAATAAAAACTTAGGGGCGTCCAGGCCCCTGGATGCCCCCATAATAAAACTTTCAAAAAAAATAATAATAAAAGAGAAATAAGACAAGAGTATGTATATAATCCAAACAAAAGCACAAAATAAAAGTACAAAGAAAAATAAAAATCACCAAAAAATAATAATTAAGGGGACAAGGGTCCAAAACATCCAAATGCCAGATTTTATTCATCAGAAAAGCAGAATGAGCTACATCAGGGGTTTAGGCGCCTTAGGCCTTAACTTCCCCAGTTCGGTTACATAAGCCCTCCACAGCTCGCACTCTTCCCCCACGTGCGCTAAGGCCTTTCCCGCAACGCTTGTCTTCCAGGGTGCTTTGACGGCCTTCGCTTCCTTCGCATCCGCTTCAGTGCCCAACTCTCTCTTCTTCAAAGGAACGATGCCAGTCGGTGGTGATAACGAATGACGTGGAATGCCGACCTGGAGGCAGCATCGATGCGCGTTATAAAGGACGAACTCGGTTGCGCCGATCAGTTGGAGATCAACTTCAGAGGAAGGCCTCATGAGGAGCTCGAGCGAAAGTAGACATGCCGGTGCGCAAGTAAAGAAGCTTTGTGTCATGGTTCGAAAGTGGGACCGCCAGTCTTCACGTTTCTTCAGCCACGGAACACTGTTCGCTACAGTGCCACCAAAGCCTAACACGTCGGCTATGTGATGAAGCGGGCTTTGTTGGAAGAGCTTCGAAGCGGTTGGCATTCCCTCACGGTGATCAAACTTGAAATGCAAGTCCAGCCAGCAATTCAGGACAAGTGCGCAACCAAAAGGAGGCTTACCCAGGCTCGAGGCAGTAAGGCCACTATATAGGTAGGCAAGGACAGCGGGTCCCACCCTCTTTCCACGCCAGATCCCGCAGATAGCACTCAGTTGGTCTTCCTCCACCATGTTGTCGGTATAAGGAAACAAGAGAGCACCCGCCAGACAAATGGTGAACCCTTTCATGATTCCCTCCAAATAGTCATCGTCTGGTAACCCTCTCAGGGCCTCCATAACCCATTCCGCGAGCTTTTGCAAATCAATTCCCTTTTGAGTACGAACCTTTCGGGCTGCGTCGGGCGGCATGAAGCTTCCAAGGACGCTTTCGGAAGTCCCCCGTGTTAGCATCCGCATAGCCTTCACCTTCCCGTCACTCTTGAATTTCTTCAATCCGAGCAGAAGTTCCACCTCCTCGAGGAGGATGGTCGCCTCGAAGGTCGGGAAGATAAAAGTGTGGGTCTGGGGATGCCGGATCTCCACTAGTGCGCCCATAGCCGCCCAGTCCATGCGAATCTTCTCATAGTGTTTGGTGTGAATAAGGAGCCCCTGCAGATGCCACTTCGAGAGTGTGGCCCTCATGCCGATGGAGATGTTGGAAGTTAGCTTTGAAAGCCATGGCAGTTTGGAAAACTTCCTCGGGCCTGGGAAGAGTGGATATGGCTGGAAGAGAAAAGAAAGAAGAAGAAATGAAGGAAGTAAGAAGAAGGTTCACGTGGAGAAATTTGAAAAGAATCAGCTTACCATATGTGACATGATCGTCCCACTCAGATGACCCTCGAGGTCGGAAAGTCGCCTGATCTCGCTGCTAGGCCTGCTCCTCTTTATAACGCGGGAAGACTCTCCTTCCATCTTGAAATCTCTAGATTCTCCTCTCCTTCCTCTCCTGAGCTTCCAAAACCCACCTTGATGCTTTTGAATGAACTAGTCTAAGGGGAGTTCTTATAGGAAGGGTAGGGCGCTACAGGACAGAACATGTCACATCAGCAGTCAATGTCAGGATTTTGGCTAGATCTCCTTTCCATTGTGGTGCGATTCTGTTACGATTCTATTACTTTCTGATGTTATTAATCCATGCTGGCCTGTGCAGGTTTTACTAACGGACGTCTTTATCCTGCCTCTTGTCCCACCTTTCATTGGTTGGTCCCACCTTGTCATGCGTCGTAATATATGATACCTACGCTACTAGAACATGTCAAGGACCTTGCGGCCCGAACGAATCTGGGATTTGAGTTCCCCTTCAACAAAAACGGTGATGATCCCTGAAGAATTTGGGTTGTACGGATAGGCCGTTAACTTGTGGTCGCATGGGGACGACGGTTCCATTCAGTGAGTTGGTGCGTGGATAAACGGGTCCCGGCCCAGTACCAGCTCACCGGATCGGTATCCTGACCCGTTCTTAACAAGTTGACAATATTATCCTTGGCTATTTTCTGTTTTAGTTTGTTTTAAATTTTTCTTTAAGCCCAGCATGCATTCATATAGGACTTTGATTTATTGCGGAAGATCATTTAAGTGATTCGATTGCGAAAGCCGCTGTGCTTCAATTCTTACAAATATGAGATATTCCACTCTGAATAAATTCTGAATTCCCTTGAAACGGCCCTACGCTGCTCTTCCAAAGGAGACCCTTGTTTGGACAGACCCTCAGATATTCCTCTACTTTTTACCTTGTTTGACCCACCTTGGCCGCAGCACTTCCACATTGGCTGGTAACCACTCCCCAAAGGTGAAACCTCCGGTTTATGACCCAGGTACTTCCACACCGAGAAGTTGGTCTCTTTTTCGTGCCTGAGCGCACATCTCACCCTCCCTTATTTGATCTCCGTCCAAGCAATCGTCAAGATTTGAAAGACCTTCTTCAAAGGTTGCCTCATTGAAACTCCAGGAAAAATTCCAGACAGTAACGTCAAAAGCGTGTCTCATCACACCTTGGCATCAACTTATCAGTCCGCTCCCACTTCATTTCACTCCACTTCGATACCATTTCACTACGTGTCACTCCCTTGCAAAGCAGACGCCAAGGCGGGACAACTGTAGACACGCCATTCCTGACGTCTCCCGAGAAAGTCTCATATTACTGTACGACGCCCCGCGACGGCTTACACATTTCGAATCTCTTAAGTGCTTCCTTTTCTTGGGTCTTCTTCTGCCTTTTTCGGCATCCGGAATCGTCTCGTCACGGCATTCGGACGGCATCAACACCAGTCGGACGCATCAGAGGTTTCGAAACCAGGAAAGGTGTCTGCCGGGCGGCCGCCAACGCCTGAACTGAGGACCCGGGTGGGTCTTTATGGGGGCGTCCAGGCCCCTGGACGCCCCCATTCTTTTAATTTATTTTTCAAAGCCCAAAACCAAATAAAAAATAATATATTAATGGAGGCGTCCAGGCCCCTGGACGCCTCCATAAAAAAAAATATAAAAAATATAAAATGCCAGCTTTGGCATAAAAACAAAAAAAATATATAAAATATATTTTCTTGGAGGCGTCCAGGACCCTGGATGCCTCCATAAACTCACTCACGGGGCGCTACCCACCGAACGACGGTTTGTCGTGTGTGAAAGAATCCAAGTTGTGGAGACGTCCAACTGGCTGGACGCGCCCATTTCCAAATCACGGATCGCCGCTCCAAAGCCACGCGTTGTGCCAAACTGCGTGCGGCTTTCGGTGGAGTTCGTTGGATGTTATAGAGGCGTCCGGGACCCTGGACGCCCCCAATAAAATATTTGAAAAAACTGAATAAAAATAGAATAAAATATTACTTCGGCCCTGATGGAGGTGTCCAGGGTCCTGGACGCCTCCACCATCCGGAGCCCTATAAATAGAGGCCCACCCCCTCAGTTCTGGGGGAGGTTCTAAGAGATCCGATAGGCTGCCGGAGCCCAGAGGCTACCGGAGTCATTTCTAACCCGTGGGATCTTTTGTAGGTGGAGGTTCTGCCGGCTTCTCGGGTGCCCACGCTCGCGAGAGGAAGGTCATCTTCATCCACCGCGCTTCCACGTCGTCCCTACGCTGCCGGAGCTCCGCCGGATTTCACCACCGGCACATCCAATAAGCCAATCCTTTCCTTTTCTTCGTAGTTCTTTTGCATTCATCATCTCGCATCCTCTATCCCCCTTCATAAGGGCGCCTCTTCTTATATACTTCTTGCATCCATCATCTCGTTTTCCTCCTACTCAAGTCCGAGAGGGGTTTAAAAGATAACACCAACCAGGTGTGTGTCTTGCCATCAATTCTTCATTTTTATCGCAAGGATTTGAATACTACACCTTCATCTTTCTAATCCACTCGTTACTTGTTTGTCGTTGTTTTGCAAGGGTACCCAAGGAAAGCCCTCTCCATCGGCCGGCCGAAGGGGGAGGAAGAAGCAACCCGCCATCTCCCGCTCTTGAGGTAGGCGCGATCACTTTCTTTATTTTTGGGGTCTTTTGGCCCCTGGCGATCACATCTTGTTCTCGAGGCCACGGCGAGTCACTTCCCCAATGGCCGTTTAAATTTCCGTTCTTATATTCTCTTTATATTCTGTTATATTCTGCTCATATTCTCGAGGCCGCGGCGAGTCACTTCCCCAATGGCCGTTGAAATTCCCGTTCTTATATGTTATATTCTTACCTATTCATATTCTCGAGGTCGCGGCGAGTCACTTCCCCAATGGCCGTTTAAATTCCCGCTCTTATATTCTCTTTATATTTTGTTATATTCTTATCTATTCATGTTCTCGAGACTGCGGCGAGTCACTTCCCCAATGACCGTTTAAATTCTCACTCTTTATATTCTCCTTGTATTCTGTTATATCTACTCACATTCTCGAGGCCGCGGCGAGTCACTTCCCCGATGGCCGTTTCAATTCTTGCTATTTAATTTCTGCACCATTCCCGTCCCCCCGAGGCCGCGGCGAGTCACTTCCCGCTATGGCCATTTAATCTTGCTATATTACATTTGTCCCGCTCGCCCCGCCGGAGCAATCTCCCGTGGTGGCCCCTTCTCTCTTCTTTTATTTCTGTGTTGCAGCAAACAAAAAGAGGAGCCCGCGCGCTCCACGTCCTCTTCGCTCCCCGAACCGCGTGACGTCGCTCACAATACACAGCTTAAACAGCTGGGCCTTCCAGCTTGCCTACAACCGCTGACTTGCAGCTTGCTCCGTTAGGCATTACAGCTTAGCCTTCGTTGATTCACAGCTTCAAACCGATGGGCCTTACAGCTTATGCCACCGCTGATTCACAGCTTCAAAACGCTGGGCCTTACAGCTTATGCCACCGCTGATACACAGCTTATGAAAAAGGAATAATGGAAAAATAAGAATGAAACAAATCAGAAACAGAAAGCAAAATGTAGCTCGCTCAAGAGTAGTGTGGTCTGGATCTGATCCAGAGGCCACAGATCTTCTTGCTGGGAATCCTAAGATGAGGATCTGTCTTCACCTTCTTTGATGTTTTACTACTGCAACTCTCTTCTTCTCTCACGGCTCTTTGCCCTTTCTCTCTTTCACTGTGGGTATCTCATCTTTTTCTCTTGCTCTTATGCTCTCTTTTCTTTTTCTCTCTTACAGTACTCTGTTCTTCTATTCTTCTCTTCTCTCAGCGTCTCTCAGGATATTCTCTGTCCGCCTCTCGTCACTTCTTCTTTTCTTCTTCTTCTTGTTTCCCCGTTACTGAAATGGACGATCTGCCCCCCTTTTATAGGCAACCAATGATGGGCGCGTGGAAAGCACGTTTCCCGCCCAAACTCTCACGCAGATCTGGATCTCTTCTTTCCATGTGTTGTAATCTTAGCACTTTTACTTTCCACGTGTCAAGATCTCCAGTTAATAGAACAGTCTTGGATCACGAGCCTTTACTTTGAGTTTACGTGACTTTAAGTTCCTGTCAGCAATTTGAGAAGCATTTCATCAAATACTTGGCTTACATAGTAAAAAATAAATATGCAAGACTAGCACCGACTTAAGTTCATGAAATCTTCATACTAGCACTGACCTTAGTGCATAAGAATGCATACTAGCTTCGACCTTAGTGGCTACTAACGTCGACCTCAGTTCATGAAGAAATGCAGGCTAGCACTAACTCTAATGCATGACACAGAATTTACATGCAGACAAAACTAACTAGCATTGACCTGGTATGCAGGTGGCTAGACTAGCACCGACTCTGATGAAAACAAGATGACTGGCACCAACCTGACTTATACAGATAGGTAACTAGCATCGACCTCACTAAGTAGAAATGACAACTAGCACCGACCTCACTTACAAGAATCAACACAACTAGCATCAACCTCAAGTATGCGTGAGGCACTACTTGCACCGACCTTACTTAGTGTAAGACACTGCACCGACCTCCAATATGCATAAGACAAGTATGCACTGACCTTGGTTATGTGCGATACACAACATGCACTAACTTGATATGCTGCTAGTGAAGACATGCATCGACTTCGAGTATGCACCGACCTTGAGCCTTTGACACCTAAACTTGCACCAACCTGTGGTAAAACATGCTCTGACTTCTACATGCAAAAGACGAGGCATGCACCGACCTTGTATAGACACAAGGCAAAACATGCACCGACCTTATAACTGACCAAGGCACATATGCACTAACCTCATGACAACATGCAAACTAGCATCGACCTTAGTATGAAGCAAGATGACTGGCGTCGACTTTGTATGCAAGATACATGACACTAGCACTGACCTTTTATGCAACTAGCACCGACGTTAGTATGCACAAGGTGCAACTAGCATTGACTCTGAGTGCACTATGTGTGATGCTAGCATCGACTTTACATGTGATGCACTGACTCATGCACTAAAAATAACATCAGCTAGCATCGACCTTATCTGTGTGAAAAACACAACTAGCACCGACCCTAGTTATGCATGATGCAACTGGCGTTGACTATATATAAGCACAATGCAGTATGCACACCAACTGTTCGACGAAATGTCATGCACACAGGTTATTCAGTAAAATGGCATGTGCACAAACTTTATGCAGATGCATTGACTTCTTGTGCACAATGTTAACTTTATTAACTGTATGTTAACCTGAAATGCATTTATATTGTATGAACAGTATCTGGTATGAACAAATGAGCTCAAGCATGATGCATGCAGCATGTGTGCAATAGAAATCATTTATACCATGAATAATTCAATCAAGTACAGAATTCATATGGTCCAAACACCTATGACATCATACACATATGAGTCATAATTTTGACATCATCAAAACACAGAATGCCAATAGAATAGGTTCTTGAGGTTCGAGCCAATGGACGACGAATCTGCCACTAACGCCATGGACGGAGACGCCTCTGAACTGCCTACTGCAGGCTGGATAGTACTCTACTGCTGCATGGCCATCGGCTAACTGAAACCCATCTACGTAAGTCTCTCGGGTCTTCTGCAAGTCTCTGTCCTGCACTACCCTACACTACCCTGACCTCGGGTCTTCTACAAGTCTCTCTCCTGCACTACCCTGCACTACCCTGACCTCGGGTCTTCTACAAGTCTCTCTCCAATGCCGTTGCTGCTCTGCAAGCTGCATCCAAGTTGGTCAAGCCTGACGCAAGCAGGGGATGTGTCACGCCCCGAGCACGGAAGATACCCGGAGACGCGTGACGAGTTTATATCAATCATGTCAATCAGAGTGGTCGTGTATTCGACACAAAGACAGAGATGCGCAAAATAGCAAGATAACCCAATCCTTTATTATTAATAGGCTATTACAAATCCAATACTCTGTTTAACAAAAAGGAAAAGAATACATATTTGACTCAAGAAACTATAGAAACAACTAGACGACACTTGAGCAGCTCTATCACTTTCACTCTTGACCATTCCCATCCGATTGACTTCCATCGTCGTCGGACTTACCTGAAAAGTAAGGGACAAACGGAATGATCGAACGCTCAGTAGGAAATTATATCTCAAGTACTAGCAAGGGGTTTAAGTAATTACATCTTTCATGAATACAATAAAGCTATGCATGCTCACATAAAACGACAAGATAGAGAGAGTGTAATATCAAGAATAAGATGAACTAATCATGAACTTTCAACAAGATACTCAAGATATTCAAGCAAGTACATTTAACAAGTCATGTCAAGAATTTTGGCTATCATGTATCAAGCAAGTAAATTACCCTTTTTCGGGCCACGCATTTCATGTCAAGTCAAGTACGATTCAAGTACAAGATTTATGTGGAATGTCCAATCTAGAAAGTAAAGTACTCGGTATAATGCCAGATACCTTATCATTTTAACTCCCATGGGCACAAGTACTTTTGGGTGCTCCTCCCAGGACCAGATCGGGCCCTATATGCGCAGGCATTTATCATGTGTTTTGACATCCACTCTTATATATATAGCCAACTTTTGAATTTCAATAATCAAGCTTGTAGACATGTATGACAACTTTGACAGAATGGAGTCCAAAAATATGACAAAGGACATAGAATGGCGATAATAACGGTATAATCACGATATCGATAAAACTAGGTAGAATATGGTTCCCTTAACTTGGGTACCATGACAAATCAATATGGACATTCTTTATATAGAATTGAGGTCCACATGAACAGTATATCAAAGATAAGATACCCTCATTCTTATCATAGAATTGAGGTTTACAAGAATGACATGATATGGCATGATATCATCATCCCATTAAGAATTTTCTTATGATATACTCTTTATATAATCATAAGGGCCGGTATACCATGTTTCTTTAGATTGACATGGCATCAATGGTGTAATGGGTTTTTAGGGTACAACCAGCTCAGTCGGCCTTGAGGGAATCCAAGGCTACGAGGAGTCTTACGGAGGTCTCTATGACTAACTCGCTAGTCCAAAGGAACGGAATGTCCAATGGAGAGCTTGTATGTCAATGAGAATTGAGTGTGATCGATAAAACAATCGTGAAACGTGGGACTATACTCACGGAGTGGAGAATAGTGCCGATATATATTATAAAAATAATTGGAACCATCGGTTAACAGAATCAGGATAAAAAAATATCAGTTTACAGAAAATAACGACTTAGGTAAAGTCGTTTCTCAAGTAACTAACGCCTAACAGAAGGGCGTTTATCTATTTTCTATTTTTGTAAAATTTCAATATTTCAGTAATTTATCTAAAACGCGCCCTAGACAGGGGCGTTTCTTTGCAATGAGACGACTATAGTAGCAGGCGTCTTTTTATTTACCACATTTTACATAACATATTTATTTTCAGAAATTATCAAAAACGCGCCCTTGGCAGGGACGTTAATCATTAAATTCTTATCTTTACAGAATATATTGTTCGGGCTTTTAACAGAAACGCGTCCTATGAAGGGGCGTTACTTTTCAATTCACGCCCTGTGATGGGGCGTTAACACATGGAAAACGACCTAGGCTAGGTCGTGAATTCAAGAAATACCAGGAATTTACAGGATCAGCAAAATTTACACGATAATCAAGGATAACAATCATATAGTCATGACAGAAAAATTGGCAGGAATTCAGATGCAGTATATTAGATTTGATGTTTCATGTTTATTGACTTTTAACTGTTAACAATTATTAATTTCATGTAATTTCATGGATAATCAGTTCTTAAGGTAGGTGATTAACATTTACATGAAATTAACGCCTGTGTACAGGGCGTCAAATATGAAATTGACAACCTGGGCAGGGTCGTGTCTTGTAAATTAGCGCCCTTGACAAGGGCGTCTCTTTCAAAATATTGCAGAAACGTATTAAAACTATAATAAACCAAATGCATGTCATGCTTATATATATGTATATCTTGCATTAATTTTGTTTGGGCTACAGTGACTTGAGAAAATCCTACCTTGATAGTTTGATCGAGGAGAAGCCTAAAACTCTGAAGCTTCAACTGCAACTCAAGAACAGTAGCAGCAACAGCAAGAAGAAGAACAATCGTTCTTCAGAAATCTTCACTCTACCATCAACCTGTAGAGGGAAAGAAAGGAAGGAAGATGAAGATACTAATAATCTTCACAGATATAACCGAAGTTAGGAAAATGATGAAGAACATCACCTTGTTCTTTACGTACGCACTGGATCCCTTCACCTGTATTAGAGGAAAGAAGAGGAAGGACCTATTAGTTCTTCATGAACTACGTTCATAAGAAAAAGAAACAGAAGAAGAAGAACTTGATGTTCTTCACGTACCTTGCAGATTCCGAACGCCAAATAGCGTTGAAGGGTTCGAGCAGTAGATTATTTATAGGGATTTAGGGGGTCCTATTAGGGTTAGAGTTCTAGTGGAAGTAATGTTTCTAATATAGAGTCCTTGCCCTATTAAATACTTACTAGATTAACATAATCCTTCCCTGGATAAGCTCCCGTGTCGAACGGAACTCGAATGGAATTAACGACTTTGGTCAGGGCGTCGATTCTTGAATTGACGACCTGCTTCAGGTCGTTTCTTAAGAAGCGCCTGATATGAAGGCGTTCTTTGTTTTAAAACACGCCCAAGCTAGGGGCGTTTCTTGGCCTTACCGTTTTTGACGTTGGAATTTGACGCCGTGTGGTCAGGGCGTCACTTATTGAATCACGCCTTTTCTAGAGGCGTTTCTAATTTAAATAGCGCCTTTATCCTAGGCGTTATTTTATATTGTTTTATTTATCTAATTATTTGATTTATTTTTAAAATCTTTATTGTTATTAATATTTTATCAGGGTTGCTACACCCTCCCCCACTTAAAAGAATTTGGTCCCCAAATTCAATTGCATATTATGTATATACGTGGAGAGTGTAGATCATATACCTCTTAGAATAACTCGGGAAATCGTTTCTTCATAGATTCCTCGATCTCCCATGTCGCTTCGTGTTCAGTATTCTTATTCCATTGCACCTTAAGCATGGGAATAACCTTATTCCTTAGAGCTCGTATTTCACGATCTAAGATCTTCATAGGCTTTTGTTCATATGTGAGATCTTTCTGGATCACCAGATCTCCATGTTCAATAATATGAGATGGATCGTGTACATACTTCTTCAACATAGATATATGAAATACATTATGTACCTCGGACAATTGAGGAGGCAATGCGATGCGATAAGCAACCTCGCCAACTCTTTCGAGTAGCTCAAATGGTCCGATGAATCTTGACGTAAGCTTGCCCTTAACACCAAATCTTCGTATGCCACGTCCAGGCGATATTTTAAGAAATACATGATCTCCAACCTGGAATTCAAGATCTCTTCTTCTTGTATCAGCATAAGCCTTTTGTCTTGTCTGAGCAACTTGCAATCTTTCTCTGATTACTTGTATCTTCTCAGTTGTATCCCTTACCATGTCTGGACCTAATAGTTGTTTCTCTCCAACTTCGTTCCAGCATAAGGGTGATCGGCAACTCCTTCCGTATAAGGCTTCGAAAGGTGCCATTTGGATACTAGCTTGGTAGCTATTATTATATGCAAATTCCACTAGTGGCAAATGTTCATGCCAGCTTCCACCAAAGTCAATGATGCAAGCTCTTAGCATATCCTCAACAACTTGATTAGCTCTCTCGGTCTGACCATCCGTTTGT
Organism: Amorphophallus konjac; assembly: GCA_022559845.1. NCBI lineage: Eukaryota > Viridiplantae > Streptophyta > Magnoliopsida > Alismatales > Araceae > Amorphophallus > Amorphophallus konjac. The sequence continues at coordinate 142,863,553 of CM040123.1, read as the reverse complement.
AGGTGAAAAGCAGTACTAAAGTTGAGCCTTGTTCCCAATGAATGTTGTAGTCCCTTCCAAAAATGAGAAGTAAAACGGGGGTCTCTGTCAGACACGATTGAGACAGGAATTCCATGTATCCTGACTATTTCCTTGATGTATAGTGCAGCTAGCACATCAATTGACCATCAGCTTTTTATTGGCAAGAAATGTGCCGATTTAGTTAATCGGTCAATGATAACCCATATTCCATCGTGTCCTCCTTTAGATTTAGACAAACCCATGATGAAGTCCATACCAATATCCTCCTACTTCCACTTAGGAATATCTAGAGGATGTAGTTTTCCAGCAGGCTTTTGGTGTTCTGCCTTGACCTGTTGGCATGTGAGACAGCGATATACATATTCTGCTATTTCTCTTTTCATATTAGGCCACCAAAAGTTCCTATTTACATCTTGGTACATTTTGGTTGATCCTGGATGAATAGTGTACCTTGATCGGTGAGCTTCATCTAAGATCTTCTTCTTTAATTCCGGACAGTCGGGTATACAAGTTCTACCTTTGAATAATAATCTTTCATCAGAAGTTAGTTGAAAATCAGATTGTCCTTCTAATCTGCCTTTGATTTCCACTAATATAGGATCATCATCCTGAAGTGCTTGTATCTCAGATAATAAATCTGACTGTATGCTTACATGAGATAATGTGACAAATTTGGCTTCCTTGTCCAAGCTTATATTGAGCTCGGAGAATTGTTCTAGCAACCTCCATTCTTGTATCATACAATTGGCTATCATTGCTCTCGGCTTTCGACTAAGGGCATCAGCAACATAATTACCCTTTCCAGGATGATATTGTATATTGAAGTCGAAGTCCTTGAGATATTCCAGCCAGCATCTTTGTCTCATGTTTAGCTCCTTTTGTGAAAATAGATATTTGAGACTTTTGTGATCGGAGTATACAGTAAACTGCACTCCATATAAGTAGTGTCTCCATATCTTTAGGGCAAATACCACCGCGGTCAGTTCTAAGTTATGGACGGGGTAATTCTCCTCATGCTTCTTCAGTTGACGTGAAGAGTATGCTATGACCTTTTCTCGTTGCATTAGGACACATCCGAGGCCAATGCCAGAAGCATCCGTGTAGACCTCGAATTTCTCTCCTTCTATCGGTAGAGCTAACACCGGAGCTGAGGTGAGATGATCTTTGAGAGTTTGGAAACTTCTTTCACATTCCTCACTCCATTCATATCGGATCTCCTTGCGAGTTAACCTTGTAAGGGGCACGGCGATCTTGGAGAAGTCTTTGATGAATCGTCGATAATAGCCTGCAAGACCTAAGAAACTTCTGATCTCGCTAGCATTGGTTGGTTTTTCCCAGTTTCTAACAGCTTCAACCTTTGATGGATCAACAGATAGACCATCCTTGGATATCACATGTCCGAGAAAAGCCACTTCTTCAAGCCAGAACTCGCACTTGCTGAGTTTTGCATATAATTGATTTGTCCTCAAGACTTGCAATGCAATCCTCAAATGCTCTTCATGTTCTTCCTTAGTCTTGGAATATATCAATATATCATCAATGAAGACTACTATGAATTGATCCAAGTAAGGCCTGTATATACTATTCATTAACTGCATAAAGGCAGCAGGGGCATTTGTTAGTCCAAAAGGCATAACAACGAATTCATAATGGCCATACTTGCTTCTGAATGCAGTCTTATGAATGTCATCATCCTTGATTCTTAACTGATGATATCCCGACCTGAGATCAATCTTGGAAAAATATTTGGATCCTGAAATCTGATCAAATACTTCATCGATTCTCGGCAGTGGATACTTATTTTTGATAGTGAGATGATTCAATTGTCGATAGTCGATGCGCAATCTCATGGATCTGTCCTTCTTCTTCACAAATAAGACTGGTGCTCCCCACGGGGAAGTACTTGGTCTAATAAACCCTTTTCGAATTAGTTCCATCAACTGCTCCTTCAACTCTTTGAGTTCAGCAGGTGACATCCTATAGGGTGCCTTTGAAACTGGACCAGCACCAGAGACTAAGTCAATGGTGAAGGCCACATCCCTTTGAGGGGGTAATCCTGGCAAATCTTCCGGAAACACGTCCGGAAATTCTTGTACTACTGGAATGTCTTCTAGCTTAGTGTCCTTTATTTCCTTAACTGTGACAAATGCAAGGAAAGATGTACATCCTTTCCTGATGAGCTTGCTAGCTCGGAGGGCCGAAATAAGAGGGGAATTGCTCCGACTCTTGGGGCGAGTAAAGACTAACTCTGGAATATCTTTGAAAGCAATTTGGCTATTGCGGCAATCAACCGTTGCCTGGTATTTGGATAACTAGTCCGCTCCTAGTATAACATCATACTCCTTTAGATCGAGGCATATGAGATCTATAGGTAAATTCCTACCTTGAACTATTACCTCACAGTTTTGGTAGTGATGAGTAATATCATTTTCACTTCCAAGAGGAGTAGTTAGAACTATTTTTATCCATTCTTGTTCTAACGGTAACGGGTCGGCAAACTTCTTAGAAATAATGGAATGCGATGCACCCGTATCAAATAAGACATAAGCACTTTTGGAATAAACTGTTAATGTACCTTCTACCAGTCCACCTTCTTCTTGCTCGGTCTCCTTTATTGCATGAAGTCGAGCGTTCTTTGTCACCGGGCGTTTACCATCACCAGCTTGGTCATTCATTAATGGACACTCGGGAATCCGATGCTCACGGCTTCCACAACGGAGACATGCTCCTAACTTCCTCCAGCATTCTTCTGTCTTGTGACCAGCCTTGTCACAATGCTTGCATACTACGTTTGAAGGTGTAGTGGTGATAGAGAAGGGCTTGGATTTCTTGAACTTGGAATCTTGAGAGGATGAACCTCCATTATTGGGCCTCTTCTTAAAGTTGGGTTTAAAAGAACCCGAACCTGTGACTTGCTCCTTCTTGTCTTTTCCACGGATCCTATCAGATAGTTCCGTGGCATCTTCAAGTAATTGAGCTCGGCGCACGATTTCAGAATATACTTGGATATCCATCGGCGACAGTTGAGTGATATAGTGGGGCCTAAGCCCATTAAGAAATCTTCGGGCTTTCATCTTCTCCGTGCTAATCAAATGTTTAGCATATCTAGACAACCTGGAGAACTGAGCTTCATAATCTGCTAATGATAAAGATCGTTGTTTTAATGCAGCGAATTCTGCAGCCTTCTTTTCTTAGACTCGGTCCGAGAAATATTTAGCATTGAAGTATTCCACAAATTCTTCCCATGTTACTTGAGGATCGATGGTTGCTTCAATAGACTCCCACCAGCATCTAGCATCCTTTTCTAACTAGAAAGTAGCTAGTAAGACTTTGTCCTGATCCGTGCATTGCATAACACGGAATATACGTTCAGTCTCCCGAACCCAATGCTCGGCATCGTCCGGATCGGTCGATCCCATAAACTTCGGGGGATTCATGCTCTTAAAGGCTTGGTGTAAGCTTCCAGCTCATGGAGCATCACCCTGTGCTACCTGTTGTAGCACTTGAGTCATCCCTTGGAGGGTACGATGCATGTTGCGCCATTGAGCACGTTTGACAGCCATTATCCTACAATTACAATAACTATATTAGTACGTGACTACATTTAGAAACCAGTACTCTATTTTTAACTTTAACCCTTGGTTCTACCCAATCTCACTGGTTTAAAGGTTCAAACTTATCCTTGGACTTGGGTTTTTCCTAGGAATTGAATACCTTAGGCTCTGATACCACAAAAACTGTCACGCCCCGAGCGCGGAAGATACCCGGAGACGCGTGACGAGTTTATATCAATCATGTCAATCAGAGTGGTCGTGTATTCGACACAAAGACAGAGATGCGCAAAATAGCAAGATAACCCAATCCTTTATTATTAATAGGCTATTACAAATCCAATACTCTGTTTAATAAAAAGGAAAAGAATACATATTTGACTCAAGAAACTATAGAAACAACTAGACGACACTTGAGCAGCTCTATCACTTTCACTCTTGACCATTCCCATCCGAATGACTTCCATCGTCGTCGGACTTACCTGAAAAGTAAGGGACAAACGGAATGAGCGAACGCTCAGTAGGAAATTATATCTCAAGTACTAGCAAGGGGTTTAAGTAATTACATCTTTCATGATTACAATAAAGCTATGCATGCTCGCATAAAATGACAAGATAGAGAGAGTGTAATATCAAGAATAAGATGAACTAATCATGAACTTTCAACAAGATACTCAAGATATTCAAGCAAGTACATTTAACAAGTCATGTCAAGAATTTTGGCTATCATGTATCAAGCAAGTAAATTACCCTTTTTCGGGCCACGCATTTCATGTCAAGTCAAGTACGATTCAAGTACAAGATTTATGTGGAATGTCCAATCTAGAAAGTAAAGTACTCGGTATAATACCAGATACCTTATCATTTTAACTCCCATGGGCACAAGTACTTTCGGGTGCTCCTCCCAGGACCAGATCGGGCCCTATATGCGCAGGCATTTATCATGTGTTTTGACATCCACTCTTATATATATAGCCAACTTTTGAATTTCAATAATCAAGCTTGTAGACATGTATGACAACTTTGACAGAATGGAGTCCAAAAATATGACAAAGGACATAGAATGGCGATAATAACGGTATAATCACGATATCGATAAAACTAGGTAGAATATGGTTCCCTTAACTTGGGTACCATGACAAATCAATATGGACATTCTTTATATAGAATTGAGGTCCACATGAACAGTATATCAAAGATAAGATACCCTCATTCTTATCATAGAATTGAGGTTTACAAGAATGACATGATATGGCATGATATCATCATCCCATTAAGAATTTTCTTATGATATACTCTTTGTATAATCATAAGGGCCGGTATACCATGTTTCTTTAGATTGACATGGCATCAATGGTGTAATGGGTTTTTAGGGTACAACCAGCTCAGTCAGCCTTGAGGGAATCCAAGGCTACGAGGAGTCTTACGGAGGTCTCTATGACTAACTCGCTAGTCTAAAGGAACGGAATGTCCAATGGAGAGCTTGTATGTCAATGCGAATTGAGTGTGATCGATAAAACAATCGTGAAACGTGGGACTATACTCACGGAGTGGAGAATAGTGCCGATATATATTATATAAATAATTGGAACCATCGGTTAACAGAATCAGGATAAAAAAATATCAGTTTACAGAAAATAACGACTTAGGTAAAGTCGTTTCTCAAGTAACTAACGCCTAACAGAAGGGCGTTTATCTATTTTCCATTTTTGTAAAATTTCAATATTTCAGTAATTTATCTAAAACGCGCCCTGGACAGGGGCGTTTCTTTGCAATGAGACGACTACAGTAGCAGGCGTCTTTTTATTTACCACATTTTACAGAACATATTTATTTTCAGAAATTATCAAAAACGCGCCCTTGGCAGGGGCGTTAATCATTAAATTCTTATCTTTACAGAATATATTGTTCGGGCTTTTAACAGAAACGCGCCCTATGAAGGGGCGTTACTTTTCAATTCACGCCCTGTGATGGGGCGTTAACACATGGAAAACGACCTAGGCTAGGTCGTGAATTCAAGAAATACCAGGAATTTACAGGATCAGCAAAATTTGCACGATAATCAAGGATAACAATCATATAGTCATGACAGGAAAATTGGCAGGAATTCAGATGCAGTATATTAGATTTGATGTTTCATGTTTATTGACTTTTAACCGTTAACAATTATTGATTTCATGTAATTTCATGGATAATCAGTTCTTAAGGTAGGTGATTAACATTTACATGAAATTAACGCCTGTGTACAGGGCGTCAAATATGAAATTGACGACCTGGGCAGGGTCGTGTCTTGTAAATTAGCGCCCTTGACAGGGGCGTCTCTTTCAAAATATTGCAGAAACGTATTAAAACTATAATAAACCAAATGCATGTCATGCTTATATATATGTATATCTTGCATTAATTTTGTTTGGGCTACAGTGACTTGAGAAAATCCTACCTTGATAGTTTGATCGAGGAGAAGCCTAAAACTCTGAAGCTTCAACTGCAACTCAAGAACAGTAGCAGCAACAGCAAGAAGAAGAACAATCGTTCTTCAGAAATCTTCACTCTACCGTCAACCTGTAGAGGGAAAGAAAGGAAGGAAGATGAAGATACTAATAATCTTCACAGATATAACCGAAGTTAGGAAAACGATGAAGAACCTCACCTTGTTCTTTACGTACGCACTGGATCCCTTCACCTGTATTAGAGGAAAGAAGAGGAAGGACCTATTAGTTCTTCATGAACTACGTTCATAAGAAAAAGAAACAGAAGAAGAAGAACTTGATGTTCTTCACGTACCTTGCAGATTCCGAACGCCAAATAGCGTTGAAGGGTTCGAGCAGTAGATTATTTATAGGGATTTAGGGGGTCCTATTAGGGTTAGAGTTCTAGTGGAAGTAATGTTTCTAATATAGAGTCCTTGCCCTATTAAATACTTACTAGATTAACATAATCCTTCCCTGGATAAGCTCCCGTGTCGAACGGAACTCGAATGGAATTAACGACTTTGGTCAGGGCGTCGATTCTTGAATTGACGACCTGGTTCAGGTCGTTTCTTAAGAAGCGCCTGATATGAAGGCGTTCTTTGTTTTAAAACACGCCCAAGCTAGGGGCGTTTCTTGGCCTTACCATTTTTGACGTTGGAATTTGACGCCGTGTGGTCAGGGCGTCACTTATTGAATCACGCCTTTTCTAGAGGCGTTTCTAATTTAAATAGCGCCTTTATCCTAGGTGTTATTTTATATTGTTTTATTTATCTAATTATTTGATTTATTTTTAAAATCTTTATTGTTATTAATATTTTATCAGGGTTGCTACAGGATGTCTCAACTCTTGCCTCAAACCCCCTACAAACTGCTCGGTCTTCAGCTATAACGACCCGGAGATCCAGATACCGGTAAATCGATACCAAGAACTCGGAGGCGCCACCCAAGAGGCTGATGAGGCCCCGTAAGGGTTGGAAGGATTGGGTGAGGAGGTGCATAATGAACTGGAATTACACGCATAATTATAAAATGGCAATTTTTAGCGGAAGCAATTTAAAATAACAGAGTGATATATTTGTATATACTAGTCTAGATCCAACTTTACAAGTCCAACACTGTACAAAAGTCAAAAAAAATAACTACAGGGGGCATACCCCGGTCAAAAGAGAAAGAAAGACAGACGGACAGACAAACAGACCACTGCTGGCTCTATGACTTCCCGCCAAAAGCGCGAGGAAAACCCGTAGACTGTTGCTCCGCCTCACCTGAAAAGGAAGGGTGAGTCTCATAACATAGACTCAGTAGGGCTCACATGGATCCCCACCTCGTAACGAAACATATAAAAGCAAGTGATCATGCAATGGCATAAAGAAATGACAGGAAATAAAGCTGTATATGCACGTGAACAAATTAAAAATAGCTAACTGAAATGCCATTGAATATTCACATGAATAATTAAACTCGAGAATCGTAATCTACTAATAAAATAATAATTCAACAATATCAAGTGACAGGAGAAAGAAAGGACCACTAGAAAGAAGACCAGACGCGTCCACTGAAGACTTATACTGCGTCTAAAGCATCTATACGAGCCTGGAACGCGACAAGTGAGACACGTAACAGTAACCAAGGTCAAGAACTAGTCAGGGTCACACTCGTCAGTGTCAGTCCAAGCCCCTGACCACGTGTCCACACACAGGCTCAATTCCTTGAGCCAGTCCTCTAGCTAGTTTTTCCCCCCAGTAGGACGCTACTGCCAAGCAAGGGGGCCCATGGAAACTAGCTTACAAACCGTATATTGGGACTACACCGCCACCTCTCCTAGGTGGGCCGACACTAAAGGTCATCGGGGCTACGACTAGTGGTTCCATCACATGGAAAGAGAAAATAATTCTATTGGGAACTAAAAACAGGCCACAATTTGTAAAAATATTTAAACATGGCGAACATGCAGTATTAAATGCATAATTAAATGAACAAGATAAAATTCACACACTACAGGTCTAAACGGTCTACTACAGGCCCGCAAGGACACGGTAAATGGTCAAGCGTTTGACCACTAACCGACCCAAACGGTCCTCTCCATGACCGCTTGGCCACGAATATTTCACATAATTAAACGGAATGAAACCTGATCACAAACGGTCGCACGATGGACCGCTAAGGGATGGTAAACGGTCTGGTCAAAGACCGCTAGACTCACACCACCTTACTTGGTCAAAGGGAGTAAACAGTCACCTACTAGCCCGCTAGGGTCTGCAAATGGTCGGTCGAATGACCGCCTAAGATACCAAACGGTCAAGCGTAAGATCGCTTAGGTCCACCGCCTTACCCCTGTTTGCAAGCGGTCACTGGGATGACCGTAAGCCGCCCAGAGCACCGAAAATGTGGGAATTCCAATTGGAATCCCTCCCAATCGATTTAAATCGATGGGAAAACACGGTTTAACCTGTTCCCTACCTTTCCACGTCCATTCCACAGCAATTACATGCCCAAAAACATAAAACAATGGCCATGGATGGATTGAAAACATAAATTACAATGTTCATGCTATCAAGACATAAATGACGATGTTCATGCATATAGGCCGGCTATTAACATGCCAAGGGATGGGGAATCAATCCTAACGAGGTAAGGAAGCCATCCCCCTACTTGGTTCAAGCCAAAAACACCGTTCCACGTCCGTTCCACGCGAAGGATGCCGCGCTCCACACGTGGGTTCCCGCCTCTACACTCCACGACTCGCCTCCACGACGACACCGCCGCACCTCTCACGCCCCAAGCTCACCGAAATCACCACCTACAAATCCTGCAGCGCCTCGGGGTGAGCACACCACCGAGGGAGCAATGAGAGAGGGGGGACGTGCGAGAGAGAAAGAGAGGGTGAGGGGAGAGACAGAGAACCCTCGTGGGTTCTCAATAAAAATTTGATATATATATATATATATATATATTTTTGTTAAAAAAACTCAAATTACAATAAGGTCTTAAAAGAAGCGAAATTGCATCAATGCCTTATTTTATTTCTAAACACATACAAATTGGTTAAGCCCACTTAACTAGGCCCATTAAGCCCCATAAAATAGCCTAAATTCATGAATCTTCCCACACTTCAATACTGATAAGGATCCATTAAGAATCCATTAATTATCAGATCTTACATTAGCTCCTCATCTGTCATGATATGTGGTGCATAACGGCCCAACTCAATGAACCTGGATCTATACTGCATCACTGACATGTCACCCTGGACCAACTCTAGGAACTCACGCTTCCTCTGCGATCTGACGAAGGACGGACAGAAAGCAAGCTCAAAATCCGTGACGAACTCCTGCCACGTGATCTGTCGAAGAGGACGGGACTGGAACGCTACCCCCCACTCTGACGTCCACCACGTCCGGGCTGACCCCTGCAGTCGATGCATAGCCAACACCACCTTCTCCTCCTTAGCACACTCCATCGAACTAAATACCCTCTCCAAGTCATCTAGCCACTCCCTGGCCACCTCTGGATCTGGCTGCCCATTGTAAAGAGACGGTTGGAACTGCAAGAAATCTCTCAGTACACGACCATAGCCACCTCGAGATGATGAACCCTCGCCACCATCATCGCCCTACTGTTGAAGAACATACTGATACATGCCCCGGAAGAACTCCTCTGGTCCGGGATCTCTCGCCTCTGTAGCTGCAACTTCCGAAAGTGCTGCTCTGCTCTGCCCTTACTGGCCCCCACTAGACTCTCCCTGCTAGGAACGAGTCCCTCTTCTGGGCGCCATAACCACCCTGTTAACACGACAACCAGCAAAGTTAATAAAACACACGGAGCCCTAAGCCAGTCGCCAACTGTACAGGACATTCATGGACCTTCTGGACCACTACAATCATTTTAGGTTCTTATGTATCTCCACAACCCCGCACTGATACCAACTGTAACAACCCGAGATCCGAGTACCAGAAAGGAACCGGCGTGACTCGAATCTCGGCCCGCCACCCACAAGCCTTAAGACTCGGAAGGGTTAAAGGATGGTGTGAGGGTGCAAGAGAAGCTAAAATAACTATAGAGCTAGTACAATAACCTAAAAATAAAGTAGAAATTAAGATAAATAATCACTAAATAGTTATAACGTCCAAAGTGTCACATGTTCAAATTAAGTATAGTCAACAGAAAGAAAAGTACAAGTACACGGGACATACCCCGGCTCTGGCAACTGGCGACTAACCCTGGCTACTGGAACCACGCTGAAACTCTGCCGCCCCTCTCGACGACCTCGCCTCACCTGAAAACACAGGGGTGAGCCTCATTTCATAGGCTCGGTAGGGATCCCGCAAACCCCCACCTCGCACGAGAGAAACAAGATAGCAAAACGTGAACAAGCACGAAAGGTAACGCTACCTAGTACGAGTACGGCCGTAGCAACAAGCAATAATAAATAAACGAAGAAGCTCTCTACAACTAACCGTACCAAACAACTGGCATTGAACCACCAGAAAAACAAGTATGTACCTGCCAGGAGACAGGAGCACCACCCACTAGAAGTAAAGCCGGATGCATCCCCTGACGACTTAGTCCGCGCCTCAAGTGTCTCGCTGCGACGCCCTAGGCAGAGATAGAGACACAACTGTTGACATATTTTGTTTCTACTCTCTTTCTTTCTCTCTTCAATACCGGCTTAAAAGATCTCTATTCTCCCTCTAATAAATCGATATGCAAAATAAAATTGGACAGTAGAAGGAGAACAGAAGAGTGTGAAGAACCGTGATCGCCATCAAAGTGCCGTACGCGATGAACACGCCGTACCTTGGAAAGAGGGAGAGACACTCGCCTGGCTGCAGCGCTGGGAAGATGAATGGTTCAGGGAGAACCGCCTATATGATGCACGGTCTCACGATAGACTGCTCTTCAGCGCTGCAGGGGACGCGGGACGTAGGACTACCGGCTGATGGACGGTTTGATCGCGATCGCAGGACGATGAAGAGCGGTCTAAGATCCACCGCACATACCCTCGAATGGTCCTGGAAGAGTCGCACAAGACCACCACGCCAAAAGTCACAAAGGGTTCGACCTCCACCCTCTCCGGTCGGCAAGAGGGGATGGGCCTCGTGCTAGGGATTGCTGACCTGCGAAAACAATGTGAAAACACAAAGAAACAACCCAAATTAGAACTGAATGGTGGAGTAAATGCCAAAATAATGTGAAATGAACATAAATAAGTGGAAAGGGGGATGCCTGGGGGATTTTAAACCCCTATGGTGTCAAAAACGTAGGTGGGTGTGTGCATGGCAATGACGATGAACAAAAACGTGGGGAGAATGGGAGGAAAACAATGCATGCAATGACAAACAGGACGAAACCAATAAAACACAAAAGACTCAAGGACTAGACTACTCCCTGAACCGGAGGCTTGTATGGACGTGGAAAGTCTCCCTCCTTGGTGTTAGGTCGCTCAAGAATGCGGCAGGGCTTCGCCGTCGACCAAAATCTCCCCCTTTTTCAAGCCCGGCCTTTAGGGTCTATTTATAGAGCACCTAAAGTCCCAGCTCGAAATTAGGGTTTAGAGGTATTTTCAGGTCGAGATAATCAAAGAAAAATCGTAGATAATAAGATTATCTTTCATCCAGTCGAAACGACACTAAAAATAGTTGATTATCCGCGGAGAAAATGACGGGAGAAGTTGGGGATAAAATCACGGATAAAAGAGATAAAAATCTGTTGAAATTCAACATTCGCTGAATGGTCTTACGATAGACCGCTCAACTGGAGGGGCGGTCATGTCCTGACCGTCCAACCCCGTCGGTGGAAATTCAAAATAAATAAAAAATAATCTCAAATTATCCATTGAACTGACCAAAACCTTCGCCGTTGGACTCTCACAGATGAACGGCTCAGATGAGACCGTTCAAACGTTGAGCGGCCAATGACAAACCGTTCTAGTCTTGTCGGTGATAAATAGATTAGTTGGATAATTATCTGAGAAGATCATTAAGCGCAGGACTCTGAGAGATGAGCGGTCACCATCAGTCCGTCCATCAAGTTGAACGGCCAGAATAGGACCGCATAAAAGCTTGTCGGTGGAAATTCAGAAAATTACCCAAACTACTCCAAAATATATTGACGGTCCATAGTCAACCGCGCATGGATTGAGTGGCCAGGGAGGAACCGTACATACACATGGGCACTTGAAACTCATGGAAAAGCCCAATCAACCAAAACCAATGCTCGTTAAGCCCTGTGTCAACTTGGACCTAACCAAGGAGGGAGGCAACCCATAAAAATGGCCCAAAACATGCCTAAAAATAGCCCTACGAGTGATGGACAACTCGAGGCATCAACAAATGGAAGTAAGAGGAATGACTCAACTTATTGACAAAAAATAGGTGTCAATAGATGCCCCTCCTTAACGTCCTCTTTGCAGGGGAGCGAGCAGAGGTGAAGCGAAAGTGACATGGAACATGGAGATGGAGCGGAAATGCAGCGGAGTGGACTGAAAAGCGGGCGTTAAGGTAAAAAGACACCCATTTTTATCAACAAGTGATAGGAATCTTTCGGAAAACTCTGAACCAAACGCAAGGAATGATTAAACCAAAAGTGACACCAGTCTGGAGGAACTAAACGAAATGAAATAAATCGACAAGACCAACCTCATGGGGGACACAATCCCGCGGTCCAATGAGGGGGCCAAAAGCAGGCAGTAAAAGTAAAGGAAACGGGCTAAAGCTCCAGACGGAGACCTATTAATCAACCAAACCAAGTGAATCGATCAAAGATAACCTTCCAACTCAGAGTGGAATTAGTTCCTCTTACTCAAACACTGAACGCATAGCTAACCATCACTGATGGGACATTCTTTAAGTAAACCATGGGTCATGAAAGCTCAAAAGATGCGTATGATGCATGCTGGGCTAAAATAAAGGAAATCGTTAAAACAAATGCAAAGAAAGATTATAATATAAAATACTCGAGAATAATATTGCTAAGCTGGGAAAATCAGAGTCAAGATACTATCCGCAACCATGGCGTGCAGTATAGAACCATCCTCCCCAGGTTTTCCCGACTTAACGGCCTATCTGAAGATTAAACACGTGAACCTGGATCATCATCGTTTTTGTTAAAGGGGAACATCAGATCTTGAATCACGTAAATAACCAACTGGTTCTCGAGATAATATAATATAGTACCATTTAATAATGCAAAAAGGGACGACAAGGATAGAAGGCCATACATGACTTACCTGTACAGGTGAAACGACAAGTTTTTTGGATTTTCTTTTTCAGATTTTTATGGATTTTTATGAATAAGACAAACCAGATAAGCATAACGATTAACATAATGACAAACAACATGACATAACATGACGAATGGAAAACACCACATCAAGACGAACAAGCACATAGGCAAAGACATAAACAGACAATACGTATGCATGAACATGGAGTGACAAGACAACAATTGGCAGGACAACACATGGTGATAAGAACATGATGGATCACACGGTTGGGACAACACATGGAACATGGCAGGATGACTAGTAACATATGCAAGATGACTAACAACATGCGCAAAATAACTAACAACACATGGTGAGAAAAAACAGCAAGCGTGGGACAACATGGTGGGACATGGGCACGATACAAGGACACGGCGGGACAAAAGACATAAACAAATACACTCTTCAATCAAAACCCAAGATCAGAATGAAGTAGAACCGCCAGGTTCATAATCGTGAGGCAAAACCCTCTCATAAAGATATAATAAAGCTGAGAAGGACACAAGCTTCAGAACAGATCGAGAGAGTGGATTGAAGAAGGGAATAGATCAAAGATGTGAACAGGAGACAGATAGAACAAAATATGGAGCAAGGAAAGCTTGAGTACCTGCAACATGCACACTTAGCAAACAGATTACGTATCTGTTCTCAAAATATAATGTAAAAGATAAATATTTTTAGATTTTTTCAAATTTCTTGATTTTTCAGATTGTAAAAATGATTGAAATTTTGAACAATATTTCATTTTTTTTTATTTCATTTTTTTATTTTTGACAATATCTCATTTTTTAGATTTTTGACAATATCTCATTTTTAAGATTTTTGACAATATCTCATTTTTTGGACTTTTGACAATATCTCATTTGTTTGGACTTTTGAAATAGCAATCTGCGACACCCAAAGACAGGCTCGAACTACTGGCCAGGGATCACCGTCCCTCCCTTCTCATTAAAGACTTCCCTTGAGCAGGACGTGCATGTGAGGGTGGCTTACCACAACCAACTGCCTCTAAAGAACGGTGCCCCTACTAAGGCCATACCCGGGATACAACCTAGCCTAAGAGGGAGGAGCAGAAGAAAAAAATGGAGACAAGCTTTGTGCAGGATGGAAGATATCAAGGTTCGAATTCTTTCTAGGGCACTATCCCTCAAAGAGACAGTCTGTTGCGCTGGGGCATTGTGTCTTTGATTTTTAGACCCATATTTATCAGGCACGCATGCGACCGGGCTCATGACGTCGCGCGGGGAACTGTACTGTCACTCTTGCCATGCCTTTGATTCATAATTTTGTATTGAATTATTTTCTCATTTTGGTAGCCCTTACTGGCCAGATATTGCATGAAAGCTCACTCTTGAGGGTCAAGACTGCCCCTATTTGAGACCTCTCTCGTATTAGGGAGTGCCTAGGTTGGTCATCTCATCCATCCATCTTTTGCCCCTGCATTTGGCCGAGCAGAGAAGTGAAAAGACCTTTATGTATACCCAAAGTATGGCCAAAGCAGCAACGGTGTTGCTCAAAGAGATCGGCTATGGCTTGCCGTGTAGTGTGTGAAAAAATCCATACTCAAAGGTCACCCTCAACAATCGGGGAATGAAACTAGACTCCCAGCGCGGAGCTATCACCAGCCTAAGGGATGCTGTAGAAGCAAACTCATTTGACTAAGCAAACTAGCTAATGCCTAAGGCTACTCAACCATGTTTTAAAGAACCAACATTATAAGCGCGTGCAGAAATAACAGAGTAATAGCAATGATTACATGTTCTGGCACAAAATCAAAGATACCTTTGCAGATCCAAGGCGTGGAAACCGGCCTCCTGAAGCGATCTCGATCATCGATCTTTGAGGAGCGCGAACTTTGTTTTCCTTGCTTATCAAGATAAAGGATGAAAGGAGAGCAAATGATTAGATTCCTTGACATAGAGGAGTGGCAGACATCATACTGGACGAAGGAGGGATAAAAAAAGAAGAGAGACGAGGGCTAGAACTCCCTCGTTAAGGCATTGAGGCCCTGATAACAAGGAACCGAGTACAGAATAACCAGTGATTAACTAAGATCAAGGCGGGCTAAAGCCTCGAAAATAGCAATAAAAAGGGTAATGACCCTGAAAGGGCGAGGAGGAAAGAATAGAAAGACGACGAAAATATAACTGTGAGGGTAAGGGAGAAAGAGAAAGATCATCCGACGTGGTCGGAGGAAAGGAATAGCGATCACCAGACAGAGGCGGGGAAGAGAATGTATGAACACCCGACAAGGTCGGGGAAAAGAAATGAAAACAACCCGACAAAGTCGGGGAAGGATCATAAAAACCACCTGACAAGGCCGGGGAGCGAGCGCAAGGGATTCCCAACAAGGTCGGGGGAAAGAGACAAGCAGTGAAATCCAGACGTGTCAGGGAAGGAAAGCTAGAAGATGCCCTTGACTCAGGGGAAGAGGAGGACATAGGCCGAGGCCTAGAATGGTGAGGATAGGAAAAGATGGTGGAAATATGGTCAGGTGGCGGAAGGTACACCACCGAAGGAGATGAGGCAGTGGACCCCCGAGTGCACAATTGACGGCCCTTGAACTTACATCGCCGCCTCTAGCCGCAATATTCTTGAAACAACGCCGCCTGGCGCGGGCTCGGACCTTCAGGGTTCTTGTCTTGAAATACTTCCTCAAATAACGAGCACATCTGACAGACGGCCTGGCCCGACTGTGAACATGTAATTTCATCGAGGCGGCTGCCCCTAGCTATGCGGTGCTAACCTCAGAATGACATTCTAGAACAGTCAACTCCTTGGGATGAGAATCAGGAAGCAGTGGATGTTGTGCCTCTTAGGCACAAGCATGTGCTATGTCGCCTTGATGATAGCAATGCTTTTTGGTTTTGATGATAGCAAGACAGTGAGTGCATTTGAGTGCATTTGATATTATATTTTGATGATAGCAATGTTATTATGTTTTGATGATTGCAATAAACAAAGTGCATTTCTATGCATTATTATTCTTGACCATTCTGCATATTTATAGCAACATGAATGATGATTTCTAGCATTGATGGCATTTTCTCTTTATATATGTGCATTGCATTCTGTCAGATATCATGTCTCTGCATATATCATGCCTGGGTAGCAAAGTCTATACATTGGACTCTCGTTCAAGCCTATGCATTGTCTTAGGCAAAGTGTGTACAGCGTCTTAGGCGAAGTCTGTACAGCCGTGTCTTATGCTCCTAAGTCTATACATTGGTGTTGGTCATCAAAGTCTGTACATCGCCTTCAATCTTCAAGTCTATACACTGGCTTATTCTTCAAGTCTGTACATCCACAGTTAAACTTGAAGTCTGCACACTAGTCTTCACTGTCAAGTCTGCACATTGGTCTTCGATTTCAATGTCCAATACATTGGGCTTTTACATGAAGTCTATACATTGTTGTTTGCAGTACAAGTCCATACATTGGACTGTTCATCAAAGTCTGTACATCAGACTGCTATAGTAAGTCTGTACAGTGAGTGATTCATTGGTAAAGTCTGTACACTCAACTGAACTTCAAGTCTAGACATTGCACTGTAGCATCCATTGTCTTCGTGTTGTGTTTGTTAGATTGTCTTCGTGTTGTTTACTGTAGCAGCTAGATTTGTTCTGATGAATTTCGAGTCGTTTCCCAGTGAACCCCGTGTCGCTTCACCTCGTGTTGTTCTCATCTTCTTAGTCTTGTTTTCACTTCGTGTTGTTTTCACTTGGTGTCAACTTCTATTTTCGTCTTAGTGTTGTTTTCACTTCGTGTTGTTTTCACTTGGTGTCAACTTCTGTTTTCGTCTTAGTGTTGTTTTCACTTCGTGTTGTTTTTCACTTGGTGTCAACTTCTGTTTTCGTCTTAGTGTCGTTCTCTTTGCTGTGTGTTATGTCGTGTTGTTTTTATGTTCGTGTCTCCGTGTTGTTTTTGTCTTCGTGTCTCCGTGTTGTTTTTGTCTTCGTGTCTCCGTGTTGTTTTTATCTTTGTGTCTTCGTGTCGTTTTTGTTCCACTGCGTGCAGAACAGTGCAGCACCTCGTGTTGCTTTCTGTGCCACCTCGTGTCGTTTCTGTGTGAACCTCGTGTCGCTTCTCTCTATCCTCTAGTTGCATCTCGTGTCATCTTTTATGTCTTGCTTGTTGTTGCAACCACTTCGTGTCGTTCCTCTTTTTACCTCGTGTTGTTTTATAACCTCATTTCGTGTCGTTCTCTTCGTTGTGTCTGTTCTGTCACAATGTATCTCTTGTCATTCCTTACTTCGTGCTGCAGTCACCTTGTCTATCTCGTGTCATTCCAAGTACAGTGCCATCGTATTACTATTACATATCTCATGCAGCTTTAGTTCCTGTGGCCCTCAGTGTTAATGACTTTAATCTCATTACAGGTCCGAGGAAGAACATTCCACACTCCTGGGCTGCACGTGATCCGAGACAAGAGGAACCAATCTGATAAGGACACGTGGTAGGAAGATTCTGGAAATATGGGAGGCACACGCGTTTTGTGCCCTATCCACCTGCTGTTGCTGCTATAAATAGAACCCTTCGTCCTCAGATGAAGGTGATCGAGTTGGCAAGAAGAAAAGCTCATACAGAGAGCCCCGATCCAGAAAAAGGAAGAGAAGAAAGAAAAGAAGAGAGCATAGAAGAGAGTGAGAGTAAGAGCAGAAGAAGAAAAAGAGAGAGAAGAGAGTTGAGAAGAAGAAGAAGAGAAGTAGCAGAAGAAGCTCCTAGGAGAGTAGAAGAGAAAGAAAAGAGAGATAGAAAGTGAGCGAGAGAGCTCGTGGAGAACAAGGAAGAAGTTACCTGAAGATCTGTCTACTGGACCATGGATCAAATCC
Organism: Amorphophallus konjac; assembly: GCA_022559845.1. NCBI lineage: Eukaryota > Viridiplantae > Streptophyta > Magnoliopsida > Alismatales > Araceae > Amorphophallus > Amorphophallus konjac. The sequence continues at coordinate 142,845,414 of CM040123.1, read as the reverse complement.
AGGCCAGTCAGCTCCATGCGAGCCACAATTGTGTTATTTGTCTTTACAGCTTTTTGATCGCTGTGTATTTTTCTTTTCTTATTTTTCCTATTTCATTTGGTTATATGTGTTCTTCCGATCCTCAGTAGTGAGGTCGGGGTTCCTCCTTTCAGTTCAGGAGAAGGGAGATTGCTATCTCCGGTTGCAAGTAGCTGGGTGCTACTTGTGGTGTCCCTCCGGTTTGGAGGAAGGGAGATCTGATCTCCGGTTCTGGGCTTGTGGATTCAAGTCCAGGGGTTCCCTCCGGGTCTAGAGGAAGAGAGACCGTGTGTCTCTGGTTGGCTAGTGACTGGTGTCACTAGTGGTTCCCTCCGGTTGGGAGGAAGAGGGGAGGTTGTTCCCCTGGTCAAGCTATGTGGCAGCACCTGTTGCAGACTGAGTCTGCTGTGTCTAGCGTGAGCTAGTGGAAGTCACACTCGGTTTGAGTGTGGGGTGGATGTAGGTCTGGAGGACCGAACCACCTAAAAACCCCTCTTGCATTGTGGTTTGATTGCTTATGATTTGCTTCCGCTAGAAGAATGCATAGGGGCGCTCCATGCGTTTGGCTTCGGGTTGAGAAGAAGAGTTAATTAGTCTTCTTAGAATGTTTTAATTTGTCAAGAGAGCGAAATTCTTGTTGAGCGACTCCTTGTCAAATTCAGCCTAGTTAGCATCCTAGTGATCTCACTGTATGCTTGTTTGGTTCTGCAACTGATTATTAGCTTTTAAGCTTATCTAGTTTGCGAACTAGTAATTCTAGTGAGCATCATATTTTAACTGGGTGAAAGTCCTTTAAAGGGCTATATTCATTCACCCCCCCCTCTGAATACTGCACCGAACCCAACAATTGGTATCAGAGCAGGTCTCTGATCTATCAGATCTAACAATCTGCAGAGGATCCTGCCGATTTGTTTGGTGCATTTCAGAGTGGATCTCTTGAAATCGTGTCTTGCTTCATTGACTTGTGTCTTATTTTGATTATCTGGTTTCAGTGGAGTTCGTGTCATTTGTTTTACTTCGCTGAACTTGTCTGCCATCTGTTCTAATGGCTCGACCTCCGATTTATGATGGTTCTAACTTTGAAAGTTGGCTAAAAGGCCTAGCTGTGTACATAGACTCAATTGGTCCACATTTGTGGAGTCTTATATCTAAAGGCCCACACCGCTTACCTAAAGATCAGACCAATTGGTCTAGTGAGGACAGCTCTAAGAATTGCGATAATACCATAGTTCTTAATATCTTGAGAGCTGTAGTTAATACTGATATGTATCCTTTTGTTCTCAGGTGCACATCTGGAAAGGAAATATATGACAGAGTCGTTTCTGCGCATAATCAGCAAGGTGATAGCTGTTTGATGGCCAACCGGGATGATGAAGATGAGATCTCATCTCAGGTAAGTTCTGGATCAGAAGGATACTCTTTCGATGAATTAATAGAGATGTATGAAAATTTGTTAGAAGTATCCAAGAAATTGAAATCTGAGAACAAAAGGTTGAAAAAGAAATGTGATAGAATAAATCTGAAAGATTCCTGTGAAAACTGTCCAAATATGAAAAAGTCTTATGATGCATGCATGCTAGATGTTCAGAATCTTAAGAAACAAAATGATTCTCTAAAAATTGAAAAACAAACATGCTTAGATAAAATGTCTGAACTTCAGAATCAACTGAATGATAAGAAAAATGAGCATCTAAAAGGCATGCAAGAACTAACTGAAGTTAATTCTGAATTGGATAAAATGAAATTGGAGAATGAGGATCTTCAAAAGAAGAATAAAACTCTTATTATCAGAATGAATGAAATCAATGAGGTTTCACAGTCCTCTTCTGCTAAATCAGATTGTAAAATATGCTCTGCTTTAAGAGAACGAAATGAAGATCTCTTTAGTGAGAATGAACGGCTAAATAAACAAATTGCCTCACTTAAAGATGATCACAAAAATCTGCTCGCTGAGAAAATTAAAGTGGAGGAAAGAGAAGAGGAATTAATTGAAAAACTGGAGCTAATGTCTGGAAGAGAGAGATGTGCTAATAATGAAATTCAGGATAAAAATCTTGAGGAAGAAAACACTGAATTAAAAGCTGAAGTTGAAAAACTAAAGTGGTTGAACACTGGCTAGTCTGAAAGACTTCTCACTATAGAAAAAGGGAAAGCTGTACATGATGAAAATTCAAAAAGTTTGAACAGTCTAGAACAAGAAATTGAGAAGTATAAAACTGCAAACCAAGTTCTAAGCGTATGTGTTAATTGCAGTGAACAGGAAATAGCCAGTTATGAACTTCACATAACATCTTTGGAGAATAAGATTCAGGATCTAGAAAAATCAGCATCCAATTCTGCTAAGAATGAAAGAAAAGTAAAAACTGTTGTGAAAATGAAGGATGGCAATCCAAGAAAGGGGACAAGCTGTAGTCCTGATGTTAAGGAAACTACCAGAAACCAGTTATATACTACCTTTGTGCATAGTTTTAATGTAGCTGGTACCTCAAGGCAATCCCCAAAACAAAATAAAAATCATAAGTCACCTTCAAAACCTGTTTTCCAGTTCAGAGCCCAGAAAATAGAAAAACAAACAGAACCTGTTAAGGATAATCAGAAATTGAAAAGAAAGAGTCAAATAAAGAAGGTAAAGACTATTCCTGCTCACGAACAGAAAGCTGCTAGCTCGGTTGAGCCTGATGGTGTACACACTGTTCATGCTTCCTATACTCACTCACATACATCTAGGAACTCATATGATAGAAACCATGTTCCTAGGAAATCTGATGCCTCTTGTTACTACTGTGGTAGGCATGGTCATTATATGGATGACTGCAGAGTGATGATAAGTGATGATATGATGCATGATAAAATATTTCCAAATAATCATCACCACCCCAAAAGAAACATGTCTTCCTCAAACCAACATATCATTTGTTACAATTGCAACAGACGTTGTCATAAAGCTGTTGAGTGTTGGTTTAGGCCTTCATGGGGATTTACTGGCTCAAGAGGTAAGCACCCTAGGTGCATTGAATGTGGCAGGTATGGGCATGCAGTCAAGGACTGCTGGTTTGTTCAGAGAAATCATTCTAATTCCAAATTTGTAAGATTCCCTCCAAACAAAAATTTCTTGGGCAGAAATAAAGCTGGTCTTAAAGAAAAGACTCTTGGTTGTTATGAATGTGGAAAACCTGGCCACCGAGCTTCTGAATGCTGGTGGGCAGGTAATGGTAAATCAAAAATTCATGCTTACAACAGAACAATTCATGCTCATTATCATAGGTCTCATGCTGCTGTTGATATGCATCATAGGACCAGAAAATCTGCTGTTTCATGTAGATATTGTGATAAACTTGGTCACTCTATGGACAATTATTTTCTGATGAAATTTGATGACCATGTTGCTAAGAAACTGTTTAGAACACCTGATAGGGGTAGTGCAGGACCCAAGACTGCTTGGGTCTCTGCAGGATCAACTTGATTGACTTGCTGCAGGTGTGCCTTGGAAGGAGAAATAAAAGGGGTCAACCAAGGCACTCAAAAAGAAAACCCCATGATTCAATTCAGGTCAGTTCTGAAATCTGTTTTAAATTCCATTATCTGAAATTGTGAGCATGAAAATTGTGAGTTTCATGTTGATTTGCTTGGTTGATTTTTTAATGAACTCTTCATGTCTAGCTGATCAGTCTGCGTTCCAGACTCAGCTATTGAATTCAATTCTGCATATCTGATGCTCTTCTCTTGCTATATGTTGAACTGAATTTGAATGCTTCTCTAGTGTATACTGTTGATGCACTATATAGACTCTGTGTCCATGTATGTGTTTTGTGTTAATGCATTGCATGCTTGTTATTGAATGCATACTTGGACTGATTGTGTATAGACTGATTGTCATTGCATGTGTCAATGATGCTGTTCAATGGATGAAGGACTGCCTTATGTTGCATTGTCCTTGTTAACCCTGGTATATCAAATGGTATGTTACTAAAAGGCAGGGAAATCTGCCCGGAGGTTCCTACCATGTGTAAGATGGTCTTTGAGACCAGGTCCTCCGCCTAGTACCATGGGTCTAGTTTTCATGAAGAACAGTGTACTGCATCATATGTTAAAAAAAAAATATTTCTAAAAATTTAAAAGGAAGATGATGCATTTGATAAATTCTCTCTCTGATTGAACAAAGCATGAATTCTTCTTGAGTATATTCTAAAATTATGAGCAATTCATTAATTCTATTTCATGCACTTTGTCAGGGGGAGTTTGACTAATGTTGCATAGTCTGCATGTAGAACAGTCTACTACATAGCATATTTTTGCATCATGGTGTCAGGGGGAGCTGAGAGATTCTATTCAATTCATTGAACCCTATTTACTCCTCTTTGTCCCCATTCATATGATTCATATCTTTTGACATCAGATGCCATTGGACCATTTTGCCAATTGCTATCCTTTCCCCATCATTTTCACTAAACAACAGCTTTGCATCTGGTTTAGTACATTGAATGGTGATTATTGCAACTGTTTTTCTATAAGAATCACACTCACAAATTGAAAGGAACTAAAGGTTTAACCTTTATAAATTAGAGAGTTACGTATCTGCACTTCAGAACTTGAGATAAAAGAAAACCTTTATAGCTCTTAATCTTTATCTCATGGTAAGATTAGAAAATTTTTTTGTAATGCCAAATGTGTTGATCTAGAAATTTCTAGAAAAGGCTAATAAGAGTGTGTACTGATTTTTTAAACAATCACTCTAAAAGAAGTAAGGGCAGCAGTAAATAAGATCATAATGCTATGAACTGAACATAGTGATAGAGCAATTGCTGAATTGCACCGAGAAATTGTGATCTCTTCTCATGAAGTAAGAGAACTCATAGTCATGAAGTGCTTCAGAACATCTCTGTTCAAAAGGTCAAATCTATAGAGGGAGTTCTCACTAAGTAACTCAGTGTACTGGCCTCTAATCAAGGTGTACCCTTAATGTCAAAAGTGAAGACTATTCTTTGTGGGTTTTGATCTGAAATAGGTCTAGTAGTTTATGCCTAGTAACTGGGGGTACTTGCCTCTGATCAAGGTGTACACCTAATGTCAACAGCATAAATGCCACTGATCTATTTACTCAGTTCAGGTTCAGAAATTGAAAAATGTAAGTCAAACTGCTGTAACCCTTTGAAAATCAAAAGTCTATGAGTGGAAATTATTTTTATTAATACATATTCAAGTTGCCTCTCTTGAATTTCCTTGTTTAATCACAAAAGGGTATTATGTCTGACTTATCTATTAATACCATGTGCCCTAGATTCATTGCTATAAATGGAATCTAAAACTCCTTTTCAGGGGTCAGGTATTTTACTCTAGAATTATAACTGTTAAACCTGAATCTTTGTCAAAATTGTATGTTGCTGATTTTTAAACTTTAACAGTTGTTTATAATCATGCTTCCTTTCTGAACGTATGATTCAGCTGTTGTCAAGTGACCCTCCTACTCTCTCTACCTTGTTTATCTGCTCATATTCCTTCTCAAAGGGAGAGCTTCTATTTAGGGGGAGAAACATTTCAGGGGAGTCTTACTTTCAGGGAAAAATGTTCTAGAGGAATTTGCATGCATATTGCACTTTGCACTCATATTTTTACTGTTTTTCTTTTTTGATCATGTCAAAGGGGGAGAAAATCTTGTGTGTGACTCACTGTCACATTGTGTTGCCATCATCAAAAAGGGGGAGAATGTTGTGCCTCTTAGGCACAAGCATGTGCTATGTCGCCTTGATGATAGCAATGCTTTTTGGTTTTGATGATAGCAAGACAGTGAGTGCATTTGAGTGCATTTGATATTGTATTTTGATGATAGCAATGTTATTATGTTTTGATGATTGTAATAAACAAAGTGCATTTCTATGCATTATTATTCTTGACCATTCTGCATATTGATAGCAACATGAATGATGATGTCTAGCATTGATGGCATTTGCTCTTTATATATGTGCATTGCATTCTGTCAGATATCATGTCTCTGCATATATCATGCCTGGGTAGCAAAGTCTATACATTGGACTCTCGTTCAAGCCTATGCATTGTCTTAGGCTAAGTGTGTACAGCGTCTTAGGCGAAGTCTGTACAGCCGTGCCTTATGCTCCTAAGTCTATACATTGGTGTTGGTCATCAAAGTCTGTACATCGCCTTCAATCTTCAAGTCTATACACTGGCTTATTCTTCAAGTCTGTACATCCACAGTTAAACTTGAAGTCTGCACACTAGTCTTCACTGCCAAGTCTGCACATTGGTCTTCAATTTCAATGTCCAATATATTGGGCTTTTACATGAAGTCTATACATTGTTGTTTGCAGTACAAGTCCATACATTGGACTGTTCATCAAAGTCTGTACATCAGACTGCTATAGTAAGTCTGTACATTGAGTGATTCATTGGTAAAGTCTGTACACTCAACTGAACTTCAAGTCTAGACATTGCACTGTAGCATCCATTGTCTTCGTGTTGTGTTTGTTTGATTGTCTTCGTGTTGTTTACTGTAGCAGCGCGATTTATTCTGATGAATTTCGAGTCATTTCCCAGTGAACCCCGTGTCGCTTCACCTCGTGCTGTTCTCATCGTCTTAGTCTTGTTTTCACTTCGTGTTGTTTTCACTTGGTGTCAACTTCTGTTTTCGTCTTTGTGTTGTTTTCACTTCGTGTTGTTTTCACTTGGTGTCAACTTCTGTTTTCGTCTTAGTGTTGTTTTCACTTCGTGTTGTTTTTCACTTGGTGTCAACTTCTGTTTTCGTCTTAGTGTCGTTCTCTTTGCTGTGTGTTATGTCGTGTTGTTTTTATGTTCGTGTCTCCGTGTTGTTTTTGTCTTCGTGTCTCCGTGTTGTTTTTGTCTTTGTGTCTTCGTGTCGTTTTTGTTCCACTGCGTGCAGAACAGTGCAGCACCTCGTGTTGCTTTCTGTGCCACCTCGTGTCGTTTCTGTGTGAACCTCGTGTCGCTTCTCTCTGTCCTCTAGTTGCATCTCGTGTCATCTTTTATGTCTTGCTTGTTGTTGCAACCACTTCGTGTCGTTCCTCTTTTTACCTCGTGTTATTTTATAACCTCATTTCGTGTCGTTCTCTTCGTTGTGTCTGTTCTGTCACAATGTATCTCGTGTCATTCCTTACTTCGTGCTGCAGTCACCTTGTCTATCTCGTGTCATTCCAAGTACAGTGCCATCGTATTACTATTACATATCTCATGCAGCTTTAGTTCCTGTGGCCCTCAGTGTTAATGACTTTAATCTCATTACAGGTTCGAGGAAGAACATTCCACACTCCTGGGCTGCACGTGATCCGAGACAAGAGGAACCAATCTGATAAGGACACGTGGCAGGAAGATTCTGGAAATATGGGAGGCACACGCGTTTTGTGCCCTATCCACCTGCTGTTGCTGCTATAAATAGAACCCTTCGTCCTCAGATGAAGGTGATCGAGTTGGCAAGAAGAAAAGCTCATACAGAGAGCCCCGATCCAGAAAAAGGAAGAGAAGAAAGAAAAGAAGAGAGCAGAGAAGAGAGTGAGAGTAAGAGCAGAAGAAGAAAAAGAGAGAGAAGAGAGTTGAGAAGAAGAAGAAGAGAAGTAGCAGAAGAAGCTCCTAGGAGAGTAGAAGAGAAAGAAAAGAGAGATAGAAAGTGAGCGAGAGAGCTCGTGGAGAACAAGGAAGAAGTTACCTGAAGATCTGTCTACTGGACCGTGGATCAAATCCAGGCCAGTCAGCTCCATGCGAGCCACATTTGTGTTATTTGTCTTTACAGCTTTCTGATCGCTGTGTATTTTTCTTTTCTTATTTTTCCTGTTTCATTTGGTTATATGTGTTCTTCCGATCCTCAGTAGTGAGGTCGGGGTTCCTCCTTTCAGTTCAGGAGAAGGGAGATTGCTATCTCCGATTGCAAGTAGCTGGGTGCTACTTGTGGTGTCCCTCCGGTTTGGAGGAAGGGAGATCTGATCTCCAGTTCTGGGCTTGTGGATTCAAGTCCAGGGGTTCCCTCCGGGTCTAGAGGAAGAGAGACCGTGTGTCTCTGGTTGGCTAGTGACTGGTGTCACTAGTGGTTCCCTCCGGTTGGGAGGAAGAGGGGAGGTTGTTCCCCTGGTCAAGCTGTATGGCAGCACCTGCTGCACACTGAGTCTGCTGTGTCTAGCGTGAGCTAGTGGAAGCCACACTCGGTTTGAGTGTGGGGTGGATGTAGGTCTGGAGGACCGAACCACCTAAAAACCCCTCTTGCATTGTGGTTTGATTGCTTATGATTTGCTTCCGCTAGAAGAATGCATAGGGGCGCTCCATGCGTTTGGCTTCGGGTTGAGAAGAAGAGTTAATTAGTCTTCTTAGAATGTTTTAATTTGTCAAGAGAGCGAAATTCTTGTTGAGCGACTCCTTGTCAAATTCAGCCTAGTTAGCATCCTAGTGATCTCACTGTATGCTTGTTTGGTTCTACAACTGATTATTAGCTTTTAAGCTTATCTAGTTTGCGAACTAGTAATTCTAGTGAGCATCATATTTTAACTGGGCGAAAGTCCTTTAAAGGGCTATATTCATTCACCCCCCCTCTGAATACTGCACCGAACCGAACAGTGGAGTTTTGTCATTCGGCACTAGAGGCATAAGATTTGGCAACTTCACTCGGCAATCGAGCATGAAGCATAACTTCCTTGCTAGAAGTGCAGGACAGAACTGAGGGAGAGTCACGTGTGGCATTGACGTGGCCGGCATGCTAATAAATTGAGGGAAGTTGCACAGCAAGTGCAGAATGTCCTTGGAAAGTGCAAAAGATGCGGCCAATTGCCCCTTGAATAGGGAATTCATTAGGCTCCGGGCGGCCGTATGTGTTAGCATAATCTGAGTAGAGAACCCCTCTCGGCCAGTGAACTGAACAACAATTGAGCGCGAGGTAATAACAACATTAATGATGAACTTCCCGGCGAGCAAAGAGATTGCTACCAGCCTCGCCTTTGAAGAAACTGGCACCAACACATAGGAACTCTTCTTTGCAACCGTTCTTGTAGTAAATGCAGGCTCATTACCCCTAAAATGGCTTGGAACCAGGACTTGGACCGGCATGCGGCAAATGAAATCTTAAAGCTTGTAATGCATAATCAAAGCCTGGCTCAGCTCTTTATCTCCCTAGGGACTAGACCCGAGGGGCACCAAAGGTAGCGTGTACCTGCTGCGCGAAGTGGGAAGTGGAAGAGGGAGGTTATAAGGAAGAGGTTTGAAGGGCGCGGGTGGCAATGGTGCAAGTGATGGGGAAATACTGATGATGGTGGGCATGGGCGGAGGTAAAAGTGAAAGTGGAGGTATGGGTTTAGGGTCGGCCCGCTCGGACTCAGAGGATGATGGCGAAAGAAGCGGCATCGGTGAAGGTGACGGAACAGGGATTATTACAAGGGTTGGTGATGAAGACAGTGGTGACGGTAATGGGAATAATGGAGAAGGTGATGATGGAGATGTGGCCAATGGAGGTGGCGAAGATGGGGGTGGAGAAGGTGGTGGCAAAGGGGGTGATGGGGTTGATGGAGACGGTGAAGGTGAAGAGGATGGAGATGAAGGTAGGGGTGGGGAGGAAGAAGGAGAGGAAGGTAGTGGCGTGGTAAAAAAAATTGTGGGTTGTGGCGCTCTTCGGCATATCTTTACAACACGTCGAGAGGCATTGGGGACAGGAGTGGTGGTGGAAACGGAGGGCGGAAAAGAGGTTGCCCGAGCGGAGGCTGAAGTAGGTAAAGGTGGAGGAGGAGATGGGATAGAGGATGAAGTGGGTAACAGAGCAGGTACCTTATCAACTGAAGAAACACCAGGGTGCCCATGGTCTTGAAGTGGAGATGGTTGCCTAGGCGGCACGGCTTGCTGCTGCTGCTGCTTGTTGTTGAGATCTGAAATAACTTGGCGCATGATAGCCCAATCAATCATCTTCTTATCTTCCAAACTGTAAACAAGTTCCCGGAACTCGGAGCAATTCTCCACCACATGCCCCTGTTGACGATGGAATTCACAGAACTGGAGCAAATTCTCGACTGCGGGTCGGCAAGGCATACCCGGAGGGAGCTGCAACGCATGGGTGGCCGCCAAAGGCCTGAAAATGTCTGCAAGAGATTCCGGCAACGAAGAGTGAGAAGCCTGCTTCGGGCAAGGTGGATGCCGAGGGGTATGAAAAGGTAATGGAGATGGTAGCGGGGGTTGTGTAGGTGAAGGCGGAGGGCTAAAATGATGTGGCGGCGCGGAGGGCGTGGGAATGTAATGGACGGCATCTACCCATTCTGGGCGTAGTGTTTCCTTGAGCGGAGGTGGAGGGGTGTGGTGAGATGAAATAGCAGAGGGCTGACTCGTGGAGGGTTGGTATGCGGTGGAACACATGGAGGTATAGGGGTGTGTGGGAGTGGAAGGCCGACTCGTGGAGGGATATGTAGTAAAGGGCTAACTTGCGGTGGAGGGCGGAGGGAAAGTGTATGTAGAAGGTGACGGTGGAGAAGGCTCATGGTCAAAGGAAACTAGGAGTTGTTGGCTAACAAAGCGGGCTCGATTGTAAAGCTGTTGCCAGGATGTGATATCGTTCAGGGCTAAGATGCACCTGAGCTCGGGCGTTGCATTAGAAATAACCATCTTGATCTGTTCACCCTCTGGGATATGCCCTGGGACTTGCGTGGCTAGGCGACGCCAGCAGTTGGCAAACGTGGAGAATTCCTCGCCGGGCTTCATCTTCTCTTGGGCCAGATCAACCATTGAATGTCTGGGCCCCACCTGGTCTCGGTACTGCTGAATAAACCTTGCTTGGACGGCTTGAAAATTTATTATCTGCTCCTGTGGCAATGTGAAGAACCAATCCTTGGCCGAGCCCTCTAAAGATAGGCCAAACAAATAGGCCATCAAGCGTGGATCATGCTAGAACTGGGCCGACTCATAGAGGAAATCCTTCAAATGGACATAGGGGTCACCAATTCCACCGTAGCAACGATATGCGGGAATCTATGAACACGGTGGGGGTTGAAGATCTCGAAAGGCAAGTGGGATATCCGAAGAAGTTTCAGGATTGATTCGGCGTTGCAATTCATCAAGCTGGCGTTGGACCCGAGCGAACATCTCCTCGGTAGGAAGAGTCCGAGAAGGATATGGGCCAGCCTGAGCAAGAGATGACGAATTTAGACCAGGGTAATGTTGATGGTCCGGATAAGGGGACCCAACCTGATATGAAGGAAAGCCCATTCTAGGAACGGAGGAATGCGTGGGCCTGGAAGAATCATGTATGTAAGAATGAGGATTGATTGGACTAGTAGCAGCACGGGCGGGATAAGGAGGCCCGTTAACAGAATAGGGTCCAATGGAGGAATAAGGAGACGGGCCCGTATGGGAAGAGGAATCCACACGGGGGTAAGAAGATGGAGAAGTATAGGAATAAGGTACAGAGGAGAAGTGCTCCATGGGGAGAATGGAGACTTTATACAGTGAATTTCAAATGAATATAAGGATGGGAATGAACCTAAGACAAATGCAGCTAAATGGAGACACACAAAGATGAACTAGACGAAATAAGCCTAATCTGACAAAAGGATGCAAATGACGACACTATGTAACATACAGCGGAGATGAGAGATGAGAAAAGAATCAGCAAATTACCCAAAAAAATTCCAAGTGATGCGCGAAGATTTTTATAAGTTCTCTTTGGACCTTAGTGAATTAATTAAAATGTGAGTTCACTCAACCACAAGGTACCTAAATAGGGTGAGAAAGGAGAACTGGCAGACTCTAAAGGACTCTCTCTCGCACGAATGCAAACCCTAGACTAGGGGGTGGTATGGTACAACCTGCCCGGCGTCCGTGTGGGAATCCACGGCTCACGGGGGCTTACGGAGGTCCTCAGCAAGGTCCCCTAGTCGGCTCTAAGGAGTATGGAGACGAGAAGAAACCCTACCTCGGTAGGAATGCAACTAGATGTGAATGAAATGCATGAGTCCTATGTGAATCGGAGTGCATGAAAATCTAGCCTAGAAACTAGCAACCAATGACCAAAATAAACATGCGAGGATGAAAACAAGTAGGCAGCAATAACATATAACCAGGGGGAAGATCAATAAATGGCACCAAGGAGATCAAAGACAATATATATATGGCAATCAAAGCAACCTCGGGTGCACTGTGGCATCAGAAGGATGGTCTGTGGGAGACCGCACAATAAGATAAACGGTCTGGGGTGGACCGCATAATCCAGGGAGCAACAGAACAACAAAATAACTGTAAAAGAATCAAAGAGCGCTGGAAATGAAGGATGACAGCGATGAAAAACGTACCAAGAGGAGCGATCTGAATATAGCTGCGTAAGACCTGGAACGGATCCCCACAAACCGTGTACCTACAGTTAGAACACCCATAAGCATACCTATGCCAGAGCGATGGACGGCCTGGGACAGGTCGTTCGGCGGTTTGGACAGTCGATGGGAGACCGTCTATGACAGGACGCTCGCAAGAGAACTGGCGCTATTCACAGGGAAGGACGGTGGATGATCAGTCGCCCATCAAATGAACGGCTCTGGGAGAACTGCTCACGTTCCAGAAGGTAGAAAATGCAACTTAACCTAGAATCACTCCAAAAGGGGACTAACACAACGAAAGAGGGGTCAGCAAATCACAAGCACGATGGGCACTAGGTGTCCCACCGTGATCGCCAAAAAAATGGGGTGTTGACATATTTTGTTTCTACTCTCTTTCTTTCTCTCTTCAATACCGGCTTGAAAGATCTCTATTCTCCCTCTAATAAATCGATATGCAAAATAAAATAGGACAGTAGAAGGAGAACAGAAGAGAGTGAAGAACCGTGATCGCCATCAAAGTCCGTATGCGATGAACACGCCGTACCTTGGAAAGAGGGAGAGACACTCGCCTGGCTACAGCGTTGGGAAGATGAACGGTTCAGGGAGAACCGCCTATATGATGCACGGTCTCACGATAGACCGCTCTTCAGCGCTGCGGGGGACGCGGGACGTAGGACTACCGGCTGATGGACGGTTTGAACGCGACCGCAGGACGATGAAGAGCGGTCTAAGATCCACCGCACATACCCTCGAACGGTCCTGGAAGAGCTGCACAAGACCACCATGCCAGAAGTCATAAAGGGTTTGACCTCCACCCTCTCCGGCCGGCCAGAGGGGATGGGCCTCGTGCTAGGGATTACTGACCTGCGAAAATAACGTGAAAACACAAAGAAACAACCCAAATTAGAACTGAATGGTGGAGTAAATGCCAAAATAATGTGAAATGAACATGAATAAGTGGAAATGGGGATACCTGGGGGATTTTAAACCCCTAGGGTGTCAAAAACGTAGGTGGGTGTGTGCATGGCAATGACGATGAACAAAAACGTGGGGAGAACGGGAGGAAAACAATGCATGCAATGACAAACAGGACGAAACCAATCAAATACAAAAGACTCAAGGACTGGACTACTCATGAACCGGAGACTTGTATGGACGTGGAAAGCCTCCCTCCTTGGTGCTAGGTCACTCAAGAATGCGGCAGGGCTTCGCCGTCGACCAAAATCTCCCCCTTTTTCAAGCCCGGCCTTTAGGGTCTATTTATAGAGCACCTAAAGTCCCAGCTCGAAATTAGGGTTTAGAGGTATTTTCAGGTCGAGATAATCAAAGAAAAATCGTAGATAATAAGATTATCTTTCATCCAGTCGAAACGACACTAAAAATAGTTGATTATCCGCGGAGAAAATGACGGGAGAAGTTGGGGATAAAATCACGGATAAAAGGGATAAAAAAATGTTGAAATTCAGCATTCGCACGGATGAACGGTCTTACGATAGACCGCTCAACTGGAGGGGCGGTCATGTCCTGGCCGTCCAACCCCGTCGGTGAAAATTCAAAATAAATAGAAAATAATACCAAATTATCCATTGAACCGATCGAAACCTTCGCCGTTGGACTCTCACAGATGAACGGCTCAGATGAGACCGTTCAAACGTTGAGCGGCCAATGACAAACCATTCTTGCCTTGTCGGTGATAAATAGATTAATTGGATAATTACCTGAGAAGATCATTAAGCGCAGGACTCTGAGAGATGAGCGGTCACCATCAGTCCGTCCATCAAGTTGAACGGCCAGAATAGGACCGCATAAAAGCTTGTCGGTGGAAATTCAGAAAATTACCTAAAATACTCCAAAATATATGGACGGTCCATAGTCAACTGCGCATGGATTGAGCGCCAAGGAGGAACCGTACATACACATGGGCACTTGAAACTCATGGAAAAGCCCAATCAACCAAAACCAAGACCCGTTAAGCCCTGTGTCAACTTGGACCTAACCAAGGAGGGAGACAACCCATAAAACTGGCCCAAAACATGCCTGAAAATAGCCCCAACGAGTGATGGACAACTCAAGACATCAACAAATGGAAGTAAGAGAAATGACTCAACTTATCGGTAAAAAATGGGTGTCAACAACAACAGTCACCAGTACCACGAACAAGGACTAGCTGGGGTCGCGCTCGTCAGCGCGGGTCCGACGCCCCCAACCAAGTGTGCACACACAGACCATGACCCCTAGGTCAGGTCCTCTAGCTGGTTCTTCCCCAAAGCCTGGACTCAGGCTACACGACGGGGCCCTACGGTATCCACCCTAACAACCGTTTCTCTCGGGTAAGCCGCTCCACCACTCCCGGGTGGGTCAGCACATGTATGCCGTAAGAAGGCTACGACTAGTGGACGTGTCACCGGAGGTAAGACTCTGACTCACGGAAACCACCGAACATAAGGAAATAGAGCGGCGGTCCACCTGGGACTGCCCTCAGCCTAGCGATCCTCTTTGGGCCGCAAGGCAGGCCTAGCAGTCTCCATGAGACCGCCAGGCTGAGCCAAATGGTCAACCCATTACCGCAAGGGGGCGAGCCACAAGGGGCCTAACGGTCTATCACCAGGCCACTTACCCCAGCCAAACGGTCCTCACTGGACCGCAAGGCAACCAAAAATGGTCATGCCCCAACCGCTAGACAACACGTAGCTCCCAACGGTTGAAAAATCCTGTCAACCTGGAGAAACGGTCTTCGACGACTGCTAATTCGAGGGTAGCGGTCTATGGCGTGGCCGCCGCCCTGAGCCTAGCGGTCCTGGGAGGACCGCTAAGACCTACCGACACTCTGAAATGCTTAGCGGCCTCCTGAGGGCCGTTAGGGGAGCCTAGCGGTCCCTTGAAGGATCGCTACCCCCACCCGAGAATGGGAACGGCGAGAAGACCCAAAAACGTGATCCACGCCCCGATCATCGCCCGATGATGGGGAAACAAGGGGAAATCCATCCCCAACCCTCCTAGCATGATTCTACACCCTTAGATCGGTCAAAAACTCCATGAAACGGGAGATCCGGCGCTCAACCCCAAAACATGCATTTTCACTCTCCCGGCTTAAAAACACCCCTCTCGGCATCTCCTCGGCCTACAAATCATGGGGAAAGCAGGAAAGAGGGTAAGGATCTGTCCCCCTACCTCAAGGAAGGCCGAAATCCGCCGGATCGCCACCGATCACGAAATCACGTTCATAGCCCCGATCTCCACGCCCTCCCGCGAGAGTGAGACCGCCACGATCACCACGCCGTCGCCGTCGATGCCATGCCACCGCCGTAGCTCACCATCCACCGCCGGAGAAAGAAGGGGTGCATCGGGCCGCACACGGGAAGAAGGCAACGATCGGCCGCTCACGGGAAGATAAGAAGAAGAAGAAAGAAGAAGAAAATAAAAAGGGTTATATATAGAAAATACGGAAAATGTGAAAAATATGAAAAATTAGGAAAAATTATTTTCTCGATCTTCGGAATACACTCGTCGCACTAGTACCGTCTCGGAGTAGGAGAACGCAATAGTTTACCCTCCAAAGGGTTCCGAAGGTCTGTTAGGAAAAAACACGCGTGAACCATAAAACACGCTCCGGGACCCCCAAAAGTGATCCGAAATCCACGGATCCAGATCTGAAAAATATCCAAAAAACTCGGGACATTACACACACCCCCTCAATGCTCGCCCATGTTCGGCCGCTCCTCACCCGCATCGCCTCCGCCTCGCTCCATCGGCCGCCGGAGAAGAGAGGGGAGAAAGAGAGAGCATGAGAGGGGAGAGGGAGAGAATGAGAGTGAGGAAGAGAGAGAGGGGGGGTTACATATAGAAAATTTGAAATTTTCAGAAAATACAAAAAATACAAAAAAATACTCCCCACGATCCTCGGAATCCCGTAACAAGGGTGAAAAATAGGTTTACGACAATATTTTTGTCAAAAATTTAATTCGTCGAAAAGTTCAGGGACAAATTTTAGTACCGACGACTTTTTCGACGGCACAGTTATCCATTGGAAAGTTGTAAAGGTGACAAATAACGAACAATGGTGACAAATAATATACAAGGGTGACAAATAACGAATAAGGGTGAAAAATAGGTTTCCAACGGTGTTTCCTACGAAATTTTAGTCAGTCGGAAAGTTGTGAACAAATATATTTGAAATAGTCTATTACCGACGGAATTTTCAACGGCACATTTTTCGTCGAAAAGTTGTAAGGGTGACACATAACGAACAATGGCGATAAATAACGAACAAGGGTGACAAATAACGAACAAGGGTGAAAAATAGGTTTCCGAGAGTTTTTCCGACGGAATTGGAGTTCGTCAGAAATCACCAACGGACTTTCAGACGGGACATTTTTTCGTCAAAAATTTTAAGGGTGACAAATAGCGAACAATGGTGACAAATAACGAACAAGGGTGTCAAATAATGAACAAGGGTTAAAAATAGGTTAACGATGACTTTTTTGACGGAAATTTAATCTGTCGGAAAGTTCAGGGAGTACCGAAGACTTTTCCAACGGCATATTTATCCGCCGGAAAGTTGTAAGGGTGAAAAATAATGAACAAGGGTGAAAAATATGTTTCCGATGATGTTTCCGAGGGAATTTTAGTTCGTTGGAAAGTTGAAAAGGGAAAAATATCAAAAAATAGCTTATTGGGCTGACAAATTGGATTTCTGATGGAAGTGTATCTGTCGAAAATGTGGTCGGAAGTTTCGACGGTATTCTGACGGTATTTTTATCTGTCGAAAAATTTAGACGTAAATGTTCCAACGAAAATTTTTCGTCTGAATATGGTGGGGACACCGGGCCCACTACCGGGCCCAATGCTCAGAGCCGACGCCGCACCGTCCCAACTGCACCAAGCTAATGGCTCGGAGATCTGACTTCCTGAAGACTCGACGTATTTGTTTGTATTGAGTGATACACGTATTTGTATGTATTTGTGTGTGTTCGTCTTATTAGGCTAGTCAAATAACATGTGTGTATTTTGTGTAGTTTATTTGATTAAAACCCACAAGTCAAAAGTTAGGTGGGTGGGTTTTATTTTATTAGGTTAGGGTATAAACATAATTAGTGAAACTTTGAGGGTATTGTTGTTATGGCCTTCTCTATAAATAGGGGGCTAAGGGTGTTACGTATGATATGATGAATTGAAGAAAGATTATTGTACGTGAGAGAGCTCCACTCTTGTACTATTCCCTTCCCTCTTTCTCATTTTGTGAGTTTGAGTGTGTCGCCCGGTATGAGACCGTCTGGCGTTAGGTCGAGCTGTGCGATATAGCAAGTTATCTCGTCCCGTTCGCGTTCTCAGAGTTGCTGTGGATCCATTTCCACGTCACCACCGCGTCAGATTTGGTATCAGAGCCCAACAACGGCCTCTCCGTCCCCGACGTCCCCGTCGTCGGTCCCTCTCTCTCGGTTGCTAGAAAAAAAAAGAAACAAAAAAATGAAGAGTAGCAGAAAAGTGTAGTTGAGCTCTGTTGGTTGAGAGGAGTTTTGGAGAGAAAAAAAAGGAAGAAAAAAAATTGAAAGAAGCCCTCCCATTTTTTTTCTCTCTCTCTCTGTTACTCTGTCCATCTCTCGATTTCTCTCTCTCTCTTAATCTCTCCCTCTCTCTGTTATTCTCTCCCTCTCTCTATTTTTGTCTCTCTCTCTCGTTCAGCGCACAGGAGAAGAAAATAGAAAAGAAAAAAATATATATACAGGAAAAGCGCGTTCGTAGGACGGCAGGAGCACCTCGTCGCCCGCGCCGGTTTTAAAGTCGCCCGCGGCCACAACGGCCAAGCCCGCCACCGCTCGCCTCCTCGCCTCCCCCGCCCGACCGCGACCCGCGTAGGCGCTCCTGCGCCCGCCCACGCCGGCTGAGGCCCCGACGCCCGCCCCTGCGCACGACCGCGCACTGCGCGCCCGGCCCCACGCCCGCCGCGCACCCGGGCACCGCCCTCGGGCTGTAGCGCCCAGCCCCCCCCGGGCTCGCGCCCACCTGCACCTGGGCCAGTGCCAGCCCGCGCTTAGGCGCTGGTAGCCCGCGCTGGCATCCGTGAAACACCACCTGCGCCCGGGTGAAGTGCGGACATATTTGAAAAGAGTAGGAAAAAAGTCAAAAAAAAAAGGTTAAAGTTTGAAAAAAGTGAGAGGAGTTTAAAAAGTCAAAAAAAGAGGTTTGAAAAAGAAAAGTAAAAAAAAGGAGACTTGACAGTGTTATATATATAATATATATATCTTGGATATATAATATTATATATATACCTATATTATATCTTATATATATATATTATATAATAGGGATATATATTTGATTTAATAGTAATCTATTTTTATATATATACCCTTTGGTTAGCTTATTGATTGTGGCACCCAAGTCCACACAACAACGGCTCGATCCGTGTCCGAGTCGCCCGGATACTGACAGACAGTCTGTAAATAACGGGACGTGGGTACCTCTGAGTCTCCCTGCGCGGAGAAATTGGACTAATTTGTTCCCCTATGTGGGAAAATTTTTAAATCACGCGCTTTTGTAATAATTGCAACCTCCCTGCGTGGAGTGAATTCTGTGTAACTGGTCAAGCTTCACCGACAGCGTGCGGACACGAACGTCCCCGCTCGCCTTCGTCTCCGGTCGGAGCTAGACTTTTCAGTCAGCTAGGTATGTGCTCCAAACTTGCTCATTTAGTATCTTTTCGATTGCCGCGCGATAAAGTAAGAGAGAGCTCGATCCATGCAGCCTATCTTTTGAGTGCATCGCTGTGGACGGTGAGAGAGAGCTTGCTTGCACCCATCCTTTGGCCCTAGACTGTTGCATTAGGGCACCCTATATTTCAGGAGGTAGTTCCACAACTACTTCACCTACGGGCGACCAACTCTCCCTGACCGGTCCCTTCAAATTGGCCCTTTCCCTATTAGCCAACAAATTGGGTCTATAGCTTGCTAATCTTTGATCCCAGGATTGCATCATTTAGATTCGAGCCCGTGCATGCCACGCTGGTCTAGGAACTTATCAGGCTGTTTAGAGCGCCCCTCAACGCTACCCATGGATCAAAAGAGCGTGACTGCTATGCTAGTCCAGCTCGAGCATAATCTCATGGCCCACTTTGAAGAATCCATAGGCCAACTACGAGCGGAACTAGATGAGAGGATCCGAGCCTTAGAGGATCGACTGAAGGGAGAGGAAGGACGAGTGAATGACCACGGCGATCCCGTAGCCAATCCTAGGGAGGAGAGAGAGCAAGTCCGCCAGAATCAGGCTCCTCTAGGTAGAGAGCAAGAGGCCCGTGCGTCTCGAGAGAGAGACCACGACGATGAGGATATCATCCTATGGAACGTCAAGATTGACGGTCCATGTTTTGATGGGTCCCTCAACCCTGCTACATACCTTGATTGGGAGACTGGGATGGATCAATATTTTGATTGGCATCGCCGAATGACCCCTGCTACAAGGGTGAGGTTTGCCAAAATGAAACTCATAGGTCAAGCCAAAACCTCCTGGTGTAACGTTGAAAATCTCCTAGCAAGGAGACGAGAGGAACCCATAAGCACGTGGGAGGAAATGAAGGAGAAACTGAGGGAGAAGTATCTGCCACCTTCCTACCATAAGCGTCTTTTAAACCAATGGCAGAAACTCACCGAAGATGAAAAGTTTATGGACGAGTACATCACCAAATTCGATGACTTCTTCCTTCGGAGTCGAGTCATGGAGGATGCCTCTGTCACCCTCTCACGGTTTAGGGCTGGCTTACACGAGAGCATACAGTGGGAGCTGTTCCTACGGGAAGTTAACACTCTCGAGCATGCCTATCAGGTTGCTCGGGACGTTGAGCGGTTTCAAAAGGTGGTCCCACCTTGGATCCCCGCCTACCGCCAACCCGAGTCCCGAAACCCCATTATCCGCTACTTTGAGAGGCCTGGCCCCTCCACTTCTTATGTCCCTACTGCTACCCCACTCCGGAACGTTGGCCCTACAGCTCCTTTCCCACGGAACCCCTTACCTGCACCCACTGCTATGCCCAGGATGGAGTACACTCCGCCAACTGATAGGAGAGATGACAAGGGAAAGGGAGTCATCCCTAGCACCTCCCAACATGTCCCTGTCTCGGGAGTTCATTACTTTAGGTGCCATAACCTAGGGCATATTGCCTCCAACTGTCCCACCCGAGCCTTAGTCATCACCGACCCCCAGCCTGTGGAGTTTTCACCTCAGGAAGGAGAAGCCATTGAGAGGTATGAGGCCGATCCTGACCTCATCGCCCAGTTTGAGGAGATGGATGCGGGGTATGACGGAACGCATGTCGAGTACATGCAAGTGGGAGATATTGCTGAGAGTTCAAACCAGGGAAGACTAGGTGTAGTTCGCTGCATCCTAACACACCCTCAGGAGGATGACTGGCGTCGAACCTCTATCTTCCAAACATACATTATGGTGAAATCCCAACCCTGCAAGGTGATTTTTGACAAAGGGAGCTGTATCAATGCAGTCTCTTCAGACTTTATCTCCCGTCTAGGTCTACCTACCCATCCTCATCTGAGGCCATACAACATGGCTTGGGTTGACGACACGTCTATCCTAGTCACCACTACATGTGTCATTCCCATCCAATTTCAGTCCTACCAAGGATAAATCTTATGCGATGTAGTGCCAATGAAGGTCGGTAACATCATCCTAGGTCGACCGTGGATCTATGACGTGGACCTTACTACATTCGGTCGGTCCAATCAGTGTTCCTTCTCACACAATGGGAAGAAGATATAGCTATGCCCGGCACCCCCAAAGGTGACCCCGGGAAAGAGTCCCACCTCCACCCCCACTAAAACCCCCAAGGTTCAAGAGCGTCCTCGGACTCCCATCGAAGGGAGACTTCTCATTCCCTCTTCTCCTGCACCTATCACACCTGTTCCTAAGGCCCCAAAGGATGGTTATGACCCGGTTAGGCGCCTTAACTTCATAGGTGTCCGTGAGCTGAATAAGGAGGTTACCGAAGGTGCCCCTATCTGGGCTGTTGTTATCACCATCACCCCCGAGGAGTCCCGAATCTCTGTCCCTCCTGAAGTCCAAGCAATCCTACAGGACTTCCGGGACATCTTCCCTGAGGACTTACCCTCACAACTCCCTCCCATGCATAATGTATAACACGCCATTGATCTTGTCCCTGGGTCCACCCTACCCAACCTTCCCCACTACAGATTAAATCCCAAGGAGCATGCTGAGCTCCAAAGGATTATCGAGGACCTTATCCAAAAGGGTTTCCTCAGGGTGAGCAAGAGCCCATATGCTATCCCTTCCTTGCTCACACCCAAGAAAGATGGCACCTGGCGGATGTGTGTTGACAGTCGCGCCATCAATAAGATCACTGTCAAGTATAGGTTTCTCATTCCCCGTCTTGATGACATGCTTGACATGATGAGTGGAGCCACCATCTTTTTCAAGATTGACTTGAAAAGTGGCTACCACCAGGTCCGAATTCGACTAGGGGATGAGTGGAAGATAGCCTTCAAAATAAAAGAAGGCATGTATGAGTGGCTCGTCATGCCATTTGGGCTATCCAATGCCCCCAGCACATTCATGCGGCTTATGACGGAAATCCTTCGACCCCTCATTGGTCACTTTGTTGTCGTCTACTTTTACGACATTCTCATCTATAGCCACAACCCTCAAGACCACATCCATCATTTGAGGGAAGTCTGTGAGACGTTGAGGAGAGAAACCCTGTTTGTCAATCTCAAGAAATGTGAATTCATGACAAACCGGGTCACTTTCCTTGGATTTGTGGTATCGAGTCAAGGAGTGTCTGTAGATCAATCGAAGGTCCAAATCTTAATAGACTGGCCAGAGCCCCAGAATGTCCATGACGTTCGAAGTTTCCATGGGCTAGCCGCTTTCTACAGATGCTTCATTCAGGGCTTTAGTGCCATTATGGCACCCATTACGGATTGCATCTGTAAAGGGAATTTTGAGTGGACTAAAGCCGCCTCCCAGGCTTTTTGTGCCATAAAGGAACTCATGACCAAAGCCCCTGTCCTCCGCCTGCCAGACTTTTCCAAAGTCTTCGAGATATCCTGTGATGTATCTAGCGTAGGAATAGGAGGTGTGCTCAGCTAGGAAAGCCACCCCGTGGCTTATTTCAGTGAGAAGCTTTCTGATGCAAAGCTTCATTACTCCACCTATGATAAGGAGTTCTATGTCGTGGTCCAAGCCCTCAAATACTGGAGACACTATCTCTTACATCAAGAGTTTGTCTTATATTTGGACCACGAGGCTCTGAAATTCCTTAGCTCTCAGAAGGGCTTAAACCCTAGACATGGTCAATGGGTAGAATTCCTCCAGTCTTTCATATTTATCCTAAAACATAATGTCGGAAAAGAAAATAAGGTGGCCGACGCCTTGAGTCGAAGGGTCTCCCTTCTTTCCACTGTTCGGGTAGAGGTCACCGGATTTGACCGCATGAAGGAACTCTATGGAGAGTGTCCTGATTTTGGCCCTGCCTACTCTGCTCTGTCTGCTGGACCCTCGATAGACTTTTCTGACTATCTACTCTAGGATGGTTTTCTATTTCGAGGGCAGCAACTCTGTGTCCCGAGGACTTCTATTCGAGACTTCCTGATTTGGGAAATGCATGTTGGAGGTCTTGCTGGTCACTTTGGCCGTAACAAGACCATCCATTCTGTGGAGGAGCACTTCTATTGGCCTGGCCTGAAGAGAGATGTGGCCAAGATTGTAGCCCAGTGTAGGACATGCACAATGGCCAAATAGGTCAAACAAAACACTGGTCTCTACACTCCTCTCCCCGTTCCTGATCGACCATGGGTTGATATGAGTATGGATTTTATCCTTTGTTTACCTCGCACTGCTCACAAGCATGATTCCATCCTTGTTGTCGTTGATATGTTCTCTAAGATGGCCCACTTCATTGCATGTTCCAAAACATCTGATGTATCTAGAGTAGCCCACTTATTCTTTGATGAAGTCGTGCGTCTGCATGGTCTCCCCCAAACCATCGTGTCTGACCGAGATGTCTGGTTCACTAGTTACTTCTAGAAGACACTTTGGCATCTAGTTGGCACCAAACTTAAATTCTCCACTGCCTATAACCTACAAACTGATGGGCAAACAGAGGTCGTCAATAGGAGTTTAGGAAGCCTTTTGAGATGTCTTGTAGGGGAACGTTCTGGCACTTGGGATCTTCTCTTGCCTAGAGCCGAATTTGCATACAACAGTTCGGTCAATCGGTCCATAGGTATGAGTCCATTTGAGGTCGTGCATGGATACAAACCTAGGAAACCAGTGGATCTCATTCCCCTTCCCCTCGAGTCTAGAATGTCCAAGTCAGCTGAGGAGTTTGCACAGCATGTCGAGAGTCTGCATGAGTCAATTAGCAAGTAAATCAACCTCAGTAATGAGACTTATAAAAAATTGGCTGATTCACATAGGCGTCACCATGAATTTTAAGAAGGTGACTTGGTTATGGTACGGGTTCGACCCGAACGACTCCCCTCGGGAGCCGTTAAAAAGTTACAAGTCCGTAGTGATGGTCCCTTCCCCATCCTGCGGAAGGTTGGCTCCAATGCTTATGTTGTGGACTTACCTCCCAAATATGGGATTAGCTCGACTTTTAATGTGGCAGACCTAGTGGCCTACAAGGAACCCACAGCGATTCCTAGTGACCCTTTCGAGCCTTCTCCTCCCATTGAGAGTGAGCCCACCCCTGTGCGTCCCACAGCCTTGAGAGCACCGCGCGAGCACATTGAGAGGATACTAGATGAGCAGGTGATCACTACACAGAGCAGGGTGTACTAGCGCTACCTTGTCTGCTGGCGAGACCGTCCACCATCAAATGATTCCTGGATCAGTCGGGAAGATCTCCAGTGCCTCGATCCAGATCTGCTGGAGCACTACCACAGCAGTGTCCCCCCTTACTCGACGGAGTCGAGTTCCAACCGCCTCGGGAGGGTTGGTGGGGACACCGGGCCCACTACCGGGCCCAATGCTCGGAGCCAACGCCGCACCGCCCCGACTGCACCAAGCTTATGGCTCGGAGATCCGACTTCCTGAAGACTCGGCGTATTTGTGTGTATTGAGTGATACACATATTTGTATGTATTTGTGTGTATTCATCTTATTAGGCTAGTCAAATAACATGTGTGTATTTTGTGTATTTTATTTGATTAAAACCCACAAGTCAAAAGTTAGGTGGGTGGGTTTTGTTTTATAAGACTAGGGTATAAACACAATTAGTGAAACTTTGAGGGTATTGTTGTTATGGCCTTCCCTATAAACAGGGGGCTAAGGGTGTTACGTATGATATGATGAATTGAAGAAAGATTTTTGTACGTGAGAGAGCTCCTCTCTTGTGCTATTCCCTTCCCTCTTTCTAATTTTATGAGTTTGAGTGTGTCGCCCGGTGTGAGACCATCCGGCGTGAGGTCAAGCTGTGCGAGACAGCAAGTTATCACGTCCCGTTCGCGTTCTCGGAGTTACCGTCGATCCATTTCCACGTCACCGCCGCGTCAGAATACCCGTCGGCAATTTCGACAGATTTTTCGACATATACTTTTATGTCGGAAATACCGATGCTATTTCCCGACGGAATTTAATTTGTCAAAAATTATGACTCCTATTCCGACGGAAATAAATCCATCGAAAATTTTCGTCTCTAATACCGCTTTTTCTTGTAGTGTTTTCGACTCTATAAAATAGGTTTCAAATCACCTTCTAGTTTACTGTAACTGAAGTTCTTAATTTTTTATGTGAAAATATTATGGAGCTTGTTCTTACAAGTTACAACTTTTTATGTTATATTTTTAATATTTACTTTATTTGGTAGAAAATTTTCTACTCTTACCTTTCTCTACTCTTGTTTGAATTCAATCTAATTTTTAAAAGGAGAGATGAATATGGTTCAAACCGAACCAAACCGAATTAATTCGATTTGGTTTGATTTGATTTCAAAGTAGTTTGGTTTGGTTAAATTCAGGTTGAAGTCTTAATTCGGTTCGGTTTGATTTTAGAAAAATTCTCTTCAAACCAAACCATACCGTGCTCACCCCTATGTGTAAGAGGAGTGATGTCTCACTTGAGTAGTAGAGATATTGTATCTTTTGCACACTCTGCGCCTTAAGGCCCTATTTGATAATGGGTTAAGCCCGTGTAGGATAGATTAATCGGGGTCGGATGGACTATTCTTGGTTTGACATTTTTTTTCTTAACCGAGCTCAGATAATAGGGTTAAAGTAGATTAACTCTGGAGAGGGGGATTCCTGCAGCCCACTCAAAGAGTAGACCCAACTAGGCCCAACAAGGCCCAACGAGGCAAGCTCGCCCAAGTGACAGCCCACAGGGCCCACTCGGAAAAGCCCAATAAAATAATGCTCGAGGAAATAAATCTCCTAGGCGGCCCCAAGGCTCGGAGAGCCCGAGCCTCGGTCAGGTCACAGGAAGACCCGCGCACGAGCTACCCCTCCGCCCGAAGGGGGGAAGCGCTAGCCGGTCTATCCGACCCATCTCCTCACCGAGCTAGGCCTATCGCCCGATAGGGCCGGCCCCCTTAAGCTCGGGACGACCGATGAAATCATTGCAGCCGTTAGAGTCCACAGCGGGCCAAACACTAAGAAGTCCAGGAGCTCCGGTTTCCCCGCGGGGATAACGCCCTCACGATGAGGCCATCAAAGCCACGACGAGGACGTAACCTCCACCGGAGACCTCTCAGCTTACAGGACTCCAGAAGGCGGCGCACTATAAAAACCTGGGATACCCTCCGGCGAAAGGTAAGTCAAGAAGGGTATTGTTCCACCCCCAACTCCTGAGCAAGGATCACTTCACCCCATTGGTGGAGAGGGATCTCGCGCCCTCACCTTCCCCTCCCTATCGCTGCTCCCACCATTGCTCTACTGACTTGAGCGTCGGAGGGTTTTACCCCAGGGAATCCCCCTGGGCCCTCTGACCCGTTTCCCTGTCTTGCAGTTCATTATCTTGCTGATTACCAGCCAGCTCAGGAACCAGCACGAGATTACGCCTCTTCATCTGGTGCCGTATGTGGGAAACGCACGAAGAGCCAACATGGTGAGGAGGAGCTCAGGGAGGAGGTCCGCCGGTGAGAGGGGTAAGGCCGTGGTAGCAGCAGGGGATGGCCCTTCCAGGGCCTCACAGAACCCTCCCTCCAACGACAGCATCCCTGCCGACGGACCACCACCACCCCCCCCCCCCCCCCGCGGCAGCGGGGCTACCCCCCTACGGTGGCGTCGAAGCCTTCCAGGCCCTCAACGCCAAACTGGGTGTCCTCGTGGATCTCATGAAGACCCAGGCGGCCAGGGATGCAAGGTCCCGTGCCCCGTCAGGGAGCCCCCCCCCCCCCCCCCCCCCGCAGGAGTACGTCCTAGCACACAGTTGGGGGCCGCTTCACCCTCCGCGGCCAGTAGCTCATCCGTAACAGGGCCGGAGGACCCTCGCAAGCTCCACCTCCGGAGCAAGAGGCCTCCTCCACGCCGAGGAAAGGTAGGCAGGGGGCGCAACGGCCAGATCCGGAAGCCGACGTTCCCGGAGACCGCCAAGGCACCCCCCTAGCCTCGCGGCACGACAGCAACCGGAGTTATCCCTCCGGCTGCGAGATTTCAAAAGGCACTTCGCTGAGCAGGAGCGCGCCCTTCGCGCCCTGCAGAAGGCCTCTTCCCCGGAAGACGAGGAGAAATCCCCGTTCTCCGAGTATATCTTGAAGGCGGAGGTATCTCCCAGAGCCCCCATACCAACCTTCAAGCTTTACGACGGCCAAGGCGACCCGGCCGATCATTACGATAGCTTCGACGCCCTGATGACTCTACACGGAGCGTCGGACCCCATCAAGTGCCGAGCCTTCGTGACCACTCTGGTCCAGGGCGCTCAAGCATGGTTCCGGGCTCTCGCCCCCGGATCCATCCGAGACTTAAAGCAGTTCGGGCGAGTCTTCAAGGAGAGCTTCGCCGGAAGTGCCCCCCCAAGGTCGGTGGCGGGGCTCTTGGCCCTCAAACAGGCGCAAGGGGAAAGGCTCCGGGCTTACGTCCACCGGTTTAAATCGGAAGCCCTCCGAATCCCCCGCCTGGATGTGGCCTCGGCCACAACCGCACTGACCGGGGGTACTCGGGATGAGAACCTCCGCCGCGAACTCGTCCTCCACCCTCCCTCGACCCTTGCCAAGCTAGTGACTCTGGCTCTACGCCACGCCGAGTGCGAAGAAGTGCTCAGGGCTTGCCGAGACGCAACCGGCTCGGGTCGGGAGGGGGACAAGAAGCGGGGCCCCGAGCCAAATCCTAGCTCGAGAAAGAAGCGAGATCAAGATGGAGAGTGCAAGCGGAAGTACGAGCGGTACACCCCATTAACCGCCCCGGTCTATCAAATCTATGAAGACGTCAAAGACTCGGGACTTCTCCGTCGGACCGAGCCGATGAGGTCGAAGAACCGCAAGTGAGACAGACATTGTCTATTCCACGGCGATCACGGGCATCACACCGGTGATTGCCACCAGCTCCAAGATGAGATCGAGCGCCTCGTCCGCCTGGGGCACCTAGCTCGGTTCACTGCCGAGCGCAGAGAAGATCAAGGCGCCGCAGAGGAGATTGACAACGCCCCCCGAGGGGTCCACATCAACGTCATCTCCGGAGGAATAGCATCAGGAGGCGACAGCAGCCGTGGAAGGAAGCGTCATGCCGAGCGGGCGAGCTGAGCCCCAGAGCCACCCAAGGCCCCGCCCCAGGTCATAGTCTTCTCCGATCAAGACCTGGAGGGGCTGAGCACCCCGCACGATGACGCCCTCGTAATCTCGGCCACTATAAACCATTGTAACGTAGATCGGATTCTTGTGGACAATGGAAGTGCCCCTGATGTGTTGTCTTATGACTGTTTCCTCAAAATGGGAGAGAGTCCATCCAAACTCCGCCCGATCCGGACGCCCCTCTGTGGGTTCAATGGCCTGGCCACTCTCCCCGAGGGAGCCCTAAGCCTGCCGGTTACCCTCGGCACCCCACCCAAAACCGTTACGGTCATGGTAGACTTCATAGTGATCAAAGGGATGATAGCGTACAACGCCATTTTTGGCCGGGAAATCCTCAGCCGGATCAAAGCAGTACCATCTACCTATCACCAGAAAATGAAGTTCCCCACCAAGAACGAGGTAGGGGAAATCCGAGGTAACCAGGCCACAGCCCGAAGGTGCTACAACATATCGGTGGAGGCCACGCGGCCGGACGGGAATAATAAGGGCCCCCGGGAAGTCGAGGAAAAGTCCGCAGCTACTAAGCCAGGAGGCGAGTTACTGACGATCTTCCTAAACGACGACCCGACCCTAGGAGTAAGGATCGGAGCCGACCTACCACCCGAGGAACAGCAGCAATATAAGAATTTTCTTTCTGAGTACATCCGAGTCTTCGCTTGGTCCGACGATCAGCTCCCTGGGATACCTGAGGAGACCGTGCTGCACCGACTCAACCTCAACCCCACCATGAAGCCCGTGCAGCAGCGCCGAAGGAAGCACGCACCAGAGAAATAGACGATCATCAAGGCGCAGGTCACCAAGGGGCAAGAGACTGGTCTTTTTAGACCGATCCTGTACCCGACGTGGCTAGCCAATGTCGTCCTGGTACCAAAGGCTTCCGGCGAATGGCGGATGTGCGTGGACTTCACCGACTTGAATAAGGCGACCCCAAAAGACTGCTATCCCTTGCCCAGCATCGACCAACTGGTCGACTCGACATCGGGCAATGAGATGCTCAGCTTCCTGGACGCCTATTCGGGTTACCATCAGATCAGGATGAATTCTGAAGACATCGAGAAGACCGCCTTCATCACCGACTACGGCGTGTACTGCTATACCCGGATGCCTTTCGAGTTGAAGAACGCCGGAGCCACATACCAAAGACTGGTCAACCACATGTTCGAAGAACAGCTAGGTCGGAACGTCGAGGCCTACATTGACGACATGTTCGTCAAGATCCCCAAGGCCCAGGATCACTTCACCGACCTCGCCGAAGCCTTCGGCGTCCTCCTGAAGTACAATATGAAGCTCAATCCTGCCAAGTGCGCCTTCGGAGTAAGATCCGGGAAGTTCCTGGGTTTCCTGGTCACTCAGCGTGGGATCGAAGCTAACCCTGATAAGGTCCTGGCCATCCTGGACATGCGCCCGCCCGCCTGCATCAAGGACGTCCAGCGTCTGACAGGGCGTATCGCCGCTCTCAGCCGTTTCCTATCCCGTGCGGCCGAACGATGCTTGCCCTTTTCGAAACTATTGAAGGGGCCCAAGTGGGAATCTGCTACGTTCACATGGGATGAGGAATGCCAGAAAGCGTTCGCTGAGCTTAAGGAGTTCCTGGCTTCACCCCCGGTGCTCTCCAAGCCCGTGCCGGGTGAAGCTTTGCTACTCTATCTCTCGGCGACGTCATCAACGGTCAGCTCGGTCCTGGTCAGAAATGACTCGGGAATCGAAAGACCAGTCTACTATACTAGCAAGGTGCTTAGCGAGGCCGAGAGGAGGTACCCCGCAACCGAGAAGCTCGTGCTAGCGCTGGTTACCTCCGTGAAACGCCTCCGACCCTACTTCCAGGGGCACCCCATCACCGTTGATGCGGGACGGACACGGGAGACGACACTAATAGGTGCCACCCTCGGACTCTAGATGAAGACGCGACCAGCAATACACACCAGGGAGACACTAAGCCCGACACTACGAGCTCCTAGTGGCAAAACGTCGCTAACAGAAGTAGAAGCTCACTCGTCGTCCCAAGCGAGGGAAAGCGCGGACCGTGCGCGGTTAAGGAACCGGCGGAGGTCAAGGGTAGTCCGACTCAACTTCCGGACTCGGATCGAGTCGCGGGACGGGTCACTCTCACTCTCACAGCGGTGACATGGACACACGGGCTAGTACCTACACTCTCGGCAGCGGCAAAAGACCGTATACTAGCTAAGCAAATGAACGCCAAGAAGTTAAGACTTTACCTCCACGCACCCGGCGTGGCGAAGACAACCCCGGCCAATCGCGGACTCCCGGTTAACATAATTTTACAGAAATACAATAATTTGACCCACTCCACGTAGGGAGGTAAAAGGTCACATGCGGGGCCCGGGAATCATGCAAATTGGGTTGACAGGCAGCATCTTGATGTCGCCCGACGGTGCCGAACTCCGCATTTTCGTGCTTTCCGAACGGCGGGTTCTGCGGGCCCGTGGGACCCACGGGTGGCGCTGGCCTCTGGATCTGCAGGAGTGGGTCCCACTGTGGTGGGGACCCTTGGTGGCACGCCTCCACGGAAGGCGGTCGGCCGGGAACACCGACCGGTGGCCGAACAACTCCGATCTCCAAGCTTTTGGAATGCTGCCCACGGATTTCTGCTTGCTGTTTTCAGGTGCGCGCTCCGACGAAAATGGCCGCTGTGATCAGCCCCGTCGCCGGAATGGGATGAAACCAGCGCCGTTGGAAAGAGGACTCAAAATCCTCCAATCTAGGGCCAGTGAATTCCTCTGAACCTGCGCGGACCTGGACCTTAACTAATTTTTAATTCTCTGCTACACAGTTCTAGAACTCTCAGATCAGCACATCAGTTCCCTATAAACGGCCGTTGACTACCTACTTACAGTGGGATTCAGACTTCGAGATCTTCTTCAAAGTTGTATATATTAAAACCATGAAGCTGGGACAATTTTTGGAATTGTATTTGTAGGTGGTGAAGATTTGATATGATTTTTGGAGTGACTAGTGGTCGGATCTGGGAACAGCAGGATTGAACTGTAGATGGGACTGAGAACGAATTTTGGAAAATATAAGATGGACGAACTAGAAATTTAGAAAAATTTTGGATGAAGGGGTGGATGGAAGGAAACTCCAGTAAAATTTGTGGGACGAAATAAAATCAAAACGTGGACCTAAGACCTAAAACTCAGGGCAGAGATGCATCTAGACAGACTGCTGGCAGAACTGGAATGAAAGAGGGAATGAAAATCAAAAATTATGAAACGGGATCTGAATGACAAACCAATTTTTTTTGGAATATCCTTGACACCTATGGAACCTCCAGTAAAATCCCCAGGTCGATCAGAGCTCTTGGCTGAGTTGGAAATTTCGTGGGAGTTGCTGTGGTACTGCGCGGGCAGAACTCCGATGAAGACGATGGCGGTGCGGTGGCGGCTCGTGGCGGCGGCGAGGATGACCGGAACTGATAGGGGAGGAGTCACACCTCCAGAGGAAACCTTCACAGCTGCAAGGGGGGAGAGAGGGGCGCACCAAGCTGGAGCTCCAACAATTTCTTTGATTCCAAATGGCATTAATTCTAGTAAAATGGAAAATACAAGTTTAAATAGCTTACATCTCACATCCATCCACAACCGTAGGATCTAGGGGTAAGAGATGAAGGGCTGGGATGGCATGTGACACACACACAAAAAAGAAATAAAAAATTAAGGGGAGGGGGGCGGCCCTTGGACTTTGAATGGGAGGGGTGTGGAAGGTTGAAATGTAGGTGGGAGGTAGGTAGCCTCCTTGGACTTTTTAAGCCCATTGTCCCCCATGTGTCCAATTACAAGTCAAGCTTCTAGATGCTCCCATGTGGCATGTTGACTGGCCCCACGTGGGACCCTAGGCTGAGGTGGCCTAATGTGGTGGGGCCCGGGGGGCCCGTGGGGCCCACGGGGTCCGAAATGCTCGTAAGCCCCTATTACACTCAAAATGGCAAACCGAATGCAACGAAATAAATACAAATTACACACACATAAAGTCTAACTAAATATAATAAATGGGGAGGCTCAAGGCAGAGTCTCCAGACTGTCTCCGAGCCAGATGGACGCTGAGGTGGCTCGTGTCGTGCTCCGTGTGCGGTACCGGTGGCTCGGTGTGTCGTGCCGATCAACTGCTCGGGTGTCCGCACCAACCGTGCTAACCGGCGAGCCGTTGAAGAAGATTTTGGCCCACCCCGAGGCCTCGGGGCGACTCGTCAAATGGGCCCTTATGCTTGGGGCCTACGACATCTCGTATCGCCCGCGCGCAGCTATAAAAGGTCAAGCGCTCGCCGACTTCATCGCCGAAAGCACCATCCCGGCCGAAGGGAGGCTACTGACCATGCTCGGGCCAACCTGGGAACTCTACGTCGACGGTTCTTCCAACTCGGTCGGTAGCGGTGCTGGGATCCTCTTAAGATCCCCCGAAGGAGTGGAGCTGCAGTATGCCTTGAAATTCAACTTCCAGGCGTCCAACAACGCTTCCGAGTACGAGGCCCTTATATCGGGAGCACGCATGGCCCGGCGGTTGGGGGCTGAGCGAGTCAGGATCCACACCGACTCTCAGCTGGTCGCGAGCCAGGTCAACGGCGAGTACGAAGCTCGAGAGGCACCCATGATCAAATACCTCCAGATGGTCAGGAGCTTGGCCCAACGATTCGAGGGATTCGAGGTAGTCCGAATAGCCAGGGAAGAAAACTCTCGAGCAGACGCCCGCTCTCGATTGACCTCCTCCCTAGACCCAAAAGGTACCCGATCGGTCCTCCTCGAAGAGCTAGAGCGCCCGAGCATTGACTCGGAGCTCCTCGCTGTTGACTCGGCCGTCCCGAGCGACTGGCGCACCCCCTACCTGTCTTGGCTTCGAGACTCCCAAGAGCCCTCCGACGCTCGAGAAGCACGCCGAATGAAGTACCAAGCTCGGTGCTTCGTCGTCCTGGATGACACACTCTACCGAAGGTCTTTCGCCGGCCCTCTCCTGAAGTGCCTCGGCCCCGACGACGCCAGCTGAGCCATTCGAGAGGTTCATGAAGGCCTGTGCGGAGCGCACTCGGGGGCAAGGTCACTGGCCAGAATCCTGTTACGACAGGGGTACTGGTGGCCCACCCTGCAGCGTGACTGCTCGGCCTATGCTCAACAGTGCGACCGATGCCAGCGGTTCGACCACTTGGTCCATCGGCCGGCCACAGAACTCGTCACCCTCGCCGAGCCTTATCCCTTCGCTCGGTGGGGGATCGACATTCTCGGACCATTCCCCACGGCTCAGTCCCATAAAAAGTTCATCATCGTCGCCATCGACTACTTCACTAAATGGATCGAGGCTGAAGCCACTGCAAGGATCATCGAGACAGTCGTTTGGAGTTTCGTCTGGAAATCGATCATTTGTCGCTTCGGCATCCCCCGAGTGATAGTGAGCGATAACGGTCGGTAATTCGATTCTCGATATTTTCGAGACAGATGCGCCGACCTAAACATCCGCAACCACTTCACTTCGGTCGCCCACCCTCAGGCCAACGGGCTGGTCGAAAATGCCAACAAGACTATCTTGAAAGGCATAAAGACCAGACTCGGCAAAGTCAAGGGTAGTTGGCTCGAGGAATTGCCTAGCGTACTGTGGTCACACCAAACGACTCCCAGGATGGCAACCGGTGAAAGTCCTTTTCAGTTGGTGTACGGCACTGAGGCCGTCATTCCATTGGAGATTGCCAACCCGTCTCTCCGAGTCATCCGCTACTCGACCGAGGAAAACAACCAAAAGTTACTCGAGAACCTCGACCTAGCAGATGAACTCCGGGACATTACCAGCATCCGAGCGACGGAATATCAGCGACGCCTCACTCGATACTACAACGCCAGAGTCCGAAGCAGACACTTCTGACCGGGAGACTTCGTCCTCAGAAAAGCTGAAGCCTCTCGACCACTAGAGGCGGCGGGCAAGCTGTCCCCTAACTGGGAAGGCCCCTACCGAGTGGTCGAGACGCTCGGTAAAGGTGCGTACAGATTAGCAACAATGGAAGGGGAACCCATTCCTCGGACATGGAACGCAGCCGCACTACGCAAATTCTATTTTTGAAATTGTACAGCAAGATGGACGGAATAAATCCCTTTTCTTTTCATTCCAAACTATTGATACATCAGAAAGGCAAAGGCCAGTACATTGCATGACAAAAAGCAAGAAAATCCGTCTAACACCGCTGCAAGGGGGCATCGCTCGGTTGACTCGATCTCGATCTCCTCGCATCCAGCCACTGACTCTACCTCGCGTAGAAACTGGCTCGGACAAGAGGGGGCTGATCCAGTTGACTCAGACGACCCCCAAAGGTGACAGAGGGACTGCAGAGAAGGTAGCCACCTTCTAAAGTCGGAGAAGGCTACCTTCCAAGTTGATGGAGGCTAGGGAGAAGGAGCACCATGAAGCCCTTTTTTTTCCAACCCGCCAACTCCTTGGAAGGCAACAGAGAGCAAGCAGCCTCCAAAGAGTGAAAGAAATGAAGAGCAGAAGAGGGAAAAAGAGGCTGCAGACGGAGGAAGGCTTCGGTGAGGAGGGAACTTGATGCTCCTCCCCCCCCCCCATGCAGAGGGGGAGTGGCGGCAGGCTTCCCTAATACCCCCATCCGTCCTTCCCCTCGGCGCCTGACCGGAAGCCACGCCAGAACTGAGAAAGGGCAAGAGCCGTGCCCTCACACGTCGAAGCCCTCTCCAGATCCGCCCGGCGACCGTCGGACCCGTCTCAAACCCGCGCGGCGTCCGTGGGACCCGTCCAACAAGGCGGGACGGCAAGAGCCCTCTGCTCCCCGTCATCGACGGCGTTGCCCTCCGAAGGATCCTCCATGCTCCGAATGCAACGGCACAACGCAGAGTGAAGAGGAAGGAGTGAGGAAAGACTGTTAGAGAAAATCCCAAGCGGTAAAGAGGAAAGGGCGCCTTTCGGTCCTTCTTATAGGCCAAAGGAGGCTACACGCCTTAAATGACCCCCCCGGAAACACGCCAAAGGATTTCTCCCCTGAACAGTCACCTCCAACTCCTCGTTTCCCGCCCTAGCGGGATTCACGAAGCGGCCTGACATTCAAAGCATGAGGGAACGGAAGGACGCCCCGTCAGAAGCCTACCAAATCAGCATGCAAAAACCACGCAGGACATATCGGCACTTTCCAACTACTTCAGATACGCCAACCAAATCACGGCAAGGATGGCGATCAAACAAGTAAGTCATTTATTATCTCATAAAGAGGAAACTCCCTAAAGGAGGAAAGAGAGACAAACAAGAGAAAGGGGCAAAATAAGGTAAAATACATCAGGCCTCGGGCCCACTTTGAAGCTCGGAAGCAACGGAAGTAGGCGTGTCACCCCCAGCACCTTCGGTGACGGCCGACATGGGCACTGACCTCGCCTGTGCGAGAACTGTCTCGGTCGCGAGCCCTCCCGAGGCGTCTGGAGTTGGTGACCCCGTCGAAGGAGACCCCCCTGGATCCTCCCCGCTCGACGCAGAGGAGCTAGAAACCGACTCATCCGAGTCATAAGTCTGGCCCAAAGGGAACTCGATCCCGGAGTCTCGATCGAAGGCGTAGTCCACCGCCCGGCGATAACCTTGCTTAAACCCCTTTCGGGCGCCACGGCGAAGCGCTACCTCGTAATACGGTAGGGCGGCTCTCTCCAGGTCGACTGAGTAAGTGTCCGAGCTTCTATATCGCTCGACCGCCTCCGCCTCGATCTGCTCCGTCCTTCCAACGAGCTTCACTCGAGCCCGCTCCGCCTCGGCCGCACACTCCTCTGCTCCCGCTAGGCGTTCCTCTACCGCGACCATTCTTCGTTCGGCCTCGCTCGACCGCCTCTCCGCCCGGACTTGGTCCGCCTCGGCCACGGAACGAAGGCGCTCCGCTACCTCCGCCCGGTCCAGTAACTCGGCCCGTTCGAGCTCCCAGCGACCGTCCAGCTCGAGGTGACGCAGACGCTCCTCTTCCAAGAGTTTGCTTTTCCTCTCGAGCGACCCCCGGGCCTTAGCCAACTGCTCAGTCAGCGCCTCGGTTTCTAGCTGGCTCGCCCGTGCCGAGTCCCTGATCGCGGAGAATTCCCGTCGGAGCCCCTCATGTTCCTCACTGGGCGGGCCAGTTTCCTCTCGCACCCCCCGAGGGCCCGGGCGAGATTCGACCGCTCCGCCTCCGCCCGAGCGTACGTCTCCGCCATCAAGGCCGCTGTCCGAGCTATGACTAGGCCGCCCTCCATGAGGACGTCGAGGATTCCGGAGGGGGAGTAGCGCTTGTCTCCCCCCCTCGTCTTCGCGACAACCTCTCGGCAAACCCGATACAGGTTGCCCGAAACACCGAGCCTTTCCAAGGCCTCCGACATGGAGATCCGCTCCCTACCGGACGCCCCGCCAGAAGGTTCGGCTCGAACAACGGGGCCGACCGCCCCGCACGCCGCGGTCGGTTGGGGTTGTGACGC
This sequence comes from Amorphophallus konjac, assembly GCA_022559845.1. Lineage (NCBI taxonomy): Eukaryota > Viridiplantae > Streptophyta > Magnoliopsida > Alismatales > Araceae > Amorphophallus > Amorphophallus konjac. Next base: position 142,808,923 of record CM040123.1, on the reverse strand, counting down.
CTCTCCGGGCTAACCCCCAACCTCGACCGACGCCGCAGGATCGACCGCACCGGGAACTTCGAGCACTTGGGGCTGCGACACCCTCGCGGGCGAACCCCCATCCCTATCTGTCTCGGCCCGCACCTCGCCGCCCGAGAGATCACCGACCTCGACCGGTCTCCTGGTCTCGGCGACGGCCACTTCAGCACCGGTCCCCTCCATCCCCGAGGAGGGGGGAGCCGACCTATCTCCTCCCTCTGAGGGGCCCCTGGTCTCCTCGGCCCCCTCTCGCCTGGTAGGTGGGGGAGCTGGCCCTGAAGGGTCGGCCCCATCTTGCCCCCGAGAGGGGAGCGCCGCCGAGCCTGAATCACCCCCGGCGGCGGTAGGATGGCCGGCCTTCTTGGCCCGTTTCTTGGCCTTCGCGGCTTCCCTCAATCTCCCCTCCAGGGGGTCCTTGCGCTTCACCCCGCTTGACCGCGAAGATCCCTCGGAGGCCGCCCCCTTGCCCTTATCCCGGGCTTGGGAACGACCCACACGAGCAACAGGCTCATCGGCCGCCGAATCATCCCCAAGATCGACGACCTCGGTGACCTCTTCCAAGGGCTCCCGTCGGATGTCTGCAATGAAGAAGAGGATTCGGTTAGGAAACGAAAAGTCAACCCTCCGACCCCGCAGCAGAATCCAAAGAAGGGCACCTGATGGCTTGAGCTGTGTAAGCAGATACCGCTCCACGTTCTCCAGCGTCACCAGCTCCTCAGTCGACCGACGATTTGTCAACAAGCGAGCGGCGTATTCCTCCACATCGGCGGGGAGCTCCTCCTGCCGCGGGGGAAGATTCGGATGGAAGTTGGGCATAACCTGGCACCTCCAGGATTCATCCACTGCTTCCGCCTTCACCCAGAAAAATTGCCTCTTCCACCCTTTGTGCGAAGAATCCTTCGCCGCCAGCGGAATACAACTTCGATTCCTGCGCGTCTGGATAAAATAGAAGCCTTTCCCCGCCGATGGATGTGCCTTCAGCTCGAAGAAATAATGAAAAAGATCCAGGGACGGGGGAACCCCCTGTAGGCGGCAGAGGATCCGAAAGGCAGAAAGCAGGAGATACAAATTGGCCACCAGCTGAATAGGCGCCAACACGAAAAAATTGAGAAGCTTCAAGATGAAAGGCTCGAAGGGGAGGCAGAATCCACTCTTCCACGCCAGGAGAAAAGTACAAATATGGCCCGTACGGCTGTCCAAGCTCGTCTCGTACGGGGCAGCATCTACAAAGCTATACCGGAGAGGCAGGCGAAATCGATGCTCCAATTTCTTCACGTCAGCCTCCCCCAACTCGCTGCGATTGGGGACGGGCTCCCGCCTCACCTGCTCGATTTCCGAGCGCAGATCCGCCATTGAGCTGGAAGAAGAACCTTCGTTAGAGCCCGAAGACTCCGGAGGAGGAGGAAGCCGCCGGATCGCCTCCGCGGTTACACGCGCCAGCTCCTCAAATGCCGTTGCAAGAGCTTGCTGCCCCGCTGTATCTTCACGGCGCATCAAGGAGCCCCAGAAGCAGAGAAATGGAGGAAAGGCCGATAACCCTGAAAAGACTGGGAGGAACGAGCAGCGCCCTACGCCTATAAACCCTCGCGGGAGGCGGCGCGCCGTTTCAACCTCCGAGAAAAAGGGGGCCCCTTCATTTCAAAATCCGTCAGGATCATTATTACTATGGGCCCAGGCGACCACTACACGTGGCATCATCACGCCAACAGGATTCCACCCACCCGAGCCACGCCGGTCCAAAGCCTCAAAAAAACTACTCAACCGAGCCTCCTTGGCTCGGGAGTAGGAGGGGGACAAGTGGAGAGGGGGATTCCTGCAGCCCACTCAAAGAGCAGACCCAACTAGGCCCAACAAGGCCCAACGAGGCAAGCTCGCCCAAGTGACAGCCCACAGGGCCCACTCGGAAAAGCCCAATAAAATAATGCTCGAGGAAACAACTCTCCTAGGCGGCCCCAAGGCTCGGAGAGCCCGAGCCTCGGTCAGGTCACAGGAAGACCCGCGCACGAGCTACCCCTCCGCCCGAAGGGGGGAAGCGCTAGCCGGTCTATCCGACCCATCTCCTCACCGAGCTAGGCCTATCGCCAGATAGGGCCGGCCCCCTTAAGCTCGGGACGACCGATGAAATCATTGCAGCCGTTAGAGTCCACAGCGGGCCAAACACTAAGAAGTCCAGGAGCTCCGGTTTCCCCGCGAGGATAACGCCCCCACGATGAGGCCATCAAAGCCCACGACGAGGACGTAACCTCCACCGGAGACCTCTCAGCTTGCAGGACTCCAGAAGGCGGCGCACTATAAAAACCTGGGATACCCTCCGGCGAAAGGTAAGTCAAGAAGGGTATTGTTCCACCCCCAACTCCTGAGTAAAGATCACTTCACCCCATTGGTGGAGAGGGATCTCGCGCCCTCACCTTCCCCTCCCTATCGCTGCTCCCACCATTGCTCTACTGACTTGAGCGTCGGAGGATTTTACCCCAGGGAATCCCCCTGGGCTCTCTGACCCGTTTTCCTGTCTTGCAGTTCATTATCTTGGTGATTACCAGCCAGCTCAGGAACCAGCGCGAGATTACGCCTCTTCAAACTCATTCCTAAAAAGTAGGTGGAATGAGTTAACCGACCCCAGTTAAGATTAAGAGTCGGGTGAGCCATCCCGAGTAGACCACTCGCCCTTAATCTACTCCGTTATTAAAGTCGCCCTAATAGTTTTGCCCATTTGGAACAAGTAGAAGTGCCGTCTCACTCAACCAGCAGAGGTATGGTATTTTTTGCACGTTTTATAACTTAAAAATTTTACTTCACTCCGGAAAGGCGTCGCATTATAGAATATTTGAGATTGTTCTTTATAAATATATTATTACAACATCCAATATGAGATCATGTGAATCCCCTTTTGAAATCTCTATAACGGAGTGAATGTCAAGTAAGGTGACACGTACGTCATTGGATTGGGAAGAACAACAGCATAGACGTTTGGGAAGCTTCAGAAGCACATTATGAACTGTTCTAATACCCCTATCTAATAGTAAGAAACGTGGAAGACCAGAATAAATAGAATGGGAGGAGGAGGCGGAGGAGAGGAGAAAGGGTAGCGGAGAAAGATATGCAGGAACTGAAGAAGACTACAGGGAAAGCAGCGAGAGGAATATTACATATATAGGAATTGAAGGGGATCGAGAGAGGGCCGTAGAAAGTGTGGTAGGGCAGTGGTAATTAGGAGAATCTGGAGACGTGTGACTTCTCTGATGACGGCGATGGCTTAATTGGGAATAGAAGACAAAAAGTAGTGGCGTGGTGATGGAAGAAGACCAATCACAGATAGATTGCGAATGCTGGAGGTAGATTTGGAGGAGCGCACAGGAAGGAAATGGAAAGGATTAACATTTGTTTGCGAAACTTTGAACTTCTAATTGTAAATCATATAATTTCCATTTGACATGAATTCGCACTTTCTTTTCTCGCACTCTAGGGTTAGATTAGATAGGTGACATGCGAACCAATATGGATTTAGTTATAAAAAAAAATCTACAAAATATTACTCAAAAAGAAGAGATCTTTATATACATACGTACATATATATATATACATATATATATATATATATATATATATATATAAAAGGTGCAGACTTTCAGTAAGTACACAGCATCTTTATATACATACACACACAACACAGTATCTTTATATACGTACACATGTGTATATATATATATATGGTGCAGACTTTCAGTAAGTACACAGCGCAGAGTGAAAGGAAGGAGGTTATTACGGGAAAAATGACTAAAATATAATGGGACAAAAAGAGGGGTGGGGGGGGGGGGAGCATAAACATTACGGGAAACTAGAGAAGAGCGAGTGAGAATTCGAGCGCCGGGAGTGGACGAGGAAGAAGGACAAGAGTAGAGTGGGCGGGGGTGGCTGGCTGGTTATTGTTTATTGTAGCAAGCTTATGGTGGAGAGTGAACGGGTGGGCTGCCTGGCCGGCTGGTGTGGTGGGTCCCATCCCGGGAAAATGATTGGAGCATTTCCGGACTAGTCGGTCGTGGGCGGCAAAATTTTTATTTTCAAAAAAAAAAACAACACTCCCCCTTCACTGCTTTTTAGCTTCTCTCTCCTCCCATAAATACCCCCCTTCCACCACGCCCCTTCCCCCCACCCCAGCTCACTCAGCAGCGCGCGAGAGAGAGAGAGAGAGAGACCACTCTTCCTTCTTTCCTTCCTTCGTCCTTTCCACTTCGAAACAAGGCAGCGGCCGGGCCATGGCGAAGGACGTGGAGGGGCACCACGGCGAGTTCAGCGCCAAGGACTACACGGACCCGCCGCCGGCGCCCCTCATTGACGGTGAGGAGCTGGGCAAGTGGTCCTTCTACCGCGCCCTCATCGCCGAGTTCATCGCCACCCTCCTCTTCCTCTACGTCACCGTCGCCACCGTCATCGGCTACAAGTCCTCCACCGACCCCACCAAGGTGTCCCCCGACGCCGTCAACTGCGGCGGCGTCGGCATCCTCGGCATCGCCTGGGCCTTTGGTGGCATGATCTTCATCCTCGTCTACTGCACCGCCGGCATTTCCGGTGAGTGAGGACCCATCTGGCGTCTCTCTCTCTCTCTCTCTCTCTCTCTCTCTCTCTCTCTCTTCTCCGTGAGTCGCCTGATCAATTATTAATCCGGTGGTGTCATCTGCATGTGCAGGTGGGCACATCAACCCGGCGGTGACCTTCGGGCTCTTCCTGGCGAGGAAGGTGTCGCTGGTTCGGGCAGTGCTGTACATGGTGGCGCAGTGCCTGGGGGCCATCTGCGGGGTTGGCCTCGTCAAGGGCTTCCAGAAGGCCTACTACAACCGGTACGGCGGCGGGGCCAACTTCCTCGCCGACGGCTACTCCAAGGGAACGGGTCTGGCGGCAGAGATCATCGGCACCTTCGTCCTCGTCTACACTGTCTTCGCCGCCACCGACCCCAAGCGCAACGCCCGAGACTCCCACGTCCCGGTAACCCCCATTCCCGCTCCCTCCCTCCTCTTCTCCGCTGCTCCCCTGTGCACAGCGCCCCATCTCTCTCTCCCTCTCTTACTCATGGGTTTCCTTCTGATCCGGGGACGTAGCTCGTTTTCGACCAGTAATTTTCTTCTTCCTTGGGGGGGGGGGGGGGAATGATCGACCACGTCATGGCTAACGCTGTCCCCCTCGTAGTAATTAAGCCTGCAGTGCAGTGCGGGGTGGCGTGGCGTGGCGTGCAGGACCACCATAAAACCGGGGGCCATCGTACAAATTGGGCAGGCAGACTTCAGCCCCCGGCGTGGAGTGAGGAGTGGGTCGGGACGACGACTGGGCGCGCTTATGGACCACTTGATCATGATCGGATGTTGGGCCTCCTCAATTATGCTACAGGGCTGTCGACAACGACGCCCCCCCTCCCCCACCCACCCACCCGGCCGGATTTTGCGCCGTGTGTTATATATATGGAGGCTCTCTTCTCGCACAGGTCCTTCGGATTTGCAGATAATCTGTCAGAGACAGAGTAGCATGCAGGAAGATCCAAGCTTTGGTTCTTTATTAATTCCCTTAAGTTGGTGAATCTATCTTATTAGATCCCCAAATCCTGATAAACTTCTTTTTGTTATAGACCGGAGGGGGCGATGATTAAAAGGTTACCCTTTTCCCTCATTGATCCGGTAGGTTCAAGTACAGCCATCCGGTGGAGACTTGTGTGTGAATTTAGTGGTAGGAGGGACAAGCGGTTTATTTTAATTTTACGGAGTATGGGGGGCATGGCCATGAATCCAATACAACAGTCTGGCTAGTATTCTGTGCTTAATTTGAGCGAGACGGTTGTTGTTATTGATATTATATTGGGGTTAATATTAATGAAAAATAAAACTAGCTAGTCTTATCCTCGTGAGATTCCTCGAATTCATGGCCATCTAATTTTGTATAATGTATATATAGAGTTAGCTTTTAATCTGTATCTAATTAATTAAGGAGCACTGGGTTAATTGTATATATGCATGCAGGTGTTGGCCCCGCTGCCCATCGGGTTCGCGGTGTTCATGGTTCACCTGGCCACCATCCCCATCACCGGCACCGGCATCAACCCTGCCCGGAGCTTCGGCGCCGCCGTCATCTACAACAAGTCCAAGCCCTGGGATGACCACGTGGGTGCATGACCTCCTTTTTGCTTTATATATATATATATATAGGAAAATATATCTCCAGTGGTGAACAACGGGTCTGCTTGCCAACCCTCGTTTATTATCGGCGAATATAATGTTGGCGGGCTTAAACATCTTCTTGCACATTTACGTGGTTTTTAATCTAATTACAGTACTTTTGATCCGAAATTAATTACGTAATGTTTCACATGTATTTAATCACCAACTGTTTCGGATTCTTCATACCCCTTTCTCTTGGGAGGTTTAGGTGCATATTTCCAGTATTTGATTACGTGTTCACATGTTTAGTTTATTCGTACGGCATTTTTAGCTACCCAAAATGTTGTCATCATCTGCATGAATGGGTATATATATATTATCATGTGCTCAAAGCTGTTCCAATTGTAATCCTCGGTAGGGACATAGCATGTTCTCCTCTGATGGTAAACCATGGGAGTGGGTGACGTACGTACGTAGTAATTAAGAGTACTGCTTATTAAAAGTTAATTCCGGCCACATCATGCTGATCGCTGGCGCCGACGAGAAGAATAGGACCACATATATATCTATATATGTGGAAGGAACTGGCCGCGCGGCCAAGACTTGCACGTACACAATCACATGGCTCGATCATAGCTTGCTTGCTGTCCGTTCCATTGCTTGTCTTCCCCTTGACGGTGTCTGCTGGTGGACCTTTCCCTATAGCTTCCTTCCATGCATGATCCCTCTGCCAACGCAACCACCTTGGAGTACACCACACATTCTGTGGTCTGCCCCCTCCCCCCAGTTAATTAAGTTGTCTCCGGGACAAGTAGGAAGAAGCCCATGTGATGGAAGCCGTGGGGGATGTCCGGTCCGCTTTGGCTGGCCTTAGGTCTGCCAAAAGTAGCTGATCTTGCTGCTGTCTTTTCTTGTTACAACAGAGGATCGATAACACAAACTTATTGGAGCAGAGTTGTTTTCCCTCTTGCCGTATTAATAATTGTCGTGGCGGTTGATAAAAGTTTTGAAGTTGTTCAACTAATCCCGGGCCAACACATCATGACTCATGAGATGTATCAGCATGACAACATAAGAATTATTGGGGTTTTAGTTATATTTATGCATGTACGTACATACTAGTTGATACAAATTAACGAAACCTAATCCTGTGGTACCTGTGACGTGGTTTATGCAGTGGATCTTCTGGGTGGGGCCATTCCTCGGCGCTGCCATCGCCGCCGCCTACCACCAGTACGTCCTCCGAGCTGGGGCCATCAAAGCCCTGGGGTCCTACAGGAGCAACCCCCACGTCTGAGCCCAGCTCGATCGGCCCTCGATCCCACACCGGCAGGGAGAAGAGGTGCGAAGAAGAAGAAGAAGAAGTCCTGGGAGGCCGGGTCGCGCGTCACGGGGCTCCTTTTGAAGAGGGGGAGTAACGTCACGCCGGAAGAACTGTAGATAAAATATTATTATGCATCTGTTCTGTCCTAGAAGGTCATCATCATGGGTGGGGGTGGGGGGGGGGGGGTTCTGCTTTTTAAGCACCCCCCTGCCCGTCTCCTCGTCAGTCTGCGTCGTCTCTTAATTTTACCAGCAATTTGTGCGAGTGCATGTCAGTGTTCTTCTTTTTCAAATCCTCCGGTCATTAATGTAAGGACTTCTTCATCTCAATCCTCGATCAGTGCCTTCTTTTTCCGTCGTCTTCTTCTTGTTCCTCGTTATATATGTTTCAATTTCGAATTTGGTTCATTCACATAGAGTAGTACCGCCTTTTTTATTTTTTATTTCCTCCATGAACCTCACATAAAGTATACCATGGGATGCTATCGCGATATTGGTATAGTTGCCCAATTGCTGGAAAGCTTGAAACTGGGTATGTATGTGCCCCGCTATTTTATTAGAAGAACATCAAGGTCACAATGTGTGTGTGTATATATATATATATATATAATAAGGTGAGTTATTTCACCTATCCATCTTATATATATATATAATAAGGTGAGTTATTTCACCTATCCATCTTTAACTGAATTTGATAACATAATTAAGTTATTTCACCTATCCATCTCTAAATTTAATAGTTTTCACTCGTCGAATGTTTCTCTAACCCTAGGCTCGAAAGGACAGCTGGCAAACAATGAATGACATGACGAGTCACTCAGGGCGTGCTTGATTTCTGAATATATAGGAAAGGCGGGATAATAAATAGACGCAACAGAAAACTGTGGACCTCGTCGTTTCTCCTCACACCCGTCCCTCCGCTAATCGGGGTGAGGTGAGTTATTCCCGTCTTAAGACACTGATTAACAATTCACCTCACCCCATTATTAAACACGCCCTTAATAATTTCCTTGTTCACCTAATTAATGTCAATCATGACCCTCCGCTAAACACGTCGTCTTTGCTCGATGGCGGCATATACGGTGCTCCCTCTTTGGTTTGCTTCCATTCTCCAGTACATAGCTTTGCCTTTACATGTGGCACGGATGTTGGCTCATGGACTACGAGGAATTTGAGGATGGAGGTGTAAACTGGGGGGGGGGGGGGGTTCACCCATCTACCAACCCACCACCGCCAATCCATCATATGTGCGCTATTCTGACTTATTGTTCTCGGAATTAATTATTTAATAATTCAGTATTTTATGTTCCACGCATGCTGTTCGGCTTTGTCTTTTAACGGCCCGCACAATTAACTAACTTTTCATTACTTATATGTGGCTAAAACTACTAATTGCGTAGGAATCTCTTCGCCCCGCGCCGTCATGCACACAAGAATGACTGGCATATTTATCTTTCTTTTTAATTAATTGGTCGTGAGATCACTTACTTAAGTTATCATCATCGCCGGATTGCCCGATGTAAAAAAATGCTTATGGAAGGATCAGAGACAATATATGGCCTTCTTATTGCTGAGGCTATCAGAGTTATCACTTGCCAGATAATGATAAGAATAAAAGAAAAGGGCGTCGACGATCCACGAGGTCAGCTAGCCAGGAATCATGAACTGGCCTATCCGGCCGGCCCTGTGCTTGGTTTGCCTTTAAAGCTTAATAAAGCAAAGAAGTATATGTTGAGCTACCAGTCGTCAGATCAAGTCGGGGACTTGCCTTGCCATCATGACTGTCCTTAACTCTTCGTTGCTGCTTGCTTTGTATGCACACAAAGAGGGAGCGAGCAAATATTGGATAGTTAGGTGAGCGGAAGTTGCTCTCCACTGGCGGGCGCACTACGACAGAGTGGCCAACGAAGGGCTCTCTCTCTCTCTCTCAATTCTCTTCCTCCCTGGAGTCAATGTGAAGGGATCGATCCCTTCGGCGAATGCTTCTATGTGGCTCCACAAATTGGGATTGGCAATGATGCCAACGAATCAATTACCATGATGTGCCTCCGCCAGGATGTGGATTTTGTCTGTTTCCTTTACATCGATTGACTTGACAGCATCACGATAGCACTGGCCAGTTGCAAAAGTAGAACACAAAGCAGGAGATGAAGGTTCGGAAGGAAGCATTGTTGTGCCTGACTTCTAGTAACGTAATAGGTAGCATGATTATATATATATATATATATCTTCACGGATGTATAATCGATGAATTTCTCTATTAGGTAGTATACAGAATTTAAATTTAGAAAGATCAAACTCGAGTCAAAGTGCGATATCGCTTTCTTTAAAGTCGTTTCGTCCTTACACGGTGTAATAGGCTCCACGGTGAAACTTCTCCCAAGATACGACAACCCAAACAATGGCGGCGCAAAGGTGCACTCAAGTTGTAATGTCGGGGCGAACACCACAATAGACAACTTCGAGCTCTTGTAAAGAAAGATTACAGAGAAGAAGAAAACGAGAGGATGCACAGTTCGCGCCTTTTCAACCCTGGAAAGAACTCCTCCCCTAAATAGATTCCCAACGAGAGTCTAAAACTGATCAAGCACATGAACACAGACTTCTATTTCCAAATGGATGCGGGATAGAATCCAAGGAGATGTGAATAGAAACCAAGAGACACTTGGTCAAACGGCCAAAAATAAAATAAAAGAAAATTGAACGTCGAATATACGCGCATGCGTTAAATAGGAAGTGGACCAAAGAACCCTATAAGTTCAATTAGTCCAACTACTATAGTGTCACCAAAGGAGTGCATAAGATAGTAAAGAGTCACAATTAAAAGTAGATGAAAACTTTTTTCATCCTTCAATGTGGGACAACACCACACAAAGACTCTAACATTGAAAATTTTAAATCATTAAATCCAACATTGGCCTACGAAGAAAAAAAATTCAAAGTTTGAGACATAGATCTACAAGAGCTCGAGGGAGATACTATGCATAAGTGAAGGTGTCTTCCAACTTGAATCTTCATGTAGTAAAACACTTCCCTCTCTCCACAGGTCCAAGTGAACTTTATCTTGAACTTAAATCTTTATGCAAAAAGTTCCATGCATCACACTCAGTATTGGTCGATAGTGGTATTCTCACGGGGTAGCACATTCTGGCCATGTGCTTTTGTATCTTGTTTCATGAGCACTTTAGAGATAGCTCAAGCTTCTCATAGGTTGTAGCCACACAATCACGTTCACATGTGTGAATCCTCCAAGGTGCACTGAAACGTACCTACACCTTGCCACTATGGCCTTTGGATTCATTAAAAACATGTAGTTCAACCAATGCTGTTCTAGATAGAGCACTACATCATAGGGAGGGACAATGAGACATAAGTCTCCAACAATGTTCTCTTTACAAGTCACCCAATCAATTTGTTTTCCCATTGAACCTATTTTATGGGATTTCCAATCAATAGATTATGTTGCCATTGACGGTGTCTAAATAATGGGCTTAAGTCCTATCCCCCTCGATGTATCTTCAACCAATTTCCTGTTAAGTCCTTTGGTTAAAGGATCAGCAAGATTACTTGCAGATTTTACATAATCCAAGGAAATAATTCCTTTGGTCAAGTACTCCCTTACAAACCTCAACTTGAGTCTTATATGAGTATCTAATTTATCATTTATTTTTTCACTCTTAGCATTGGCTATCATTGCCTAGCTATCACAATGAACAGAGATGGCAAGAATAGGCTTACTAAGTAGAGGTAACTCAACCACTTAGTTCTTTAGCCAATCTACCTCTCTACTAGTCATCTCAAGAGCTATAAGCTCAGATTCCATAGTGGATCGAGCTAATATAGTCTGTTTGGTGGATTTCTCAGCGATTACCCCTCCATCAAACATGAAAATAAAGCCAGTGGTGCCCTTACCTAGGGCATTTCTTGTCACCCAACTGGCATCACTGTCCCCCTCAAGTATAGTAGGAAATCTCTTATAATATAATGCATGCGACAATATATCTTTCAAATACTTACATATTCTCTCAAGTGCATGCCAATGAGTTTTGTTAGGACACTGTGTATATCTACTAAGTCTATTCACAATAAAGGAAATGTCAGGTCTATTGCAGTTAGACAAATACATCAAACTACCAATGAGCTGCGAATATCTAAGTTGATCAAAATAATCACCATATATTATTCTTCTTGAGAATGACACTAGGATCCAAATGAGTACTAATAGGTTTGGAATCATAAAACCCAAACCTTCTCAATACTTTCTCAACATAATGAGCCTAAGATCTTGTATATCCCTTACGTGATTTTAGGAGTCTAAGTCCTAAAATCACCTCTGTCTCTCCCAGATCCTTCATGCCAAATTTACTATTTAAAAATTATTTGGTTTTATTAATCAATATGATGCTACTACTAAAAATCTAAATGTCATCAACATATAAGTATAAAATAATGCATGCTTCATTAAACAACTTAACATACAAACACTTATCAGATTCACACATGGTAAAGTCATCGGAAATAACAACATTATCAAATTTCTGATGCCAGTGCTTAGGGGCTTGCTTTAATCCATATAGGGACTTAGCCAACTTACTCACTTTATGCCCTTGGCCAGATACCACAAATCCCTCAAGTTGATCCATATAGATTTCTTCTTCAAGTTCTCTATTTAGGAAGATAGTCTTGACATCCATTTGATGGACCTTTAAATGATATATGGACGCCATTGTAATAAATACACGGATTGTAGTCATCCTAGCCACAAGAGAATATGTATTAAAGAAATCTATCCCCTCTTTCTGCCTATACCCCTTAGTAACCAGTCTAGCTTTATATTTGTCGACAGAGCCATCAGGTTTTAATTTCTTTTTGAAGATCCATTTACATCCAATAGTTTTACTACAAGGAGGAAGATCAATTAATTCTCATGTTTGATTACAAATTATGGAATCCATTTCACTTTTCACAGCTTCTTTCCAAAAGACAGAATCATTAGAGTTCATAGCATCAATAAAAGTTAATGGATCATCTTCAATCAAATAAGATACAAAGTCATCACCAAAGGATTTTTTGATCCTTATTCTTTTACTCCTTTTGGGCTTTGAATCGATCATCAGGTTGAGATTCAACACCTTTCGAGCCACTAGAAGAAGGAATAGATGAGGAAGGCTCTAATTCAACTTGTAAGTTGGATTTAAGTGGAAAAATATTTTCAAAGAAAACAATATCACCAAATTCACAGATAGTGTTTTCAGAAATAGCAAAAATTTTAGATTTAATAATTAAGAATCTATACGTAGAACTATGCTCAACATAACCAATAAATACACCATCAACAATTTTGGGGTCAATTTTTCTCTTCTTATTTTTAGGAATTTTAATCTTGGCCAAACAGCCTCAAACTCTCAAAAAGTTATAATTTGGCTTCCTCTTAAATCGTAATTCAAATGGTGATTTATCTTTTGATTTAAGAGGAGAACAATTTAGGATATGACATGCAGAGAGTAAGGCCTCTCCCCACGTACTCTCAGGGAAACCTGAGCTGCACAACATAGAATTCATCATGTCCATCAAAGTCCTATTTTTTCTCTCAGTCACACCATTAGATTCTGGAGAGTAAGAAGCAGTTAACTCATGAATAATACCATTCTTTTCACAAAAATCATGCAATGTATTAGATATCGATGTATATTCACCTCCTCTATCAGATCTAAGCCTCTTAAGAACTATATCTGTTTATTTTTCAATAAGAGATCTATAAGCCGTGAATTTATCTAGAGCTTCATCTTTAGTGCTGTAGGAAATATTTTTATTTTATTTTATTTATTTATTTAGCTTTGTTCAATTATTTATTTATTCTGTGAGCAGATGTGTCAGTCACGAGGTGACGATTTATTCAGACTCCCAAGATCAGAAGGTTCGGAATCACTAATGCGCGCGCCGTTTGACTTACCAAACGATATTGGGTATCGGGTCGAGACTGAAACCTGCCATGCCATAAAGGTCACGATGTTAGTTACTTCTCTCCAAAGCAAAGAAAACCCTCGATTAATCACCAAGAGAAAGGGCCCTATGACCTAAAATTTATATTAATGCATGTATGAAAATGAAAAGACGTCCCCAACGGGACCCTATTGATTCGGCGAGACAAGATCCCTGCGCTGCTCATGACCACTTCGTTATGATCACTATCATTATTCTTTTGTTATCATTTTTTTTGTATTTTATTGTTTGTTGACTTTTATTTTTTGATTGTTGTGATTTTATTACATTTTGTTATTTAAAATTTATCATTATTTCTATTGTTTTGATTTATTATATTTTTTATTTTTTATTCTAATTTAGTTAAATTATTCATATACATATTTTTTATTGTCTTGATTTTATTGTATTATTTATTTTGATTTTATCTGATTTTGTCTTATTATGTTATCCTTTTTATTGTTTTGACTTTCTTATATTTTTTTGCTTTCACGTTATTTTATTATTATTATTATTATTATTATGTTATTATTATTATCTTTATTATTTTTATTTCCTTAGATATTATTATTTCTTGTTTTGATATATATTCCTCTTATTCTATTATTTATTTATTTATTTATTTGTATCATTATTACTTATTTATTGTTATCGTGACTCGAGCAACGAAGAGTTAAAATTTGGCAGTATCTCTCCCTGTCCCGGAGTATGTTGGGGGGATGTAATGGGTGCTCGTCTACAGACATATGAGACGGTCCCTCAATCGTCTAGGTGTGCATGAAATGGCAGCACCCATGCCCATATCAAATGTAGCACCCCCGAGGACTAGTCTACCTGGAGGTTCAGATCATCCGATGGGCTTTTCGATCAGGTCTATGCAAATCTTTCGACTCACCGTTGACACCGCCGCATATGCATGCAGGCTCAAAGGTGAACCGGCATAGTCCCGGGCCATCGAGTCTGGGACTAAAAGCGTCATAGAAAAGTTATTCGGACATCGATCTGGGACTGATTTATACTGACGATGTAGCAACGCCACGAGGAATCCCCTGGACACATGTTCAGCTATGATCCGGCATAATTTAATATTAAGAAATGGGACGAAACCCAGCAGGGGTAGGTCCGACCCAAAGGGTTATTGACCCCAAAGCGAGGTCAGGTAATGGACATGGCGGGGCAAACCCGCCGGTCCAAACCGTGCTCACCATAGGCCTTGTTTATATTAACTTTATTCATGATTCAAGGGTAACCGATCGGGCTAAACAGTCGCAAAAGGACTGACTCGGGTGTTCAGGCCAGAGCAGTACAACACAGATTGAAGTCCAGTAGTTAAGGGTCGCGTGAGCGGTGAAAAGAACTCGTCCCGAGGCGTAGAATTGCAACGGTGGCAAAAATAACAAAATTTATCTTTTAATAGGCCCAAAATGAATAGTTAATAGTTACTATTCATTAACGCTCGCTTTTTCACCGATATCCGACCGTTCAGCAGTCCGTAGAAACTCCCTTTGTGACAGGGCATAGGGGATCACTGGCTCTATGTAATACCCTAGATTTTTCGGATCAGAATCCATGGGTTTCGGAGTGCTTTCGTGAGTCCTGGATCGTGTTTTACGATTTAATCAGATTTTTGGATGTCAAGCCTTCGGACCCCTATGTAGGTTGAACTGACGTGTTTTCAGACTCCGGGACGTTGCAAGCGTATTGTGAGTTTTCTGAGGATCGTGGGGATGATTTTTTCCTATTTTTATATTTTCTAAATTTTTAAAATCCCAAATCATTTTCCTATAAGTATAACCCTCACCCCCTGTCTCTCCCCATCTCTCATTTCTCTCCCTCCCCTCTCACGTTTCTCTCTTTCTCTCCCCCTCTTATCCGGGCGGTTGACGAAGGCGGAGGCAGGTGAGGTGGAGATGGCGCGAGGGCGAGGAGCTGTGAGGATGGAGTGTGGGACGGGGCGGTGGCAAGGCGTTCTTCGTCCGCAGATTTCGGGACCCGACAACGGTTCGTGTGACGATTTCGCGAGGAATCGACGTCCTTGGCGCGGGAACTCTTCGGTGGAGGGAGGGGGATGGTTCCCTAGCCCGTGTAGTTTATTTTGCCCCGTTTTGTAGGCCGAGGCGAGCCAAGAGTGATTTATTTCATGCCGGGGATTTATTGTGTGCTCTGGTACCAAATGTTGGGTAGCACTAGTACCAAGAGTTAGGTCCCACGTGGTGCAATATGATCTAGAAGGGGGGGTTGAATAGATCCTATGACAAATTTTGCCCAATTTAAAATCTCTTGGAAACAAAGAGCATAAACCACTCCTACACAACAAATAAAACACTTAGACACAATGCATAGCAGAATTAAATAGAAATGGCTCAATTGGAAACGGCAAGGCGCAAAGCACACACTGGACATGTCGACTCTCCCAAGTGGGTAGGTCGACACACATTCCGCAGAACCCAGTTATATGGAAGACTGAGGTCGACTCTGCAATGCCACGAGGTCGATGCACTTCCACTGATTGTAGCAGTATGAAGAACAGAGGTCGACACACCTGAGAGTGAAGTCGACGCCCCTTCAAGGGAACGTAGCTATGGAGAAGGCTGAGGTCGACGCCGCTATGCGGTGAGGTCGACACCTCTTCACAGGCAGTCAAGATCTAAGTGGGATTTCAACCTGTGAATAGCTAGGATCAAAAGCACAACACAAAATATGAGATAACTTGCTTTATGTGTGTGTGCTATGGTGATCAGCCAGAGTGCGTGTGTGTGTAAGCAAGGTGATCCTTGTTTGCTGGAGTATGCTCCCTAGTGCCTGTGTGCCAAGGTGCAGCAGGCAGCCAAGGGGATGAAAGTACAGTGCAAAGAATAAATAGTGTGTATACAAGATTGCACAGTCCACAAAGCTTAAGTGTGTGATGGATATAACCAAGATTACATACGTTGAAACATGGACACCAACCTGTGAATGGGGATAGAGAAGATGGAGCAATCACACAAGGTGCACAACCCACAACACATGAGTTTTTAAGGTGGTTCGGTTACAAACCCACAATCTACGTCCACCCCACACCAAATCCGGTGAGACTTACCCTTACAAACGCAAGAACCGTGGAGAACCTCCACAACACACGCTGACTCACAGCTTGACACGAGGGAGACAAATCCCTCACCCTAATCTTGTATTCACAAGATCAGACCCACTACCAATGGTAGTGATCGGAGGAGCCCAAACCTCCCTTCTTTTATAAACACAGAAGGACACGTGAGACAACACCCTGCTACTTACAAGCACAGAGGATCAAATCTTCTCTTCCTATGAAACCAGAGGGAACACAGAGAAGAACACTTCTCCCCTCTTCTGATCACTCAGAAGAAACTCGGTCCCAAAAACTGGGGATCAGAAGAACCAGATGAATCGAAACAAAATACAAAGAGAAAACACTGCAAGTGTAGTGGAGAAACAAGAACTAGAAAATATGAACACTAGCTGAAAATATTAATCAAGATATGTAAGCAGGTGATTGCAGCTACAAGGTTAAATCCAAGGATGTATTTCTTCAAGCACCGGTAGACTGCAAGGTTGCTCTCTCTCAAGGCTTCTTTCTTTTTCTCTACACTCTTTCTTCTTTTCTTTTACAGCATAGGACTGAGGTCGATAGGTGTTGGGCTGCTCTCACTCCCTTCTTTTCTTTCTCACAGGTTTTCTTCTCGGATGCTCAAGGGCGTGGGTTTCTTCCAAGGCAGCAGCAGCTTCTTCTCTTGAGGAAGCTTCATATAAATAGGAAAGCCCAGGGAAATTTTCCCACCAAAAAGACTTTCATCGGACCATCCAGCGGTGAATTTCCCTCCAAAGATTTCTTCCCTTGAAGCATGCGCTGATGTGAGCTTAAGTGCTTTCCAAGGTAGCTCCCTTGATTGGACAGTGGTAGAAGGAGGAAAAAGAAACAACATCTTTCTTTAGACACTTTCCAGATCTTCACATTAAATGCCCTTTAGTCATGTGGTCTTCTCATTTGCTGGAGTTTACTTTATGTCTTGTTGAAGCCTGCTTGGACAAGAGTCACATGGGGTGACAGCTAAAGGTGGCAGTGAGAGGTCACCTTTCCTAGCTATACTTTCTGACATAGCCATCTTTCAAAAAGGTGATTCATGTGTGACAAGATGGAAAGGCAAAAATTCAACCCTTGAAACTTGATCCAGACCTTGAAACCCACGATTTTAGTGATTTGTAGTACCTATTTTCTCTCTCTAGATCTTCCATTGATTTGACAGAAAACTAGCTTGAAAGTCATCTTCGAGAATAGTCATGTCGACTTGCTGAGAGCATGGTGTCGACATTGCTTCACAAGAATCCGTCTTCAACACTTTCTGGGACGTCATGGTGTCGACCTCCTGAGACTGTGGTGTTGACACTTCTATGGGAAACAGTGTGAAGGGGCGTGATCTCGCGCTGGTCCTGAGCTGGGAGGATGATCACCGGATAGTGAACTATAGAGAAAGGAAAACGAATCAGGGGGCCCAGGGATGGTTCCCTAGGGAAAACCCTCCGATGCTTAAGTCAGTAGAGCAATGGTGGAAGATATTGAGGGAGGTTGAAAGAGATGCACGAGATTCCCCAACACCAAGATGGTGAAGTGGTTCCTGCTCAGGGAGTGTTAGACCTGTATCAGCCTTACCTGCTGTCGGAGGGAGTCCTTGGTTTATATAGCGAGCTCCCCCGAAGAGTCCCATAAGCTGAGGAGTTTTAGGCGGGAGTTACGTCCTCATCATGGGATCGTTACGTCCTCATCGTGGGCTCTTCATGACCTTGGGAGATCATGGCACCCTTATCTCGCTGAACTCCTGCTCATAAAGGACTGTCAACGGCTGCATGGATAAGCATTCGTCAGTTGATCCAAGCATGAGAAGTGCCAGCCCTGTCCGGGCGATGGGCGTAGCTCGGATGCAGTTAGATCGGAGTGGGCGCGGAGCGCCTACCCTTATCTCGGTGGGGAGATGGCTCGGGCGTGGGTCTTCCTCCGTTCTGTCGTTCGGGCCTTCCGAGCCTAAGGGCCGTCGAGGAAGGATGGGATCCCGAGTAATCTTTATTGGGCTTTTCTGCCGAAGTGGGCCCTAGAGGGCTGTCACTCGGATGAGCTGAGCCTCGTTCGGTCTTGATGGGCCTAGTTTGGCTGCTCTTGATTGGGCTACAGAAATCCCCCTCTCCAGTTGTCCCCCTCCTACTCCCGAGCTTTAGTAAGCTCGGTCGAGTAGCTGTTTGAGGTTTCGGACCAGCGTGGCTCAGGTGGGTGGAAATCTGGCGGTGTTTAGGAAGCCACGTGTCGTGGTGACCTGAGCCCGTGTTAATGATGATCCTGACGGATTTGAACTGAAGGGGCCCCCTTTCCTCGGAGGTCGAAACGATGCGCCGCCTCCCGTGTGGGTTTATAGGCGTCGGGCGCTTGATGTCATTCTAGACTCCCTCAGTATCTTAGAGTTTTGGCACTCCTTCATTCTCATTTTTAGGGCTCTTCGATGCGCCGTGAGGATGCGACGGAGGAGCAGAGGCTTGGGGCGGCATTCGAGGAGTTGGCGGCGATAATCGCGGAGGCCGTCCAGCAGCTTCCTCCTCCCCCGGAATCTTCAGGGTCTCGGGACCATCTTCCCTCAGAGTCTTCTTCTGACTCCATGGCGGGCCAGCGCCTAGATGTTGAGGAGGGGGAGGACGAGCCGGTGGCGAGGGTGCCGGTCCCCAACTGTAGCGAACTGGGGGAGGCGGATGTGAGGAGGCTGGAGCACCAGTATCGCCTGCCCTACAAGTATAGTGTTACCGCTGCTGCTCCATACGAGACGAGCCTGGACTCTCGTACAGGCCACATCTGTATGTTTCTTTTATCGTGGAAGGGTGGATTCCGCCTTCCTTTTGAACCTTTCATCCTGCAGCTTCTCAATTTTTTTCGGTTGGCGCCCATTCAGTTGGTAGCCAACTCTTATCTCCTCCTTTCCGCCTTTCGTATTCTCTGCCGTCAGTACGGAGTCCCTCCTTCCATGGACCTCTTCCACTTTTTCTTTGAGTTGAAAGCACATCCTTCGGCGGGGAAGGGCTTCTATTTCATCTAGGCGAGGTGAAATAGGAGTTGTATTTCTTTGGCGACGAAGGATTCTTCGCATAAGGGGTGGAAGACCCAATTCTTCTGGGTGGAGATTTGCTCAGTGGAGGAAACCTGGAGGTGCCCAGTAATCCCCAATTTCCACCCTAACGTCCCTCCCAGACAGGACGAGTTCCCTCCTCATGTGGAGGAGTATGCTGCCATTTTGCTGAAGCACCGACAGTCCACCGAAGAGCTGGTGACGCCGGAGAATATCGAGCGATGTCTTCTTACGCGGCTGCATCCGTCGGGCTCAGGTGCCACAACTTAGATCCTCCTTCGGATGTGGGGGTCATCTTTCTTTTCCTGACCACGTCTTCTTCCTTGTGCAGACACCAGGCGGGAGCCTCTGAAGGAGGCTGCACAGGTGATCGAGCTTGGAGATGACTCGGCTGCCGACGAACCGACTGCTCCCTTGGGTCGCTCCCGAACCAAAGATAAGGGCAAGGGAGTGGCCCAGGGTGAATCCTTCGGACCGTGGGGACCCAAGCGCAAGGACCCTGTGGAGGGTATGATCCGGGCCGCTGCGAGGGCCAGAAAGCGGGCCAAGAAGGCCGGGGTCGTACCCATGGTCGGGCGACCCTACCGCGGCTCACCCCTGCGCCGGGCACAGTGGGGCCGACCCTACCGGGCGGGCTCTCCCACCAGCCGAGCCAGAGGCGGCCGAGGAGGTCGGGGCTGCCCCTGCGGGCAGTGGTGATGAGGGCTTGGTTCCTTCTTTGGTTGGGACCGAGGGGGCCGAGGGGGCTCCTGCAACCGACAGCGGGGCCGACCCGGCTCTCCCCTCGGCCGGAGCCGAGGGGGCTGTGGCTGAAGTTGGTGGTGCTGTGACTGCGGCCGAGGCTGGCGCTTCGGGCGGTGGCGCAGATGGCGAGCCGATCCAAGTTGAGGGGCCGCAAGCAAATCCGGCCGGGGCGCGAGGGGCGACCGAGGCTGGGGCTCGATCCGAGCCACACGGTGGGGCACCGGGCGATTGGGGGTTCTCCGTTCCGGCGGCCTTGGAGAGGCTCGGTATCTTGAGCCCCCTGCACCAGGTATGCCGCGGTATAGCCGCGAAGGTGAGGGGGGGAGGTAGGCAGCACTCCCCGTCTACGGCTCTCACCGGGGTTATGGAGGGCTGTCTGGTTCTGGCCCAGATGGGGGTTGCTCTGGTGGAAGCGTATGCTCGGTCGGAATGGGAGCGAGTGAACCTGGCCTGGACCCTTGGTGGGTCAGACAGGAGGTTGGCTCGGCTCACCGAGGAGCGTGACGGGCTTCGGCGGGAGCTCTCCTCAGTCAAGGGGCTGATGCGGTCGAGCCAGGTGGAGACTCGGGCGCTAACCGAGCAGCTAGCCAAGGCTCGTGAATCACTCGAGAGGAAGAACAAGCTTCTCGAGGAGGAGCGCCTTGTGCGTGCTGAGCTGGAGGGCCAGTGGGAGACCGAGTGGGCCAAGCTGGTAGATCGAGTGGAGGAAGCCGAGCGCCTTTGGCGGGAGGACGAGGCAAGTCGGGTCGAGGCGGAGAAGCAGGTGGCGGCAGCCAAGGAGCGGACTGCTGAGGCCGAGCAGAGGTCAGCCGAGGCGGAGTGGAGGGAGGCCGAGCTCGCTGGTAGGGTGGGATCGGCCAGGGCGGAGGCCCTCGAGCAGTACAAGAGCTCAGAGGCCTACCGGGTCGACCTTAAGGAGGCTGCCCTTCCCCACTATGAGTTAGCGCTTCGCCGAGGCATCCGCAAGGGGTTCAAGCAGGGATACGACCGGGCGGTATCTTATGCCGGGGAACAGGATTCTAGGATGGAATTCCCATCCGGACAGTGCTACGACTCGGATCTGTCATCCTCGGGCTCCTTTGTCTCGGCACCAGACGAAGAGGATCAGGAGGGGTCTTCGCCCGAGGGATCGTCAACTCCGGATGCCTCGGGAGGGCACGCAATCGAGGCAGTTCCCACGCCGGTGGGGTCAGTGCCAGGGTCGGCCGTCGCTGAGCATTCCGGGGGCGGACTGTCCGAGCCTTCCACTTCCGAGCTTCAGGGTGGGCTGGAGGCCTGATGTTCCCGCTTCGCTTCCTTTCTTTGTATACCTTTTTCTTTTTGGAAGGAGAAAACTTCCTTCTTTTTGTGTTGAGATAAATAAGGCAGTGGTATTGTGATGAAGACTTATCTGTTCCATACCACCGTTGTCGTATTCTGGTCAGCGTATCTGCGGTTGTTGGAAAGAGCCGATATTTTCTGCGTGAATCTCGCATGATGGTTGGGTGGGCGTCTGACAAGGTGTCTTCCCATTTTCCCACGCTTTAAATGCCTGGCTGCTTCGTGTGTCCCGCTGGGGCGGAAGACGAGAAGTTTGAGGTGACCGTTTGTAGGGAGAAATCCTTCTGGCGTGTTTTCGAGGGGGGAGATCATTTAAGGCAAGTAGCATCCCTTTGCCTATAAAAAGGACTGAAGGGCGTCCCTTCCTCTCCACCGCTTAGGGTTTTCCCTGACAGTCTTTCCTCATTCCTTATTCACATTGTGTTATGCCGTGGTATTCGGAGCATGGAGGAAGCTCCAGATGAGGAGGCTGCCGACGTCGGGGGGTAGGGAGCTCCTGCTGCTCCGGACTTGAAAAGGAGTCGACGGCCGGTGGGCAAACTTGAAAAGGGGCCGACGCGCAGAGGCACGCCATTTTCCCTTTATCAGTTTCGGCGACGCTTGCAGGGGGCGAGATGGAGGACGGATGGGGGGATCAGACATGCCTACTGCCCGTTCCTTCCTGCTCGCCTCACGGATGGGAGGAGGAAGCCAACTAAGCTCCATCCCTTCCGGGCCTTCCCCTGCCTCCTCAACCAGCTCTGCTGGTTTCTTTTTCTTTCTGGCAGCCTCTTTTTCCCTCTTCTGCTCTGCTCCGCCTTTCTTTCACTCTTCAGAGGGTGCCTGCACTCTCTTTCTTCCAAAGAGTTGGCAGTTTGGCGGGGAAGATGCTTTCATATGCATCCCTCTCCCCCTTCTCTTCCAAGTTCAACTTGGAAGGTAGCCTTCTCTTTCTTAATCTCTCTGTCACCTTTGTCTCGAGCTGCCCAAGCCAATGGGGTCAACTATCCTTTATCCGAGCCAGTTTCCGCACTAGGCAGAGTTAGTGGCTGGACGCAGGAAGGTCATCCGAGTCAGCCGAGCGATGGGCTCATACGACGGCGCTAGATGAATCTTTTACTTTTTTTTTTGACATGTAATCTATTGGCTTCGGCCTTCCTGATGTACAAACGGGTTGTTTGAATAAAAAGAAAGGAGCCTTTTGTCTTATCTCATGTCGTTTGCACGATACTTAGTACTCAGAAGTAGAACTTGCGTAATGTAGTTACGTTCCAGGTCCGAGGGACGGGCTCTCCTTCCATCGTGGACAGACGGTATGCTCCTTTTTCGAGCATCTCGACCACTCGGTAGGGGCCTTCCCAGTTAGGGGATAGCTTGCCCGCCGCCTCAAGTGGTCGAGAGGCTTCGGCTTTCCTGAGGATGAAATCTCTCGGCTGAAAGTGTTTGTCTCGGACTTTGGCGTTGTAGTATCGAGTGAGGCGGCGCTGGTACTCCATTGCTCTGATGCTGGTGATCTCCCGGATTTCATCTACTAAGTCGAGGTTTTCGAGCAGTTTTTGGTCGTTTGCCTCGGACGAGAAGCGGATGACTCTGAGGGAGGGGTTGCCGATCTCCAACGGGATCACGGCCTCGGTGCCATACACTAGTTGAAAATGACTCTCACCGATTGCCATTCTGTGCGACTAAAGTACGTTCAGCAATTCCTCGAGCCAGCTGCCCTTGGCTTTACCGAGCCTAGTCTTGATGCCTTTCAAGATAGCCTTGTTGGCATTTTCGACCAGTCCGTTAGCCTGAGGGTGGGCGACCGAAGTGAAGTGATTACGAATATTGAGGTCGGTGCATCTGTCTCAGAAGTACCGAGAATCAAATTGCCGACCATTATCGCTCACTATCACCCGGGGGATGCCGTAGCGACAGATGATCGACTTCCAGATGAAATTCCAGATGACTGTCTCGGTGATCCTTGCAGTGGCTTCGGCCTCGATCCACTTAGTAAAGTAGTCGATGGCGACGATGATGAACTTCTTCTGGGCCTGGGCCGTGGGGAATGACCCGAGGATGTCGATTCCCCAGCGAGCGAAAGGATAAGACTTGGCTAGGGTGATAAGCTCCGTTGCTGGCTGATGGACCAAGTGGTCGAATCGCTGGCAACGGTCACAACGTTGTGCGTAGGTCGAGCAGTCACGCTGTAGGGTGGGCCACCAATAACCTCGCCGTAGCAAGATCCTGACGAGCGGCCTTCCCCCCAAATGCGCTCCGCATAGACCTTCATGAACTTCTTTGATTGCTCGGTTGGCTTCGTTGGTACCGAGACACTTCACAAGAGGGCCAGAGAAGGATCTCCGGTAAAGTGCGCCATCCAGGGTGACGAATCGCCGTGCTTGGTATTTCAACCTTCGGGCTTCCCGAGGGTCGGAAGGCTCCTCGGAGTCTTGGAGCCATGACAGGTAGGGGGTACGCCAGTCGCCTGGGCAGGCTGAGCCAACAGCTAGGAGCTCCAAATCAATGCTCGGGCGCTCTAGCTCTTCGAGAAGGACCGATCGAGTACCCTCGGGGTCAAGAGAGGAGGCCAGCCGATAGAGGGCGTTCGCTCGGGAGTTTTCCTCCCGAGCT
The DNA here is from genome assembly GCA_022559845.1 of Amorphophallus konjac. NCBI lineage: Eukaryota > Viridiplantae > Streptophyta > Magnoliopsida > Alismatales > Araceae > Amorphophallus > Amorphophallus konjac. The sequence goes on along the minus strand of CM040123.1, from coordinate 142,784,685 downwards.
ATCTGGACTACCTCAAAACTCTCGAACTGTTGTGCCATAGTCTTGACCAGTTTGAGGTATTTGATCATCGGTGCCTCCCGAGCTTCATAATCACCGTTGACCTGGCTAGCGACTAGTTGGGAGTCGGTGTGAATCCTGACTCGCTCAGCTCCTAACCGCCGGGCCATGCGGGCTCCCGATATGAGAGCCTCGTACTCGAAAGCATTGTTGGATGCTTGGAAGTTGAACTTCAGGGCGTACTGTAGCTCTGTCCATTCGGGGGACTTCAGGAGGATGCCGGCACCGCTCCCGGCTGAAATGGAAGATCCGTCAATGAACAGTTCCCAGGTTGGCCCGGGTGCGGACGGAGATCTCTCTTCAATCGGGATGGTGCTCTCGGCGATGAAGTCGGTGAGCGCCTGGCCTTTGATAGCCGAGCGAGGCCGATACGATATATCGTAGGCCCCGAGCATGATGGCCCACTTGACGAGGCGTCCCGAGGCTTTGGGGTGAGCGAGGATCTTCTTCAATGGTTCGCCGGTCAGCACGGTGATGGAGTGCCCTTGGAAATAGGGTTGGAGGCGCTTGGCCGAGGTAACCAACGCTAGCACTAGTTTTTCAGTTGCGGGGTACCTTCTCTCAGCCTCGTTGAGCACCTTGCTTGTGTAGTAGACCGGTCTCTCGATTATCGAGTCATTTTTGACTAGGACCGAGCTAACTGTGGATGGAGTTGTCGAGAGATAGAGATACAAGGCTTCCCCCGGGACGGGCTTGGAAAGCACTGGGGGCGAAGTCAGGAACTCCTTAAGCTCGGTGAATGCTCTTTGGCATTCCTCGTCCCACGTGAATGTAGCAGATGCCATTTTGGGCCCCCTCAGTAGTTTGAAGAAGGGTAGGCATCGTTCAGCCGCGCGGGACAGGAATCTGCTGAGCGCAGCAACGCGCCCGGTAAGGCGTTGAACGTCTTTGATGTAGGTGGGCGGGCACATGTCCAAGATGGCCTAGACCTTGTCGAGGTTGGCCTCAATCCCACGCTGAGTGACCAAGAAGCCCAAGAATTTTCCGAACTTTACTCCGAAGGCGCACTTGGCGGGGTTGAGCTTCATGTTGTACTTCAGGAGGGTGTTGAAAGTTTCTGCTAGGTCGGCGAAGTGGTCCTCGGCCTTGGGGGTCTTCACGAGCATGTCATCAATATAGGCCTCGACGTTCCAACCGAGCTATCCCTCGAACATATGGTTGACTAGCCTTTGGTACGTGGCTCCGGCATTCTTCAACCCGAAAGGCATCTGGGTGTAGCAGTGTACGTCGAAGTCGGTGGTAAAGGCGATCTTCTCGATGTCTTCGGGGTGCATTCTGATCTGGTGGTAACCTAAGTAGGCATCTAGGAAGCTAAGTATCTCATTACCCGAGGTTGAATCAACCAGTTGGTCGATGATCGATAAGGGATAACAATCCTTTGGAGTAGCCTTGTTCAAGTCGGTGAAGCCCACGCACATCCGTCACTTTCCCGAAGCTTTCGGCACCAGGACGACGTTAGCTAGCCACATCGGGTACAGGACCGGCCTAAAAAGGCCAGTCTTCCGCCCCTTGGCGACCTGCTCCTTGATAATCGTCTACTTCTCTGGCGCATGCTTCCTTCTGCGTTGTTGCACGGGCTTCATGGTTGGGTCGAGGTTGAGCCTATGCACCACCGTCTCTTCCGGTATCCCGGGGAGTTGATCATCAGACCATGCAAAGACCCGGATGTACGTGGAAAGGAACTCTTTGTATTACTGTTGAACCTCAGATGTTAGGTCGGCTCCGATCTTTACTCCTAGGGTTGGGTCGTCGTTTAGGAAAATCGCTACCAATTTGCCTCCAGGTTCGGCGGTTGCAGATTTTTCCTCGACTTCCCAGAGGTCCTTATTTTTCCCGTCCGGCCTTGTGGCCTCAACCGAGATATTGTAGCACCTTCGGGCCATTGCCTGGTTACCTCGAACTTCCCCCAATCCATTTTTGGTGGGGAACTTCATCTTTTGGTGATAGGTAGAAGGCACCGCTTTCGTTCGGCTGAGGATTCCTCGGTCGAAGATTGCATTGTATGCTATCATACCTTTGATCACTATGAAATCCACCATGACCGTAACGGTCTTGGGTGGGGTGCCAAGAGTAACCGACAGGCTTAGGGCTCCCTCGGGATAGGTGGCCTCGCTATTGAACCTGCACAGGGGGGTCCGAATCGGGCGGAGTTTAGACGGATCCTCCCCCATCTTAAGGAAACATTCGTAGGATAATACATCAGGGGCACTTCCATTATCAACCAGAATCCTGTCTACGTTACAATGGTTTATTATGGCCGATATTAATAGGGCGTCGTCATGCGGGGTGCTCAGCCCCTCCAGGTCTTGGTCGGAGAAGGCTATGACCTGGGGCTCGCTCGGCGGGGCCCTGGGAGCCTCGATGGCTCGGCTCGCCCGCTCAGCATGACGCTTACTTCCTCGGCCACTATCTCCTCCTGATGCAGCTCCTCCGGCGATGACGTTGATGTGTGTTAGGGTGCTTGGCCCGGATACAGAGGGGGGTGAATGTATCCTTCTTCAGTAAATGGCCAAATTAAAACTAGGATGCAAGATAAAGACTCAGGATGGGACTAATTCATTTCAACTCAAATACAAACTCATGGGCGAGCCTATCCAAGCATCTAGCGGAAGTAATCAATCAATCAAGCAAGCCACTGCACAAGATATTTTAGGTGGTTCGGTCCACAGACCTACATCCACCCCTCACTCCCAACCGGAGTGAGGCTTCACTAGCAAATGCTAGAAACAAGCAGACTCAGTCTGCAACAGTTGCTGCCACACAGCTTGACCAGGGAAACAGACTTCCCTCTTCCTCCCAACCGGAGGGACACCCAAGTGACTCCCGGTCACTTGGAAACTAGAGGTCGAAGACCTCTTTTCCTCCAGACAGGAGGGACACCAGGACTTGCAACCACAAGCCCAGAACCGGAGGACTGGCCTCCCTTCCTCTAACCAGAGGGTACCCACAAGTGACACCCTGTCACTTGCAACCTGGAGATCAGATCTCCCTTATCCTGAATCAACAGGAGGAACCTGATCCCCAACAGGGCAATCGGAAGACCAACGATAATCAGAAAGTAAAGGAAAACAATAAACGAAAAGTAAGACAGCTATCCGAAAGCTGTAATAGATGAAAACACGGATGAGGCTCTCAACGGAGCTGACTGGCCTGGATCTGATCCACAGTCCAGTGAAGATAGATTTTCAAGCTGCTTCTTCCTTCTTCCCCACGAGCTCTCTTGCTCACTCTCTATCACTTTTTCTATCTCTTCTGCTCTTTTCCTTTCTTTTTCTTTCTCTCTGCACTTCTCTATCTTTTTCTGGATCGAAGGACGTATATTCTCTCCAGGCTTCTTTTTCGATCCCTCTTCATCTGAAGACGAAGGCTCCATTATACACCTGGAGCAGCAGCAGGGCGCGTGTGGCTTCCACAGTTCCCGCCCTAGGAGTTCGGATCACGTGGCAGCATCCAGCATGCTGTCAGAACACGCGTCTTCATCTGGGTATACTCCTTATCCTTGGATCACGTGCCCATCACCAGTACGCTCAGCGACTGGAGGTAGATGGCGTCAACCCACTTGCTCCATAGAGTTGACGCAGTCATCAGAAGTCTTCAAACTTCTTAACCGCTGCGTCGACTCCATCATCCAATTGTGTTGACGCAACGGTATCGGCAGTCCAGTGAATGGGTCTTCAACAGACAGGCGTGCTGCGTTGACGCTATCAGCATATTGCGTTGACGTGTTGAAAGCAGCCAGAGATAAGTCGTCCCTTCCTTGGACTACTGCGTCGACGCTGCCAGTTGATGGCATTGACGCACGAACGTGTATATTTCTATATTGGCATCTCTTAAGCTGCTGCGTCGACGCTGCTTGTTGATGGCATTGACGCAATAGAAGATGACGTGTAAGCTTCGTCTACTGATGCGTGGACGCTCTAAGCTTCAGGCGTCGACCCTGTACCCTCTGCAAAAGGTAAAGTGTATAGACTTAGTGTTAACTTGCCAGAAGGACCAGTGTACATACTTCATCAAATGAAGAGCTTCCAGTGTATGGACTTTGCAATGCAAACTACAATGTATATACTTAGAGAACAGAAGTCTAGTGTATAGACTTGGAGAAATGAAGTCCAGTGTATGGACTTTGCAAAGAGTTCTCAATGCGATGCGTTGACGCTACGTGAAGCACTGAGTTGACGCTGTATGAAACATGGGCAGTGTACAGACTTAGTCCAAACACGATGTATGGACTTTAAGAGTGAAGACATTTTAAGTGCAATGTACATACTTCACAGAACAGGATGTGCAGATTTTATGAGTGCCAAGTGATGTACCGACTTGGATGACCAACGCCAATGTATAGACTTCCAACGTGAGTGATGCGCTGTGCAGACTTTGTCTTAGACTCTAAATGATACTGACAGTGTATACACTTTAGCCAATGCAATGCACTGTATGGACTTCTAAGAGACGCTCAATGTACAGAGTTGAAGAGGATATGCTAATGTTCAGACTAAATGGATCCAGCTGATGTATAGACTTTGTGCCCAAGCTATCCATGCTCTGATGCGTCCACTCCACTTGAACGTTGCGTTGATGCGCACATTCACCCAGGGGCTTCTTTCTTGAATTTGCACTGCTGCGTCGACGCTTCCACTTGATGGCGTTGACGCAATGAGCACCCTGCAACCCCCTTTGAACCATTAGACAGTTATTAGAAGGTTAAGTGTCTATATCCAAAATCTTACTGTTGTCATCATCAAAACCAGGAGTACAACAATCTCCCCCTTTTTGATGATGACAACCCCCAAACTATTTTAATGACTTCTGCGGTCACACAAGGTTAGCATCAACCAATCGCATGGTTACTTGTCAGTTGAACAAAAAATTATGAGACACAAAAATGAAAATATATGCTATCATTCATTAACAAGACTCAGCATTCATTAGCAAAATTCAGCACAAAAACTCAGCATTCATTAGCAAATTCTGCAGTCATTAACAAAATTCAGTAGCTCATTAAGCTCTCCCCCTTTGTCATCATCATGAAAGGGGGTGCAAGTAGAAAACATAGATTAAGATGGGAAGAAGCGATTGTAACGCCTGGCAGAAGATGGTTGCTGTTACGGACGAGAGGATTGTCCTTGAGTGCCTGGAGGTGTCTGGCGAGATGTCTGTCCTGAAGTTGAATGGTCCCTGGTTAGAAGGTCTCTGATCTCTTGAGAAAGTTCGCTTAGCTGATGACTTAGAGAGTTGCGAACATTGCCAATTTCAGTGACTGAATCTTTATCATGGATGTTGGCTATTACTTTGTCAATCTTCTCTAGCACAACTTTGAGGACTTGCGGGATGGCACTGACAGGACCTTTGATTGTTTCTAGCCCTATCTTCAGATCATAGCACAAATCAATAACTTTGGCAAAAGAGGAAACGGTTGAACCTTGTTGATTGTGCATCTCTTGTACCAAAGTGGCAAGTTTGTCAAGGAGCGATGATATCTGTTTCAAGAATGCCCTTGTTGCTTGGTCAGACACCATTTTGGTGAGTAAGAAGTTTCGCCACTCACATAAGACTGAAGTTTCAAAATTCACAATCCGAGCAGTCAACTTGTTAAAATGAAAGGTTGTGAACTCCACCAACTTGTCCATCTTGGCCTCCTGACGCTGCATCATCATAGTCATGTTCACCAACATCTCTTCAACAGTTGCTGGAGGTGGAGCTGCATCAGAATTTGGAGAGGTTCTTCTATAAACTTTAATGGCTCCTGACGTAGATGGTTCGACTGTAGGTACAGAGCCTCTCGGCTCCTCAGAAGCCTCAAAAAATTGCTCTCCCCTAATGGAGTTGTCCTCTGGCAAATCTTCACTTACCATAGGTGGAATCTGTATTTCTTCTCTGTGTGCTTGATCATCATCCTTAGCGGCTGTTCTTGATGCCTGACCGATCTCTGATGGAGCTGATTTCTGACTAGGAAGTGTTCTGACAGCTTTACCATCAATGACATCAAAACCCATAAACTTTTGAATATAAGACAGTGTGTACACATTCCCTCGAGGGATGGTAAGTTTCTTCTCAGAGGCAAAGTCTACACCAACGTTCCGAAGGAAGGGTTCTGGACTGAGATAGACAGGACCCCATTGTTTGAATAGCTACATCCGGCAGGGAAATCTGTATTTTCTTCAGCATACAGTAGAGAAGAAATCTTTGCATCTCTGTCACTCTTTCTCTTTCACTGCTTTGTGGTGTGATCATGGAGGTGCAAATGTGGTGGAGCAGTCTATTTAGCGAAGGGAAATGATTGGCTTTTAGACTGCCTAGGTATGTTTCCCTGACATCGGAGAGATTACTGGGTTTCTCAGTCAAACGCTCATATGCCTCATGCGCATCATACTCAAAATCATGCAGCTGAACTCCTACTTTCGGAACCTTCCAAGCTCTGGCAAGCAACTTATCTGTTATTTCGAATCGTACACCTCTAACTTTGGATGTGAGTTTTGGAACAGAGGGTTCATATTTTAAATTCTGGTAGAACTCTCTGACCAGGGTGGGGTAGTAAGTCTTGTGTGTTGAGACAAACGACCACCAGCCCTGATGATCCAGTATAGAGAATAGCTAAGGAAAACCTTCGAGCATGTGATGATCAGTAGCATCAACGTACCGGGAAATAAGAACCTTCAGAGGTTCTTCATTGTGACTATACGCGAGCTACCAGCATCCTTCTGACCGGTTGCAGAACCTGAAGATAAGCCCTTCCGCTTCTCTTTTCTGACTGCGGAGGTCTTTAACCTTTTGGTTGGCGGACTTGGATCCCGTGGACCCGTCTCCTTCCTTCGTCCCCTTTCGCTAGCTGCTAGATAGTGGGACTCCATTATGCCTCCTGCTGGTTCTGAACTTCTTGGTTGTTCCTCTGCCCTCTGCTTCCCTTTTTGAGTGGATGCTGGAGAATCCATGGCACAGAGAAGAATCGAGCAGGTGAGAGAGCTGAAAGGTTTCTTGGGGGACACGAGAGCTCGAAAGACAACAAGAGGGTTTTGGAAGAAAGTGAAGAAGAGCAGCGGTCTCATGTCTCTTTTAAAGTGACACGAGAACCCTTTAAGTGAGCGGTTCAGCCGGTTCAAGTAGGTGAACAGGGTAAAGAAGATATGAATAAAAAGCAATGCGTGGACGCAGAGAGGGGCCTTGCGTCGACGTAGTGAGGCAAGTGAACCGAAAAACACAAGATAAAAGGCCAGTGAGGCATAACGCGTTGACGCCAATGTAACATTGCGTCTGCGCAGTGATGCAGTTAGGAAAGAGATACACTTCCTTATGCAGCATGATGCCAATGATGCATTTCATAATGAAACTCCCCCTTACTAAATGAAGCATTTGGAAAGAATAAGAAGAGAAATTCAATTGGATTCTCAAAAGGATATTATTCTCATAAATTCAAAACATGTTTTCAAAGTCTTCCATTATAAGAGCTTATGATTGAACTTTATTAACAACGTGGTTTAATTATGATGTTTATAGAGTTCATCAGTAAAAATCTGTATTGATATTTAAAACCATGGTTTAATAAAGATGAACCAAGCCCTCATAATTATCTTGATTAATCTCTCTTTCTCTTACACAATCAAATCTATTGACTTCTTTCAGAGTTACATGCACTAGTATTGAAGTCAAGTAATAATGAAGTCATATGATTTTGTCTAGGGTTGAAGCAATTTGATTTGTGTATCAATATTCAGATATTTCATTTTATTCAACAATTTTCTTGCTCCAAGTTTTACGAGCACTCTAGTTCAGTGCACACATTGTAACTAGAGGATACCACTTGATTAGAGGCCAATATCCCTAAGCCCTTAGTGTGACTAACTGTCATGCTTTATGTGAACAGAGTTAGCATTTATACATCATGACACACTACAAATCATTTTCTAATGATTGAGTTGTATTTCTCAGTGTACATGCCATTGCTCTGCCTGAGTTTCAATGAATTTTATCAGAGTTAACGAAGGCACCTCATGACACAGTCCTTTGGACTTGTGTTTCTCAGTGGCCAATGTCATTGCTCTGACAGAATTAACCCTTTAGACATTTCAGAGGCATTCATTTACTTCAAATTAATAATAGTTTCATGTACTTAACCAATTAAAGTCATGAATTCAAAAGTGCAGATTTCAGAGAATTTTCACAAGACACAACATGAGACAAATAGTTAAGGTTTATTAAACATGCTTCAGATATTTTTTAAGAAATTTTAAAGACAAACTCCATGAACATTAAACTTAAACCACATGAGTTATTTCAGACATTCATAAACCTGTATAATAGAAGTTTTCTAGTTCAAAATTTTCAGATTTATGATCAAGATAGCCCATTGGAATCTTCATGAGGAACTGATAGATTTCTGAAGCCAAACGATACCAATTGATAGGAGAAATACCAATTGGTAAGAGAGATTTTGAAGGTCAAGGTTTTTCAGAGTCTGATCAAGGTTTGTCAACTAAGTCAATATGAAAGGATATGCTATGAAATCTGACAAATGTATGCATTTGACAATCTATATGCAGTGCATTGACTCCCCCTTACAAAATGCATTAAAAATTTTTTTTTGACATTTTCAATAAAAGGGGATACAATGAACTATATGTATGCAGGGACATGCAAAGACTCGACATTGAATTGCTATGCAAGGGATATGCAACTAACTCCCCCTGAAAACATGCAATGTTTGCACTGAGAAATGAACATATGTTGCCAAATGATTCAGGCACATTCAGACTGTCCTAACCAGCAAGATGACCCATGGTACTAGGCGGAGCACTTGGTCTAAAAGACCACCTCACACATAGTAAGAACCTCCAGACAGATCTCCCTGCCCTTTGGTACCTTACCATTTATATACCATTGAGGTCATGCATGATTACTCAACATGTAGTCCTATATGCAATTCCGAATTTCAGTGAGCTATTGCAACACACATGATTCAAGTCACACTCATAAGCAGTTCAGATTTTTCAGACAATTCGAAAGGCAATTTGTTTTCAGAGTCTATGCATAACACTATTATCAAGCAATTGCAATTAGCCTATGTATGCTCAGAAAATAATGCAATAAGTCTAAAAGCAAGGACAACAGGAAGTTTACCTGAAAGAAAAATCAGTATGGGGTTTTTCTTCTTGAGTGCCTTGGATCATTACCCATTTTTATTCCAGTCCCAAGGCACACCTGCATAGCAATGTTATTTTGCACAAACAGGTACCCAAGAGGTCTTGGGTCCTGATAAGACAGTATTACTCCTAGCAGGTTTTCTTGGCACATTTCTAGGAGCAGTTTTCAGATCTGATTTATGCACATTCTTGTTAGCATGACTCCTATGTGCATACACATGAGATTTTCTGTTAACAGAATAAAAATTCTGTTTACCAAAACTAGTTTGGTTTTGATATCCTGCCAGCCAACAGGTTGCAGCCCTGTGACCTGACTTCCCACAATGATGACATGTAAATTTCGCAACATGGAGTTTAACAGGGTTATTTTGAACATGCCAACAATTTCCAGCTCTGTGGCCTGGCTTTCCACAGTTATAACGTGAAGGTTTTTCAAATTATCTTACAGGGAGTTTAAACTTTCCAGAAATGAAATTTTTCCCTTGAGCATGCCAACAGTTTTTGACTATGTGGCCATGCTTCCCACAGTGAGAGCAATTTAGAGAATTTCTTCTAAAAGAACCTGACCAGCATTCAGAGGCCTTGTGACCAATTTTGTTGCAATTAAGACATATAATGTGCTGGTGCTTGTTAAAAACATGCTGATTTGCAAAGTGTTTTGTATGATATGAACATGATTTTTTCTTACTACTTGCTAACTAGCAATGAGCAGTAGTGTGTCCTACTTTATCACAATTAGAACATGTGACATTCTTTTTCTGACGAGACACAGATTTTCTAGCATGCTTGTTGTCATCTTTTTCCATCACAAAACAGTTACTCATAAGATGTCCATACTTACCACAATAATGACATAAGCCATTAGATTTCTTTAAAACATGGCATTTATCTGATGAGTTTTTAGCATGCAGATTGTTCCTTTGAATTTTTGATGTTTTATGATTTGTATTTTGTTTTTCTATTTTCTTAGCCTTGTACTGAGGTGGAGATGAGATAGAAGGCTTTTCCTGTTCAGAAGATTTGACAAAGACAGTTTTCAGGTTGGCTCCATCACTCTTCCTCATGACTGGACTGTAACACAGTCCTCCCTTGTTAAAGTTAATCTTTGTTCCCAGTATTTTCTGAACAGTGGGCTGTTTGTCTTTTGATGTAGTGGCTATATTTGAAGTATTTACAAAGGATGTCATTACTTTGTTCTGCAAAGCTTTCTTATTTAGATTATTGTAGCCCAAACCTTCCTTTTTGACATTGACTTTTACACCTAGCAGCTTGTCTAGGTTTTTCTGCCCATCAATAAATTTAGACAAGGAAACTTGCAAATCCTGAATTTCATTTTCAAGAGATGCAATGTGTATTTCATAACGAGCGATCTCTTGTTCACTACAATTGACAGTTTCATTCAAAACTTTGTTAGCTGTTTTATATTCTTGAATTTCCTTTCTCAGCTCATCTACCTCTTCAGTCTCGTTTGTACAGATAGCTTTTCCTTTTTCCAATGTGAGAAGTCTTTCAGACATGGCACTGTTTAACAGTTTTAACTTTTCAACTTCTTCTTTAAGCTTATCATTTTGAATTAACTCATTTATTAGAAGCTGATCTTCTGAGTTAACCATGCTTTCTCTCCTAGCTTCAAACTCCCTCAATTCCTTTTGTTGTTTTTCAAAATCTTTCTGTAATTCTATGTTTACAGATTTTATGGCATTAAAATTTTCAAACAGCAACTCATTCTCTCGTTTAAGTTTCTCTAATTGTTCTTCATTTTCTTTAGAAAACTTTCTGAGAGAGCCATTTTCAGATTTTAGAATGTTCAGTTCAGAGTGAACACATTCAAGTTCCTTCTTCAGTTTTGCATTCTGGTTTTTATACATATGGTTATCAGACAGATATGCATCATGAGATTGCTTAGTACTTGAACAATTTTTACATGGAGAGCTAGAACTATCTACCCGAGTACTCTTCTTCAACTTTTTATACTGTTTTCTTAACAGTTCATGAGATTCAAATAACTCAGCATATGCATTCTCCCAATCTTCTAGAGAGAAATTCTCGAAGAGATTTACCTCATCATCATCATCTCCTTCAGTTTGATTGCTGCCTTGATCGCTGGCACTTTGATTTCTTCTGTTGGCCATCATGCAGCTGTCCACATCTATCTCCTGAGTTCGCTTCAGTGTATCCAGAATATCTTTAGCAGAACTGCAGTCAAAGAAACATGAATGAAAAGCTCTATCAGTAGCTGCCTTCATTAGATTTATTGCTATCTGATTTTCTTCATGCATGGATTTGTGACTGTCAGTCCATTTGGACTTTTTCCTTGGTAGTTCATGAGGACCATGTGAAATTACTTTCCAGAGGTCTGGATTCACAGATTTAACACAATTCTTCAAGCTAGCGAACCATGCATCAAAATGCGTACCACTGAAGATTGGTGGATGGGCCATGAGAACACACAGATTAACGCAACAAGAATATTGATGCACTAAAAACAAATAAGCACCAAAGATTGCAAGATCGATCTGCAGGTCGCTGGACCTTGTAAGCAGATACCCGCTCTGATACCAACTGTTAGGGTGCTTGGCCCGGATACAGAGGGGGGTGAATGTATCCTTCTTCAGTAAATGGCCAAATTAAAACTAGGATGCAAGATAAAGACTCAGGATGGGACTAATTCATTTCAACTCAAATACAAACTCATGGGCGAGCCTATCCAAGCATCTAGCGGAAGCAATCAATCAATCAAGCAAGCCACTGCACAAGATATTTTAGGTGGTTCGGTCCACAGACCTACATCCACCCCTCACTCCCAACCGGAGTGAGGCTTCACTAACAAATGCTAGAAACAAGCAGACTCAGTCTGCAACAGTTGCTGCCACACAGCTTGACCAAGGAAACAGACTTCCCTCTTCCTCCCAACCGGAGGGACACCCAAGTGACTCCCGGTCACTTGGAAACTAGAGGTCGAAGACCTCTCTTCCTCTAGACAGGAGGGACACCAGGACTTGCAACCACAAGCCCAGAACCGGAGGACTGGCCTCCCTTCCTCTAACCAGAGGGTACCCACAAGTGACACCCTATCACTTGTAACCTGGAGATCAGATCTCCCTTCTCCTGAATCAACAGGAGGAACTCGATCCCCAACAGGGCAATCGGAAGACCAATGATAATCAGAAAGTAAGGAAAATAATAAACGAAAAGTAAGACAGCTATCCGAAAGCTGTAATAGATGAAAACACGGATGAGGCTCTCAACGGAGCTGACTGGCCTGGATCTGATCCACTGTCCAGTGAAGACAGATTTTCAAGCTGCTTCTTCCTTCTTCCCCACGAGCTCTCTTGCTCACTCTCTATCTCTTTTTCTATCTCTTCTGCTCTTTTCCTTTCTTTTTCATTCTCTCTGCACTTCTCTATCTTTTTCTGGATCGAAGGACGTATATTCTCTCCAGGCTTCTTTTTCGATCCCTCTTCATCTGAAGACGAAGGCTCCATTATATACCTGGAGCAGCAGCAGGGCGCGTGTGGCTTCCACAGTTCCCGCCCTAGGAGTTCGGACCACGTGGCAGCATCCATCATGCTGTCAGAACACGCGTCTTCATCTGGGTATACTCCTTATCCTTGGATCACGTGCCCATCACCAGTACGCTCAGCGACTGGAGGTAGATGGCGTCAACCCACTTGCTCCATAGAGTTGACGCAGTCATCAGAAGTCTTCAAACTTCTTAACCGCTGCGTCGACTCCATCATCCAATTGCGTTGACGCAACGGTATCGGTAGTCCAGTGAACGGGTCTTCAACAGACAGGCGTGCTGCGTTGACGCTATCAGCATATTGCGTTGACGTGTTGAAGGCAGCCAGAGATAAGTCGTCCCTTCCTTGGACTGCTGCGTCGACACTGCCAGTTGATGGCGTTGACGCACGAACGTGTATATTTCTATATTGGCATCTCTTAAGTTGCTGCATCGACGCTGCTTGTTGATGGCGTTGACGCAATAGAAGATGACGTGTAAGCTTCGTCTACTGATGCGTGGATGCTCTAAGCTTCAGGCGTCGACCCTGTACCCTTCTGCAAAAGGTAAAGTGTATAGACTTAGTGTTAACTTGCCAGAAGGACCAGTGTACATACTTCATCAAATGAAGAGCTTCCAGAATGGACTTTGCAATGCAAACTACAATGTATATACTTAGAGAACAGAAGTCTAGTGTATAGACTTGGAGAAATGAAGTCCAGTGTATGGACTTTGCAAAGAGTTCTCAATGCGATGCGTTGACGCTACGTGAAGCACTGAGTTGACGCTGTATGAAACATGGGCAGTGTACAGACTTAGTCCAAACACGATGTATGGACTTTAAGAGTGAAGACATTTTAAGTGCAATGTACATACTTCACAGAACAGGATGTGCAGATTTTGTGAGTGCCAAGTGATGTACAGACTTGGATGACCAACGCCAATGTATAGACTTCCAACGTGAGTGATGCGCTGTACAGACTTTGTCTTAGGCTCTAAATGATACTGACAGTGTATACACTTTAGCCAATGCAATGCACTGTATGGACTTCTAAGAGACGCTCAATGTACAGATTTGAAGAGGATATGCTAATGTTCAGACTAAATGGATCCAGCTGATGTATAGACTTTGTGCCCAAGCTATCCATGCTCTGATGCGTCCACTCCACTTGAACGTTGCGTTGACGCACACATTCACCCAGGGGCTTCTTTCTTGAATTTGCACTGCTGCGTCGACGCTTCCACTTGATGGCGTTGACGCAATGAGCACCCTGCAACCCCCTTTGAACCATTAGACAGTTATTAGAAGGTTAAGTGTCTATATCCAAAATCTTACTGTTGTCATCATCAAAACTAGGAGTACAACAATGTGGACCCCTCGGGGGGCGTTGTCGATCTCCTCTGGGGCGTCTCGGTCTTCCTGGTGCCCGGCCACGATCCGGGAGAGGTGCCCCTAACGAATGAGACGCTCGATCTTGTCCTGGAGCTGGTGGCAGTCGCCGGTATGATGCCCGTGGTCGCTGTGGAACATGCAATGCTTGCTGCGACTGCGGTTCTTCGACATCATTGGCTCGGGTTGGAGGAGGAGGCCCGAGCCTTTGATGTCTTCATAAATTTCGTACACTGGAGCGGTGAGGGGAGTGTACCGCTCGTACTTCCGTGACGGTTCCTTACGTTCCTCGTCTCGGTTCCGCCTTTTTCCTTGGCCCGAGCTTGGCTCGGGTGCCCGCTTCTTGTCCCCCTCCCGCCCCGAGCCGGTTGCGTCGCGGCATGCACTGAGCACTACTTCGCACTCGGCGTGGCACAATGCTAGAGTCACTAGCGGAGCAAGGGTCAAGGGAGGGTGGAGGACAAGCTCGCGGCAGAGGTTCTCATCGCGGGTGCCCCTGGTCAGAGTGGTTATGGCCGAGGCGACGTCCAGGCGAGGGATCCTCAGGGCTTCTGATTTGAATCGGAGGATGTAGGCCTGAAGTTTCTCCCCTTGCGCCTGTTTTAGGGCCAAAAGCCCCGCTACCGACCTAGGGGGGCCGCTACCGGTGAAACTCTCCTTGAATACTCGCCCGAACTGCTTGAAGTCTCGTATGGATCCGGGGGCGAGGGCCCGGAACCATGCTTGGACGTCTTGGACTAGGGTGGTCGCAAAGGCTCGGCACTTGATGGCGTCGGATGCTCCTGTGAAGGGTCATCAGAGCGTCGAAGCTTTCAAAGTGGTCGGCCGGGTCACCCTGGCCGTCGTAGGGCTTGAAGGTCGGGATAGAGGTTCGGGGAGATACCTCTGCCTTCAAGATATGGTCGGAGAACGAGGATCTCTCCTCGTCCTCTGGTGGAGAGGTCTTCTGCAGGGCTCGCAGGGCGCGCTCCTGCTCTGTGAAACGCCTCTCGAATTCTCACAGTCGGAGGGATAGCTCCGGCTGCCGCTGCGCCGTAGGGCTGAGGGGGCGTGAAGGCAGGCTGTCTTGGTGCTCCCTAGGGACTTCAGTCTCCGAGAGGGGACGGCGTGCCCCATGCCTGCCCCGCTCTGGCGTGGAGGAAGCCTCTTGCTCCGGAGGGGGGGCTTGCGAGGGTCCTCCTACTTTGTTGCGGATGAGCTGCTGTCCTCGGAGGGTGAAGCGGCCTCTGGTGTTGTGCTGGGACACGTTCTAACAGGGAGGGCTCTCCGGAGAGGCGTGTGAACTTCCATCCCTGGCTGCCTGGGTCCTCATGAGTTCCACGAGGACGTCCAGTTTCGCGTTGAGGGCTTGGAAGGCGTTGTCGCTGCCGTTGAGCGGCAGCCCTACCGTCGTGGGAGGAGGGGGCTGCAGCCCGGCCGCAGACGGAGGGGGCGGTCCGTCGGCGGGAGTGCGGGCACCAGAGGGGGGGTTTTGGGAGGCTTGTGAGGGGCCTTCCCCCGCCGCCACCGTGGCCTTTCCCCTGTCGCCGGCGGACCTCCTCCCTGTACTTCTTCTCACCATACTAGCTCTTTGGTCGTTTCCCACAGACGGCGCCAGATGAAGGGGCGTGATCTCGCGCTGGTCCTGAGCTGGGAGGATAATCACCGGATAGTGAACTGCAGAGAAAGGGAAACGAATCAGGGGGCCCAGGGATGGTTCTCTGGGGAAAACCCTCTGATGCTTAAGTCAGTAGAGCAATGGTGGAAGATATTGAGAGAGGTTTAAAGAGATGCGCGAGATTCCCCAACACCAAGATGGTGAAGTGGTTCCTGCTCAGGGAGTGTTAGGCCTGTATCAACCTTACCTGCTGCCGGAGGGAGTCCTTGGTTTATATAGCGAGCTCCCCCGAAGAGTCCCATAAGCTGAGGAGTTTTAGGCGGGAGTTACGTCCTCATCATGGGATCGTTACGTCCTCATCGTGAGCTCTTCATGACCTTGGGAGATCGTGGCACCCTTATCCCGCTGAGCTCCTACTCATAAAGGACTATCAACGGCTGCATGGATAAGTATTCGTCAGTTGATCCAAGCATGAGAAGTGCCAGCCCTGTCCGGGCGATGGGCGTAGCTCGGATGCAGTCAGATCGGAGTGGGCGCGGAGCGCCTACCCTTATCTCGGTGGGGAGATGGCTCGGGCGTGGGTCTTCCTCCGTTCTGTCGTTCGGGCCTTCCTAGCCTAAGGGCCGTCGAGGAAGGATGGGATCCCGAGTAATCTTTATTGGGCTTTTCTGCCGAAGTGGGCCCTAGAGGGCTGTCACTCAGATGAGCTGAGCCTCGTTCAGTCTTGATGGGCCTAGTTTGGCTGCTGTCACGCCCCGAGCGCGGAAGATACCCGGAGGTGCGCGACGAGTTTATATCAATCATGTCAATCAGAGTAGTAGTGTATTCGACACCAAAACAGAGATGCACAAAAGTAAAGATAACCCAATCCTTTATCTCATAATGGATAGACTATTACAAATCCAATACTCTATTCAATTAAAAAAGAAAAGTACATAGTTGACTCAAGAAAATAGGCAAAAGACTAGATGACACTTGGAAAAGCTCTAGCTCTTTCACTCTTGACTTTCCCCATCAGATTGACCTTCTTCGTCGGACTTACCTGAAAAGTAAGGGACAAACACGGAGTGAGCGAACGCTCAGTAGGAAATTATATCTCAAGCGCTAGCAAGGGGTTTAAATAATTACATCTTTCATGTATGTACTGTAGCTATGCATGCTCGTATAAAACGACAAGATAGAGAGAGAATTATCAATAAGACAGCAAGATGAGCTAGTCATGAGCTTTCAAGAAAAGATAACAAGATACTCAAGCAAGTACTTTTTAGCAAGTCATGTCAAGAACTTTGGCTATCATGTATCAAACAAGCAAGTAATTACCCTTTTTCGGGTCACGCAATTCATGTCATGTCAAGTACGAGTCAAGTACAAGATTTGTGTGGAATGTCCAATCAAGCTAGTCATGCACTCGGTATAATGCCAGATACCTTATCATTCAACTCCCATGGGCACAAGTACTTTCGGGTGCTCCTCCCAGGACCAGATCAGGCCCTAAATGCGCAGGCATTTATCATGTATTTTGACATCCACTCTTGTATATATATATAGCCAATATGGAATTTCAATAATTTAAGCTTGTAGACACGTAGGATAATTTTGAGAGAATGGAGTCCAAAAATACGACATGGGACATAGATAGGCGATAACAACGGTACAATCACGATGAACGATGAAACTAGGTGGAATTAGGTTTCCTTAACTCGGGTACCCTGACAATTGAGGTCCACATGAACAGTATATCAAAGGCAAGATACCCTCATTCTTATTATAGAATTGAGGTCCACAAGAACATCAACAAATGGCATGATATCATCATCCCATTAAGAATTCTCATGATATACTCTTTGCATATCATAAGGGCCGGTATACCATGTTTCTTTAGAGTGACATGGCATTCAATAGTGTAATGGGTTTTTAGGGTACAACCAGCTCAGTCGGCCTTGAGGGAATCCAAGGCTCGAGGAGTCTTACGGAGGTCTCTATGACTAACTCGCCAGTCCAAAGGAACGGAATGTCCAATGGAGAGCTTGTATGTCAATGAGAATTGAGGGTGATCGATAAAATATCATGAAACGTGGGACTATACTCACGGAGTGGAGATATAGTGCCGATATACATATATATAGATATACTGAAACCATCGGTTATCAGAAACAGGTAAAAATATTTTTACAGGAAAATAACGACTTAAGTAAAGTCACTACTCAAGCAATTAACACCTTCAGTAAGGGCGTTTATCTATTTTACATTTTTGAAAAATTTCAATATTCCAGTATTTTACCAAAAATGCGCCTTGGTGAAGGGCGTTTATTTACAATTTGACGACGCAATAAGTGGTCGTCCATTCTTTCCTTCTATTTTTGTAGTATATATATATTTTTCAGAATTTTCTCAAAACACGCCCTGGACAGGGGCGTTACTTTTTAATTCACGTCCTACACATGGGCGTTAGTCAAGTGATAGACGACCTATACAGGGTCGTGAATTCAAGAAATTTCAGGAAATAAAATTCCAAGAGACAAGAGACATGATCATGACAGAAAATTAGCAGGGATTCACGGGTCGAGTCATGCAATATATATTAGATTGGATATTTCATATCTATTGAATTTTTAAACGTGGATCAATTATTAATTACATGTGATTTTCATGAGATTAACGCCTACAGGGCAGGGCGTCAAATCTGTAATTGACGACCTGGTGCAGGTCGTTTCTTTAAAGTAGCGCCCTGGACACGGGCGTCTCTTGCAAAAATATTACAGAAACGTGTAGAAACCATCAGGAAACTTATATACATGACATGCATGATGTGTTACTATGAATTTAACTTGTTTGGGCTACGTTGCTTGAGAAAACCTACCTTGATGATGATAAGCTGACGGATGAACAGATGTAGGTTCTGAATGATACTCTGTTTTATAAACAGAGTCTTTTGAAGCTTTCGATCTTAATAGCAGCAGCAAGGGTAGTAAGAGGTTGCAGATGAAGAACCCACAATTCTTCAATCGATCGGTTTCACTTCTACAGGCAACCTGTAGAGGCAGAAGAAACGAAGAAGAAGATATTAAAATCTTCTTATACGTAACTGAAAGCGAGGGGAAAGAACTTACTTGTTCTTCGGAAGACAGAAGCTTTCAACCTGTAATCAGAAGTAGATGAAGAATCATCAGTATTCTTCACAAATTCGATAGACAGAGTAAAGAAAAAGAACATGCTGTTCTTTACGTACCTTAGAAGAGTCCGAACGCCAAATAGCGTTCCCGGTTCAAGCAGTAGGTTATTTATAGGATTTCTAGAATCCTAATAGAGTTAGTGTTTGATGGGAAGTAATACTTCCATATTAGAGTTATTACTACATTCGAACTCTTTCTCATAGTTATCAACTTACCCTGGATAGACTCCTGGGTCGAACGAAACTCGAACTGAATTAACGACCTAGGTCAGGGCGTCGAATTTAAATTGACGCCTTGTCAAGCGTCGTTTCTTGTTGAAACGCGTCCACGCAAGGGACGTTACGCTAACCTGCCCTTTTTATTTATTTTGGTCGTTTGAAATTTGACGCCTTAACTTGTGGGCGTCCTTTCTTAAAAACACGGCTTAGGTAAGGGCGTTTTCTTGTAAATTAGCTCCTTTTCTTGAGGCGTTATTTTCATCAGGGTTTAATTATTTTTATTCCAAGCTCTTTCGTTTATTTACTAAATCTTTTAATCTATTTTGATTTATTTATTCCTTTTAAATTTATCAGGGTTGCTACACCCTCCCTCACTTAAAAAGAATTTGGTCCCCAAATTCATAGCATATATTTACATATGGAGAGTGTAGAGTTCATACCTTCTAAAATAACTCTGGAAATTGTTTCCTCATAGCTTCCTCGGTCTCCCATGTAGCTTCATGTTCTGAATTCTTATTCCATTGTACTTTTAGCATGGGAATAACCTTATTCCTTAGGGTTCGTACTTCTCGATCTAGTATTCGTATGGGCTTCTGCTCATATGTGAAATCTTTCTGGATCACTAGGTCTCCATACTCAATAATATGTGATGGGTCATGTACATACTTCTTCAACATAGATATGTGGAACACATCATGTACTTCGGACAGTTGAGGTGGCAATGCGATGCGATAAGCAACCTCGCCAACTCTTTCTAGTATCTCAAAAGGTCCGATAAATCTTGGTGTAAGCTTGCCCTTAACACCAAATCTTCGTATTCCACGTCCAGGCGATATCTTGAGAAATACATGATCTCCAACTTGGAATTCAAGATCTCTTCTTCTTGTGTCAGCATAAGCCTTTTGTCTAGACTGAGCAACTTGCAGTCTTTCTTTGATCAATTGTATCTTCTCGGTAGTGTCCCTTACCATTTCCGAACCTAACAGTTGTTTCTCTCCAACTTCGTCCCAGCATAAGGGTGATCGGCAACTCCTTCTGTATAAAGCTTCGAAAGGTGCCATTTGTATACTTGCCTGGTAACTATTATTGTATGCAAATTCCACCAACAGCAAGTGATCATGCCAGCTTCCATCGAAATCCATGATGCAAGCTCTGAGCATATCTTCAACCACCTCATTAGTTCTCTCGGTCTGACCATCCGTTTGAGGATGAAAAGCTGTACTAAAGTTAAGCCTTGTTCCCAACGAATGTTGTAGTCCCTTCCAGAAATGAGAGGTAAAGCGAGGGTCTCTGTCAGACACGATTGAGACAGGTATACCATGCAATCTAACTATCTCCTTGATGTATAATGCAGCCAAAATATCAATTGACCATCGGCTTTTGATTGGCAAGAAATGCACCGATTTAGTCAATCGGTCAATGATAACTCATATTCCATCATGTCCTCCTTTTGACTTAGATAATCCCATGATGAAATCCATACCGATGTCTTCCCACTTCCATTTGGGAATATCCAGAGGATGTAGTTTTCCAGCAGGCTTTTGGTGTTCTGCCTTGACCTGTTGGCATGTGAGACAGCGTGATACGTAGTCCGCTATTTCTCTTTTCATGTTGGGCCACCAAAAATTTCTTTTTACATCTTGGTACATTTTGGTAGATCCTGGATGAATCGTATACCTTGACCTATGAGCTTCATCTAAGATCCTCTTCTTCAATTCTGGGCAGTCCGGTATACAAGTTCTATTCTTGAACATTAATCTTCCATCAGAAGCTAATTGGAAATCCGATTGTCCTTCTAATCTGCCCTTGATTTCTACTAATGTAGGATCATCATTCTGAAGTGCTTGTATTTCAGACAATAAATCTGACTGTATGCTTACATGAGATAATGTGACACATCTAGGGTCCGTGTCCATGCTTATATTGAGTTCAGAGAATTGTTCCAGCAATTTCCATTCTTGAATCAGACAATTGGCTAACAGTGCTCTCGGCTTTCGACTAAGGGCATCTGCTACATGATTACCCTTTCCGGGATGATATTGTATATTGAAGTCGAAGTCCTTGAGATATTCCAGCCATCGTCTTTGCCTCATATTTAGTTCCTTCTGTGAGAAAAGATATTTGAGACTCTTGTGATCGGAGTATACAGTAAACTGTACTCCATAAAGATAATGTCTCCATATTTTGAGTGCAAATACTACCGCGGCCAATTCTAAGTCATGGACGGGGTAGTTCTCTTCATGCTTCTTTAATTGACGAGAAGAGTAGGCTATAACCTTCCCTTGTTGCATTAGAACACACCCGAGGCCAATGCCAGAAGCATCAGTGTATACCTCGAACTTTTCTCCTTCAATTGGCAATGCTAAGATAGGAGCTGTAGTAAGATGATCCTTGAGAGTTTGGAAGCTTCTTTCACATTCCTCATCCCATTCATAACGGATCTCCTTGTGAGTTAACCTCGTAAGTGGCACGGCGATTTTTGAGAAATCCTTGATGAATCACCTGTAATAGCCGGCAAGACCTAAGAAACTTCGGATCTCGCTAGCATTGGTCGGTCTTTCCCAGTTCCTTACAGCTTCAACCTTTGATGGGTCTACAGACAAGCCATCCTTTGATATAACATGTCCGAGAAAAGTCACTTCTTCAAGCCAGAATTCACACTTGCTAAGTTTTGCATATAATTGGTTTGTCCTCAATATTTGTAATGCAATCCTCAAATGTTCCTCATGCTCTTCCTTGGTCTTGGAATAAATCAATATATCATCAATAAAGACCACCACGAATTGATCTAAATAAGGCCTGAATATACTATTCATTAACTGCATAAAGGTAGCAGGGGCATTCGTTAGTCCGAAAGGCATAACAATAAATTCATAATGGCCATACCTGCTTCTGAACGCAGTCTTATGAATGTCATCATCCTTGATTCTTAATTGATGATATCCCGACCTGAGATCAATCTTGGAAAAGTACTTGGATCCTGATATTTGATCAAATAATTCATCGATTCTCGACAGTGGATACTTGTTCTTGATAGTGAGATGATTCAACTGTCGATAGTCGATGCATAATCTCATGGATCCATCTTTCTTCTTTACAAATAGTACAGGCGCTCCCCACGGGGAAGTACTTGGTCTAATGAATCCTTTCTTAATGAGTTCCATCAATTGCTCCTTTAATTCCTTGAGTTCAGCAGGTGACATCCTATAAGGTGCCTTTGACACTGGACTAGCACCAGGGACTAAATCAATGGTGAAGGCCACTTCTCTTTGCGGGGGTAATCCCGGCAAATCTTCCAGAAACACGTCCGGAAATTCTTGCACTACTGGAATGTCTTCTAGCTTAATCTCCTTAGCTTCTTTAACTGTGACAAATGTGAGGAAAGATGCACATCCTTTCCTGATGAGCTTGCTAGCTCGGAGAGCTGAAATAATAGGGGATTTGTTCCGACTCTTGGGGCTAGTAAATATTAGTTCTGGAAATTCTTTGAATGTAACCTTACTATTGCGGCAATCAACCGTTGCCTGATACTTGGATAACCAATCTGCCCCTAGTATAACATCATACTCTTTCAGATCTAAACATATGAGATCAATAGGGAGATTTCTACCCTGAACCAATACTTCGCAGTTTTGGTAATGATGTGTAATATCAGTCTCATCATCCAGAGGAGTAGACAAAACTAACTTTATCCATTCCGGTTCTAGGAATAATGGGTCAGCAAACTTCTTAGAAACAATAGAATGCGATGCACCAGTATCAATTAAGACATAAGCATTCCTGGAACAAACTTTCAATGTACCTTCCACTAAGCCGCCTTCTTCTACTTGCTCGGTCTCCTTGATTGCATGAAGGCGAGCATTCTTGGTTACTGGGCGCTTTCCGTCAACGGCTTGATCGTTAAGTAATGGGCAATCGGGAATCCGATGCTCACGACTCCCACAACGGAGACATGCTCCTAGTTTCCTCCAGCATTCTTCTGCTCTATGACCCGCTTTATCACAATGTTTGCACACTGTATTTGGAGAGGTAGTGGTGATAGAGAAGGGCTTGGTCTTCTTGAACTTTTGCTCTTGCGAGGGAATACCTCCATTGCTAGGCCTCTTCTTGAAGTTGGGTTTAAAGGAACCCGAACCTGTAACTTGTTCCTTCTTATCCTTACCACGAATCCTATCAGACAGTTCCGTGGCATCTTCTAATAGTTGAGCTCGGCGTACTATCTCCGAGTAGACTTGAATGTCCATCGGCGCCAGTTGAGTAATAGCTTGGGGCCTGAGCCCATTAAGAAACCTCTTAGCTTTCATTTTCTCGGTGCTAACTAGATGCTTAGTATACCGAGACAATCTAGAGAATTGGGCCTCATACTAGGCCACTGACAATGATAGTTGTTTTAATGCGGCAAATTCTGCAGCCTTCTTTTCCTGAACTCGGTCCGAGAAATATTTCGCGTTGAAGTGTTCAACGAATTCTTCCCACGAAACTTGATCTTGATTTATAGTAGCCTCTATTGATTCCCACCAGCATCTAGCATCCCTTTCTAACTGAAAAGTAGCTAATAAGACTTTATCCTGATCCGTGCATTGCATAACACGGAAAATACGTTCTATCTCCCTAATCCAGTGTTCAGCGTCATCTGGATCAGTAGAACCCGTGAACTTGGGTGGGTTCATGTTCTTGAAACTCTGGTGGAGACTTCCTGCTCGTTGTCCACCTCCTTGTGCTACTTGTTGCAGCACTTGAGTCATGCCTTCAAGGGTACGCTGCATGTTGCGCCATTGAGCACGTTCGGCAGCCATTATCCTACAATTACAATAACTAGATTAATATGTGCTTGTATTTAAAGACTCATATACTATGTTAACTTTAACTCTTGGTTCTACCCAATCTCACTGGTTGAAGGTTAAAACTTATCCTTGGACTTGGATTTTCCTAGGAATTGAATACCCTAGGCTCTGATACCACAAAAACTGTTACGCCCCGAGCGCGGAAGATACCCGGAGGTGCGCGACGAGTTTATATCAATCATGTCAATCAGAGTAGTAGTGTATTCGACACCAAAACAGAGATGCGCAAAAGTAAAGATAACCCAATCCTTTATTTCATAATGGATAGACTATTACAAATCCAATACTCTATTCAATTAAAAAAGAAAAGTACATAGTTGACTCAAGAAAATAGGAAAAAGACTAGATGACACTTGGAAAAGCTCTAGCTCTTTCACTCTTGACTTTCCCCATCAGATTGACCTTCTTCGTCGGACTTACCTGAAAAGTAAGGGACAAACACGGAGTGAGCGAACGCTCAGTAGGAAATTATATCTCAAGCGCTAGCAAGGGGTTTAAATAATTACATCTTTCATGTATGTACTGTAGCTATGCATGCTCGTATAAAATGACAAGATAGAGAGAGAATTATCAATAAGACAGCAAGATGAGCTAGTCATGAGCTTTCAAGAAAAGATAACAAGATATTCAAGCAAGTACTTTTTAGCAAGTCATGTCAAGAACTTTGGCTATCATGTATCAAACAAGCAAGTAATTACCCTTTTTCGGGTCACGCAATTCATGTCATGTCAAGTACGAGTCAAGTACAAGATTTATGTGGAATGTCCAATCAAGCTAGTCATGCACTCGGTATAATGCCAGATACCTTATCATTTAACTCCCATGGGCACAAGTACTTTCGGGTGCTCCTCCCAGGACCAGATCGGCCCTAAATGCGCAGGCATTTATCATGTATTTTGACATCCACTCTTGTATATATATATAGCCAATATGGAATTTCAACAATTTAAGCTTGTAGACACGTATGATAACTTTGAGAGAATGGAGTCCAAAAATACGACATTGGACATAGATAGGCGATAACAACGGTACAATCATGATGAACGATGAAACTAGGTGGAATTAGGTTCCCTTAACTCGGGTACCCTGACAATTGAGGTCCACATGAACAGTATATCAAAGGCAATATACCCTCATTCTTATTATAGAATTGAGGTCCACAAGAACATCAACAAATGGCATGATATCATCATCCCATTAAGAATTCTCATGATATACTCTTTGCATATCATAAGGGCCGGTATACCATGTTTCTTTAGAGTGACATGGCATTCAATAGTGTAATGGGTTTTTAGGGTACAACCAGCTCAGTCGGCCTTGAGGGAATCCAAGGCTCGAGGAGTCTTACGGAGGTCTCTATGACTAACTCGCCAGTCCAAAGGAACGGAATGTCCAATGGAGAGCCTGTATGTCAATGAGAATTGAGGGTGATCGATAAAATATCATGAAACGTGGGACTATACTCACGGAGTGGAGATATAGTGCCGATATACATATATATAGATATACTGAAACCATCGGTTATCAGAAACAGGTAAAAACATTTTTACAGGAAAATAACGACTTAAGTAAAGTCACTACTCAAGCAATTAACACCTTCAGTAAGGGCGTTTATCTATTTTACATTTTTGAAAAATTTCAATATTCCAGTATTTTACCAAAAATGCGCCTTGGTGAAGGGCGTTTATTTACAATTTGACGACGCAATAAGTGGTCGTCCATTCTTTCCTTCTATTTTTGTAGTATATATATATTTTTCAGAATTTTCTCAAAACACGCCCTGGACAGGGGCGTTACTTTTTAATTCACGTCCTACACAGGGGCGTTAGTCAAGTGATAGACGACCTATACAGGGTCGTGAATTCAAGAAATTTCAGGAAATAAAATTCCAAGAGACAAGAGACATGATCATGACAGAAAATTAGCAGGGATTCACGGGTCGAGTCATGCAATATATATTAGATTGGATATTTCATATCTATTGAATTTTTAAACGTGGATCAATTATTAATTACATGTGATTTTCATGAGATTAACGCCTACAGGGCAGGGCGTCAAATCTGTAATTGACGACCTGGTGCAGGTCGTTTCTTTAAAGTAGCGCCCTGGACACGGGCGTCTCTTGCAAAAATATTACAGAAACGTGTAGAAACCATCAGGAAACTTATATACATGACATGCATGATGTGTTACTATGAATTTAACTTGTTTGGGCTACGTTGCTTGAAAAAACCTACCTTGATGATGATAAGCTGACGGATGAACAGATGTAGGTTCTGAATGATACTCTGTTTTATAAACAGAGTCTTTTGAAGCTTTCGATCTTAATAGCAGCAGCAAGGGTAGTAAGAGGTTGCAGATGAAGAACCCACAATTCTTCAATCGATCGGTTTCACTTCTACAGGCAACCTGTAGAGGCAGAAGAAACGAAGAAGAAGATATTAAAATCTTCTTATACGTAACCGAAAGCGAGGGGAAAGAACTTACTTGTTCTTCGGAAGACAGAAGCTTTCAACCTGTAATCAGAAGTAGATGAAGAATCATCAGTATTCTTCACAAATTCGATAGACAGAGTAAAGAAAAAGAACATGCTGTTCTTTACGTACCTTAGAAGAGTCCGAACGCCAAATAGCGTTCCCGGTTCAAGCAGTAGGTTATTTATAGGATTTCTAGAATCCTAATAGAGTTAGTGTTTGATGGGAAGTAATACTTCCATATTAGAGTTATTACTACATTCGAACTCTTTCTCATAGTTATCAACTTACCCTGGATAGACTCCTGGGTCGAACGAAACTCGAACTGAATTAACGACCTAGGTCAGGGCGTCGAATTTAAATTGACGCCTTGTCAAGCGTCGTTTCTTGTTGAAACGCGTCCACGCAAGGGACGTTACGCTAACCTGCCCTTTTTATTTATTTTGGTCATTTGAAATTTGACGCCTTAACTTGTGGGCGTCCTTTCTTAAAAACACGGCTTAGGTAAGGGCGTTTTCTTGTAAATTAGCGCCTTTTCTTGAGGCGTTATTTTCATCAGGGTTTAATTATTTTTATTCCAAGCTCTTTCGTTTATTTACTAAATCTTTTAATCTATTTTGATTTATTTATTCCTTTTAAATTTATCAGGGTTGCTACACTCTTGATTGGGCTACAGAAATCCCCCTCTTCACAGCGTTTACAACGCTTTCTGGGATGCCCACAGGTCGACCTCCTGCAATAGGCAGGTCGACACTACCCCTTTCAAACTTCAATGGACTGTTGGCTGTTGAACGGTGAGGTCGACTCTTCGGTGCAGGCAGGTCGACACCGCCGTTGTAGAATTTATCTTGTTGATCTGTGGGGTCGATGTAGCCAATGACCTGAGGTCGTGGCAGTGAAGCTGAGGTCGGTGCTTTGACTCCATGAGGTCGAGGCAGCCAATGAAGACTTGCTAATGAGGTCGACTTGGTGTTGAGGAAAG
Source organism: Amorphophallus konjac (assembly GCA_022559845.1). Taxonomy (NCBI): domain Eukaryota; kingdom Viridiplantae; phylum Streptophyta; class Magnoliopsida; order Alismatales; family Araceae; genus Amorphophallus; species Amorphophallus konjac. The sequence goes on along the minus strand of CM040123.1, from coordinate 142,757,314 downwards.
GTCGACCTATCCTTTATACAGTCTAGAGTTTCCAGCTTCTTTTGCCTATCTTTCTACCCATTTCTTCATGACCTGTGAACATACTCTTCATAACATTCTGCCCCATTGTGAAATATGCCTTGATTTTTGTGCAATCTCTTGCCTTGATTTTTGTGCACTTTCACCATGAGTGACTTTCAACCTTGGTTGGCTTGCTCCTTTTCATGAGGTCATTCTCATGCCTGTGTTGACCTAAACTGCATAACATTGACATCATTAAATGCAAGTCAGACTTATCAATGACTCATAGTTAGACATCATCAAAATAATAAAATCAAGCATGTTCCACACATGCCCAACATTCTCCCCCTTTTTGATGATGGCAACTATGAGTCATTATGAGTTCATGTCAAGAGGAAATACAATGATTGTAAGAAAAAAAAATTCTCCGCCCCCCTTTGACAATTCACTCCCCCTTTCACATCGTATAATTCACTCTTTAATTAATGACTCACATAATTATCTCCCCCTTTGATATCATCAAAAGAAAAGAGTTGAAGGAAATATATAGCACAGTGAGGAATGAAAATGAGTGAAGATAACTGTAAATGCAAGCAACTATCCTTTTCAGTATTCCAGAAAATGATGCGGAAATACATGCTAATGGTTGTACACTTATTAAAGTTGACAAAGTGAAGACAGTCGATACTGGAATGCCAATTGTTAGGACAGATACCAATAGTTAATGAGCAATTATGGTACAAGGTTGTGTCCCTTGGCTTGGCAAAAACAGATCACACAAATAGACATTAAATGTCATGATGACATAGCAAGGCAACCTGAACTGAGTCATGAGAGACAATTATATGCAAGACATTTAATCATGGCAATCATGATGCAGTACGAGAGAGATACAGCAGTCATAAAACTAATTTGGTTTTCAGGTTTTTCAAGTTTTTACTGGCTTTCTGGTTTTCAGATTTTTCAACTTTTTACTGATTTTTCTATTTTTCAGATTTTTTAAAGTTTTCTATGCAATGCGTGGAAATGAGAAATGCAGGCAACCAAGTGCATGGAGTCCAAAGCCAATTGCATTGAAAACATGATACCAAATGATGACATGGTAGATGCCAGATACCAATTGTTAAAAATGGTGATACTTTCATGGCAGCTTGAATGAATTATGCAGATTGGTCCAGATAATGCAGATGTCAAGGAGCATAAAAAAAACAACTTATCTTGAGAAAGGATGGAGGTTCTTTAATCTGAAACCAAGTTCATAAATGTAAAGTTATAGATTTTTCAGAATCTCCAGTTATAGAATCCTAATGATATAATCCTTATATTCAGATTGGTTTAATGCTAAGGAATTCTGAGCTTCTCAATAAAAACACATGAAAACATATGTATTCAAGATTAATAGAAGTGAATCAGAATTTCATACTAAAACCAAGTTAACCTCCTCTCAACTTACTCATTCAATTCCATTAGCCCCTTTGAAAATAACTACAACAAGTATTGAGGTTAAACATCTAGAAGTTTCTGATTTTATCCCTGAGTGCTACACATTCAAATTTTTCTTTTGAAATCATTGTAGGATACCAACTGTTATCATTTAACGAGCAGTCAAGTGTAGCATGCACCTTTTGACATGAGAGTGCACGTTGATTAGGCGCCGGCACGCTCAGTTACTCAGTGTAGCTCACCATCTTGCCTTAAACAGAACAGAGATAGCATGGCACTTCATGACGCTGTCCTCTCCACTTCTTTGGTGAAGGGACTCGGTTTCTCGGTGAATCCAATGCCATTGCTCTGCCTTAGAGCACTAAATTCAGCACACACCTTTTTACGTAAGGATATACGTTTATCAGACGCCAATATCCCTAGTTACTTAGTATGACTGATGCTCATTGCTTTCATTGTAGCCTCTTTTTGAAATCTTTAGATTTAACAAATGTTTAAAAACAATACTAGACTAAAGTTTCTCAATCAAAGATGCCTTTGTACTTAAAATAAACTTTGAGATGCAAGAAGGCATAACATGTCTGATGGGGACATCTCCCGCCACTTCATCTTTTCCAAGCCCCGATGATCGTCAATGGCGTATAGTCTTGATTCGCCACTTTATATTGAGTCATATGATGTATTTTTTATTTTCTTATGTGAGTCTTGTCATGTAATTTCCCTTTTTATTGAGTCGTGTGCCTAGGTTAGCAAGTTATTTACCTATGTTTAGAGTCAAATGGGCCTCTAATCCATCAATTGGGCCCATTGAACCACCCTTGGACATGCTTGGTCTTTGGTTTAAATGTCAAGGGTATTATGGTCATGTAGAATGTTGGGCTCCTATAAATAGGACCCCAACACCATTGTGTAAGGGAATGAAGAATTAGCATTTGAATTTCCAAAAATTGTGAGCCATAGGTGTGAAGCCTTGAGAGCCTTGGGTGAGAAGCCCTCTCTCTCCCCTCTCCTTCTCTCTCTAGGGGGCGAACCCCTCTTTCTCTCCTCTCCCCTCTCTCTCTTCCACCCCTTGCCACCTCAGCCCTCCACATCAGCCCAACCTTTCATCTTCCCTAAGTCATTCAATTCCCCCATCACTCCTACCAAATCCCAAGCACCTCTTCTCATTACAAGGCACCCATTCCTCTTCCCCAAGCACCCCTCCACCTTCCCTATGCAAATTTGAATCTCCCTCCACCTGCTAGATGCGCCCTCAACCCCTCCCCTTCCTCCCTTTTGCTTGGTTCGACCAAGCCTCTCTTCCCCATTCTCCCTTAGCCACCCCAAGACCTCCACCTCCCTCTCCAATCCTCCTTGGCTGCTAGCCCCTCACCACCATCGCCCCTCGCATACCCCTTGCACAAGACCCTCTCCAGCCCCATCTCCACCTTCCCCATATCCCCCTCCCACCTCTTAACCCTTCCCCAACATCACCACCCCCATATCCAATAACCCTCCACCAAGGAAACCTCCCCTTTCAACCATTTTCTACTAATCTGTGTGCAGCTGAAGGTCTGCTGAGTTCCAGCCTGTTGCAGCACCGAACACAGCTACATCGGAAGCTCCTAGAGGCACACACTATATTGATGGAAAGCCGTTCAAGTCAGCTTCGTAGGCGAGGTGATCCCGCCTCAATCCGAGTTCGGAGCTGTCCAGGAGGGTCATTCCCGTCAGGCCGCGCGTCCGGCATCCGGGTGGAGATCAAAACCACAGTGCAGAAGCTCCTACGGACACATCCGTATTCCTCTTGGTGCGCCATTTGACCGGGACAAGCAACTACCAGTCCTCTATCCAACGCAGCAAGCGGAGCATCGTTCGGAGTTCGGAGTTCCCCGTTCCATTATATCTTCCCCCGGTGCGTAGGTCAGTCCAGTCAGGGCCTGAACCGACACCCCTCCACTCAACGGGTTCTATCTCTCTACTCCCACCTCCTCTAGTATTATTTCTGGTTGCCGCTCGAAGAGGACCCTCCCACGGTCGTATCGATATAAGCTGCGTCACCTTCAGAGCTCATAGCTACTCGGAGAGAGGACATTTTCCATTGTCTTAGATTCTGGAATAAACAGAAGCTGAACCAATGAGTCCAGTTCAAAAGCCTTCTTCAGCCTCCGACGACCACGATAAATTCCCCAAAAATTCTGAAGCCTTCCTGGGCCAACCCAAGAAGTTTTGGTATTGGTCTTGCCCACTTCTGACTTCGGACGGAGTCGTGACTACTTCATCAGTGAACCCTATTCTGCCAAGTCTGAGCGAACAGAACTGCAGGCTCTCTTCTACTTCGACATTCCCCACCCCGCTTGGCCGGCTTAAAGCCCCTCCCTGCGGGAGATAGTGTTTGCTGTAATCCCACATCCCCCCACCCCTGTCCATCCCTCTTGCGTGAGTAGTTCATGTAATCATTTAAAGAGGAAGAAGCTTTACCGACACAGCGTGCGGGGAAACCACACTTCCCCGCTCGCCCACATCTCCGACCGGGGTCGGTTTCTTCAAACCGGCCAGATAATCTCTCAACCCTTGCTCATATTTTAGTGCTTGTTCAATTAATATCCATCAACGCTCCTTTGGAGTGTAAGAGAGCGCCCGGTCCTAAAAGCACCCTCGCTTTCGAGTGACCACCGTGGAGGGAGAGAGTGATCCGAGTCCCTTGTGGCACTCGGTCAGCCCATCACTTCGGGCTTCCATATCTTTGGGGGGGGGGGGAACACATTCATAACCTTGCTGGCCCTCTACCAGCAAGGTTCTAGTCCCACCACCCTCGACTCGACATCATCGAGTCACCCTTGGGTTGAGCGTGCGCATCGGTGAGCGACAATCTACGATAGTCTCTAATTTGCGAATTGTGCTTGTGATGAATAAGTCCGTGGGTTCTTTGTCTAGTTACTACATTCTATAGGTCATTTCACATCAATTGGTATCAAAGCAAGTTTTAGACTTATCTTTACTAAGTCTAATCCTAGGGCATTTGCATCGGTGTCATCCCCTTCCCCGGCCAAAACCATGTACCGTACCAATCAACCCGATGACTACCTCTTCATCGGACCGAGTTACCCCGTTTCGATGGGTCCCACAACCCTCACACATATAAGAAGTGGGAGACCTCCATGGATAGATACTTCCACCACTACTACATGTCCGAGGAAAGGAAGGTGCGCGTCGTCAAGGAGACCTCGGTCCCCTCGGCAAGACATAATGGAGAAACCTTGAGGGTCTAAGGAGAGTTAGGAGGTAAGATCCTATTCGCACATGGGAAGGCATGAAGACCGAGCTTAGAATAGTCTATGCATCCCGACCCACCCCCAGTGTATACGAAATAGCTCGAGATCTTGAGAGGATTGCTAGACTTGCTCCCCCTCTGCCATCTGACCCAAAAGTCTTGGCCCCACCATCCAACGTAGTCCCTCCCATGAAAGGATCCTCACCTAGACCAACTCGGGCCCACGCCCCACCCTCTCCCACTCTGGCAATTACCCTCCCAAGACTTAACCTTTCTCAGAAAGGAAAGAGCCCCATAGGAATAGACATGAGTGGAGCCACCTCGGATGATGCTAGCCACAAAATGGGGCACATCGCAAGTCAATGTCCCACTAAGAAGCAACCTACCATAGTGATTGAAACCTCCCCACCCCAAAGGGTTGAGAGTGTGATTGAGGTCCATGAAGCTTCCCTTGATTGGGAGGAAGAATATGAGGCACAATGCCAAGAGTCGGGACAAGAGAACCCAATTCTCCCCGTTGACGCTCCAATAGACCTATCTAGGTGCCTCCTCCTTCAAGCTTGCCAAGATGATCAAACTAGGATCCCTACCCACCCCTTCATGATAGTTGTTATCCTAGAGGGGTCCCTAATTGATTGGTTAAGGAAATGTCCAAACTTAGGAAGCCACAGTCCACTTTGCTCGCTTCCGGAGCACCACTCCCAAATAGTGCCCATTAACTCCTTCCACACCACATTCCAATCCTCCTATGAGGTGGAGAATTTGGATGATCTTATCAGAGGTCTAGAATGGCAACTTGAGCTGACTAGCATGTTGGCTTTGGAAATCGACCGACCTAAGGGGCTCAATCTCACTCACCTATGTGTCAGGTCAATCACCTCAGTCTACACTATGGGTTGCTACACTAGCGACCTCCTTTTACTTCTCCCTACACTCGAGGAACCCGACCTTATTCACAAGCTAGAACTTGTTATCTCGGGTAGGAAGTCGATCCATCCCCCTAAGGTCTATATCCCACCAACCTTTACACTTAGAGAGGATCTAACACATATTGGGGATCTTATGACTGGGCCAATCCAATCCGAGGATTTAGCTGAGATACACATTCCCAAAGTCCCAAGGTTCCATGATCCTTTTGACCCATTCCCTTGGGAACTCCAACACCAACATATCCCTGTTCCTTTCCTCACCATTACCTATGACCCATCCTTTGCTAAAGACCATTCCAAGTGGCCCAATCCAGTCCTTACCCATTGCTTCACCACCACCACATGCCTAGTAGGTCCCAAATCGATCCCTTGGAACAAGCCACACCCACCCCTAAACACAAAAGAGGCCAATGTACCAATCACACCCTTCACCCTCCCCATTGACAAGGTCCCAACCTACATGGGGGATTCTAGGAATTGAACTTTCTTAATCTGGGGGATTGATAACACCCCCTTCACCAAGGGTCTAACCATGCTTGACCCCTTCGATCCCTTCGCATGGAAATCCCCAAGACCATCATCCTTGTCCCATTTCCCCAAAGAACTCTCATGCCTTGCCCCTTGCCAAGTCCAATACGCCAAAGTTGGGCCAAGCCCCGCCTTGCCAACACCCACACTTTGGAAGGCTCGCCTCAACGTCATGATAAAGTTGCATGGTAGATCTACATTTGAGTATCCATATCCACCTATGATAGTTGAAAGGAAACACACACATGATAGGTCCGCATTGGGATGCCCCGGCCCCCCAATTTTCAAAACCCTTGATAGGAAGTCTAGACATGCCCGGCCTACTTTTGGTTGCCCAGGTCCACCCATCACCCCTATGAGGTCAGCATTCACAAAATTGCATGAAAACCTTCGCAAGCACATCAGCAAAAAAATAATGAGATTTACAAAAGATAGGTCGACCCTCACCGACGCCACCCAGAGTTCCGTGTTGGTGATTTTGTGATGGTGAGGATTGAGACGCTCTCCCTAGGAGCTATCTCGAAACTGAGGCCTCGTGGGGCTGGTCCCTTCCAGGTTCTGAGGCGCATTGGCACAGATGCTTATGAGTTAGACCTCCCCGAGGATTACGAAGCAAGTCCCACATTTAATGTGGCTGACCTAGTGCCATACAGGGGCCCCACAGTGGTACCGAGTGAGGATGTTGAGCCCGTTCCCTCCTTTGAGAGAGCACCCACCCTTGACAGAAAGCCACCAACCAGGAGAGACCAGCGTGAGCAGGTTGAGCGGATATTGGGTGAACGGGTCACTACCATCAGGAGCAAGGCGTATGAGTGCTACCTTGTTAGGTGAAAGGGCCGGCCTCCATCGGCAGATTCGTGGGAGGCCATACTGTAGCACTCTCAGAGCAGGGAGGACTCTTTCTCGACAGAGTCGAGTTCTCCGCACCCCGAGAGTATGATGGGGACATCTCCCGCCACTTCATCTTTTCCAGGCCCCGATGATCGAGCGCACCCAGGGCTTCCTTGAAGCCCGAATAAATCATCACCTAGGTGACTTGCATGCCCTCGCACAAATAAACCAAATAAGCGAATGAATAAATGAACAAACAAATAAACAAAAGAAGTATCCCAAAAGTGCATATGCAGCAGGTCGACACACATTCAGCAGAACCCAGTTATATGGAAGACTGAGGTTGACTCTGCAATTCCACGCGGTCGATGCACTTTCATTGATTGCAGCAATATGAAGAACAGAGGTCGACACACCTGAGAGTGAGGTCGACGCCCCTTCAAGGGAACCCAGCAATGGAGAAGGCTGAGGTTGACGCCTCTATGTGGTGAGGTCGACACCTCTACATAGGCTGTCAAGATCTAAGTGGGATTTCAACCTGTGGATAGCTAGGATCAAAAGCACTACACAAAATAAGAGATAACTTGCTTTGTGTGTGTGTGCTATGGTTATCAACCAGAGTGCGTGTGTATGTAAGCAAGGTGATCCTTGTTTGTTGAAGTATGCTCCCTAGTGCCTGTGTGCAAAGGTGCAACATGCAGCCAAAGGGACACAAGTACAGTGCAAAGAATAAATGGTGTGTATACAAGATAGCGCGATCCACAAAGCTTTAGTGTGCGATGGAGATAACCAAGATTACATACGTTGAAACACGCTCACCAACATGTGAATGGGGATAAAGAAGATGGAGCAATCACACAAGGTGCACAACCCACAACACATGAGTTTTTAAGGTGGTTCGGTTGCAAACCCGCAACCTACGTCCACCCCTCTCCAAACCCGGTGAGGCTTACCCTTGCAAACGCAAGAACCGTGGAGAACCTCTACAACACACGTAGACTCACAACTTGACACGAGGGAGACAGATCCCTCACCCTGATCTTGTATCCACAAGATCAGACCCACTACCAGCGATAGTGACTGGAGGAGCCCAAACCTCCCTTCTTCTGTAAACACAGAAGGACACGTGAGACAGCACCCTGCTACTCACAGGCACAGAGGATCAAATCCTCTCTTCCTCTGAAACCAGAGGGAACACAGAGAAGAACACTTCTCCCCTCCTCTGATCACTAAGAAGAAACACGGTCCCCAAAATAGGTGATCGGAACAACCAGATAAATCGAAACAAAAAACAAAGAGAAAACACTGCAAGTGCAATGGAGAAACAAGAACTAAAAAATATGAACACCAGCTGAAGCTATGAATCAAGATACGTAAGCTGGTGACTGCAGCTACAAGGTTAAATCCAAGGATCTATTTCTTCAAGCACCGGTAGACTGCAAGGCTGCTCTCTCTCAAGGCTTCTTCCTTTTTCTCTTCTCTCTTCCTTCTTTTCTTTTACAGCACTGGACTGAGGTCGACAGGTGCTTGGCTGCTCTCACTCCCTTCTTTTCTTTCTCACAGGTTTTCTTCTCGGATGCTCAAGGGCGTGGGTTTCTTCCAAGGTAGCAACTGTTGAGTACGGACTGAATAGATCTAGAGGGGGGGTGAATAGATCTAGCCCCCTTTTTTTTCAATTAATAAACCAAGGATCAACAATCGATTAGACCTTAAGCAAGCTATGGGTTGCAACGATAAAACTGATAGCTATAGCGACAGCAAGCAATAATAAGAGCACACACCACACGAAAAATCACAAGACAGGATTTTTAGGTGGTTCAGTCTCTTCCCGAGACTTACGTCCACCCCTTGCTCAACTTGAGCAAGGCTTCACTAAATGAGAACTTCTGATCTCACACAAACACCGCTGTCACACAGCTTGTTCCTGCTGACACACAGCTTGACTCCGCTGCCTCACAGCTTGACTCCGCTGCCTCACAGCTTGACTCCGCTGCCTCACAGCTTGACTCTTGATGTAATGAAAAGATAAATAGAAAAAGGTGTAACAAAGCTGAACATAGACTTTTGAAGCAGAGTAATTAAAGAGTTCAGCTTGGGACTCAATCACATAGGTAACAAGGCAAGACTCCCTGTAGGACTTCCAGCAGGATGCCTTCAGCTGCCTTGCTGCTGGAACTTGCAACGCCTTGAGCCAGGTCTTCTTTCTGCAGCACCGAAGAACACTTCTGTCTTCTGCTGCTTCTTGATTGCTGGAGAGCCACTCTTCCTTTTCTCTTTCAGAGTATCTTCGTGGGTGTCCTTTTCTTCTGCTCTATGTTTCACACCCCGCTCTCTATCTCTTCTCCTTTTTGCACCAGTTTTTATTAAGCACGAAGCTGTTTCCCGCGCAAGTGCAGAACCTGTTGGATTACTCGCTAAAAACAGGGAGAAGATTAAATAGAATCTTAGAAAAGATTTGACCGGTTCTTAGCAAGATTCTCTCCTTGAATCCCGTGCGGAATCTTATCATCTGAACCGCCCAACAACCTGCAACAACAATCTGCAGGTTTTAAGGAACCAAAACAGAATTCGGTTAGAGTTCGGTTCTGGACGCTATAACACCCGTGGTCGACCATGAGCTTGTCACTGGTCGACAAAGAACAATGTCCATACGACTGGTTCTTCAGGCTGATGCTCGTATCGCTCATTGTTGACAATAGCCCTGTCGCTGGTCGACAAGGGGCAATGTCCAGATGTATGGCAGTTCTGTCTGATGCTCTGTCTGTTCCGTGGTCGACAACGGGCAGCCCTTTGGTTGACCACCGAAGTCTGTACAGAGGAAAATTAACTGGTCGACCACCGAAGTCTGTACAAAGGAAAAGTAACTGGTTGACCACCGAAGTCTGTACAGAGGAAAGTCTGTACAGAGGAAAAGTCTGTACAGAGTTGGATTCGCTTGTATTGCTTCGTGGTCGACAACGGGCAGGGCTCTGGTCGACAACCAGAGCACGTACAGAGAAAACATAGCTTGAACTGTGTTTGGTTGGATTCGTTGGTCGACAATGACTACTACTCTGGTCGACAAGAAACCTTGACAACTTCCTCTGACTTGTTGACTTCATTAGAACTTCAGTATACCTGAAATTACTTGAACTATCAGATTTGCATTGAATTAGTTAACCACATCTTTTGTCATCATCAAATTATCATGAGTCCATTACTTTATATTGAAGGAGCAATTAAACATATCCTTTGTCATCATCAAAACTAAAGGGATGCACAACAGCAACAACTTCTTCTCTTGAGGAAGCTTCATATAAATAGGAAAGTCCAGGAAAAACTTCCCGCCAAAAAGACTTCCATCGGACCATCCAGCGGTGAATTTCCCTCTAAAGATTTCTTCCCTTGAAGCATGCACCGATGTGAGCTTGAGTGCTTTCCAAGGTAGCTCCCATGATTGGACAGTGGTAGGAGGAAAAAGGAACCACATCTTTCTTTAGACACTTTCCAGATCTTTATATTAAATGCCCTTTAGTCATGTGGTCTTCTCATTGGCTGGAGTTTACTTTATGTCTTGTTGAAGTCTGCTTGGACAAGAGTCACATGGGGTGACAACTAAAGGTGGCAGTGAGAGGTGACCTTTCCCAGCTATACTTTCTGACATAGCCATCTTCTAAAAAGGTGATTCATGTATGACAAGATGGCAGGGCAAAAAGTCAACCCTTGGAACTTGATCCAGACCTTGAAACCCACAATTTAGTGATTTGCGGTACCTATTTTTTCTCTCTGGATCTTCCATTGATTTGACAGAAAATTGGCTTGAAAGTCATCTTCGAGAATAGTGGTGTCGACCTGCTGAGAGCATGGTGTCGACACTGCTTCACAAGAATCCATCTTCAATGCTTTCTGGGACATCATGGTGTCGACCTCCTGAGACTGTGGTGTCGACACTTCTATGGGAAACATCATTTACAATGCTTTCTGGGACGCCCACAGGTCAACCTCCTGTAACAAGCAGGTCGACACTACCCCTTTCAGACTTCAATGCACTGTTGGCTGTTGAACGATGAGGTCGACTCTTCGGCGCAGGCAGGTCGACACCACCCTTGTAGAATTTGTCTTGTTGATCTGTGAGGTCGATGCTGCCAATGACCTGAGGTCGGGGTAGTGAAGCTGAGGTCGGTGATGTGACTCCTTGAGGTCGAGGAAGCCAATGAAGACTTGCTAATGAGGTCGACCTGGTGTTGAGGAAAGGTCGACCTATCCTTTATACAGTCTAGACTTTCCAACTTATTTTGCTTATCTTTCTGCCCATTTCTTAATGACCTGTGAACATACTCTTCATAACATTCTGCCCCTTTGTGAAATCTGCCTTGATTTTTATGCAACCTCTTGCCTTGATTTTTGTGCACTTGCACCTTGAGTGACTTTCATCCTTGGTTGGCTTGCTCCTTTTCATGAGGCCATTCTCATGCCTATGCTGACCTGAAATGCATAACGTTGACATCATTAAATGCAAGTCAGACTTATCAATGACTGATAGTTAGACATCATCAAAATAATAGAATCAAGCATGCTCCACACATGCCCAACATGGTTAAAAAGCATGATTTTGGGGTGAGCAACGGATCTTTCGTTTTAGTCGCATTTTTTGGGGTTTGAATGGCGGCTCTTGGTGGTCCAGGGGTTGGGGAATGGGTTCCCCATGTTTTCCCCATCACCTGGGGGTGATTGGGGCGTGGAATCGGACCCCTAGGTTGGGTCCAGAGGGTTCCCTGCCATTTTCGGTCGATCATGTGTCATTCATGCATGATGTTGGTTTTGATGATGTTTAATTATGATTCATTATTGTTCTATTCTTAACGATCAAACTATGATTACATTTGTATATTGATGATTTACATGTTGCAATGCTATAGAAAGTTTTTATGTGCGAAGATTTATTCTCATGAAGCCTCATGTTTTAAATCTTGATTCAATATGATTCTTTATCATCATGCTGCCATGTTCTTCATGAGACTTTCATAGTTAAAAAGGATTGGGAAGAACATCAAAGGGCAAGGAGCTATGCATTTGATGAAATTCAGTTGCAAAGATTGAGCAAAAATTCAAGAGAACTATAGGCTACGTCGACCCCACTGATGGTTGCGTCGACTCTTGCTCACAAAAAGAAGAAAAGCCCAGATAGATTCATAGCTGCATCGACCCCACCTCATGGATGCGTCGACTCCAGATGAACTCCCAAGGAAGGTTCAAGCCATCTTCAGCTGCGTCGACCTCGCCATTGAGCTGTGTTGACCTCATCAAGCTTCAGTTGAAGTTAGCCAGATGCCTATTGTTGAATGCGTCGACCCCATTCTTTCAGGGCATCGATGCTAGGCTGTCACAGAAATCGTAGTAAATGCGTTTCTCCAAGAATGCGTCGACGCACCACGCATGCTACGTAGACTCCATGAACGTCAGCTCACCAACAATTCAAGAATATGTGAAGATGCGTCGACTCCACTGCATCACTGTGTCGACACACCAGAAGCTTTCAAGCATAAATCTATCAAACCTGCAACACTGTCTGAGATTATCCAGAGGATAAAAAATACCAACATAAACATCCAAAAACACAATTTTTGAGGTCTGGAAAAGAATCCTAGGACAGAGATCCTGACTCTCCATTATAAGGATGTTAGTACACCTTCTTAGAGGTAGATTTGTCAGGATCAGATTTGGCAAAAGTGAGCTTTTGTGGTACTCTACCTTTTGGCCACAACTAATCTGGTTTCAGTCCAAGAAAGGTACCAAGGACAGAGGACTGTCCTTTTCTATCATGGGCCAATGAGGAAGAAGAACTGGCAGGGCTCCCTGTCCAAGAAGCATCATTTCTGCCCCAGTCAAACGAATACATATCTTGGAGGGAAAATAGCTTTGCCTCTGCTCTGCTACCATGTGAACAATCAGATTACAGAATCCAAGAAGGGCTGAAGAAAAGAAATATTCTACTTTCTATGGGCCAATCAAATTGTAGTCTGGGAATATTAGTTTTCTCCTGGTCTCGCATATTCGCTGGACCAATCAGTGAAGAGGTATATTTCAAAGAAGTGTTTTTGTACTCCAGCCAATCGTAGTGCAAGATCTTGGAGGGAAAAATCCTCCACCAACCTCTTCTATACATATGAATCTCTTTACATGAAGAGAGCTGCTACTGCCCTTGAAGAGAGCCAACGTCCCTTGAGCTTCCATGCAAGTAATCTGTGAAGAAAAGAAAAAGGGAGTGTGAGCAGCCCAGTAACTGGCCGACCCAGTCCAGTGCTGTAAAAGAAAAGAGAGAAGAAGAGAAGCCTTGAGAGAGAGCATCCCTACAGAAGATTGAGCAGAAGGACGACCCTTGATATGAGAGCAGCCAAGTTTTACAGCTTCATGATCTATATCTGAAGATATATCTATTTCTTCTATTTTCAGTTTGTGTTTCTAAAAGCAATCATTGATGTGTGTCCGGTGCTCTTGTTAGAGACCAGAGGTGTTTTGGCTGGTGTAACAGCCATGTGTGTCTTGGGGAGTTCTCCTCGTGTTTTTGCTACACTTGCAGCGTGTTCCTTTTCTTTCTTTGTGTGTGTGTGTGTGTGGGGTTCATCCCCGTTGCTGCATTTACAGCGTGAGGACTCTGTCTTCATGAGGAGCTTGCTCCTCGTGTGTGTGGGGTTCATCCCCGTGGGGCTTGTCCCTGTCTGTGGCCGGGTTTAGCAGCACGTGTGTGTGTGTGTGTGTGTGGGGCGTCGTCCGTGTGTGCCGCAATTTTACAGCATGAGGACTTTGTCCTCATGAGGAGCTTGCTCCTCGTGTGTGTGGGGATTCATCCCCGTGTGTGTTGAGGACTTCGTCCTCGTAAGGATTCGTCCTTGTGTAGTGAAGCCTCACCGGCTTGGTGAGGGGTGGACGTAGGTCTGCAGGTTTACAGACTGAACCACATTAAAAACACTCTGTCCAGTGGTTTGTGCTTGTGCGTTTGATCCATTTCTTCTACCTCCATTCACAGGAACTTATGTTGTCACGCCCCGAGACATATGTACAACAGAAGTAATATCGAGGAACGTGAACAATCGGTAATACGTATCAAGCTAGCAATATAATCAGAGCACAATAAACATCCACAAAAATATGGAGTACACAATATTTGACAAAAAATCTAACTTTTATTGATAATAATGATCCATAATTACATAAAGTTGACTCATGGTCTACAAGACTCAAGAAAAATAAAAATTACATAGTAAGACTCAAGAAAGTAAAAATTACATCATGACTCTAGACTACTTAAATACACTTGACATTCTAAGTCTTCTCTCGACCATCAGTTATCACTCTCAGACCCGTTGCTAGAATACTCCGAATCCTATTCACTTGAACTTTTTGAAAAGATTGAAAAAGTAGGGAATGAGCACACTTGCCTAGTAGGTATCTTCGCATCAATATGGAGGCATGCTTAAAGTAATTACATTTTCTCTCTAGTGAATAAGGTAAAAGAAAATGTGACAAAACGCTCGAACAAAATCCAAGTAACAAGATAGGAATTATAGAGATATGACGAATATGAATGGACAATCGAGCATGATTAAGCAAGATTCATAAGGTAAAATGGCCTTTTATTAACAAGAATGTACTTCATAACCATAAAGGCTATGCACTAGAAAGTCATGAACAAAAAAGTACTAGCAAGCATGTAAATTATCACAAGTTGCCACATGGTTTTCACTCATCTATAAAAAAAGTACTCCTGGCGTAATGCGACGCCTGTACTCATCGTACCCTATGGTTTTCAGAACGTTTCGACTATCTGTCGAGAGGGCTAGTGTGGAGCCCTTGGACACTGTCAGCGCCCGCTCTTGCATATTCAAGTTATAGATCAAGCTACTTCCATGAGAATATAGTAAAGTTACGGCCAATAATGTTCAATTCAACAATAGTTTCATGAGAATGTAACCAAGGTGGAGAACACATAATAAGATATCATAAGAATTCCAAAGATGACTTAAGACTAGGTTGTGCTACGGAAAGAATCCGGCAGCATAACAGCATATTCTTTAACTTCCATATTTCATTAGATAGTTTAGGAACAAAGTGTTAGGTTATAGATAATCAAAAGACCATCTAGGATTTAAAGGAAAATCAACCCTAGGGTCAAACCTTGGGTTAAGAACACTTGTGACAAAAACGGTCATGCCAGGGCCGTCTCTTGAATTGGCGGTCAAATCTAGGCCGCTTCTATGATATAGCGGTCAAGTCAGGACCATTTCATGAGGATATAGCGGTCAGGGAAAGGCCGCTAAATGACATTTGCGGTCTCCTAGATTTCCGCTAAATCTAGAATACAGAAAATGCCAGTAAAGTGCTTTTTAGATAATTGAGTTTTAAGGGTACAACCAGCTTGGCGTCCTAGTGGGAATCTCAGGCTCGCGGAGGCTTACGGAGGCCTTGAAACAAGATCACCTAGTACGGTGGAAGGAATATCTAATAGAGAAGATCACAAGTCCAAGTGGTGTGCTTATAAGTGTAAAAGTGTATCTAATGGCCACGCACCGGGGTACGCATCATGTACTTAAGAAAAGACTATAGCTGAGAATGGATCGTGGTAAAACAGCGATCAAAACATCACTTAAACAAGCCCGTGAAGCATATAGAATTAACTTTAATACAAATTATAAGGGTTTTGGCATGAAAATAGCATAAGTTTAAAATAGTTATTTAAAACATGAAAGACATGAAACCTAACATGTTTAGTGCACAATATAACTAAGTTCATAAATGTACAGTCACAACTAGGAATAAGGCCTAATTACCAAGGCTTAACATATGCATAATAGGGTCAATTTGCAATATGTTTGGAGTTAACAGGTTGTAGAGAACAGAAAGAGAATAGCGGTCAGGTGAGGCCCGCATACAGGCGCTTAGCGGTCTATCGCATGGCCGCTAAAGGATTACGGCGGTCATAGGGAGAACGTTTCTTTCCTATAACAGACAAACATAAAATAGGACGTGTAAGGCCTATCCTAAGGAAACAAATGCATGTAAACATGCTACAATAATAATCTAGTCATGGGGATGCATGGGTTTGCATGAAGTAAGCCAAAATTATCAATTTCTTATTAAGGGTAGGATTCATGCATGCTGTGATAACCTAGTTGCGCAGTGATAGAAAAACGTAAAATACTCCATGTATACTCAATGAAAATAGGAGAAAACAGAGGGCTTTTACTCCTGACATATTATTCTAGCCATCCACGAGATAACCTACCTCTGTGACAAGCTTTAAACTTCAAATTTCTAACTGGAAGATCGCTTAGGTTCCTACACGTCCTATGCCAAACCAGCAACTTCTCGCCCCTCTATCTTCTGATTCTCTTGACCTATATTCGAGAAAATTGGAGGGTAGGTAGAACATAGAAAGGGAAACAAAAAGTTCTAAAGACACTACATAAACTAACCTCGTTTAGGGCTTCTAATCTCTGATCTTCACTAGACCGGTGCAATAGTTCCTGTGCAGTCTGTAGCAAACCAGCAACTTGCAAATGCCCTAATTCTTCAACGGCTGGGTCTTCAAGCACGAAAATTGGAGGGGAGTTAGACAAAACTAAGGAGAACAAATTATTATAAAGGATTAACTTGAGAAGATGTCTCCTTACCTTCAAAATACGTGATCCAACATTAGGGTTCGCATAGGTCGAAGTTAGGGTTTACTTATTATTGTGTCTCTCCAAGTGATTTTGATGATAACAAAACCTTGGACTTAATTTTCGTCTCGTGCCGTGTCAAAGTGATCAAGAGCAAGCATTGAACGTGTTTAAGGCCATTTTGTGTAATGACAAGTGCTCAAATGTGTTGAGCCTTCCAAATGCATAAACATAGCTAAATCAAACCCAAAAATGAATGGATTATATGATGACATAAGGCTCTTGTCATGTGGATATGTTTCATTGGGCTAACAATCCATTTTTGTAGGTTTTTCAGAGTTCGGTCAACCAATGAGCATGATTCGGTCGACCAATCTTTCCAGGGATCAGAACTCTATAAAAGTTACAGAGTTCGGTCGACCGGTTGAGGATTTCGGTCGATCAAAATTCCCAGGGATAAAATTTACAGGTTTCTCAAGTTTGGTCGACCGACCGGAGAATTCGGTCGACCGAACCCCTCGAGGCAGCAATTGTTGACTTTTAATTCTTCAACGTGGGAAGCCATTTCCTTTGGTTTCTTTAATCCTAAAGTCACTAGACATGCCATAATTTGTGGATATGTGTTTTGGCATGTCCCTTGACCGCCCAAGTTGTATAAATACATCTCTTCGGGGCAAGAAACCCTAATTACTCAAAGGGAAATCAAGGGGGCTACCAAGGGAGGAAGAGGGCTACTGCAACACCTCCGTGAACAGTGTTTCGTCCAGGGATTCTTCATCCATCTCCAACCCTTTTAAGATCAATCTGAAGCCAATCAACCTCAAATCAATTAGAGAATGAAGCTTCATAAAAATCATGCACCATCTACTCAGGGGGAGCCGAAATCAGAAGTTTTTCATTTGTGTTTCTTCTTCCATATTTCCCGAGTTTCAAGTGTGTGCTATTTGTAATCTTTAAGCATTCGTGTGTGTGTGGATATACCCAGATCTGTGTGTGAGTGTCTTGTTTCCTTCAGATTCGTGTGTGCTTCAGTGCGTTTGCACCTTCGTGTGAGTTCCTATCTCCTTACAAGTGTGTGTGTGTTCTGATCTTGTAATTCTTTACAAGATAGTGTGTGAATCCTCACAATTTGTGTGGGGTGGGCGTAGGTTTCCGTCGTTGCATCTGAACTAGCTTAAAATCAATGTCTATTGTGTGGTTTGGTTCTTTTCATCTACCCCCATTCTATGTGATTGATATTGCATATTATCTCTTCCGCGTTTGATCTCTTAGATCTAGCATAATCGATCATTTCAGTGATAGATCCTTGGTATATCAAAAGGTGGGTTTAAATTGACAAGGCCAATCTTGTCAGGGAGATAACACCTTGCGTGAGTAGAATATTCAGATTCATACCTCTGCCACAGTACCAAGGATCTGCTGTGTGCGATTGATTTTGTTAGATCTAATAGTTTCTATAATAGATCTGAACTTCCTTGTTGCTATTCATTACATTTGTTTAAATCGGCTAAGGTTTTCTTAAAATTCTTAATCACCCAATTCACCCCCCTCTTGGGTGTCATTGATCGCGGGATTTCAATTGGTATCAGAGCTAAGGCTCTATATTTTTCAGATCTAACGATCTAGAGTCAGATCCAGATCAATGGCCAATAAGGGGATGATGCCTGAGGGTCACTCCATCCACCGTCCTCCATACTTCGATGGGTCGAATTACTCCTATTGGAAAAATAGAATGCATATTTTTTTTAGAGCCCACGGGTACTAGATCTGGAGGGTGGTGGACAAGCGCCCACATGAGCTTTCCAAGGATAAAGACAAATGGACTCATGAGGATATTAAAAAATCCACAGTGAATTTTAATGCTATGAACATTATGCAATGTGCTATTCATCCTAACGAGTTTTCTCGTGTATCCATGTGCAGTTCAGCAAAGGAGATGTGGGACAAGCTGCGGCTAATCTATGAAGGAACCTCCGAGGTCAAGGAGACCAAAGCCAACCTACTCGTTAGAGATTACGAGCTATTAAAAATGAAACCCGAAGAAACTATCTCTGAGATGTTCGCAAGACTGACTGAGATCACTAATGGTCTCAAGAGTGTTGGAAAGGAATACACCAACTCCAAGCTCGTGAGGAAGGTGTTAAGATCTCTTTCACATGCCTGGCATACAAAAGCCACAGTCATTGAGGTTTCGAAGAATCTTTCCACACTCTCCTTGGATGAGCTCATAGGGTCACTCATGACCTATGAGATAAACATGAAAAGAACTGCGGAGGAGGAATCCAAGAAGAAGAAAATCGTGGCCTTGAAAGCCAATCAGTCTTATGACGACTCCCAATAAGAGGAGTCCAGTGAAGGGAGTAATGAAGAAGAAGACTTGGCTATGTTGACCCACCAAGTGAAGAAATTTCTAAGAAAGAAGAATTTTCAAGGAAATTTCAGAAAGGGGCAAAGGAAGCCCGTTCAAACCAAGGGCGAGCCGAGCAAGCCTAACAATGTTATTTGCTATGAGTGCAAGAAGCCCGGGCACATGAGAGGAGAGTGCCCAGATCTGAAAAGAAAGTTCAAGAAAGAAAAATTCAGAAAGTCAATAGCCATGGTTGCCACATGGAGCGATGGAGAGGATGAATAGTCTGAAGAGGAGCTGCAAGAGCTCGTAGAAAGCTTGTGCCTTATGGCACACGAAGATGATTCAACTAAGGTAAAGTGTGGCCCTGACTTTATCTCAAATGAACAATGGGAATCCGAGTATGAAAAGTTATATGTGAAATATAAGAAAATCAGATCGAAAATAAATCCCTCAAGAAAAAGATCGAAGATCTCACACATGAGGATTCTTCTGTTAAGTTTGAAAAACTTCAGCAAGAATAGTTTGAACTAACAGAAGAAAAAGAAATTTTATCTCAAATAATTTCAGATATTGAAAAATCCAAAGAGGAATTATCATGCAAGATATCTGAAATAGAAAAAATTTCTGAGAACTTGAAAAGTGAAAAAGAAGTTCTGATATTCATAATTTCAGAACTTGAAAAGAAAAATGGGAGTTTAACTAAGGAAGTGACTGACTTGCAGTCCACTTTAGCTAGGTTTGTTAAAGGCAACAAAACCTAGACAATATGTTGGGAGTGAAGGTTAACTTCCAGAAAGAAGGTTTGGGGTATATTCCCCAAAACAAAAAATCTTCTGAGCACAAGATCACAACTTCCTTTGTTCGTGAAAAAGAAAATAACTGTGCATCATGTTCACACTCTAAGCCAAAACATGCCCAATCTAAACCACGCCAATTCCAAAGGAGGTTCTCAAATGTTAATTGCTTTCACTGTGGTAGATTTGATCATGTTGTTGCTAATTATTGGTTCAAACTTAATTCACAAAGAAATCATGCTTCTTGGATCAAGAAAAGATATGCACAGAATTGGACTAACACTCACAGACCCAAATTAGTTTGGGTACCAAAAATAATTGCATGAGAATGTTGTATCTTGCAGATATGCCTTGAAGCCAGTGGGAGAAAATGGTACCTAGACAGCGATTGCTCAAGGCATATGATAGGGGACAAGAAGGTGTTCTCTACGCTGCAAGACAAGGATGGAGGCTTAGTTGCCTTTGGAGGAAAAGATAAAGGTAAAATCATTGGGATCGGCAACATAGGTAAGAATTCTAAAACTCTTATCGAGAATGTACTTTTAGTAAAGGGCTTAAATCACAATATTTTAAGCATAAGCCAACTGTGTGACAAGGGTTTTAAAATTGTTTTTGATGAAACTCATTGCCTTGTCATGAATAAAATCACAAATGAAATAAAATTTATTGGAAAAAGGAATAATAATGTATATACCATTGATCTTGATGATGTTTCCCATGATGATGTGTGCTTGGTAGCAAACAATCATGATAATGCTTGGTTATGACACTGAAGATTAGGTCATGCTAGTTTTGGAGTAATCTCCAAATTATCTAGACATGACTTGGTGAATGGACTGCCAAAGTTAAAATTTGAAAGTGATAAAACTTGGGAGGCTTGCACAAAAGGCAAGCAAACACACATCTCTTTCAAAAATAAGAATATTGTTTCTACCGCTCGACCTCTAGAATTGTTGCACCTTGATCTCTTTGGTCCGACTAGGACATCCAGCCTAGGAGGAAAATCTTATGGTTTATAATTGTTGATGATTACTCCAGATTCACATGGGTATTATTTCTAACAAATAAAAATGATGCCATGATGGAGTTTCAAGTATTTTGCAGAAAAATCTAGAATGATAGAGGTTATCTCATCACCATAATTTGACGTGATCATGGTGGTGAGTTTGAAAACTATGACTTCAGTAGTTTTTGCAAAGAGCAGGGATACAGACATAACTTCTCATCACCAAGGACGCCTCAACAAAATGGAGTAGTGAAGAGAAAAAATAGGACCTTGATTGACATGGCATTGACCATGTTAAGTGAGAACTTTCTATCAAAATATTTATGGGCTGAGGCGGTAAGTACGGCATGCTAGATCATCAACAGGGCAATGGTAAGGCCCATTTTGAAGAAAACACCATATGAGCTCTATAAGGGTAAGAAACCAAACATTTCATATCTCAAACCTTTTGGATGCCCTTGCTATATTCTGAACAATGGTAAGTCAAGCCTATGTAAGTTTGATGAAAAGAGTGATAAAGGAATCTTTCTAGGTTATGCATTGAATTCTAGAGCTTACAGATTGTTTAATAAAAGGAGCTTGGTTGTTGAAGAAAGTCCTCATGTTATTTTTGATGAATCTGAATAAAAAATGACGAATCAACCTATTCCAATCTTGGATGCAGATGAAGCTCCCAGAAATCCAACTGATGCTGGATCATCTAAAGCTAAGGATGAACCAACGGAAGGAACTTCCAGCAAGGGTGAAAAGGATGAAGATCCGTCAATTGAAACACTTCAAGAACAACAATTGCAGCATCCCGACTTGCCTAGTTCCTCCACATTCTTGAAAGGTCACCCCACTGAAAACATTATCGGTAATCCTAAAGATGGGGTAAGAACTAGATCGTCACTAAGGCAAGTGGAAGAAGAGGATTTGATGGTCTTAATCTCTCAAGAGGAGCCTAAGGATGTACTGGAAGCTCTGCAAAATGAATCCTGGATCCAAGCTATGCATGAAGAGCTGCACTAGTTTGAAAGAAACGAGGTGTGGACTCTTGTGCTGCGTCCTAAGAATCAACCCATAATAGGAACCCGTTGGGTTTTCAGAAATAAGTTGAATGACACGGGAGAGATTGTTAGGAATAAGGCCCGACTTGTAGTCAAAGGGCATAGCCAGAAAATGGGTATTGATTTTGATGAGTCATTTGCCCCGATTGCTAGATTAGAAGCAGTCCGGATTCTTTTGTCCTATGCTTGCTCATCGAACTTCAAATTATTCCAAATAGATGTTAAATCTACTTTGTGAAATGAGTACATCAAAGAGGATGTTTTTGTAGAACAACCTCCAGATTTTGAAGACTCAAAACATCCAAAGCATGTGTACAATTTGCAGAAGGCCTTGTACGGATTGAAGCAAGCTCAAAGGGCATGGTATGAAAGGCTCACCTCATTCCTGATTAAAAATGGGTTCAAAAGAGGTAAGGTTGACCAAACACTCTTCACGAGAAAATTAGGTAAAGACATACTAGTAGTTCAAGTCTATGTTGATGACATAATCTTTGGAGCTACTGATAATGCCTTATGTGATGAGTTTGCATAGATAATACAGGGCGAATTTGAGATGAGTCTAATGGGAGAACTAACATTTTTTCTTGGGTTGCAGGTGAAGCAAATGTCTGAAGGCATTTTCATAAATCAAGTTAAGTACACTTTGGAGCTATTAAAGAAATACGGGATGGCAGAAGCAAAACCCATGTCAACTCCGATGGCCACAACCACGAAGTTAGACAAAGATGAAAATGGTAAAACAGTAGATCCCACACTGTTTCGAGGTATGATCGGATCACTACTGTACTTAACAGCATGCCGTCCTGACATTGAATACAGTGTATGTATATTTGCTCATTTTTAGTCATGTCCTAAAGAATCTCATTTGCTGGCTGTTAAACGGATTTTTTGATATTTAATTGGCACAGTAGACTTAGGCTTGTGATTTTTGATCGGTAGTACATTTGATTTAATTGCATATACTGATGCAGATTACACTGGATGTATTGTTGATCGCAAAAGTACTAGTGGGTACTGTCAATTTCTTGGTGGGTGCCTAGTTTCATGGGCCTCCAAGAAACAACATTCAGTAGCTCTCTCAACGACCGATGCTGAATATGTAGCCGCCAGAAGTTGTGGAGCCCAAGTACTTTGGATCAAAAATCAAGTGCTTGATTTCAATGTTGAAGTGTATTCAGTTCCAATCTTGTGTGATAATACAAGTGCCATCAATTTATCCAAAAATCCAATTCAACACTCCAGGACTAAACACATTGATATTCACCATCATTTTTTGAGAGATCATGTAGGCAAGGGGGATTTTGACTTAAAATTTGTTGACACACATAATCAATTGGCAGACATCTTCACAAAAGCCTTAAACTAGGAACAATTCAATAAAATCAGAAGAGAACTTGGCATGTGCAAGGGTGAGAGCATACATACCTAGGTCTGCACTAGGATGAGTGTTGCATTTACATAAAAAGTCAGAAGCATGAAGGGTAGATTGCGTGAAATGCATGCATACGTTGTGTGTATTTTTATTTTTGTGCATGATATCACCTTATATGTGTGATTGTATATATATATATATATATATATATATATATACATCCTTCCTTGAAATATTTCTAAGACCAAATACTCCTTGATAAATAAATGTGGAATAGTGACCTGAGGATTCTAGGCGGTCATTGAGGGGGAGGTTCAGAAAAATTCCTTAAGTCAATTCGTGTCAGAGGTCAATCTCACTCCATTTCCTCCCAAAGCAAAAAAAAAAAAAATTAAAAAAGGAAGAGATGAAAAAGAAAAGGCAAGCAGAAAATGGAAATGAAACAAAAAAAGGGGTATGATGGAATTCAAAAACAAAAAGGGGGAGGCATGGTGGAGTTCAAATCAAAAAAAGGGGGGGGGGGTCGACCAATTCGGTTGACCGACCGACCTCCGCCGGTCGACCGAAACCGGCGAACCGGGCCGGCCGACCCACGTCCGAACCCTCTTTTAAGAGGGTTCTTACCTTCATTTTTTCATTCCTTCTTTCTCCCAACTTCCTCCTAACATCTCCACAAACCCTAGAACACTCCACCTCTCCATTTCACACCCAAAAACCCCCTCTTTCTTCCATCCGCACAAGAACCAGCCAGTTCGTCAACATTTCGGAAGAAATCTCCGGAGTGGCCTGTGCGGCTCCAACTCTCCATCTTCGGCTTCCAGGTTGTGGGGAAATTTTGTCCACCACTGTTGGTGTGTCCATCTGTGTCTCTCTACTGCTAGGGAAGAGATCGGTCCATTCAAGGGTTTTTACAACGAATTTCTTGTCTAGATGGCGTCTAGAAGAAGCTTTCGGCGTCTCGCCCAGGGGGAGTCTAGCACCAAGATAAATTAGGGCGAAGCCCCTCCACCACAGTGGGCATTTCCATCGGCCTCCACGGGCGCCGCTGATACGGCCACGGCCCATTCTCGACCCTCGTCTGGTAGACTTCGACGAGATGCATGAGTTCTTTTCGAATTTGAGTGCTATTTTTGAAGTTCAGATTGGTTGGATAGATTTTATGACAAGGTACACCAAATACTATCCCAACCTTGTTCAACAATTCTATGGCAATCTCACTATGAGAAATGAGCTTTTGTCTACTGTGGTCAAAGGAGTTCAGATTCAAATTGATTCAGATTTATTTGCACGGGCTCTAGGAGTTTCGGCTAGGGGTGCCGACATGGTTTTTGGTCATGGCCTTATTGAGGACACTTTTATCCTCATGACATGTAGCGAATATGTGCATGGAGTCAGCAATCTCATCACGCTGAATTCCAATTATTTCCCTCCACTGTAACGTATTTTGCATCACATGTTTTCTACCATTATCTACCCAAAAGCAGGAAGCCGTAATGAGGTCACAGAAGTACAAAGATTTCTATTTTATCATGTGATAACTGGATTGACTATCAATATGGGTCGTCTTATGACGGAATTAATTGGTTCATGCTGTACACAAAGGGGAATATCTCTGCCCTATGCATCCCAACTGACATGAGTATTTATTCATGCTGGAATTCAATTGGCTGATGACGTATTTATTGAAGTGCGACAGTGTGATGTGTATAACAAACACAAGATGTCCACAGATTTTGGATGTTATTGGGGTCCGGATGGAGAGCTGAGAAGAGATGTGATGTGACACGAGGTCGAGGAAGGACTTCAAACTGTCAGCCAGAGAGTAGGAAGGTGAGGTGACTAGAGAAGAACGGAGGAGCTCAGCCGGGGCCTTACACCCATCCCCATCTCAGGGACGACGCAGTCGCGCTCTTCAATTCTTCTCTGCGATGATGGCGGTTGCAGGCGTTGCAGTTGGCACGGTGGTGGTGGTGGTGGTGATGGACGACGATGGCGGTTGAACAGTAAAGGAGGAAGATCCTGGAGCTTCGATGGGGCTTCACACCCGTCCACTTCTCGAAGATGATGCACCGGAGCTTCACAGACGACCTCTATGGCGGGGCGAAGTGGGGTTGGGCCTCTCACCCGGGGTTCCAAAAATTAAAGAACACACAAGCCATGGCTAAAATTCATACTATTTCATTGCATTCTATATTATCTCCATCGTGGGTTTACATTTGTTTAAATAGAAAACATGGGGAGGGGAATGGGCACCTTGGAATACCAAGAGCCATGGTTCCTACAAGGAGTACCTAATAAATGCACATAAGTGCAACCATTATATATATGTATCTATGACAAAATAACTAAAGACCACCTAGGAAACTCAAGAGGCTTGGGTTCCTACGTGGGTTCTCATAAATGCACATAAGTGCAACCATTATATATATGTATCTATGACAAAATAACTAAAGACCACCTAGGAAACTCAAGAGGCTTGCGTTCCTACGTGGGTTCCTAAGTTTATATATTTATATATATATTACTAATGACAAAAGAAAACACTACATATGAGGCCCACTCTATATGTGGCCCAATAAACAAAAGACAACTTAGACATAAATTTATATTTGATAGTTTTGCCGATGCCGCTTGACGATCCCGTCAAACCCCTCCGCTTGGAGGAGGTTCGACCTCGAACCTCGTAGCTCAGGATCCCGGTCTAATGGAATAGCACGGTTCCCTAAGCTCTGATATCATTTGATGTGACACGAGGGCGAGGAAGGACTTCAAACTGTCAGCCGGAGAGCAGGAAGGTGAGGTGACTAGAGAAGAACGGAGGAGCTTGGCCGGGGCCTCACACCCATCCCCATCTCAGGGACGACGCAGTCACGCTGTTGAATTCTTCTCTGCGGTGATGGCGGTTGCAGGCGTTGCAGTTGGCACGGCGGTGGTGGTGGTGGTGATGGACGACGATGGCAGTTGAACGGTGAAAGAGGAAGATCGTGGAGCTTCGATGGGGCTTCACACCCGTCCTCTTCTCGAAGACGATGCAATGGAGCTTCACTGACGACCTCTATGGCTGGGCGAAGTGGGTTGGGCCTCTCACCCGGGGTTCCAAAAATTGGAGAACACACAAGCCATGGCTAAAATTCAAACTATTTCATTGCATTCTATATTATCTCCATCATGGGTTTACATTTGTTTAAATAGAAAACATGGGGAGGGGAATGGGCACCTTGGAATACCAAGAGCCATGGTTCCTACGAGGGGTACCTAATAAATGCACGTAAGTGCAACCATTATATATATGTATCTATGACAAAATAACTAAAGACCACCTAGGAAACTCAAGAGGCTTGAGTTCCTACGTGGGTTCTCATAAATTCACATAAGTGCAACTATTATATATATGTATCTCTAACAAAATAACTAAAGACCACCTAGGAAACTCAAGAGGCTTGGGTTCCTACGTGGGTTCCTAAGTTTATATATATATATATATATATATATATATATATATATATATATATATATATTACTAATAAAAAAAGAAAACACTACATATGAGGCCCACTCTATATATGGCCCAATAAACAAAAGACAACTTAGACATAAGTTTATATTTGATAGTTTTGCTGATGTCGCTTGACGATCCCGTCAAGATGTAAGAATGTATGGAGAAGACTCTGAAAATGAGGAAGCTGAGGAGCAACAACAACAAGAGGTTCAAGCACCACTCCCACCTCCAACTCAGCCCGAGGAGCAGTCACCTTCTCCTCCACATGTAGATCTGTACTTGCCGCCGCCTCCATAGTTTCACCATTGGGAGTCCTCTGCTCAGGGTGCTGGACAGCCCTCTTGGGCAGACTATGAGGCTTTTGATAGGCGTCTTTCAGGCTTAGAAACTAGTATGGAAACATTTGGGGGGCAGATTTCTGACCTTGGGAGTCATTTTGACACATCCTTAGGCCGGCTCGACTCATATTTTGGTCGGCTTGACACTTTCATGGACATAATGACTGGTCGGATGGATACCTTCTCCCACGCCTTGGATAGCCTCTCTACCCACATGGCCACTCTCACCTCCGGCTACGAGGATACCCACCAGGCCTCCCGGATCACCAACCAGACGCTTCTCCATATTGATCGTCAATTGGAGCATCAAGATTCTCTTATGCACTCTTTTGAGAGTCGTCTTCCTCCGCCTCCACCTCCACCTCCTGCTACTGATGATGATGCCTCCGAGGGTGAGGAGGATGCTTCTGATGATGATGATGACGATGGGACTCTGGATCACCCTGCTCAGTAGCTATTCTTGCATCCCGTAGTGTCCCTTTTTCGTCCACTGCTCTTGTATTCCCCTCCCTCTTTTGATGATGCCAAAGGGGAAGAAGTAGCTAGTTAGGCCTATATATGTTATGCTTGATGTATGTCTGCATGTGTGTTTGCCATTTAGCATTTGCATTCCATATGTGAGTCTTGCATCCATGAGTCTAGGAGTCATCTCCCTCTAGTCAGTCTAGTCACTTCGTGTCTGTCTTTCAGTGTCCATGTGTCAATATAATATGTAATATGAACTTCAATGAATGAAATGCACTTGGTATTGTATTGGCACACATATTGGTCTCATTTTCTTTCAAAAAAATTGGGCACATATGGATGAATGAATTGGATTTAATTTGCTTGACGGTTTGTTTTGGTTACTATCCTTATTTCGTTCTAACGGCATGATATTGTATTTTCTTTCTAGAGTTTTGTCACCATCAAAAAGGGGGAGATTTTTGCATCTCTCCAAGTGATTTTGATGATAACAAAACCCTGGACTTAGTTTTCGTCTCGTGCCGTGTCAAAGTGATCAAGAGCGAGCATTGAACGTGTTTAAGGCCATTTTGTGTAATGATAAATGCTCAAATGTGTTGAGCCTTCCAAGTGCATAAACATAGCTAAATCAAACCCAAAAATGAATGGATTATATGATGACATAAGGCTCTTGTCATATGGATATGTTTCATTGGGCTAACAATCCATTTTTATAGGTTTTCCAGAGTTCGGTCGACCAATGGGCATGATTCGGTCAACCAATCGTTCCAAGGATCAAAACTCTGTAAAAGTTACAAAGTTCGGTCTACCGGTTGAGGATTTCAATCAATCGAAATTGCCAGGGATAAAATTTACAGGTTTCTCAGAGTTCGGTCGACCAACCGGAGAATTCAGTCGACCGAACCCCTCGAGGCAGCAATTGTTGACTTTTAATTCTTCAACATGGGAAGCCCTTTCCTTTGGTTTCTTTAATCCTAAAGCCACCAGACATGCCATAATTTGTGGATCTGTGTTTTGGCATGTCCCTTGACCACCCAAGTTGTATAAATACATCTCTTCGGGGCAAGAAACCCTAATTACTCAAAGGGAAATCAAGGAGGCTACCAAGGGAGGAAGAGGGCTGCTGTAACACCTCCGTGAATAGTGTTTCGTCCAAGGATTCTTCATCCATCTCCAACCCTTTCAAGATCAATCTGAAGCCAATTAACCTCAAATCAATTGGAAAAGCAAGCTTCATCAAAAATCTACATCATCTACTCAGGGGAGCCTAAATCAGAAGTTTTTCATTCGTGTTTCTTCTTCCATATTTCCTGAGTTTCAAGTGTGTGCTATTTGTAATCTTTAAACATTCGTGTGTGTGTGGATCTACCCAGATCTGTGCATGTGTGTCATGTTTCCTTCAGATTCGTGTGTGCTTCGGTGCGTTTGCACCTTCGTGGGAGTTCCTATCTCTTTACGAGTGTGTGTGTGTTCTGATCTTGTAATTCTTTACAAGATAGTGTGTGAATCCTCACAGTTTGTGAGGGGTGGACGTAGGTTGCCGTCGTTGCACCTTAAAATCGCTATCTATTGTGTGGTTTGGTCCTTTTCATCTACCCCCATTCTGTGTGATTGATATTCCATATTATCTCTTCTGCGTTTGATCTTTTAGATCTAGCATAATCGATCATTTTAGTGATAGATCCTTGGTATATCAAAAGATAGGTTTGAATTGACAAGGCCAATCTTGTCAGGAAGATAACACCTTGCGTGAGTAGAATCTTCAGATTCATACCTCCGCCACAGTACCAAGGATCCGCTGTGTGAGATAGATTTTGTTAGATCTAATAATTTCTATAATAGATATGAGCTTCCTTGTTGCTATTCATTACATTTGTTTAAATCGGCTAAGGTTTTCTTAAAATTCATAATCACCCAATTCACCCCCCTCTTGGGTGTCATTGATCGCGGGACTTCATTTATAGGGTTTTCCTAGGGTTTGGGAGATTAGATCGAACTTAGAGTCCTAATTAGGGGTAGGATCGATCCCCAAGAGTCCTAGACATGTTTACATGTCTACCCACTTCGATCCAAGGCGATTTGGTTGTCAAAAATCCAAGCTTTTCTCGTTTCTCCCATTCACGGAATCAAAAGGAATTAGCGGTCATGGAGGGACCGCTAGGATGAAGTGGTGGTCTCGCGATAGACCGCCAATTGGCATTAAATCTGAAAATTTTAGATTTTTCTATTATTTCTTATTTATCTCCTAATTGATGTATACATCTGATTTTAAATCCATAAATTACCCAATTTACGTTTCTATTAATGGGCTTGGGTCTAAGGTCTTGGATTTGGGTCTTGTGGGCCCATTTCAGTTTATTTAAACCTAACATAATATATGGGCCTTTAAATAATTATTTAATAGACCTATATTCATTAAATAGATCATTAAGTCTATTTAAATGCTTAATAATTATATTAACTCCCAAAAAATTCCTAGAAAAGTCTCGGGCATTACAACCTCCCCTACTTAAAAGAATTTGGTCCCCAAATTCAATGCATGAGTTTTATGGAGAGTATACTTACAATCAAATAATTCTAGGATTCTCTTGCGTATAGCTTCCTTTGTTTCCCACGTCGCCTCGTACGGCCAGGATTTGCTCCATTGGATTTTTGACCATGGGAATATTTTTATTTCGAAGCTGACGTACTTCTCGCTCAATTATCTTTAGTGGCCTTTGCTTGTACGTCAAGTCTTCCTGTATCTCCAGGTTATGATAAGTGATGACATGGAATAGATCATGGACGTACCTTTTGAGCATTGAGATGTGAAAGACATCATGGACTCCTGCTAGTTGAGGAGGTAAGGCTAGTCGATAAGCAATCTCACCAACCCTTTCAAGAATTTCAAAAGGGCCTATAAATCTTGGAGTAAGTTTGCCTTTGATGCCGAATCTTCGGATACCTCGACTCGAAGAAACTTTGAGGAATACATGGTCTCCTATTTAGAATTCCAGGTCACGCCTTCGATTATCAGCATAAGACTTTTGCCTATCTTGAGCCATCTTGAGTCTTTCTTGAATCAACTCGACTTTTTCAGTAGTATCCTGAATGAGTTCCGGGTCTAGAAATTGATTTTCCCCAACCTCACTCCAGCATATAGGTGAGCGGAAACTCCTGCCATATAGGGCTTCAAATGGTGCCATTTTAATGCTAGCTTGATAGTTATTATTGTACGAGAATTCAACTAGAGGCAAGTAGTCGTGCAAACTTCCACCAAAATCAAGTACACATGCCCGAAGCATATCTTCCACCACCTGATTGGTTCTTTCGGTTTGACCATCAGTCTGTGGGTGGAATGCGGTCCTAAAATTCAATCGGGTCCCTAATCAATGTTGTAGACCCTTCCAGAATTGAGATATAAATCGAGGGTCTCGATCAGATATAATAGTGACAGGGACTCCATGCAATTTAACAATTTCTCTTACATACAAGGCAACCAAGACATCCACGGACCATCGGCTCTTAATATGTATGAAGTGAGCCGACTTGGTCAAGCGATCAATGATTACCCAAATACTGTCATGTCCTCCTCTTGATTTAGGTAGACCCATGACAAAATCCATCCCTATACTCCTCCATTTCCACTCGGGAATCTCCAAGAGATGTAGCTTTCCAGCAGGCTTTTGATGCTCTGCCTTAACTTGTTGACAGGTGAGGCAGCGTGATACATAGTCCGCCACTTCTCTTTTCATATTAGGCCACCAATAATTTTTTTTAAGGTTTTGGTACATCTTGGTAGCACCAGGGTGAATGGCGTACCTTGATTTATGTGCTTCGTCCATAACCAGCTTCTTAGTATCCGTATGATCTGGGACACAAATTCGACCTCAGAATAGCAATCTTCCATCAGTTGCAAAAGAAAATTCTGACCGTTGATCTATATCATCCTTGATTTCCATTAGTGTAGAGTCTTTTTCTTGTAACTTGACCAGGCCTTCTATTAATGTAGGTTGTGACCGAATATTGGCAATAAAGCACTCTTCTTTCTCTACATTTATCTCTAGATTTAATTGAGCAAATTCAACAATGAGATTAGTCATACCTTTCATGAGGCTTGATAACATTCCCATTGGTTTCCTGCTGAGTGCATCGGCTACAACATTTGCCTTGCCTAGATGATATTGGATGGCGAAGTCAAAATCCTTAAGATATTCCAGCCATCGCCTTTATCTCATGTTTAGCTCCTTTTGAGACAAGAGATATTTCAGACTTTTGTAGTCCGAATATACCGTGAACTTTTCTCCATAAGGATAGTGACGCCAGATCTTTAGAGCAAATATCACGGCAGCTAGTTCCAGATCATGAACTGGATGTTTTTACTCGTGCCGCTTCAATTATCTTGAGGCATAGCAAATCACCTTCCCACTTTGCATAAGAACGCACCCGAGGCCAACGCCTGATGCATCCGTGTATACTTCAAATCCGCCGCCTTCGACAAGCAGCGGCAGAATAGGGGCAGTGGTGAGATGTTCCTTGAGAGTTAAGAAACTCTCATCGCACTCTGTGGTCCATACAAATGGATTTTCCTTTCTAGTGAGTCTCGTGAGAGGAACGGCGATTTTGGAAAAATCCTTGATGAACTGCCGATAATAACCAGCCAGACCAAGGAAACTTCTAATTTCAGATATGATCATCGGTCGGCTCTAATTCTTGACAGCTTCTACTTTAGAAGGATCCATGGCAATTCCTTCTTTGGAAATAACATGGCCAAGGAAAGAAACCTCCTTTAGCTAGAACTCACATTTATTTAGATTGGCATATAGTTGGTGTTCCCTTAATATTTGTAAGGCAGTTCTCAGATGTTCCTCATGTTCTTCTTTCGTCTTGGAATAGATAATGATGTCATCAATAAATATGACCACAAAGTGGTGGAGATAAGGCCTGAAGACGTTGTTTATGAGTTGCATAAATGCTGCGGGGGCGTTGGTTAACCCGAACGGCATAACCATAAACTCATAATGTCCATATCTACTACGGAAAGCCGTATTGTGAATGTCATCTTCCTTAATCTTTAACTGATGATAGCCAGACCTGAGGTCAATCTTGGAGAAATACTCCCCACCGGAGATCTGGTGGAATAGCTCATCAATACGCGGTAGTGGGTACTTGTTCTTGATGGTAAGTTGATTCAACTGCCGGTAGTCGATACACAGCCTGAGGGATCCATCCTTCTTCCTGACAAATAGAACCGGCGCACCCCAAGGGGATGTGCTAGGTCGAATAAAGCCTTTCTCCAACAACTCTTGAAGTTACCTTTTCAATTCCTTGAGCTCCGTGGGGGACATCCTGTAAGGGGCCTTTGACACAGGTGCTGCTCCAGGTGTGAGTTCAATGGAAAAATTAACCTCCCTCTCGGGTGGTATACGGGGTAAGTCCGAAGGAAAGACGTCTAGAAATTCTTTTACAACGGGGATTTCTTCTATAAGAATTTCCTTGGACTCAGTAATGATAACAGAAGCAAGAAAAGCTTCACACCCTTGTGAGATGGGTGAAGAGAAGAAATAAGAGTAGGGTGCTTCCTATACTTAATGCCAAGGAAAGAGAACTTTGGAAAATCTGGTTTATGAAGAGACATCCGCCTATTGTGACAATTAATGTCGGCATAATGGTGACAAAGTCAATCTACTCCTAATATGGCATCGTAGCCTTCTATGTCAAGGCATACGAGATTTTTAGGGAGATTGTGACCTTCTATGATAACTTCACTATCAGGAAGATAAGTTTTAAGTTCAGTTCCCAAACCTAAGGGTGTACTTATAGTTAAATTCGAAGGTAACGGGATAGGTGAAATTGGCAAGGTTTTAGTAAAAGAGCTAGAAATAAAGGAATGAGAAGCACCAATATCAAATAACACAAATGCAGGCTGTGAGTAAATTTGGACGGTACCTTCCATCAATTCCCCTTTTTCGGTAGCTTCCTCATCCACAACAACATTGAGACGAGCCTGCCGCCTTCGTCCGCCATCATTCCTGGAGGGTTATTCCTTCATGAGGGGACAGTCTGGCATGCGATGCTCCTGACTGACACATCTTAAGCAAGCGCCAAGACGCTTCCAGCATTCCTCGGCCGCATGGCCAAATTTCTCGTAGAACGTGCAAGTCACCATGACTTGCTTGTCTTCCTCCTTTGCCTTCTTATTCTTGTGGTAACCACTACCACTCCCGTTCCGGGATCTCTTCTTATTATCACGAGATTTATAAGAGTCTATGATGCTAAACGTCTCCTTCTTTCCATGCCTATCCACCTTTTGGCTAGATTCTTCTCCCTTGCCTTTAAGTTTCTCGACTTTTTCCAAAGTCTTTTCATATAAATGTGCTCGCTGGACCATCTCTGCGTAGGTCCGAATATTTTGTGACCCAAGTTGTTGAATGAAGATGGGCCTTAACCCATCCAGAAATCGGTTGGCCTTTAAGATATCTGTACTCACCAGATGTTCAGCATAAGGGGCCAAACGGGAGAATTGGAGTTCATATTCTACCACTGACATCATGCCTTGGCGTAGAGAAGTGAATTCAGCAGCCTTTCACTCCTTGACGTGCTCAGAGAAGTATTTCACCCGGAAGAGTGTAAGAAACTCGTTCCATGTAGGCTGGGCATTTTGGGGTTGTGCTGAGGTGGTCTTCCACCAAGTACACGCATCCTTATTAAGTTGAAAAGTGGCGAGATAGACCTTCTCTTGATCCACACACTGCATAACATTGAAGATTCTTTCCATCTTATCTATCCAGTTCTCGGCTTCATCCGGATTAGAAGAGCCAGAAAATAGCAGAGGATTTAAGCTTCAGAAATTTCGATGTAAATCACCGACACCAGCCCTTGCGCCCGCTTGGGCCATATTCTTGTTGACACCCATTTTTTGCTGACAACTTGAGTCATTTCTCTTACTCCCATTTATTGATGCCTCGAGTTGTCCATCACTCGCTGGGCTATTTTCTGGCACGTTCTGGGCCAATTTTATGGGTGGCCTCCCTCCCTGGCTAGGTCCGAGTTGATTCAGGGCTTAATGGGCCTTGGTCTTGGTTGATTGAGCTTTTCTATGAATTTCAAGCGCCCATATACATGTACGACCAGTCGCCAGCCGCAAAATCATATGTGCGATTGATATTGGGCCGTTCATATATTTATGGGATATTTAGCTGATTTTATGAATTTCCACCGACAAGCATTTATACGGCCTAGCCACAGCCGCATAAGACCATTGTGCGGTACATACTAAGCCGTCTATCTCTCAAGAGTCCTACGTTCGATTGATTGTTTAGATAATTATTTATTTATCTTATTTATCTTGATTTATCATTGACAAGGCATGGGTGGTTTCCTTTTGGCCGCTCTTGTGGATGTACGGCCTACCAGCAGCCGTTCATCTATGAGAGTCCAACGGTGAGGTTTTCGGTCATCTCGATGGATAGTTGGATAATATTTATGATTTATTTGAATTTCCACCGACAAGGTTGGACGGCCTAGGAGATGGCCGCTCAACCCGATGAGTGGTCTATCGTGCGACCGTTCATCGTCTCGATTCTTAAAAATTTCAAGGGTTTTCTCTCTCTATCCGTGGTTTTATCCCTAACTTCTCCCGTCATTTTCTCCACTGATACTGAACCAAATTTGATGCCGTTTCATCTGGTTAGGGGATAATTCGTTTATCTATAGATTATCCTTGATAATCTCGACCTAAAAATGGATGAAAACCCTAATTTCGGGGCTGGCTCCTTAGGCTCTATAAATAGACCCTAAAGCCAAGTTTCGAAAGGGGGGGGGGGAGATTTCAAGGTCACGGTGAAGCTCTGTCGGATTCTAGAGTGACCTACAACTAGGGAGGGAGGCCTTTTATGTCCATACAGGCTTTTGGTTCAGGGAGTATCTCATTATTTTGTGTCTTTAGTTCATTAGTCTACTGCCATCTGTTGTTTGCATGCGTCATTTTCTCCACGTTTCTTCCACGTTTTCGTCATTCTGATGCATCATTCACACATCCTCCTACGTTTTGGTGCCCCTAGGGGTTTAAAACCCTCAGGTATCCCCCATTCCATTTAGTTGTGTTTATTCCTTTCCGTTCTAGCACTTACTACACTTTGTAGTTTTGATATTGGGTTCCCTTTTGTATTCTACACTCTGTTTCGCAGGTCAACAACACACTAATGCAAGGCCCATCCTTTCTGGCCGGTCGGAAAGGGTGGAGGTTGGACCCTTACAACTTCTGGCGTGGTGGTCTTGTGCGGCTTCTTTAGGACCGTTCAGTGAGATGTACGGCCTAGTATCAACCGTTCTTCCTCCTCCTGCGGTCACCATCAAGCCGTTCAGCCCTCCATCCATCTTCATCCCGCGTTCCACCTCATCACCGAAGAGCAGTCTATCGTGAGATCGCGCATACCTACAGGCGGTCCATAAGGAGCCGTTCATAGCATCGATGCTGGTTTTAAGGCGAGTACCTTCCTCTTTCCAAGGTACGGTGTGTGTTCATCGCATGTCCGGCACCTTGGTGGTGATTACAGGTTTCTACTCCTCCATTTCCCTCTATCTTTTGTTCATTTCGCATATTTGATGTGGTAAGATAGACATGGGAAGGCATTAAGAAAGAGGAAGGAAGGAACAACACATCAACACCCCCATTTTTTGGCGTTCACGGTGGGACACCTAGTGCCCATAGTGTTAGTGACTTGCTGACCTTCTCTTTTGCTTTGGAAGTCCTTTTTCTGGAAGTGGTTTCAGGTTGATCTTTGCTGGTCGCGTTCTCTGTCCTCTGGAACTTGTACGGTCCTTCTTGGGCCGTCCAAATCTTGTGCGACCGTAAATCCACCATTCCTCTCTGCGAACAGTGTTGTTCCTTCTGTCACCCTGCTGCCTCCAGCGGTCGTCTACTGCCCATGCATAGTTCCTGCAGTTTGACATAGGCCGCTCATCCGTTTGGCAAAGGTATGTCTTTGTCTACACGCTGTTGGCTTCGTTGATATTCTGCGGTTGCTGTAGGTCCGTTCCAGTACTCATGCGGCTGTCAATAGACTGCCCATCCTGGTACACTTCTGATTTCTATCTTCTTTCATTCTATCATTTCCTGATTTTTCTGATTGCTTTGTCGTTACTCCCTAGTCTGCACATTTGTTCACAGACCGTCTATCTCCTTTAGCGGTCTTACAGAGACCGTCCTTGTCGTGCTACAGTGTACCCGTGCTTCACTTTGATTGCCACGATTTTTGATTTTCATGACACTTGGTGCTGATTATTGATCTTCCCCTGTTCTTATATCATTATTGCATACTTCTTTTCACTTCTTACATATTTGTTTGATTATGGATTGCTAGTTGCTAGGCTAGACTTTGCATGCACTCCGGTACACATAGGGGCATACATTCTTTTCATAGTAGTTGCATTCCTACCGTGGTAGGGTTTCCTCTCGTGTCCATATTCCTTGGAGCCGACTAGGCGACCTTGCTGAGGGCCTCCGTAAGTCCCATGAGCCATGGATTCCCACACGGACGCCGGGCAGGTTGTACCGTACCACCCCCCAGTCTAGGGTCTGCATTCATGAGAGAGAGAGTCCCTTAGAGTCTGCCAGTTTCCTATCCCCCACCCTAGTTAGGTACCTTATGATTGAGTGAATTCACATTTTAATTAATCCACTAAAGTCCTAAAGAGGAACCTATAAAATCTTCGTGCATCATTTATAACTTGGGTGGTCAATTGGTTGATTCTTTTCCCACCTCTCCCCTCCATTGTGTGTTGCGGTATTCATCATTCACCTTATTTTGTCAGATTAGGCTCATTTGGTTTAGTTCATCTTTATGTGTCTTCACTTAGTTGCATTTGTCCTAGGCTTGTTTCTATCCTTGTATTCCTTTGAAATTCTTGACTGTATAAAGTTTCCACTCTCTCCATGGAGCACTTATCCCATGTACCTTATTCTTATGCTTCTCCATCTTCTTATCCCCCGTGGATTCCTCTTCCCATGCGGGCCCATCTCATTATTCCTCCATTGGACCCTATTCTTTAAACGGGCCTT
The DNA here is from genome assembly GCA_022559845.1 of Amorphophallus konjac. NCBI lineage: Eukaryota > Viridiplantae > Streptophyta > Magnoliopsida > Alismatales > Araceae > Amorphophallus > Amorphophallus konjac. Next base: position 142,719,777 of record CM040123.1, on the reverse strand, counting down.
CTTATCCCGCCCGTGCTGCTGTTGGCCAGATCAATCCCCATTCCCACATTCACGATTCTTCCAGGCCCATGCATTCCTCCATTCCCGGAACGGGCTTTCCTTCTTCTAAGGCTGGGTCCCTCTATTCGACCCATCATCATTATCATAGTTTAAATTCATCCTCTCTTGCTCAGGCTGGCCCATATCCTTCTCGGACTCTTCCTACCGAGGAAATGATTGCTCAGGCCCAACGCCAGCTTGATGAATTACAACGCCGAATCAATCCCCAAACTTCTTTGGATGTCCCATTTGCATTCCAGAGTCTTCAACTCCCAGCACGTTCACAGATTCCTGCATATCGTCGCTATGGTGGAATTGGTGACCCCTACGTCCATTTGAAGTATTTCTTATATGAGTTGGCCCAATTCCAGCATGATCAACGCTTGATGGCCTATTTGTTTGTGTCACGCCCCGAGCGCGGAAGATACCCGGAGATGCGCGACGTGTCTATATCAATCATGTCAATCAGAGTGGTCGTGTATTCGACACAAAGACAGAGATGCGCAAAATAACAAGATAACCCAATCCTTTATTTCATAATGGATAGACTATTACAAATCCAATACTCTGTTTAATAAAAAGGAAAAGAATACATGTTTGACTCAAGAAACTATAGAAAAGACTAGACGACACTTGTAGAAGCTCTATCACTTTCACTCTTGATCATTCCCATCCGATTGACTTCCATCGTCGTCGGACTTACCTGAAAAGTAAAAAGGGACAAACGGAATGAGCGAACGCTCAGTAGGAAAATTATATCTCAAGTACTAGCGAGGGGTTTAAGTAATTACATTTTTATGAATGCAATAAAGCTATGCATGCTCGCATAAAACGACAGGATAGATAGAATGTAGTATCAAGGAAATAAGATGAACTTATCATGAACTTTCAACAAGATAACAAGTTTATTCGAGATATTCAAGCAAGTACATTTAACAAATCATGTCAAGAACTTTGGCTATCATGTATCAAGCAAGCAAGTAAATTACCCTTTTTTCGGGCCACGCATTTCATTTCATGTCAAGTACGAGTCAAGTACAAGATGTGTGTGGAATGTCCAATCAAGCAAGTCAAGTACTCGGTATAATGCCAGATACCTTATCATTTTAACTCCCATGGGCACAAGTACTTTCGGGTGCTCCTCCCAGGACCAGATCGGGCCCTATATGCGCAGGCATTTATCATGTGTTTTGACATCCACTCTTGTTTATAGCCAACATAGAATTTCAATAATCAAGCTTGTAGACACGTATGACAACTTTGATAGAATAGAGTCCAAAATATGACAAAGGACATAGAATGGCGATAATAACGGTATAATCACGATATCGATAAAACTAGGTAGAATATGATTCCCTTAACTTGGGTACCATGACAAATCAGTATGGACATTCTTTATATAGAATTGAGGTCCACATGAACAGTATATCAAAGGTAAGATACCCTCATTCTTATCATAGAATTGAGGTTTACAAGAATGGCATGATATGGCATGATGTCATCATCCCATTAAGAATTTCTTATGATATACTCTTTGTATAATCATAAGGGCCGGTATCCCATGTTTCTTCAGAGTGACATGGCATCAATGGTGTAATGGGTTTTTAGGGTACAACCAGCTCAGTCGGCCTTGAGGGAATCCAAGGCTACGAGGAGTCTTACGGAGGTCTCTATGACTAACTCGCTAGTCCAAAGGAACGGAATGTCCAATGGAGAGCTTGTATGTCAATGAGAGTTGAGTGTGATCGATAAATCAACGTGAAAAGTGGGACTATACTCACGGAGTGGAGAATAGTGCCGATATATGTATATAAATATATATTGAAACAATCGTTTAACAGTAACGGGTTAAAAACAGTTTACAGTAAAATAACGACTTAGGTCAAGTCGTTTCTCAAGTAATTAACGCCTAACAGAAGGGCGTTTACATCTGTTTCTATTTTGCAGAATTTTCATTAGTTCAGTAATTTATCTAAAACACGCCTTGGTCAGGGTCGTTTCTTCAAGATCTGACGACTACACCAGAAGGCGTCTTATTGTTTACATATTTGACAGAATACAATTAATTTTCAGGAATTATCAAAAACGCGCCCTGGGCAGGGGCGTTACTATTTAATTCTATTTTTCAGAATATATAAATTTCAGGATTTTAACCGATACACGCCCTAGGAAGGGGTGTTACCTTTCAGATTCACGCCCTATGAGGGGGCGTTAATATGTGGAAAACGACTTTGTCCAAGTCGTTAATTCAAGTTCCTTCAGAAACTTTAAGGACAGTAACAATTTCAGGATAACAGAGGAACGAATGTAATATCATGACAGTAAAGTTAGCAGGTTGAAGACAGAGGATCATGCATTATTTTATAATCATGATTTCATAGACAATCAATTCTTAAAATGGGTGATTAACGGTTTAAAGAAATTAACGCCTGAGTACGGGGCGTTAAACATGAAATTAACGACCTGGGAAGAGTCGTTTCATGTGAATTAGCGCCCTTGACAGGGGCGTCTCTCTCAAAATATTGCAGAAAACGCATGGAAACTATAATAACCGTATGCATGACATGCTTATATATATATATCTTGCATTAATTTCATTTGGGCTACAATAACTTGAGAAAACCTACCTTAATAATGGATTTGAAGATGAACTCTGAAGGATTTGGTGAGAAGCCTAATACTCTGAAGCTTCAACTGCAACTCAATAACAGCCGTAGCAACAGCAAGAAGAAGAACATTCGTTCTTCAGAAATCTTCACTCTACCGTCAACCTGTAGAGGGAGAGAAAAGGAAGGAAGATGAAGATATTTAAATAATCTTCACAGATATAACCGAAGTTTTTAGGGAAAAGATAGAAGAACAGTACCTTGTTCTTCACGTTCGACAAGCAGACTTCCTACAAATAAGAGAAGATCAATTAATGTTCTTCACACGATCGTATAACAGAGAAAACGATGAGGAATAACCTTTGGTTCTATACATACCGTAGCAGCAGTCGACCAAATAGATTCTAGGGTTCGAGCAGAAGATTATTTATAGGGATTTAGGGGGTCCAATTAGGGTTAGAGTTCTAGTGGAAGTAATGCTTCCAATATAGAGTCATTACCACCTTTTAACTCTTTCTAATACTTATCCATTACCCTGGATAAGCTCTGGGACGAACGGTTCCCGAATGGAATTAACGACTTTGGTCAGGGCGTGTATTCTTTAATTAACGCCTTGCATAAGGGCGTTTCTTAAAAAGCGCCTTGAAAAAGGGCGTTTCGTGTTTTTAAAACACGCCCAAGATAGGGGCGTTTCTTTTACTTACCCATTTGGTCGCGTGAGAACTGACGACCGTAGGTGTGGGCGTCCTTTCTTTATTCACGCCATGGATAGAGGCGTTTCTTTATAAATTAACGCCTTAATAAGAGGCGTTATTTTTAATTTGTTTTATTTCGTCCAATTAACCCTATTCCTTTTATATATATTACTTCTGTAATATATATGTTTTAATTCATTTCAATTATTCGTTTATTAGGGTTGCTACACCCTCCCCCACTTAAAAAGAATTTGGTCCCCAAATTCAATATATATATAATTATACCCGTGGAGAGTGTAGGACATATACCTCTTAGAATAACTCGGGAAATCGTTTCTTCATAGATTCCTCGGTCTCCCATGTCGCTTCGTGTTCAGGATTCTTATTCCATTGCACCTTAAGCATGGGAATAACCTTATTCCTTAGAGCTCGTATTTCTCGATCCAATATCTTTAAAGGCCTCTGTTCATATGTGAGATCTTTCTGGATCACAAGATCTTCATGCTCAATAATATGTGACGGATCGTGCACATACTTCTTCAACATAGATATGTGAAATACATTGTGTACCTCGGACAACTGAGGAGGCAACGCGATGCGATAAGCAACCTCGCCAACTCTTTCGAGTACCTCAAATGGTCTGATGAATCTTGGCGTAAGCTTGCCCTTAACACCAAATCTTCGTATGCCACGTCCAGGGGATATTTTAAGAAATACATGATCTCCAACCTGGAATTCAAGATCTCTTCTCCTGGTATCAGCATAAGCCTTTTGCCTTGTCTGAGCAACTTGTAATCTTTCTCTGATTACCTGTATCTTCTCAGTTGTATCCCTTACCATGTCTGGACCTAATAGTTGTTTCTCTCCAACTTCGTTCCAACATATGGGAGATCGGCAACTCCTTCCGTATAAGGCTTCGAAAGGTGCCATTTGGATACTAGCTTGGTAGCTATTATTATATGCAAATTCAACTAAAGGTAAGTGGTCATGCCAGCTTCCTCCAAAGTCAATAATGCATGCTCTCAGCATATCTTCAACAACTTGATTAGTTCGCTCGGTCTGACCATCCGTTTGTGGGTGAAAAGCAGTACTAAAGTTGAGCCTTGTTCCCAACGAATGTTGTAATCCCTTCCAAAAATGAGAAGTAAAACGGGGATCTCTATCAGACACGATTGAGACAGGAATTCCATGTATCCTGACTATTTCTTTGATGTATAGTGCAGCTAGCACATCAATTGACCATCGGCTTTTGATTGGCAAGAAATGTGCCGATTTAGTCAATCGGTCAATGATAACCCAGATTCCATCATGTCCTCCTTTAGATTTAGACAAACCCATGATGAAGTCCATACCAATATCCTCTACTTCCACTTAGGAATATCTAGAGGATGTAGTTTTCCCGCAGGCTTTTGGTGTTCCGCCTTGACCTGTTGGCATGTGAGACAGCGTGATACATAGTCCACTATTTCTCTTTTCATATTAGGCCACCAAAAGTTCCTCTTTACATCTTGGTACATTTTGGTTGATCCTGGATGAATAGTGTACCTTGATCGGTGAGCTTCATCTAAGATCTTCTTCTTTAATTCCGGACAATCGGGTATACAAGTTCTATCTTTGAACGATAATCTTCCATCAGAAGTTAGTTGAAAATCAGATTGTCCTTCTAATCTGCCTTTGATTTCTACTAATATAGGATCATCATCCTGAAGTGTTTGTATCTCAGATAACAAATCTGACTGTATGCTTACATGAGATAGTGTGACAAATTTGGATTCGTGTCCAAGCTTATATTGAGCTCGGAGAATTGTTCAAGTAACCTCCATTCTTGCATCATACAATTTGCTATCATTGCTCTCGGCTTTCGACTAAGGGCGTCAGCAACATAATTACCCTTTCCGGGATGGTATTGTATATTGAAGTCGAAGTCCTTGAGATATTCTAGCCAGCGTCTTTGTCTCATGTTTAGCTCCTTTTGTGAAAATAGATATTTGAGACTTTTGTGATCGGAGTATACAGTAAACTGTGCTCCATATAAGTAGTGTCTCCATATCTTTAGGGCAAATACTACCGCGGCCAGTTCTAAGTCATGGACGGGGTAATTCTCCTCATGCTTCTTCAGCTGACGTGAAGAGTATGCTATGACCTTTTCTTGTTGCATTAGGACACATCCGAGGCCAATGCCAGAAGCATCAGTGTAGACCTCGAATTTCTCTCCTTCTATCGGTAGAGCTAAGACCGGAGCTGTGGTGAGATGATCCTTGAGAGTTTGAAAACTTCTTTCACATTCCTCACTCCATTCGTATCGGATCTCCTTGCGAGTTAACCTTGTAAGGGGCACGGCGATCTTAGAGAAATCTTTGATGAATCGCCGATAATAGCCTGCAAGACCTAAGAAACTTCTGATCTCGCTTGCATTAGTGGGTCTTTCCCAGTTTCTTACAGCTTCAACCTTTGACGGATCTACAGATAAACCGTCCTTGGATATCACATGTCTGAGAAAAGCCACTTCTTCAAGCCAGAATTCGCATTTGCTGAGCTTAGCATATAATTGATTTGTCCTCAGGATTTGTAATGAAATCCTCAAATGCTCTTCATGTTCTTCCTTAGTCTTGGAATATATCAATATATCATCAATGAAAACCACCACAAATTGATCTAGATAAGGCCTGAATATGCTATTCATCAACTGCATAAAGGCAGCAGGGGCATTTGTTAGTCCAAAAGGCATAACAACAAATTTATAGTGGCCATACCTGCTTCTGAACGCAGTTTTATGAATATCTTCGTCTTTAATCCTCAATTGATGATAACCAGACCTGAGATCAATCTTGGAGAAATGTTTGGATCCAGAAATCTGATCAAATAATTCATCGATTCTCGGCAGTGGATACTTGTTCTTGATAGTAAGATGATTCAACTGTCGATAGTCGATACACAATCTCATGGATCCATCCTTCTTCCTTACAAATAGGACTGGGGCTCCCCACGGGGAAGTACTTGGTCTAATGAACCCTTTTTGAATCAATTCCATCAATTGCTTCTTTAATTCTTTTAGTTCTGCAGGGGACATTCTATAGGGTGCCTTTGAAACAGGACCAGCACCAGGGGCTAAGTCGATGGTAAAGGCCACATCTCTTTGCGGGGGTAATCCCGACAATTCTTCCGAAAATACGTCTGGAAATTCTCGCACTACCTGAATGTCCTCTATCTTGGTTTCTTTAGCTTCTTTAATAGTGACAAAAGCAAGGAAGGATACACATCCTTTCTTGACGAGCTTGCTTGCTCGAAGAGCCGAAATAAGAGGGGATTTGCTTCGACTCTTATGACTAGTATAAGTCAGTTCCGGAAATTCCTTGAAAACAATCTTGCTATCACGGCAATCAACCGTTGCCTGGTATTTGGATAACCAATCTGCTCCTAGTATAACATCATACTCTTTTAGATCTAAGCAGATAAGATCAATAGGAAAATTCTTTCCTCGAACCAATACCTCACAGTTTTGGTAATGATGTGTGATATCCGTCTCGTTTCCGAGAGGAGTAGATAATATTAACTTCATCCATTCTGGTTCTAGAGGTAATGGGTCAGCAAACTTCTTGGAAATAATGGAATGCGATGCACCCGTATCAAATAAGACATGTGCATATTTGGAACAAATTTTTAATGTACCTTCCACCAATCCGCCTTCTTCTTCTGGTTCAGTCTCTTGGATTGCATGAAGACGCGCGTTCCTTGTCACTGGGCGTTTACCCTCACCGTCTTGGTCATTCATTAATGGACAATCGGGAATCCGATGTTCACGACTCCCACAACGGAGACATGCTCCTAATTTCCTCCAGCATTCTTCTGTTTTGTGACCAGCCTTGTCACAATGCTTGCATACTACGTTTGAAGGTGTAGTGGTGATAGAGAAAGGCTTGGATTTCTTGAACTTCTGATCTTGAGAGGAAGAACCTCCATTATTGGGCCTCTTCTTAAAGTTGGGTTTAAAAGAACCCGAACTTGTGACTTGCTCCTTTTTGTCTTTCCCACGGATCCTATCAGATAGTTCCGTGGCATCTTCAAGCAACTGAGCTCGGCGCACTATTTCAGTATAAACTTGAATATCCATAGGCGCCAGTTGAGTAATGTAGTGGGGCCTAAGCCCATTAAGAAATCTACGGGCTTTCATCTTTTCCGTGCTAATTAAATACTTAGCATATCTAGACAGTCTAGAGAACTGTGCTTCATAATCAGCCACCGATAAAGATCTTTGCTTTAATGCGGCAAATTCGGCGGCCTTCTTTTCCTGGACCCTATCAGAGAAATATTTGGCGTTGAAATATTCAACGAATTCTCCCCATGTAACTTGAGTTGGGTCAATTGTAGCTTCAATCGACTCCCACCAGCATCTAGCATCCTTTTCTAACTGGAAAGTAGCTAATAAGACTTTGTCCTGATTCGTGCATTGCATAACACGGAATATACGTTCAATCTCCCGAACCCAATGCTCGGCATCGTCTGGATCGGTCGATCCTATGAACTTCGGGGGATTCATATTCTTGAATGCTTGGTGTAAGCTTCCAGCTCGTGGAGCACCACCTTGTGCTACCTGTTGTAGCACTTGGGTCATCCCTTGAAGGGTACGCTGCATGTTGCGCCATTGAGCACGTTCGGCAGCCATTATCCTACAATTACAATAACTATGTTAGTATTATATCACTATGATCTTATAAAGGACTCATTGATCATTTAACCCTTGGTTTTACCCACTCTCACTTGGTTAAAGGTTTTGAAACCTATCCTTGGGCTTGGGTTTCCTAGGAATTGAATACCTTAGGCTCTGATACCACAAAGACTGTCACGCCCCGAGCGCGTAAGATACCCGGAGATGCGCGACGTGTCTATATCAATCATGTCAATCAGAGTGGTCGTGTATTCGACACAAAGACAGAGATGCGCAAAATAGCAAGATAATCCAATCCTTTATTTCATAATGGATAGACTATTACAAATCCAATACTCTGTTTAATAAAAAGGAAAAGAATACATATTTGACTCAAGAAACTATAGAAAAGACTAGACGACACTTGTAGAAGCTCTATCACTTTCACTCTTGATCATTCCCATCCGATTGACTTCCATCGTCGTCGGACTTACCTGAAAAGTAAAAAGGGACAAACGGAATGAGCGAACGCTCAGTAGGAAAATTATATCTCAAGTACTAGCGAGGGGTTTAAGTAATTACATTTTTATGAATGCAATAAAGCTATGCATGCTCGCATAAAACGACAGGATAGATAGAATGTAGTATCAAGGAAATGAGATGAACTTATCATGAACTTTCAACAAGATAACAAGTTTATTCGAGATATTCAAGCAAGTACATTTAACAAATCATGTCAAGAACTTTGGCTATCATGTATCAAGCAAGCAAGTAAATTACCCTTTTTTTCGGGCCACGCATTTCATTTCATGTCAAGTACGAGTCAAGTACAAGATGTGTGTGGAATGTCCAATCAAGCAAGTCAAGTACTCGGTATAATGCCAGATACCTTATCATTTTAACTCCCATGGGCACAAGTACTTTCGGGTGCTCCTCCCAGGACCAGATCGGGCCCTATATGCGCAGGCATTTATCATGTGTTTTGACATCCACTCTTGTTTATAGCCAACATAGAATTTCAATAATCAAGCTTGTAGACACGTATGACAACTTTGATAGAATAGAGTCCAAAATATGACAAAGGACATAGAATGGCGATAATAACGGTATAATCACGATATCGATAAAACTAGGTAGAATATGATTCCCTTAACTTGGGTACCATGACAAATTAGTATGGACATTCTTTATATAGAATTGAGGTCCACATGAACAGTATATTAAAGGTAAGATACCCTCATTCTTATCATAGAATTGAGGTTTACAAGAATGGCATGATATGGCATGATGTCATCATCCCATTAAGAATTTCTTATGATATACTCTTTGTATAATCATAAGGGCCGGTATCCCATGTTTCTTCAGAGTGACATGGCATCAATGGTGTAATGGGTTTTTAGGGTACAACCAGCTCAGTCGGCCTTGAGGGAATCCACGGCTACGAGGAGTCTTACGGAGGTCTCTATGACTAACTCGCTAGTCCAAAGGAACGGAATGTCCAATGGAGAGCTTGTATGTCAATGAGAGTTGAGTGTGATCGATAAATCAACGTGAAAAGTGGGACTATACTCACGGAGTGGAGAATAGTGCCGATATATGTATATAAATATATATTGAAACAATCGTTTAACAGTAACGGGTTAAAAACAGTTTACAGTAAAATAACGACTTAGGTCAAGTCGTTTCTCAAGTAATTAACGCCTAACAGAAGGGCGTTTACATCTGTTTCTATTTTGCAGAATTTTATTAGTTCAGTAATTTATCTAAAACACGCCTTGGTCAGGGTCGTTTCTTCAAGATCTGACGACTACACCAGAAGGCGTCTTATTGTTTACATATTTGACAGAATACAATTAATTTTCAGGAATTATCAAAAACGCGCCCTGGGCAGGGGCGTTACTATTTAATTCTATTTTTAGAATATATAAATTTCAGGATTTTAACCGATACACGCCCTAGGAAGGGGCGTTACCTTTCAGATTCACGCCCTATGAGGGGGCGTTAATATGTGGAAAACGACTTTGTCCAAGTCGTTAATTCAAGTTCCTTCAGAAACTTTAAGGACAGTAACAATTTCAGGATAACAGAGGAACGAATGTAATATCATGACAATAAAGTTAGCAGGTTGAAGACAGAGGATCATGCATTATTTTATAATCATGATTTCATAGATAATCAATTCTTAAAATGGGTGATTAACAGTTTAAAGAAATTAACGCCTGAGTACGGGGCGTTAAACATGAAATTAACGACCTGGGAAGAGTCGTTTCATGTGAATTAGAGCCCTTGACAGGGGCGTCTCTCTCAAAATATTGCAGAAAACGCATGGAAACTATAATAACCGTATGCATGACATGCTTATATATATATATCTTGCATTAATTTCATTTGGGCTACAATAACTTGAGAAAACCTACCTTAATAATGGATTTGAAGATGAACTCTGAAGGATTTGGTGAGAAGCCTAATACTCTGAAGTTTCAACTGCAACTCAATAACAGCCGTAGCAATAGTAAGAAGAAGAACATTCGTTCTTCAGAAATCTTCACTCTACCGTCAACCTGTAGAGGGAGAGAAAAGGAAGGAAGATGAAGATATTTAAATAATCTTCACAGATATAACCGAAGTTTTTAGGGAAAAGATAGAAGAACAGTACCTTGTTCTTCACGTTCGACAAGTAGACTTCCTACAAATAAGAGAAGATCAATTAATGTTCTTCACACGATCGTATAACAGAGAAAACGATGAGGAATAACCTTTGGTTCTATACATACCGTAGCAGCAGTCGACCAAATAGATTCTAGGGTTCGAGCAGAAGATTATTTATAGGGATTTAGGGGGTCCAATTAGGGTTAGAGTTCTAGTGGAAGTAATGCTTCCAATATAGAGTCATTACCACCTTTTAACTCTTTCTAATACTTATCCATTACCCTGGATAAGCTCTGGGACGAACGGTTCCCGAATGGAATTAACGACTTTGGTCAAGGCGTGTATTCTTTAATTAACGCCTTGCATAAGGGCGTTTCTTAAAAAGCGCCTTGAAAAAGGGCGTTTCGTGTTTTTAAAACACGCCCAAGATAGGGGCGTTTCTTTTACTTACCCATTTGGTCGCGTGAGAACTGACGACCGTAGGTGTGGGCGTCCTTTCTTTATTCACGCCATGGATAGAGGCGTTTCTTTATAAATTAACGCCTTAATAAGAGGCGTTATTTTTAATTTGTTTTATTTCGTCCAATTAACCCTATTCCTTTTATATATATTACTTCTGTAATATATATGTTTTAATTCATTTCAATTATTCGTTTATTAGGGTTGCTACAGTTTGGCCCCTCACCTACCCCCTCACCTTCACCGTCTCCTACTCAACCTCCACGGCCTCCACAAACCCAAGCCTCTGCTCAGGCCAATACAAACTCTTCTCCTTCCCCCTCCATTTCCACCACCACTTCTACTGCCAACGCCGCTTGACGTATTGTACCGACAAGTCGGGGATGGGCGCCACGACCTGCCACCCCTTCTGCCTCGCCACCACCTTCTCCACCCCCATCTCCGCTGCCTCCATTGACCACATCTCCATCATCTCCATTATCCCCATTGCTGTCACCACCACCGTCACCATCACCTCCTCTCACAATGATCCCTGTTCCGTCACCTTCACAACCATCCCCGCTACCGATGCCGCTCCCTTCACCATCATCGTCCGAGCCTGAGCAAGCTACCCCTACGCCCACACCCCGTCATTGCCTTCATCTCCACCCACGCCACCATCTTTACCTTTGCCTTCTCCTACACCTCCACCTTTGCCCTTATCCCCACCAGAGCCCATCATCGCCGTTATCTCTCCGCCGCTCGCATTGCTTTCACCCATACTTGCCAAGCCTCCTCCACCCCTTTCTCTACCTATTTCAACCCCACGGAGCGGGTGCCTGCTACCTTCGGTGCCCCTTGGGTCTAGTTCCCAGGGAGATAATGAGCCAAGCCAGGTTTTGACCGTGCATTACAAGCTTCAAGACTTCATTTGCCGCATGCCAGTCCAAGTCCTGGTCCTTGGCTATTCTAGGGATAATCAGCTTGCACTGGTGCCAGTTTCTTCAAAAGCGAGGCCGGTGGCGATCTCTTTGCTCGATGGAGAATTCACTGTTGATGTTGTTATCACCTCTCGCTTGATTGCTATCCAGTTCACTGGCCAGGAAGAGTTTTCCGCCCGGATGGTGCTAACTCACGCGGCCGCCAAAAGTTTAATGGGTTCAGCACTCAAGGGGCAATTAGTCATATCTACTACATTTTTCAAGGACATTCTGCATTTTCTGTCTCATCTCCCTCGATTTATTGGTGAGGCGGCCACGTCAACGCTGCGCATCGCCCTCCCTCAGTTCTGTCCTGCACTTCTAGTAAGTGAGTTATACTTCAGGCCTGATTACCGAGAGGAGATGCCGAATCTTATGCTGGTGACGCAAGAAACATAGCTCCCTATTTTTCTAATAAACAACACAAGGAGTTGACTGTTATGGAATGTCTTTCCATGGTTGGCACCGCACAGCTAGGGGCTACCGTCCCGATGAAGTTGCATGTTCATGTTCGGGCCAGGCCGTCTACCAGATGGGCCCGTTATTTAAGAAAACATTACAAGACAAGAAGCCCGAAGGCCCGAGTCCGCGCCAGGTGGAGTTGTTGCAAGCAGATTTCCGCCAAGAAGAGGCGGCGGCATAAGTTCAAGGGCCGTCAGTTGTGCATTCGGGGGTCCACTTCCTCCTTTCCTTCTTCTGTTCATTCATCTTTTCTTCTGCTCAGTTCTTATCCGTGGGTGGTGTACCTTCCACCACCTGACTATATTTCTACCATCTTCTCCTATCCTCACCATCCTAGGCCTCGGCCTATGTCCTCCACTTCCCCTAATCTAGGGGCATCTTCTAGTTTTTCCCCCTGGATACGTCCGGATTTCGCTTCTCATCCTTTTCCCCCGACCTTGTTGGGGATTCCTTGTGCTCGTTCCCCGACCTCGTCGGGTGGTTTTTCTGATCCCTCCCCGACTTTGTCGGGTGGTTTCCATTTCTTTTCCCTGACCTTGTCGGGTGTTCATGCATCTTCTTCCCCGCCTCTGGCGGGTGATCGCTATTCCTTTTCTCTGACCACATCGGATGATCATTCTCCTTCTTCCTTATCTTCACAGCTATCCTTTCCTCATCTTTCTGTTCTTTCCTCCTCACCCTTTCGGGGTCATTACCCTTTTTCATGCTATTTTCAAGGCTTTAGTCAGCCTTGATCTCAGTTAATCTCTGTTCATTCTGTGTTCGGTTCCTTGTTATCAGGGCCTCTGTGCCTTAACGAGGGAGTTCTAGCCCTCTTCTCTCTTCCTTTTATGCTTCTTCGTCCAATTTGGTGTCTGCCGCTCCTCCATCTAGAAGAATCTTCAAGTCCTTGTTATCCTCTCCCTTTTACCCTTACAAGCGAGGAATACAAAGCTCGTGCTGATCAAAGCCCGATGATCAAGATCGCTTCAGGAAGCCGCTTTTCCATTCCATGGATTCGCAAGGTATCTTTATTTTGTGCAAGAACATGTTATTATTGCTATCATTTCTATTTCTCCTGTGCATGGTTATAATGTGGTTTCCTCAACACATTTTGAGCGGCTTTAGTTCATTAAGTTTGGTTAGTTCAAGTTGAGTTGCTTCTGCATCATCCTTAGGCTGGTGATAACTCCGTGTTAGGAGTCTAGTTTCTTTCCTTGATTGTTGAGGGTGACCTTTGAGTATGGGTTTTTCACATACTTCACGTCAAGCCATAGCCGATCTCTCTAGTGCAACATCGTTGCTGCTTTGGCCATACTTTGGGTATACACAAAGGCCTTTTTCTCTTCTCTGCTCGGCCAAGTGCATGGGCAAGAGATTGATGGATAAGATGACTAACCTAGGCGCTCCCTAATACGAGAGAGGTCTCAAATAGGGGCAGTCTTGACCCTCAAAAGTGAGCTTTCATGTAATATCTAGCCAATAAAGGCTACCAAAATGAGAAATGAATTAATGCAAAATTATGAATCAAAGGCATAGCAAGAGTGGTAGTACAGTTCCCCGCGGGACGTCATGAGCCCGGTCGCATGCGTACCTAATAAACATAGGTCTAAAAATTAAAGACACAAAGCCCCGGCGCAACAGGCTATCTCTTTGAGGGGTAGTGCCCTGGAAAGAATTCAAGCCCTGATGTCTCCCATCCTGCACGAAGTTTGTCTGCAATTTTTCTTCTGCTTCTCCCTCTTAGGCTGGGTTATATCCCGGGTATGGCCTTAGTATGGGGCACCGTTCTTTAGAAGCAGTTGGTTGTGGCAAGCCACCCTCACATGCACGCCCTGCTTAAGGGAAGCTTTTAATGAAAGGGGTAGAAACGACGATCCCCGGCCAGTAATTCGAGCCTGTCTTTGGGTGCTGCGGATTGCTATTGTCAAAAATCTAAAAAAAATCAAATATTATCAAAAATCTAAAAAAATGAGATTCCAAACAAAAAAATGAAATATTGTTTACAAAAAAAATCAAATATTTTCAAAAATCCAAAAAAAATCAAGAAAAGTGAAAAAAGAAAAAAATATATATTTGTCTTTTGTTCCTTTCTATCTATTTATTTTGAGGATAGATACGCAATCCATTTGCTAAGTGTGTAGGTTGCAAGTACTCAGGCGTTCCTTGCTATATCTTTGTGCTTTACCTCCTGTTCGCATCTTCTGATCTGTTCTCTTCTTCAATCATCTCTCTCGATCTATTCTGAAGCTTGTGTCCTTCTCAACTTTTATTTGCAATGATTATATCTTTGTGAGAGGGCTTCACCTTACGATTATGAACCTAGCGATTCTGCTTCATTCTGATCTTGGGTTTTGATCGAAGGACGTATTTTGTTCATATCTTTTGTCCCGCCCTGTCTTTGTCTCGTGTCTATGTCCCACCGTGTCATCCCACACTTGTTGTTTTATCCTTCACCATCTGTTGTTAGTTGTCTTGCATATGTTGATATTCGTCCCTCTATGTTCCCTGTGTTGTCTCAACCCATGTGATCATCCGTCATGTTCTTGTGCCAACCGTGTGTTATCCCACCGCGTCGTTATCTTGTCATACTGCGTTCATACATGCATGTTGTTTGTTGATACCATTGCATATGTGCTCGTTTGCCTTTGTTATGTTGCATTGTCTCCTATTTCATGTTTTCGTTATGTTATGTCATGTTGTTTGTCGTTCAGCTGAGCATTATGTTATCTGCGCTATGTTTAGCTTGTTTATCATGTTTATCTTATACATGAAAAGCCATAAAAATCTGAAAATGAAAATCTAAGAAATATGCCGTTTCTCCTGCACAGGTAAGTCAAGTATGGCCTTCTATCCTTACATCCCTTATTGCATTACTATATGGTACTATGCTATATTATCTTGAAAACCAGTTGGTTGCGCACGTGCTCCAGGATCTGATGTTACCCTTTAACAAAAACGATGATGATCCAGGTTCACGTGTTTAATCTCCGGATAGGCCGTTAGGTTGGGGTGTCCTGGGGAGGATGGTTCTATCCTGCACGCTTTGGTTGCGGATAGTATCTTGACTCTGAATCTCCCAGCTTAGCAATATTATTCTCGAGTATTTTATATTTTATACTTTCTTTGCATTTATTTTGATAATTTCGTTTATTTTAGCCCAACATGCATCATGCGCATCTTTTGAGCATTCATGACCCATGATTTACCTGCAAAATGTCCCATCAGTGATGGTTGGCTGTGCGTTCAGTGTTTGGTAAGAGGAACAATTCCACTCTGAGTTGGAAGGTTCACTCTGATCAATTCGCTTGGTTTGGTTGATTAAGAGGTCCCTGTCTGGAGTTTTAGTCTGTTTCTTCACTTTTTTGCTGTTTATTCTGGTCTCCTCGTTGGTCCGAGGGATTGTGTCCCCCATGAGGTTGATCGTGTGTTTCTTCTTATTTAGTTAGTTCCTCCAGATTGGCGTCACTTTTAGTCTAATCGTTCCTTGTGAATGGTTCAGAGTTTTCCGGAAGATTCCTATCGCTTGTTGGTAAAAACGGGTGTCTTTTGCCTTAACGCCCACTTTTCAGTCCACTCCGCTTCATCTTCGCTTCATCTCCATGTTCCATTTCACTTTCGCTTCACCTCCGCTCGCTCCCCTGCAAAGAGGACGTTAAGGAGGGGCATCTGTTGACACCCGTTTTTTGTCGACAAGTTGAGTCATTTCTCTTACTCCCATTTATTGATGTCTCGAGTTGTCCATCACTCGCTGGGCTATTTTCTAGCACGTTCTGGGGCAATTTTATGGGTGGCCTCCCTCCCTGGCTAGGTCCGTGTTGATTCAGGGCTTAATGGGCCTTGGTCTTGGTTGATTGAGCTTTTCTATGAATTTCAAGCGCCCATATACATGTACGGCCAGTCGCCAGCCGCATAACCATATGTGTGGTTGATACTGGGCCGTTCATATATTTATGGGATATTTAGTTGATTTTTTGAATTTCCACCGACAAGCATTTATACGGCCTAGCCACAGCCGCATAAGACCATTGTACGGTACATACTAAGCTGTCTATCTCTCAAGAGTCCTACGTTCGATTAATTGTTCAGACAATTATTTATCTTGATTTATCACCGACAAGGCATGGGCGGTTTTCTTTTGGCCGCTGTTGTGGATGTACGGCCTACCAGCAGCCGTTCATCTGTGAGAGTCCAACGGCGAGGTTTTCGGTCATCTCGATGGATAGTTGGATAATATTTATGATTTATTTGAATTTCCACCGACAGGGTTGGATGGCCTAGGAGATGGCCGCTCAACCCGATGAGTGGTCTATCGTGCGACCGTTCATCGTTTCGATTCCTAAAAATTTCAAGGGTTTTCTCTCTCTATCTGTGGTTTTATCCCTAACTTCTCCCGTCATTTTCTCCACGGATACTGAACCAAATTTGATGCCGTTTCTTCTGGTTATAGGATAATTCATTTATCTACAGATTATCCTTGATAATCTCGACCTAAAAATGGATGAAAACCCAAATTTCGGGGCTGGCTCTTTAGGCTCTATAAATAGACCCTAAAGCCAAGTTTCGAAAAGGGGGGGGGGGGAGATTTCAAGGTCACGGCGAAGCCCTGCCAGATTCTAGAGTGACCTACGACCAGGGAGGGAGGCCTTCTACGTCCATATAGGCCTCTGGTTCAGGGAGTATCTCATTATTTTGTGTCTTTAGTTCATTAGTATGTTGCCATCTTTTGTTTGCATGCGTCATTTTATCCACGTTTTCGTCATTCTGATGCATCATTCACACATCCTCCCACGTTTTGGTGCCCCTAGGGGTTTAAAACCCCCCAGGTATCCCCCATTCCATTTAGTTATGTTTATTTCTTTTCGTTCTAGCACTTACTACACTTTGTAGTTCTGATATTGGGTTCCCTTTTGTATTCTACACTCTAATTCGCAGGTCAACAACACACTAACGCGAGGCCCATCCTTTCTAGCCGGTCGGAAAGGGTGGAGGTTGGACCCTTACAACTTCTAGCGTGGTGGTCTTGTGCGGCTTCTTCAGGACCGTTCAGTGAGACGTATGGCCTAGTATCAACCGTTCTTCCTCCTGCTGCGGTCACCATCAAGCCGTTCAACCCTCCATCCATCTTCGTCCCGTGTTGCACCTCAGCACCGAAGAGCGGTCTATCGTGAGACCGCGCGTACCTACAGGCGGTCCAGAAGGAGCCGTTCATAGCGTCGGTGCTAGTTTTAAGGCGAGTACCTCCCTCTTTCCAAGGTACGGTGTGCGTTCATCGCATGTCCAGCACCTTGGTGGCGATCACAGGTTTCTACTCCTCCCTTTCCCTCTGTCTTTCATTCATTTCCCATATTTTATGTGGTAAGATAGACATGGGAGGGCATTAAGAAAGAGGAAGGAAGGAACAACACATCAACAATTCTGTAGTGCCTGGGTAAGACTTGCAACAGTCTGTTGCATCCTGTCCCAGTCAACACGGTGTGCCATCGTGAAAAATAAGGTACATGCGATGATAATCAATTAGTTAATTCCTATAGAATTAATAGGATTAACTTAGAAAATTTCTAATTTAACTATCTCATCCCGGCTCTACCCATTCTCACGTGGTTGAAAATTTCCTCCCTTAGTTCATAGGTGTGGGTCCTTAATCCTTGGACTTAGCCTATGACATGACATCTTCCTAGGACATACTTAAGCCTAGGCTCTGAGACCAACTTAACTGTCACGCCTCGAGACATATGTACAGCGTAAGTAATATCGGGGAACGTGAACAACCGACAATACATCTCAAGCTAGCAATATGATCAGTGCGTAATAAACATCCACATAAAGATGGAGTACACAATATTTGACAAAAATTCTAACTTTTATTGATAATAATGATCCATAATTACAGAAAGTTGACTCATGGTCTCTAGACTCAAGAAAAATGAAAATTACATAGTAAGACTCAATAACGTAAAAATTAAATCATGACTCTAGACTACTTAAATATAATTAACATTCTAAGTCTTCTCTCGACCATCAGTCATCACTCTCGGACCCGTTGCTAGAATACTCCGAATCCGACTCACTTGAACTTCCAGAAAAGATTGGAAAAGTAGGGAATGAGCACACTTGCCCAGTAGGTATCTTCACATCAATATGGAGGCATGCTTAAAGTAGTTACATTTTCGCACTAGTGAATAAGGTAAAAGAAAATGTGATAAAATTCTCGAACAAAATCCAAGTAAAAAGATAGGAATTATAGAGATATGATGAATATGAATGGACAACAGAGCATGATCAAGCAAGATTCATAAGGTAAAATGGCCTTTCATTAACAAGAATGTACTTCATAACTATAAAGGTTATGCACTAGAAAGTCATGAACAAGAAAATACTAGCAAGTATGTAAATTATCACAAGGTGCCGCATGGTTTTCACCCGTCTATACAAAAAGTACTCCCGGTGCAATGCGACGCCAATATTCATCGTACCCCATGATTTTCAGCACGTTTCCGGCTATCGGTCGAGGGGGCTAGTGTGGAGCCCTTGGACACTGTCCGTGCCCGCTCTTGCATCTTCAAGTTACAGATGAAGCTACTTTCATGAGAACACAGTAAAGTTTCGGCCAATAATGTTCAATTCTACAATAGTTTCATGGGAATGTAACCAAGGTAGAGAACGCACAATAAGAGATCATAAGAATTCCAAAGATGACTTAAGACTAGGTCGTGTTACGGAAAGAATTCGGCAGTATAACGACATATTCTTTAACTTCCATATTTCATTAGATAGTTTTGGAACAAAGTGTTAGGTTCTAGATAATCAAAAGACCATCTAGGATTTATAGAAAAATTAACCATATGGTCAAACCTCGGGTTAAGAGCACTTGTGATAGAAACGGTCATGCCAGGGCCGTATCTTGAATTGGTGGTCAAATCTGGGCCACTTCTATGATATAGCAGTCAAGTCAGGATCGTTTCATGAGGATATAGCGGTCAGCGAAAGGCCGCTAAATGACATTTGCGGTCTCCTAGATGGCCGCTAAATCTAGAATACAGAAAATTCCAATAAAGTGCTTTCTTGACAATTGGGTTTTGAGGGTACAACTAGCTCGGCGTCATAGTGGGAATCCCAGGCTCGCGGAGGCTTACGGAGGCCTTGAAACAAGATCACCTAGTACGGTGGAAGGAATATTGAACGGAGAGGATCACAAGTCCAAGAGGTGTGCTTATAAGTGTAAAAGTGTATCTAATGGTCATGCACCGGAGTACGCACCATGTACTTAAGAAAAGACTATAGATGAGAAAGGATCGTGGTAAAATAGCGATCAAAACATCACTTAAACAAGCCCGTGAAGCATATAGAATTAACTTTAATACAGACTATAAGGGTTTTGGCATGAAAATAGCATAAGTTTAAAATAGGTATTTAAAACATGAAAGACATGAAACCTAACATGTTTAGTGCACAATATAACTAAGTTCATAAATGTACAGTCACAACTAGGAATAAGACCTAATTACCTAGGCTTAACATATGCATAATAGGGTCAATCTGCAATCTGTTTGGAGTTAACAGGTTGCAGAGAACAGAAATAGAATAGCGGTTATGTGAGGCCCGTATATAGGTGCTTAGCGGTCGATCGCATGGTCGCTAAAGGATTACGACAGTCTTAAGGAGACCGTTTCTTTCCTATAACAGACAAACATAAAATAGGACGTGCAAGGCCTATCCTAAGAAATAAATGCATGTAAACATGCTAGACAAGTAGTAAAACATGCTACAATAAAAATCTAGTCATGGGTATGCATGGATTTGCGTAAAGTAAGCCAAATTATAATTTCTTATTAAGGGTAGGATTCATGCATGCTGTGATAACCTAGTTGCACAGTGATAGAAAAACGTAAAATACTCCATGTATACTCAATGAAAATAGGAGAAAACAGAGGGCTTTTACTCCTGACATATTATTCTAGCCATCCACGACATAACCTAGCTTTGTGACAAGCTTTAGACTTTGAATTTCTAACTGGAAGATCGCTCAGGTTCCTGCACGTCCTGTACCAAACCAGCAACTTCCCGCCCCTCTATCTTCTAATTCTCTTGACCTATATTCGTGAAAATTGGAGGGTAGGTAGAAGATAGAAAGGGAAACAAAAAGTTCTAAAGACATTACATGAACTAACCTCGTTTAGGACTTCTAATCTCCTGATCTTCACTGGACCGGCGCACTGGTTCCTGTGCAGCCTGTAGCAAACCAGCGACTTGCAGACGCCCTAATTCTTCAACGTCTGGGTCTTCAAGCATGAAAATTGGAGGGGAGTTAGACAAAACTAAGGAGCATAAATTATTCTAAAGGATTAACTTGAGAAGATGTCTCCTTACCTTCGAAATACATGAGCCAACATTAGGGTTCGCATGGGTCGAAGTTAGGGTCTATTTTAGGATTTTCCTAGGGTTTAGGGGATTAGATCAAACTTAGAGTCCTAATTAGGGGTAGGATCGATCTCCAAGAGTCCTAGACATGTTTACAAGTCTCCCCACTTCGATCCAAGGCGATTTGGTTGTCAAAAATCCAAGCTTTTCATGTTTCTCCCATTCACGGAATCAGACGGAATTAGCGGTCATGGAGGGACCGCTAAGATGAAATGGCGATCTCGCGATAGACCGCCAATTGACGTTAAATCCAAAAAATTCAAATTTTCCTATTATTTCTTATTTATCTCCTAATTGATTTATATATCTAATTTTAAATCCTTAAATTACCCAATTTACATTTCTATTAATGGGCTTGGGTCAAAAGGTCTTAGATTTGGGTCTTGTGGGCCTATTTCGGTGGATTTAAACCTAACCTAATATCTGGGCCTTTAAATAATTATTTAATAGACCTATATTCATTAAATAGTAGCTTTAAGTCTATTTCAATGCTTAATAATTATATTAACTCCCAAAAAAATTTTAGAAAATTATCGGGCGTTACATATGTATTTAGCTCTGCACGTTTCCTGTTATGTTTGCACACTAAATACACACACTCTAGTTGGCTCGGTTCTCATATGCACCTGAGTGCTGGTGGCTGTCTCAGGTAGGGGCAGTTCTTAAGCTCCAGCACTCCCAGCTGTGTGTCATTTTATTGAGTTCACCTTTACTTTGCATGAGTATCATCTCAGCATGGATTCAGCCTTTCATATTGGGAACACTAGTGTTCCATCAGTTTGTAGTTCTGTGAGTGACCGGATTGTTTTGGTTCAGATTAGTGTGGGCTATGTTTTTAAATGGGCATTATTTTTTGAAAGGATCTATTCACCCCCTCTAGATCCTAGTGTCGTACCGAACTGGGGTGAATAGGCCAGTTCGGTTGACCAACCAGGGCTCTGTTTCGGCTTGGCTGTGGGCGGGTTGACCCACCCCTGTTGGTCGACCGACCCATGCATGTTGGTCAACCGAAATGTAGCTTTTTAGCCCCGATCGACCCGGTTGTGATCCAATGGTCAACCTTTGGCCCAGTAGATGTCCCGGACACCCCATGGGTACCGAGACCGTATTTTTAGGTGTCCAGAGGAATCGCATTACCTCGATTAGTGTGCCCGTGTGTTTTAGAGGGTCTGGGTGACCCCTGTGTTCTGGGCTTCCTTGCTTCGCTTGATCGAGTCACCGTATGTTGGTGTAAGTGTGGAGGGCTGTTGCCGCACTAAGTTAGCTTTCTCAGAAAGCAGTTTTCGTGTGGGCCATGTGTAACGCCCGAGAATTTCTAGGATTTTTTTGGAATTAAATATAATTATTAAACATTTAAAAACACTTTAATGGGCTATTAAGAGAATTGTAGAATAATTAAGTCAATTTAAAAGCCCTATATTAGCCAAAGGGCTAAGCCCAACTTAAATAGGCCCAAAGACCCAATTCCAAGACCCCTTAGGCCCAAGCCCAATTATAGAAACGTAATTGGGGCTAATTTGGAATTAAAAGAAGATAAATAGGATAAATATGGGACAAATAGTTGATAAATTTGAAAATCCAAAAATTTCGGACTAAACGTCTAGAGGCGGTCTATCGCGCGACCGCCTTTGTATAGAAGCGGTCCCCATCTGACTACTAGTGGCTTCCGTGAGCGAGGCCAATAAACCCTAAAAAGAATGGATTTTTATCCCTCCCAAGGGCCAGAGATCGAAGCTACCTGGCCTAGAAACTTGGTATAAGACTCTTAGGGATTGATTTGAGCCAAGAATAGGACTCTATGTCAACCTAATCTAGTAACCCTAATTCAAAACCCCACCTATAAATAGACCCAACTTCGACTTATGCGAACCTTAATGTTGGATCACGTTTTTAGAAGGTAAAGAGACACTATCTCAGGTAAAGCCTTTTGAAGGTTTTGTTCTCCTTTGTGTTGTCTAACACTCCTCCAATTTTCGTACTAGGAGGTCGAGTCTCTAAGGAGCTAGAAGCCCCAGAAGTCGTTGTCCCTCTACAGTCTGCACAGAAGACAGTGCGTCCGTCCAAGAAAGAGGAGGAGATTGGAAGCCTTAAACAAGGTTAATTGAAGTTCTACCTTTAGAACTTATTGTTTTCCTTTATATCTTCTACCTACCCTCCAAATTTCATGGATTTAGGTCAAGAGGATTAGGAGATAGAGGGATGAGAAGTTGCTGGTTTAGCACGGGCCGTACAGAAACTAGGGTCGACTTCCAGTTAGAAATTTGAAGTTTAGGGACCGAATCAAATGTAGGTTATCTCATGAAAAGGATAAATTGACAAGTTGGGAATGAAAGCCCTCTTGTTTCATGCGATTTCATGTTCTGTATGTGACGAATTTCATGTTTTAATTAAACTACGCAGTTAACTTATTTATGCATACATGAACCTTGTCCTTTAAGAAGAATATGATAAATTGATTTATTTCACGCAAATCTATGTATCTCCATGAATTACTTTTCTTCTATCGTGACTTGTCTTCATGTTTACTGGAGTTTTTATGCATTACTTGCCCTAGGATTAGCCTTAATTGCACTTTTTGACCCTTTCTGTCAGAAGGCTTAAAATGATCTCCCCAAGACCGCTAAACTTCTCCTAGCGGTCCCAGAAGAATCGCTACTGTTAGAAACGGTCCTACCGAGACCACCTTTTTCTGTGTTCTGTCACCTGTTAACCCGAAACAGATTGTAGAATGGCCTTAATGATTATATGTTAAGCCTAGGTAAATAAGTTTTATTCCTGGTTTTGGCTACATATTCCTGATTATGGTTATATTGTGCATTAAACATGCTAGGTTTCATGTCCTTTATGCTTTAAATACCTATTTTAAACTTATGCTATTTTCATGCCAAAATCATATAGTTTGTACTAAATTGAATTTTCCACATGGATTGTGAGACTTATTATATGCATGTTTGATCGTTATTTTACCACGATCCTTTCTCATCTACAGTCTTTTCTTAAGTACATGGCACATATTCCGGTACGATGTCATTAGTTACACTTTACACTCATATATAGGCACACGATCTTGGACTTGTGACCCTCTCCGTTGGATATTCCTTCAACTGAACTAGGTGATCTTGTTTCAAGGCCTCCGTAAGTCTCCACGAGCCTGGGATTCCCACTAGGACGCCGAGCTGGTTGTACCCTCAAAGCCCAATTATCTAGAAAGCACTTATCGACGTTTTTCTGTGTCCTGGATAGTTGCGGCCATCAGGCGACCGCTAGTGTCAATTAGCAGTCATCCCGTGACCGCGTTAGTCTAGATCTCATCACTGCGTCGACACTTTCTTTCTTCATGCATCGACTCTATGTAGAAACGGTCCTGACCTGGCCGCCAAATTCATTTTTGCGGTCCAGCCTTGACCGCCTCTGTCCATAAATGGTCCAGTAATGACCGCTTTTACTCAGTTCCTATTTAACCCGAGGTGTTACCCAAGGGTTGATTTTTCTAAGTTCCTAGATGGTCTATTGATGATCTAGAACCTAATATCTTATTCAAAAGCTACCTAATAAATTATGGAAGTTAAGGAACATGCCGTTATGCTGTCGAATTTCTTTCGTAGCATGACCTTGTCATTAAATCATCCTTGATCTCATGATTTCAATTTTTGTACATTCTTACCTTGATATAGTTATCATGAAACTATAGTTTGAACTTGTACATTATTGGCCTACTTTATTTATCGTGGAAGTAGCTTGATTTATAACTTGAAGATGCAAGAGCGGGCACATACAGTGTCCAAGGGCTCGACGCTAGCCCCCTCGACAGATAGCCGAAAACATACTGTAAACCATGGGATATGATGCTTACTGGCATCGCATTACGATGGGAGTACTTTTTTTATAAATGGGTAAAAACCACGAGGCAATCTTATGAAATTTACGTGCTTGCTAGTACATTCTTATTACATGACTTTCTAGTGCATAGCCTTTATGGTTATGAAAAGTACATTCTAGTTCATGATAGGCCACTTTACCTTATATCTTGCTTGATCATGCTCTAATATCCCTTCACATTCTTCATATCTCTATGGTCTATATCTCGTTATTTAATGTTACTTGGATTTTGTTCATACGATTTACCACATTCCTTTTATCTTATTTTCTAGAGCCAAAATGTCAATTACTTAAACATTACCTTCATGTTGATACGAAGATACTTACTGGGCAAGTGTGCTCATTACCCTATTTTTCAAATCTTCACAAGAAACTCTAGTGGATCGGCTTCCAAGTATTCCGATGATGGGTCCGAGAGTGATGATTGAAGGTTCGAGAGAAGACTTAGCGTGTTCTGAGTCCTTATGTTAGTCTGGAGTCATATGATGTAAATTTTACTTTATTGAGTAATCCTACATACTTTTCATTTTTATTGAGTCTAGTTAGTAAAAGAGTCAAGAATCAATTTCATTTACTTTGAATATTATTTAATAAAGTAAAGTTTTGAGTATATCATCTTGTGCATTCCCTTTTATGTGTGAATGTGTTAGCACTTTGAATATGTTGCTCGCTTGTGACGTACTAGCCAGCTGTTCACGTTCCCGAATATCTTCCACTTTACTTATATCTCGGGGCGTGACACCATGTGTATGGCCTTTGAACTATGAGTTCTATGTCCCAGCCTGGGGCTGGAGGTTTCTTTGGTCTCCGTTGGAAAGGGAATTAACTCGGCAGTTGTGGGCCACCTTAAGAATTATTCTACCGTGCTATTTGACCCTAGGGGTAGGGCAGATTGAAGACAGGATGCCGTATGTTACGGCGATCTTGACCTGAGTCGCGTGACTCAAGGACCATTACTTTTGTAGTTCTAGTGGACTGCCCCGAGTCGGGTGGCATCATGCCACCCCGTGTTCCGAGTTACATGTGACAGGCTTGTGCATAGCCTGTCAGTGCTCCGATGTTTTCTTTCGAGAGTCCTTCCTCGAGTGACCATTCCCACTAGTTGTAACTTGTCTGGGCACGCATGTGCCTACCCACCCGGGAGTGGTGGAGAGCTAGACCCGAGTGAGACGGTTTTTAGGCTGGTTGCCCTAGGGCCTCCCGTTGTGTCATCTCGATTCCGAGCTGGGAGGAAACCCAGCTAGAGGGCCTGACGTACCACAGTCAGTCAGTGTGTGCAAACGTGGCGGGGACTTTGGACGCGTGCTGACGAGCACAGCCCCGACTAGACCCTTGTCTTGTGTTCCGTGTACGGTGTCACTGTCCGCCAGGGGCATGTAGGGAGACACCTAAGGCTGTGGACTAAGTCGTCTATGAACGTATATGGCCTTTGCTTCTAGCGGGCAGTACTCCTGTCACAGGAGACGAGTTTCTTTGTGTTTCTTCAGGTGACTTTCGAGCGTCTTCCCAACTTCCATATCGAGGGTTTTTGGCAGAGTTACCGAGGTTTCACCCGTAGACGGTGTAGGGTTCATGACGGCGAGGTCGTGATTGTGCCCCCAGACTGCGTGGTCTTGGGTTGGGCCTCATCGGTGAGGACGTGCCTCCACGATAGAGGTGTCGTCGTGTTTCTTCTGGTAGTGTAGCCATGATTTTCTATTAGTCCGGTGGTCCCCCGACTATGAGATCGGTGTTTACTTTTCGTGCCATTAGGAGTAGTTTTTAGAGCCGTGGTTCCATCGGCTACCGTGTTACGGCCGTTCCCTCCACCGTTACTATTGTTGTTGTTCTTGTAAGCGCTCTTCCTTACCGCCATTCTTTTGTGGTGGGGATCCGCGGGACGCCTACTGAGCCAATGAGATGAGGCTCACCCCTATCTTTTCAGGTGTTACGGTTCCTCCTCGAGGTTCGAAGCTGCAGTGCAGAGGTTCATAGTTGTCAGCTCACTAGGCTGAGTGTTCACTCGGCGTTGAGTACGTTTCTTTCCCTGTAGACTGTACTTTTGTTGGACTAGACTCTATAGTTTGTTATTTAATAGAAAATTTAATTTTATTTCTGTTACTTAAAATTTTAATTATATAATTATTTCCTACATTATTTTAAATTTCAGTGTACCTCCACACTCCTTTCTAACCCTTCCGAGCCCTCTGGCTCGTGGGTGGTGGGCCAGGATTCGAATGGTATCAGGTTATTCCCAGTATCTGGATCTTGGGTCGTTACAAATGGTATCAGAGCAGTGGTTTTGGACGCACATGGAAATTTAAGATAATTGCAGTGCTCAGTGTCCATAATGTCCGGTACAGTCGGCAGCTGGCATAGGGTTTTGTGTTTATTTACCGCTTTGTTTCTCGCGTGAGAGCTAGATTGCACTACGTTGGCCCTGTGAAGGATGTTTCGGTCATTGTTGAAGTGGCGGTGTGAGGCCTGAGGAATGGGACATAGAGCTACCTTCCCCTGAGGAGGTGGCCCCGGTTGTGTTGCGTTGAGCAGAGTGTTGCCGGCAAGTGCATGTCAGCGGTGTAGCGTTTGAGGAATCTTCAGCGAGGTCAGGTGGCTGGCGAGGATTACTCATGGTTAGGTGGCCATGAGAGTGCTCCAAGGGAGTTGTTGTCATCTTGGCCACCCCAGCTTGAGGATTATCCAGCCCCTGAGGTTTGAGGTGTCAAATCGGATGTTTTGATCGAGAGATGTGCTCGGACGAGCGGAGGATTTTCTTGGTAAGCTGCTGGTTGTCGAGCTTGATTTTCTCATTGTGCTCTATGGCATCGTAGATGACGTTTTTATCCTGATTCTTTTTGTGGATTTTGTGGAAGGATTGGGCCGAGTTGTTCCAGTGAATTCTAGGTCCTGCGCTTCTGCGTGTGAATGGGTTGTGTCAGTCCTGGATTTGGTTCGAGATTGTGTGACGATGGCTTGGTTCGTGGCCCAGATTGTGGAATTTGGGGCCATTATGTACCTCCTTGGATGTGCCGTGCAAGGCTAAAAATGAGATGTGAACGTTCCACAGTAGATTCGGGATTGAGGATGAGCGTTGGCAAGTGCTGATCATGGCGCGTGTTGTGGCTCTTGGCGTGGTGGTCCGCGTGGTGGCAGCTCAAGAGATGGATATTTTGAGGACTCGAGAATCGAGAATGGATTGGTGTCAGCAAGGACAAATTCGAGGGAATGATGTCCGGTGGCTATAGGTGTAGCAGCCTTCGAGCCTGGCATCTTTGTGATTTTTTTCACTCCTCGGTAAACATTTTGGCAAGTTAATGGTTCTAGGATCAGAGGCAGGCATAGGTAGGGAGCGTGTGGTAGCGGTTAGCTCAACCGTTGCGGTAGAGTGTGGCTAGCGATCAGCAGAGCCAGTGCTTGAGGTGTGGTGAGTTGCAGTTTGGGGAATTGTAATGATGGTGCGCCGGGAGATGTAATCGTTGTGGTCTGACGGGACACTTGGCGAGTGTTGTCGGAGGAGCTGACCTAGCGAAAGTGATGGTTTTTCTGGTGCTGGAAGGTGAGGTTCCCAGCATGAGTGAGGTTCGAGGTCCGGTCAGGCGTGGAGATCTCCCACTTTTTAGGAGGTATGCCGATTTCTCCTTGGTCGGAGAGGATCACCTTTTTGCTAAGTTCCATCATCTTGCATCATGTGTTCGGATTGGTTGGCCTTTTGTGTGCCATGAAGTCTGTGCGAGACGTGTTTTGTATTTTGGTAGTATGGTTGCCTATGAGAAGCATTGCCCTTTCCCTTGATGTGTGAGGGTGTGTTGGCATCATTCTGGAAGGATGAGTGCCAGTTGGGCTGTGCTTGGGAGAATTCATGGCTAGTGTTGTGATTTTCGATGTGTGGTGGATCGGAGCCTACGGAGTTGCAGAGGACTGCCAGATCAAGAGAGAGAATCTGTGCTCTGGGTTCAAGGTAATTGAGCTTTCCTCACCCTATTTTTGGAGTTAGCCAGCTGAGTTGAGGATGGTCGGGATGGCGGATCCCGAGTCGTTATGATGTTTGTGCGCGTGGTCTAGAGTGCGCAGTGGAAGCTTGGTAGGCCCATAACCCACAGGTCCAGGATCGTAGTGATGGTTGCTATGGGCGGATCCCAGAGGATTGATAGACCTTCGGAGGATTGGTTGCTCGATGTGAGATTATCTCTGGCTGTGTGAGCCATGTCGATTATCGTGCCATTGCTTGAGGCGTTGTGGTTTATGCCACTAGTAGGATGGAGACTTGGGGAAATATGATGGCAAGTTTGTAGCATGAGTACCCTATTCATTTGTTGGTAGCTGTGAGCGGCTGGTGAGGCTAGCCGAGTGGTCAGCTGTGGTAATGCCTGGAAGAGGCCCAGTTCGGTCCGAGAGTTTCGAAATGTTGTGAGAAGGACCCAACTGTGATAAGGATTTGCGATGTTTGGAGATCCGGGTAGATTGGTCGCGGCGTCGTCGACCAGGTTGCTATGGTAGCATATGACACTTTTCTGTCCTAGAGATATGTGCCATGATTAAGATTGTGTCCTGTGGCTCGCTAGTGAGAGTGGATCCAAGGATTGGCAGGTGTCCATTTGGAATAATTGTGATGAAGATGGGATGAGACTGTGTAATGGACGATGCTTGTGTATGGAGGTCCCTAGAGGGATGTCTTCGAACAAGAGTCTTGGTCTGGCGACCAGAGTGGGAGGATTTCCCTTTAAGCCTGAGTCTAGTGCTGTTGTGGACCGAGGATTGTGGAATCTTGTCATTTGGTTCTGTCGTGCTCCCCTGAGAGGGTAGAGTTGGCATGAGAATCAAGATCGGATGCGGTGTCCGAGTGAGGTTCGGCTCGAGATGCAGTAATGGTCAGTGTAAGAGTCAACGAATGGCCTGTCGAGATTTGGAATGTGCTGATCGGGCTTGATGAAGGAGCAGGAAAGAGAAAGTTGAGCAAGTGAAGGTTTCTCGTTGACGAGTAACTGGTGACCGGAAAATGGATTTTCACAGACAAAAGATGCCAGTTGTAGTTAATCGAGAATGGCGAGAGCCGTGTGCAAGCGAGGCCTTGGGTGGCCGATTATATGATATACCTTTTTCTTGGATTGGATCTGGGATCCGTTGAAGGTTTGTGATCAGATCGGAGCTAGTCTAGTGCTATTTTGGAATTCGGCTTGCCAGGTGAGAGATGGTTCATGGCGTAGAGCCGACGGAATTGTGGCAGTCAGTTGAGATAACTGTGTGAGCTGGTTGAGGCTCAGTGAGGGTTGTCTCTTATGCAGGGTGTGAGGTCAGTAAGTAAGTAGAGAAGTTGATGTTGATTGGTCCATCGAGCATGGTATTTTATCGGTGGCAGGTTTTTCGTGACGAGGATTGCGTCTCCTCGGTGAACAAGATGGTCACAACGATGCCATGAATAGATCTTCATTGTGGCTGAGGTAGGGGCATACTTGTACCCTTGTGTGTGGTATGCTCGCTCTGAGAATCGATGTGTATAGTGTGTGGAGCGAGATATTTCGGTTCATGGTAATAGTTTGGCTGTGTCCGTCAGGATCGATGTTTTTGCGAGAATCGAGGTTTTGGCTGAAGCTCTAGGAGCGTTGCTAGTTGGATAAGTAGTTCCTCCCCTGTGAGATGGTTGTTGCCTCAAATTTTGAGGATACAATTTTTGTAAGGAGGGGAGGACTGTAATACCCTGAATTTTTTGGATCAGAATCCATGGGTTTCGGAGCACTTTCGTGAGTCCCAGATCGTGTTTTACGATTTAATCAGATTTTTAGCTGTCAAGCCTTTGGACCCCTGTGTAGGGTGAACCGACGTGTTTTCGGGCTCTGGGACGTTGCAGACGTATTGTGCGTTTTCCGAGGATCATGGGGATGATTTTTTCCTATTTTTGTTTTTTTTTGGATTTTGAAAACCCCAAATCATTTCTCTATAAATATAAACCCTTACCCCCTCTCTCTCCCCATCTCTCATTTCTCTCCCTCACCTCTCACATTTCTCTCTTTATCTCCCCCTCTTCTCCGGGCGATCGACGGAGGTGGAGGCGGGTGAGGTGGAGACGACGCGAGGGCGAGGAGCGGCGAGGATGGAGCATGGGATGGGGCGGTGGCGCGGCATTCTTCGTCCGTGGATTTTGGGACCCGACGGCGGTTCATGTGACGATTTCATGAGGAATCGGCGTCCTCGGCACGGGAAATCTTCGATGGTGGTAGGGGGATGGTTCCCTAGCGCGTGTAGCTTATTTTCCCCGCGTTTCGTAGGTCGAGGCGAGCCGAGAGTGGTTTATTTCACGTGGGGGGTTAAAAAGCATGATTTTGGGGTGAGCGACGGATCTTTCCTTTTAATCACATTTTTGGGGGTTTGAATGGAGCCTATTGGTGGTCCAGAGACTGGGGAATGGGTTCCCCATGTTTTCCCCATCACCTGGGGGTGATTGGGGCATGGAATCAGACCCCTAGGTTGGGTCAGAAGGGTTCCCTGCCGTTTTTGATCGATTGGCCGGTTGAGGTGAGTCGACCGAACGGCGTTTGCGATGGGGGGGGGAGAACAGGCTAGTATAGTCGATCGAATTGCCCAATTTGGTCGACCGACTAGGGCTCTGTTCAGCCCGGCTGCGGGCAGGTCGACCCACCCGTGTTGGTCGACTGACCCATGCGCGTTGGTCAACCAAAATGTAGCCTTTTAGCCCGTTTTTAGCCCCGGTCGACCCGGTTGTGACCTAATGGTCGACCTTTGGCCCCATGGATATCCCGGACACCCTGTGGGTACCAAGACCGTGTTTTTGGGTTCCTAGAGATACTGCATTACCTCGATTAGCATGCCCGTACGTTTTAGAGGGTCTGGGTGACCCCGTGTGTTCCGAGCTTCCTTGCTTCGCTTGATCAAGTCACCGTATGTCGGTCTAAGTGCATAGGGCTGTTCCCACACTACGTTAGATTTCTTGGAAAGTGGTTTCCATGTAGGCCATGCGTATGGTCTATGAACTGTGAGTTCTGTGTCCCAGCCTGCTGCTGGAGGTTTCTTTGGTCTCCCTTGGAAAAGGAATTAACTTGGCGGTTGTGGACCACCTTAGGAATTATTCTACCGTGGTATTTGACCCTAGGGGTAGGGCAGATTGATAGCATGATGTCGTATGTTATGGTGGTCTTGACCTGAGTCGCGTGACTCAAGGACCGTTACTTTGGTAGCTCTAGTGGACTACCCTGAGTTGGGTGGCATCATGCCACCCCGTGTTCCGAGTTACATGTGACGGGCTCGTGCGTAGCCTGTCAGTGCTCCGGTGTTTTCTTCTGAGAGTCCTTCCCCTAGTGACCTTTCCGACTAGTGGTAGCTTGCTTGGGCACGCATGTGCCTACCCACCCGAGAGTGGTGGAGAGCTAGACCCGAGTGAGACGATTTTTAGGTTGGTTGCTGTAGGGCCTCCCACTGTGTCGGCTGAAGTCCGGGCTAGGAGGAAAACCAGCTAAAGGGCCTGACGTAGCGTAGTCAGTTAGTGTCTGCACATGTGGTCGGGGACTTCGGATGTGTGCTGAAGAGCACGGCCCCGAATAGACCCTTGTCTTGTGTTCCATGTATGGTGTTTCACTGTCCGCCTGGGGCGTGTAGGGAGACACCTGAGGCTGTGGACTAAGTCGTTAGTGGATGCATCCAACCTTACTTCTAGTGGGAAGTACTCCTGTCACACGAGATGAGTTTCTTCGTGATTCTTTGGGTGACTTCTGAGTGTGTTCCCGACTTCCATGTCGAGGGTTTCAGGTAGAGTTATCGAGCTTTTACCCGTAGACTGTGTATGGTTCATGACGACGAGGTCGTGATTGTGCCCCCGGACCGCATGGTCTTGGGTTGGGCCTCATCGATGAGGACGGGGCTCCACGACAGAGGTGTCGTGGTGTTTGTTATGGCAGTGTAACCAGGATTTTATGTTAATCCAGTGGTCCCCCGAATGTGAGATCGGTGTTTGCTTTCCGTGCCATTAGGAGTAGTTTTTAGAGCCGTGGTTCCATCGGCTACCATGTTATGGCCGTTCCTTCCGCCGTTATTGTTGTTATTGTTCTTGTTAGCGCTGTTCTTTACCGCTGTTGTTTTATGGTGGGGATCCGCGGGACCCCTACTGAGCCAATGAGATGAGGCTCACCCCTGTCTTTTCAGGTGTTGCGGTTCCTCCTCGAGGTTCGGAGGTGTAGCACGGCAGTTCGTAGTTGCCAGCTCGCCTGACTGAATGTTCACTCGGCGTTGAGTACATTTCTTTCCCTGTAGACTGTACTTTTATTGGACTAAACTCTATAGTTTGTTATTTAATTGCAAAGGTAATTTTACTTCTTTTATTTAAATGGTTAATTATATAATTATTGCCTACATTATTTTAAATTTCAATGTACCTCCACACTCTTTTCTAACCCTTCCGAACCCTCCGACTCATGAGTGGCTGGCCGAGATTCGAATGGTATCGAGTTATTCCCGGTATCTAGAACTTGGGTCATTACACTTTACTCCATGGGACGAACGGGACAGCGATGCGAGATCAAACAGACACCCGGTAAAGCAAATAGTGCAAAAGATGAATAGTGTTGTGTCTCATCTGGATTTGATGCTTAGTAAGAAGAATGCAGTGTTTTGTTGTTCGTAACACTTTAGTTGAATTTATTTTGACTTTGGTATCACTATTACTTTAATGTCTTTACTTTAGTCAGAATTAATTTTTGGTCAAGTAAAGGTCGGTGCATGTTCACATTATTGCATATAAAGGTCAGTGCATATGTCTATTTCAACTCTGTAGGTCGATGCATGTGTAGAGTTATCGATTAGAAAGGTCGATGCACATGTAGACGTATTGCATTGAAAGGTCGATGCACATGTGAAGTCCTACAGTAGAAAGTCGATGCACATGTGAAGTCCTGCGCTAGAAGGTCGATGTTAGTGAGCTAGTGACTCTTATATAGGTCGATGCATGTGTAGAAGGTTTAGAGCACATGTCAATGCATGGTTCAATAAGGTCGATGCTAGTAAGTCAGCGACTGCTGCATAGGTTGATGCATGTGCATAAGGATTGTTGCATAGGTCTATGCATGTGTTAGTAAGGTCGATGCTAGTGAACTAGCGACAGAAGGACTAGTCTATGCATGTCTTAGTAAGGTCGATGCTATTGAGCCAGCTACGATAGCATAAGTCTATGCATGTTAAAATTGGGTCGATGCTTGTTAGTTATTATTCTCAAGGTCGATGCACCTTGCGCATTTAGCTTAAGGTAAGGTCGATGCATCTTCATTTCAAGTCAGTGTGTCTGACAATGAAAGTCTACCTGTATATCTCTAAGGTCGATGCTATTACTCTAACCTACTACATGTGTTAGCTACACAGGTCGATACACTTCATTTATGCATCGATGCATTTAAAGAATTTCTGAGAAGTCACTTAAATAAATTACCTGACCTCATGAAGCATCTAAAATTGCATTTGCTAACAACTATTACATGCTTCATTAAACTGATAAATCTTGGATTCTGTTTTGGACAGAAAAAGGAAGATCCAGCCCAGTTCTATGATCGAACACCTAGGTAGCATAAAGGCAGTCTGTAATCAATCTCACGTGGAACTTAAAGAACCAGATTAAAGGCATGTGATCCAAGGCAAGGAGTAGCACTGATATTCTACCACGTGGATCATCACAACTTCCACTCCTGACACATGGCCCATCGAAGTACGAGTTCTGGATAATTCTAGTGAGCGAGAGTGTGTCTTCCACGCGCCCAAAATTCAAAAAGCTCAGGGGACCACCTGGCTCAGCCTGCGCCTATAAAAAGGGGATCTCTCAAACAGGAGAGATCATCATGAAGATAGAGAGAAAGAGGAATATGTGAAACAGAAGAGCTGAGAAGAGTTAAATTCAGAGAGATAGAAGAGTCAGAGAGGAGATCGAGAGAAAGAGCCTGCTTCAAAGAATAGAGAGAAAAACAGAGTGTCGTAGGTGAAGATCGTTTGAGTGACAAGAGAGTCTGAGTGGGAGTGTCGCTATCTTGACTCCTGGATCAGATCCAGAGTCAATTTGCTCCGTAGTGAGCTATATTGTTTCTTTTCATTGTCATTTTAGTTTTCTGTTTGTTTGTGACATCATTTGTAAGCTGTGTATCAGCGGTCAGCAAGCTGTGGTCCTCAGCAGCGAGGTGTGATCCTCGGTTAGCAAGCTATGAAGCTCAGCGGTCTGGGATGTGTTCCCCAAAGCTGTGGATCAGCGGTCTGGGATGTATTCCCCAAAGTTGTAGATCAGCGGTTGTAGGGAGTATATCCCCAAAGCTATGGATCAGCAGTATTCAAGCTGTGTGGCAGCAGAATCCTTACTCGGTTGAGTAAGCGGTGGACGTAGATCTCAAGGTTGAGATCGACCCACTTTAAAATTGATTTGTCCTGTGTGTGATTGTATTTTTCATCACTACGAATAGATGAATGCTTAAGATCGTCAACTGCTATTTCCTAACCAATTCATACGTCTCATCTGTTGCATTCAATAAAATTATACATCTGTCTGCTTAAACATAGTCTGAATCTAACTGCATTTATTCATCTCAAACTGTCATTGCTGTGAATTACTTGGTAGACTTACTTTCCTCATCTTATCAGTTCTCTTCAACTCAGTGGTATATAAAATTGGTTCAGTTAGAAGGATAGATTTCATCTATCTAGAAAACTGACCTTTGTGTGAGGAGATTTTCTAATCGACCCTCCGCCAGGTACTATACTGAGTTGAGTGATCAATTGCTTTGGTGTTTAG
The DNA here is from genome assembly GCA_022559845.1 of Amorphophallus konjac. Taxonomy (NCBI): domain Eukaryota; kingdom Viridiplantae; phylum Streptophyta; class Magnoliopsida; order Alismatales; family Araceae; genus Amorphophallus; species Amorphophallus konjac. Next base: position 142,684,237 of record CM040123.1, on the reverse strand, counting down.
TGTGATCTGCAACAACTTCATAGTAGATTATCTTGCTGATAATTCATATTGATCTTAGTGTTTCTGTTCACAGTAGTTTACTTTAATTCCGCACTGTTATTCACTCTTGTAGAAATTTTAATTTTGGGTAGATCTATTCACCCGCCCTCTAGATCACTTATTCATCCGTTCACTCATCAAATGGTATCAGAGCCTAACTCTCCTTAAGGGCTTTACATGCCAGAGAGATTAGTTGAAATGGATGCTAGAGGTCTAACTACAAAGGGTAGCTCGACCAGTAAGCCGTCTTTCTTTGACGGAAATAATTATGCTTACTGGAAGAATCGTATGTAGGTCTTCCTTCGGGCGAAGGATTATGAAATATGGAAGGTTGTTAGTAAAGGACCATTTGAGCTTCCAGAAGATGAGGAGGTCTGGACCAGGGAGCAAATCTGTAGGTCCACTTTGAATTGGAGTGCTGTTAATGCAATGCAGTGTGCTCTCCATCCCACTGAATTTTCAATATCCTCATGTTCCACAGCCAAGGAGATGTGGAATAAGCGGGAGGTAATCTATGAGGGAACGTCTCAGGTTAGAGAGACGAAGGCAAACATGTTAGTCTTAGAATATGAAGCATTTAAGATGAAACTTGAGGAGTCTATATCTGAGATGTATGCTAGGTTGATGGTTCTAACCAATAGTTTGAGGAGTCTAGGTAAGGTCTACAGTGAGTATGAGATTGTTAGAAAATTCCTTAGATCTCTTACACCAATTTGGCACACCAAGGCCACTGTTATGGAAGAGTCTAGGAATCTAGCGACTACCACTGTAGATGAATTCATCGGTTACCTCATGACATATGAGTTGAATCTTAAGAGGGTCGATGAGACAGAGAAGAAGAAAAAGTCTCTTGCACTTAAAGCTAATTCTAGTAGCAAAGGGTCATCTAGTGAGCATAGTTCCTCTAGTTCAGATGAAGACCCTGATGAATTTGCCATGATCACTAGGAAGTTTAAGAAATTCCTCAGGAACGAAGGAAAGGGGTTCAGAAGAAAATATTTCTCAGGAAAGCGGCAGTCGAAATATAAATCTAATACTGCCAAGAAATCTGATGCTATTGTCTGTTATAATTGCATGAAAGCAAGACATCTGAAAGCTGAATGCCCTGAGCTGCTGAAGGAAAAACAACCCAGGTGGAAGAACAGGAAAGGAAAAGCCATGGTGAGCACCTGGAGTGATGAAGAAGAAGGTAGTCAGAGCAGCACATCCGATAGTGAGGATGAAAACAAGCTCTATCTGATGGCCAGAGGAGAAGATGAGGAGAAAGACAATGATGAGGTAACTTCTCCCTTTGAAAATTACACTTATAGTGATTGGGAAGAAGCTTACGCTGAAATGTTAGATAGGTATGATGATGTGCATAAAGAGAACATACATTTGAAAAGAAAGATAAATTCATTAGTGAATGATACTTCCTTAAATGATAGAAGTGCATGCCTAGAAATTGAAAATAGTAGTTTGAAAAATTCTATTGCTGAATATGAAAATGTCAAAACTATTTTGAATGAAATGAGGCATGAAAATGAACATCTAAAAAACACAATTGATGAATTAAAAATCAGAATGCAAAAATGTGAGGAAGAAACCAGAACTGCTAATGAAAAATATGATGCTATTAATGGAGTGAATAATGAATTGGAAAAGACAATTAAAAACTTAGAAAAAGAAAATAAAGATAAACAACATTCTCTTGAAGGCATGACATAGGGAACTAAAAATTTGAATGCCATTCTGGGAACTAAGGTAAACTTCAGGAGAGAAGGATTAGGTTTTAACCCAGGCAATAAGAAAAGGTTGGATGTGAAAACTATATCTTTTGTTGCTGAAAAAGGAAAATCCACACCTTTGATAAAGATGAACTGTGAAGAAGACTTAAATAAAAGATCTGTGAAAAACACTAAGGTCAGTGCCAAGGACAAGGGCAACGGAAAGATAGAGGTGCTAGGAGGATCCAGTTCACACACCACTGCCTTTCAAGCTAAGGGACAGGTTAGGGGTATGCCAGCCAAATCCAAAGTCCAGGGAACCCCCAAAACCAAGATAACCCAGATTCAACAGAAAGGTCGATGCAACACCCAACCTGCATCGACACATATTCCTTATGGGTTCAAGTCTTTTAGAAACCCAAGTCAGAGCAGGGGCACCTCAGGTCGATGTTACCACACTAGTGCACCGACCTATCCATCATTCCATAATTCCTATCTATACACTGTTGGTAGGAAAGGTCGAGGCAGCTTCTATAAGAGGTCTGTGCAACAGAATGGTCTAAACTTATACACCAGTTAGGTGCATCAACCTTATCACTGGACTGCATCTATGCAACCTTAGCCCAAAACTTACATGAACCAGAACTCATATGGCCTTGTCCATCCTAGAACTGTTCAGCCCAGGGTCTACAGTGCCAATACTCCTTCCAATGCCCGATGGACAAGAAACTGGCACAAAAACTATAAATTTGGTAAGAAAAAAACTGCTACACAAAAGAAATTGAAAACAAAAACTCTAAGTGGCAAGAAAAGATAGGAAGAACTGAAAATCAATAAATTCAAAATTCAAGTCAAATCAAAAATGTGGATACCAAAACAGTTGTTGTCTTGTTTGAATGATTTAACTACAGTTATGGGGCCCAAACAGTTTTGGGTTCTAAAATTCTCTACTTGATTGTCTTTACAGGTATGCCTGACAGCCAACCACAACAGATGGTATCTTGACAGTGGCTATTCCAAGCACATGACCGGGGATAAAGGAAAATTTTGCATGCTAGTGGAGAAGGATGCTGGTCATGTTACCTTCGGAGGTAATACCAAAGGGAAAATAACTGGATCAGGTAAAGTTGGTAAGTGCTCTTCATGCTGCATTGATGAAGTCTTATTGGTAGAAGGCCTTGCCTATAATCTGCTTAGTATTAGTCAACTTTACGATAAAGGCCATAAAGCTATTTTTGACTCACTTGCATGTAATATTTTTGAACCTAATTCTGAAACTGTGAAATTCACTGGTAGAAGAGTCAATAACATTTATATGGTCGATTTAGATGATGTAGGACACACTAAATTGTGCCTCACTATTAATAGGGATGTCTTAGCTTGTCTTTGGCATCGTAGGATAGGTCATGTCAGTTATAATGTGATGCATAAGTTGAATAAACATAGCTTAGTAAGAGGTCTTCCTGAAATATCTTTTAAGAAAAAGAATAAGATCTGTGAGGCCTGTACCCAATGTAAGCAAACTAGAAAGTCTTTTAAATCTAGAACTGAGAACATGTCTTCTAAACCATTTGAGCTGATTCACATGGATCTGTTTGGACCAACTAGATCAACCAGCTTATCTGGTAGAAGATATGGTTATGTTTTATTAGATGACTTTTTTAGATTTACCTGGGTATTTTTCTTAACTCACAAAAATCATGCATTTGAGGAATTTTAAGAATATTACCTCAGAATAAAATAGACTGGTGAGCAGTCTATCTCTTCTATTTTGTCTGACCATGGTGGTGAGTTTGAAAACTCACAGTTTGATGAATTTTGCAGGGAAAATGGAATCAATCATAGATTCTCTTCATCAAGGACTCTAGAGCAGAATAGAGTAGTTGAAAGGAGGAACAAAACCTTGGTTGAAATGACTCGGACTATGTTAGTTGAAGGCAACTTCCCTAGAAGGTTTTGGGCTGTGGTAATAAACACTTCATGTTATATCATAAACAGAGCCTTGGTAAGACCTTGTACTCAAAAGACTCCCTATGAGATACTTAAGGGTAAGAAACCTTCACTAGCACACTTCAAGATCTTTGGTTGTAAATGCTTTATTCATGTTAACTCTAAAAGAGACATTGATAAATTTGAACCTAAAAGTGAACCTAAAATTTTTCTAGGTTATTCTGAGAAATCTAGAGCCTATAGTATCTATAACATTAACTCTCAGACTATTGAGGAATCACCACATATTGTCTTTGATGAATTCTATAATAAATTTGAAACTGACTTCTGCAGGGACAAAGATGATGGTGAAATTCTTGAGAATAAAGAAGAACAGAATGCAGAACCTACAGATGAAGGTTAGACTGATGGGTCTAGAGCTCAGGGGGAGGTAAATGCAGATACAGGTAATCAACTTATCAATATCAGAATTCTTAGAGATCATCCATTAGAAAATGTGATTGGTAATTTGAATGAACCCCCTAGGACTAGATCACACTTCAGGATAGAAAATGAACTAAATTCTTTTGCTCTAGTGTCACAGATAGAACCCAAAAATATTGATAGTGCCTTAAAGGATGAGCATTGGATAAATGTCATGTATGATGAATTGAATCAATTTGACAGAAACAAGGTATGTCACCTAGTCCCTAAACCCTCACATGGCTCAATTATAGGCACTAGATGGGTCTTTAGAAATAAAACTGATGAACAGGGAAATGTAGTCAGAAATAAAGCTAGGTTTGTAGCTCAAGGGTATAATCAGTAATTTGGGATAGACTTTGAAGAGTCCTTTGCTCCTGTAGCTAGACTAGAAGCTATTAGGATTCTTTTAGCTTTTACATGTAGATTAGGAATAAAATTACAACAGATGGATGTGAAATCTACTTTCTTAAATGGGTTAATAAAAAAGGATATTTTTGTTAAATAACCTCCTGGATTTGAATGCACTGATTTTCCTGACCATGTGTATAAGTTAGACAAGGCACTCTATGGACTGAAACAAGCTCCTAGAGCATGGTATGACAGATTAAGCTCATTCCTCACAGGTAAAGGATATTCAAGAGGTGAAGTTGACCCGACTTTATTTACCAAGGTAAGCAACAAAAATATCCTTGTTGCTCAAATCTATATAGATAATATAATTTTTGGTTCAACTAAACCTTCTATGTGTGAGGAATTTTTTAAATTAATGACTAATGAATTTGAAATGAGCTTAATAGGAGAACTGAAGTTTTTCCTTGGATTGCAGGTTAATCAAACTTCTGAAGGAAGCTTCATCACACAGTCCAAATACATCAGAGATTTTTTGAAAAAATACAAGCTGAAAAATCTCAAAGAAATTACTGCACCTATGGGCACATCAACTAGTCTTGATGCTGACCCAAAAGGTAAATTGGTTGATACCAAACTATATAGAGGTATGATCGGATCTCTCTTGTATCTTATTGCATCTCATCCTGATATACAGTTTTCAGTGTGTTTATATGCTAGATTTCAGGCTAGTCCTAAGGAGTCTCACATGAGTGCAGTGAAAAGAATTTTTAGGTATCTATCAGGCACCCTTGATTTAGGTCTATGGTATCCTGCTAGATGTGAGCTTGAACTTGTAGCTTACACTGATGCAGACTATACATGGTGTAGGATAGATAGAAAGAGCACTAGTGGGTATTGTCAATATTTAGGTGGTTGTGTAGTGTCTTGGGCATCTAAGAAGCAACACACAGTTGCTCTCTCCACTATTGAGGCTGAGTATATTGCAGCAGGGAATTGTGCAGCCCAAGTACTCTGGATAAAACATCAACTCATTGACTATCACATGAAATTGGGATGCATTTCTATTCTGGGTGATAATACTAGTGCCATTTCTTTAACTAAAATCATGTTCATCACTCTAGGACTAAGCACATTGAAATAAAACACCACTTTTTGAGAGATGAAGTAAGTAAGAATGAAATTGAGCTGCACTTTATTGAATCATAAAAATAAATTACTGATATATTTACTAAACCTCTTAGGAATGACATGTTTAAATTCTTAAGGAGAGAACTAGGTTTATGTAAATTTCAACATGATGAATGATTTCTTAATTTCATTCTTGTCAGGAATAAATGTTTTCTCTATGATGCATTTTATCACATAAGTTCAGTAGTTATCATTTCAAAAAAATGCCTTGCATTGTGTCTTTCTAGATCTTAAGGGTATATCAAATGGTTAGCTGGGAGAAGGGCATATATCTTCTGTCTGGAAACCCACACCATGTGTAGAGGCTTGTCCTCCGCCAAGTACCCTGAGTCAAGAGTCTATTTGAGTCTTGCATTTCATAAGTCAAAATGTTGTGTTCAATAACAATGCATATAGATAGGGGGTGTGAGCTCTCATATTTTTTCTTATGCATGTTGTTAGGGAGAGTTCAGAATAAATTGGGTTAAATCATGTCCAGGTTGTTACTTTCTGGAATCTGTAACCCTATCAATAGATTCACTTATCCTATGAGTTCAGTGAAATAATTATTTGATATCAGGTCTTTCTAGCACATTCAGACATTTCCATCCCTTGATATCAATCTCTTGGAAGGTTCTTGCAATTCTTATCCTCTGAAATAATGACAGTCTGATAATCAATTCATCACTCTAAGCTACTAAAATCAATCTTCTCTTATAAGAATCCTTTTTGCTCATGAATGAACTGATGGTTTAAACTTAATAAATTTTAGAGTCTAAAGATTGAATTCAATGAATTAGGATGTTGATGACAATTAATAGCTCTCAACCATTTCTCTCATAACATGTCTGGTAAAGTCTTCCAGTATCTGAAAATTCTGGAATTAATGTCTTCTTGGTTGAGAAACTTGGAGTGTGTATTGTTTTTAAACAAGTCTTTCTACAAAATCAAAGGACAGTAATGTTAAAAGAATGAGTCAAAATATGTATAGGCAGAGCAATGATTGAATGCATTGAGGAATTGCGTACTCCATCAAAGTAATGGAGAAAAACTCATGTCATGAAGTGATTCAAGTTATCTCTGTTCAAAAGTCAAAATAGTATAGTTAGCTTCACTAAGTAACTAGGGGTACTGGCGTCTAATCAACGTGTACCCTTATGCAAAAAGGTGCAAACTATTTCTATTGTTTTGATACATGAAACAGAATGGTAAATTCTGCTAAGTAACTAGGGGTACTGGCGTCTAATCAACGTGTACCCTTATGTCAAAAGGCATGGATGATACCTAACTATTCTAAATTCTGGAAACAAAAAGGGTGAAAAATGTTTTTGCTGTAACCCTAAAGTGAAAACTCAGAAATGTCAAATTGTTTAACTTCAATACATATTCTAGTCACTCCTAAAGAACTTCACTGATTTTTAATCGAGTAGGATAAAGTAAGACTAACTTCTTCATATTTCATGTGATTATGGTTTATTGCTATTAAAGGTTACTACCAACTTATTCAAAGAATACAGTGGATAAACTCTAACTTTTATTACTCTTAAACCAGAATTCCATCAAGAATGTAGTATATAGAATCTTATACCTGAAGAATTTGAGCCATGTATGCTTAGCTTAATGAACTATCATTCAGGGTGTCAATCAGATCTCTCCTGTACTTTCCCAATTTTTGATACTATTCTTTCATTATTTGTCTCTATCACTTCCTTGTTTGCTGATGGCAAACGGGGAGAGAGAGTTTTGATGGGCAAGTGATGGGCAAGAGAGAGTAGGATTTGAGGGAGAAAGAAAAAGATTTAGAGTAGGATTTGAGGGAGAGAGTTTTGATGACATATATGTCTTGACAAAAGGGGAGATTTTCTATTGTGCTGTTGTGCTGTGTCTGAGCTTATGCATGTCTGTGGTAGTTTGCATATCTGCATATGAGTCCATGCATGTCTGCTATACACTGCACTGATGCACTTGATTGTACTTAACTGTGATCTTTGCATATTCTGACTCAGATTGAAATGAGTGTTACCATCAAAATATAGTTGTATTGCCATCATCAAAAAGGGGGAGAATGTTGTGTCTCCTCTGGATTTGATGCTTAGTGACAAGAATGCGGTGTTTTGTTGTTCGCAACACTTTAGTTGACTTTATTTTGACTTTGGTAACACTATTACTTTAATGTCTTTACTTTAGTCAGAATTAATTTTTGGTCAAGTAAAGGTCGGTGCATGTTCACATTATTACATATAAAGGTCAGTGTATATGTCCATTTCAATTCTGAAGGTCGATGCATGTGCAGAGTTATCGCTTAGAACGGTCGATGCACATGTAGAAGTATTGCATTAAAAGGTCGATGCACATGTGAAGTCCTGCACTAGAAGGTCGATGCACATGTGAATTCCTGCACTAGAAGGTCGATGCTAGTGAGTTAGCGACTCTTGTATAGGTCGATGCAAGTGTAGAAGGTTTGCAGCACAGGTCAACGCATGGTTCAATAAGGTCGATGCTAGTAAGTCAGCGACTGCTGCATAGGTCGATGCAAGTGCAGAAGGATTGTTGCATAGGTCTATGCATGTGTTAGTAAGGTCGATGATAGTGAGCTAGCGACTGAAGGACAAGTCTATGCAAGTCTTAGTAAGGTCGATGCTATTGAGCCAGCTACGACAGCATAAGTCTATGCATGTTAAAATTGGGTCGATGCTTGTTAGTTATTATTCTCAAGGTCGATGCACCTTGCGCATTTACCTTAAGGTAAGGTCGATGCATCTTCATTTCAAGTCAGTGTGTCTGACAATGAAAGTCTACCTGTATATCTCTAAGGTCGATGCTATTACTCTGACCTACTGCATGTGTTAGCTATATAGGTAGATACACTTCATTTATGCATCGATGCATTTAAAGAATTTCTGAGCATTCACTTAAATAAATTGCCTGACCTCATGAAGCATCTGAAATTACATTTGCTAACAACTATTACATGCTTCATTAAACTGATTAATCTTGGATTATGTTTTGGACAGAAATAGGAAGATCCAACCCAATTCTATGAACGAACACCTGGGTGGCATAAAGGTAGTCTGCAATCAATCTCACGTAGAACTTAAAGAACTAGATTAAAGGCACGTGATCCAAGGCAGGGAGCAGAACTGATATTCTGCCACGTGGATCGTCACAACCTCCACTCCTGACATGTGGCCCATTGAAGTACGAGTTCTGGATAATTCTAGTGAGCGGGAGTGTGTCTTCCACGCGCCCAAAATTCAAAAAGCTCAAGGGACCACCTGGCTCAGCCTACACCTATAAAATGGGGATCTCTCAGACAAGAGAGATCATCGTGAAGATAGAGAGAAAGAAGAATATACGAAGTAGAAGAGCTGAGAAGAGTTAGAGTTAGAGAGAGAGAAGAGTCAGAGAGGAGATCGAGAGAAAGAGCATGCTTCAAAGAATAGAGTGAAAACAGAGTGTCGTAAGATGGTGGAGATCATTTGAGTGAGAAGAGAGTCTAAGTGGGAGTGTTGTTGTCTTGACTCCTGGATCAGATCCAGAGTCAATTTGCTATGTAGTGAGCTATATTGTTTCTTTTCATTGTCATTTTGGTTTTCTATTTGTTTGTGACATCATTCGTAAGCTGTGTATCAGCGGTCAGCCAGCTGTGGTGCTCAGTAGCGAGGTGTGATCCTCAGTTAGCAAGCTGTGAAGCTCAACGGTGTAGGACGTGTTCCCCAAAGCTATGGATCAGCAGTTGTAGGGAGTATATCCCCGAAGCTATGGATCAGCAGTATTCAAGCTGTGTGGCAGCAGAATCCTTACTCGGTTGAGTAAGGGGTGGACGTAGTTCTCAAGGTTGAGATCGAACCACTTTAAAATTGATTTGTCCTGTGTGTGATTGGATTTTTCATCACTGTGAATAGATGAATGCTTAGGATCATCAACTACTATTTGCTAACCAATTCATACGTCTCATCTGTTGCATTCAATAAAATTATACATCTGTCTGCTTAAACATATTCTGAATCTAACTGCATTTATTCATCTCAAACTATCATTACTGTGAATTACTTGGTAGACTTACTTTCCTCGTCTTATCTGTTCTCTTCAACTCAATGGTATATAAAATTGGTTCAGTTAGAAGGATAGATTTCATCTATCTAGAAAATTGACCTTTGTGTGAGGAGATTTTCTAATCAACCCTCTGCCAGGTACTATACTGAGTTGAGTGATCAACTGCTTTGGTGTTTAGTGTGATCTACAGCAACTTCATAGTAGATTATCTTGCTGATAATTCATATTGATCTTAGTGTTTCTGTTCACAGTAGTTTACTTTAATTCCGCATTGTTATTCACTACGATGGAAATTGTAATTTGGGGTAGATCTATTCACCCGCCCTCTAGATCACTTATTCATCCGTTCACTCATCAAATAGTGTTTAGAATGAAAAGAATTAAAGTGCATTAAATGCACAGGCTTCAATTGAACATTGACATGCCGATTCAATGGATGAAGAGCCACCGGATGGAGTGTTTGAAGGAATAAAAAAGGGGTTGTTTTATTTTTTTTTATGAGGGGAGGTGCATTAAATGAACAAGCCTTAAATAGGAACCCGCTGGTTCACACGAAGGAGAGCTACCAGATGGTTTGGAGAAACAAAAAAGGAAGGGCTATTTTGTTTTTTATTATATATATATATATATATATATATATATATATATATATATATATATATATATATATATATATATATATAGATGAGGAGCGGCGGACCTGTCGGTCCGAGGCACAAGACACCCATGGGTGTCAGATCAAGGCACCCATGGGTGTTGATCAAGACCCACTTCTTCCCTCTTTTTTTTTTTAAAGTTTGAAAGCATTAAATGCAGGGGGCTTGAATAGTGCCCCTGTCGATCCGTAGCACCCATGGGTGCCAGATCATGGCATAAATGTGCGCCGGATCGCTCATTTTTCTTTATCTTCCTTTCTACTTCTTTTTTATTTCTTCTCTTCTCTTTATTTTTTTGTTTTGCTTTGATTTGATCACATAATAATTTTTGTTGTGATCTCTTAAGTATATATAATTATATTTATTTATTTTTGTTATTTTGATATTGATTTTTAATTTATTTATTTGCATTTCTTTTTATGAATTATTTTGCCCCTATTTTTATTATTACCATTACCATTATTATTATATTATTTATTTCTTTTATTCATTAGCCCAAGGTCTGGTGAAATTTCGACAGCACCTCTCCTAGACCCGAGACTTTGTGGGGGTGAAGTGGGTGCACATCTATAGAAGTTCGGGATAGCCCCCTAATTAAACGGATGCGCACAAAAGCGGTAACATCCATAGTCGTCCCACACCGTATAAGTTGCAGAAGAAAAGGAAGAATCGAGTGACTTGTGAGTGCGCCGGTTCAAGTGCATTAATGGCGACGGTTCATGTAGAAAGGGGCTGTCGTATCATACAGAAAGGGGTTGCCGTGTCACACGGGAAGGGGTTGCCGCATCATGCACATTAGAGAAAAAAGTGGCTACTATGTTATTCGTAGAAAAAGAAAAAAACTTAAGAAACAAAAGGGGGTGCTGCCGTGTCATACTGCAAGGGGCATTAAATGCTTAGAGGGACGATAAATGCCAAGGGGGATATTAAATGCTTCTTCATTTGTTAAGAGGAAAAGGTGGGCTGCCGTTACCTGTGTTAGCATAAGCAAAATAAAAATAAAAAGGGGAATGAATGGGATGGTGCCGTCAATAGTTAAAGAGGCATTAAATGTTAAAGGGGGGTATTAAATGCTAAGGATGTATTAAACACTTCATTAGTTGGCCAAGGAAGGAAAGAAGGGTGATGTCGGTTGACCTTAACACCAAAGCAAAAAGGGGCTACCGTTTCATCACTGTAAAAGACAGGGCAACAACAAAAAAAGATAGGGCAACAATAGAAAAAAATAGAGTATCGGAAGAAACAACAGTGTTGCGCTGTGGAAGAGAGGGAAAAAAACATGCACCTGTAGGGGATACAAGACCCCCTCCCCTTACTGATTATTTTTCCCCCCTTCTAGTGGAAGCTCCCAGGAGAGAAATAGGGGTTTTAGGCCCCCTTTTGTAGCTGCCCAATGATGTAGACGCAATACAAACGAAAAAAAAGAGGAGGTAACTCAATGAAGCCAATCTAATAAATTATAGATAGAAGCCACTCTCCCAACACCTTAGGATCATGCTCACAATATAGAACAAATCCTTGGTGTGTGTGTGGGGTGGGGGGGTTATTTCATGACCATCCGAGCATACACGTTTGACACATAAAAAAGAATTTAAAGACGGTGGTGAGAATGATTGTTGCAAATATATGGAGAGAAGAAGGGAGAATAAGTAGTGCAACAATAAACGAAGAAAGAAAATAAGCATACATACATTCATCAATTCATAAAAAATCTTGACATATACAAAAAAAAACTCACATGGTGGGGATCAACATACATAATACAGCCCCATCGGGCACAGACTCGAACGACGAATCCCCTTTAGAGGAATCACACCATTGCCCCCCCCTCTCACTGTTTCTTTCTCTCCCATTTTCCTTCTCCTCTTTTTTTTTTAATTTTCTACAGGCCTGCTACGGGGTGACTCCCTGGGCTATTGCTTGTCTTCTCTTTTTCTCGATCCAGGGTCCAAGGTCTAGGGTCCCTGTTGACACCTAAAATATACCAGAAGAGACCATAGCAGATTCACAGTTTTGAAGATCAGTCGAGGGCACAGCTCATGTACCATCCCTGCGAGATCTGAGAGTCTGAATAGAAGAAACCCACTACCCCTATCATGTTGTTCGACTAAAGCCGTCTTTGGCTAGGTCGCTGTCCAGTACTGCTGTCATTCAGATAGTCAGACTGATAAAACTATACCAACATTCAGGCAACCATCTGCCTGCTGAAACAGATATTCAGACATCTCTGATACTCCTGAAACGGGATGTACAGCGCCTCGCATATGTTTGTGAATGCAAGGTGTAAACAGTCCCATGGAGTCTTAATATATACATGCCAAGAGTCCCACTGTCAAAAGGAGTCCACTGAGTGGATCCTGGGTCGAATGGGCCGAATGACAGGGAAGTGGGCCAAACCCAAAGGTGAAATGGGACGCGCCGAGGTCCGCCACGCTGGGAAGATGATGCTGGCGCGCCGGGAAGATCAGGCCGAAAGGGTGAGGGACTGGCCTCTATAAGAGGGCGGCCCTTCGAACAAAAAAAAGGAGAGGTTCGAAGGGAAGAGGAGAGGATCCTTCGAAAAAAAAAGAAGAGAGCCCTTCGAGAAGAAAGGAAGAGGGTGCTTAGCCACCAAAAGAAAGGAGGGAAGCTCGAGCGCCCTTCATAGAAGTGGAAGAAAGAGAGAGGGGTTCGAGGAGAGAATCCAGGGGTGAGGGCCGTGCAACTGCAGCTTCTTTTCTCTCTCTCTCTTCTCCGTCCGTCTGAGTATTCCTCTTTTGTTTTTTTTTGCTTTCGAGCATCTTTGCTCTAGTAGCATCGAATGCTAATGTAACCCTGTTTGCAGGGATGAAGTTCGGATTTCTTTTCCTTTTGGGTTAGATTTCTTTCTCTTAAATCGCATATGTGTAAGCCATTTGGCTGAAGTAGTTAATAAAAGAATGGGATGAGTTCTGATATGCTGGATCATTCTCTTCTGCTTCCCTCTGTATCCGAGGTTTTAATCTATATACGGCTACCGCCAACTGCAAATGTCTTATGTTTAATTTCTTCTATCAGTTGAGGCTTCTTTGCCGTCGTTCTTTATCACTACCCCCAGCCCATTTCGAGGGCCTGAGACAGTCTATCTCATGGCTCCTCGTATGTGGAATGGAGAGGAATATCTTCAGGAGTTCTGGTTCATGGCTCTGCTCCTAGTGAGGCCCCAGAAGAGAGTTCGTCTCCCCCTCGAAGCCTCCTCTCTGCGATCATCCGAATAAATAGCCCAGGTTGCTGAATAAACCTCCTCGCTTCGAATGATCAAAGCCTCTGCCTTAACAAACCCTTAAAACCCCCACTTCAAAAAGCCTCCCGACGTGAGCCCCTCTCGGCGCATGTTTCGCGCCGAGGGCTAGCCGCGCCGGTTGAACTTCAAGCCTTCACGCCGAAAGCCATATTATTCTTCTCGCCAATACCTTCATCCCTTCTATGCCAAGGATGGCCATCTTAATATGTTCGCGCCGATGCCATCAGGTCGTGCCATCATTGCTTTAAATGCCCTATCTTCCTGTGGAGAGGCATCACCCTTTCCTCTGTCCTCACGGGAGCCATATCAAAGGGGCCGAATTCCCCCACATTCTAAAACCCATTGAGCCACGGAGCCCTGCCATTGCAGGCTCTCCGTTGACTGCATCGGGGATATTATAAGAAAGGGATGAAGTCCCATGTGATATGGACCCTTTGAATCTCGGGCTACGCCCGGCACTCATTTCGGTTTCTACTCCGGCACTCGTGAGTAGATAGCCTATTATATTCTCTTGGCACACTCCCAAGGTAAGGGGAGATGCTATCAAATTTTACCCAGAGCTTTACTCTACCACACGGCACGATGTTTCATCAGGAATTGCGTATCTAACCCCTCAATACGGCGAGAGCCTGAGCTACATTATCTCATGACATCTTGCCATCACAGGGAATACATCTCGTAATTGGTGATCTCCTTGGACCCCCTCGTGAAGGAAGCCACCCTGATCCTCCGTTTCCATTCATCCATCACCCCGAGGTCCCCATTAAATGAAGAAACCCTCGCAAGACCTGAGAAAACCAACAAACAAATGGTTCCCGGCACCACATGACTCCCGGCGCCGTCCCCTCCCGGCGCCAATCTCGCGCCGGGTGAAGGGCGCGCCGAGAAGCCCACCGCGCCGACTGCCCCGTCGTCCCAGCCACGTCGGTTGCCTATCGTGCCAGTAACCCTTTAGCTTCCCGTCGCGCCGGGATCCCGTTGCACCGTTTGGCCTTCGCGCCGGCTCCAATCCATACCATTTCATTTCAACAATAGCTGCCACACAAATATCTGATGTCTCAACAACTTCATTGAACCCAAATCCAATCTAAACTCAATGTACCACTCCTGTCAACCTTCATGCCAGCCTTCATTGTCTCACGAGGGAACTATGGTTCTTCACCCAGGTCCATGGGAGATACATTAATGGGGGCTTCACCCATACATTACACTGAATCCGAAACTTCTTCTGTCACCCCGCTGACCCTCGGAGTTCTGCCACCGCATGTCCTCCAACGGTCCTTAGAGGGGAATATTAACAAATGACGCGATGGTGGATACTGTCCCGTCATATGTGGATCCTTCTCAGCTCAGGGCTACGCCCGATCCTCTTTTGGTTTCCATTTCGGCTCTCCGTGGATGGATGTCCCATATTCCCATTTGGCATAGTCCAAAGGAAGGGGACGTGCTGCCGAATTTATGTTACAACATCGTCGTCACACCCCGCATATCACGGTTCCTCGTGCATGGCTGCATCAACCCTCAGGTATATTAGATGGCGTTGACAGAAGGTCGGGTTGTGCCCAACCAGAAATCTCCGCTATTCGCGATGGTGGTCTTCGGGCCTACGTCCTCTGCCACGTACCAAGGGTCCATAATTATGTGAACTATGCATCCTTTGTATGATAAATAAATACATCCCGCATGCCTTCATCATGGTCATCATGTAGTTTTTTTTTATTCGGCTTCGATAGCCCACTATCTCAGTAATTAATCAAAGGTGTTCCCTCCTCATGGGGGATGTAATTAACGCCATAGCCTTTACGGTGTGGCGGACTGCTGGTCCCGACCGAACCTCACTTTTGCCCAACACGGGTCAGAATGAGCGCATAATAAGATCGTCACCCACGTGACTGGCACGCCCGCGTCGTTAATCAGCCAGTTAGTTACCAGTTAGCTAATTGACCGATCGACACGCGAAATAATGAATAAACAAGAAAGAAAGGAAAAAAAAGTCGCGAAACAAGTCTGGCACGCCCGGTGGGACTAGTGTCACCTTTCATCTCTTTGCCAAGATATTCGGGCTTCGAAGCCCTCTCAAAGGCTACTGATTATTGCCTTGTTTGACATTCCAGGCAAACCAATGATGATCAACGGGATAACTGGCGTCGACTTCGATCTTTTGATAGTCGCTGGACACACGCAAGGGTATCTAGCGGTACCCATGGAATTCGGTAGCTTCCCTCCCGCTGTAGGCTTCCCCAACTTTTTGGGGTTGGCCTTCGTCGATATCCTAGAGGTGGAAGCCCCAGAACCTGCCAAGGAAGCTGTGGAGAAAGCGGAGCCTCTGAAGGTTCCCTACTGCAAAGACTCGTCCGAGACTCCGGCCCCGGCTACTAGCTGTCTGGTGCACCACGTCATACGCGGGACCCACCCCAATGTCATCAACAAACACCCTGGAGGACGCCAGCGTCATCAGGCCCGCAAGAATGCTGCTGTAATCACCGGAACCCTATCTCAGTCCGGGAAATCTATGCTAGTTGGAGGCATGCGCGTCTTCCTCGACGGACGCACTGCACGGGTGACCCCAGACTGAGTCATCCCCAACATTCCTGTTTACAATGCCTATCAAGCTCTCACTGGAAGGAGGGCAGAAATAGAAGAAACCAGTCATTATGGCCAGGGAAGCCCGGCACCCAGGCCGAGGAAGTTTAAACAGGTGTGGGTGCCCAAGCGGACCCGACCTGTCCACCAGCTAACACCCATCCGCCGTCGTTTTATGAACGACGAGGCGGAAGTGAGAAGAGAAAGGGGCTTGCCCCCGAAGAAGGAAGAAGAGGTGGTTGCGGATCCTCCGCGCCATAGAAGTTTCCGGGCTGCGGCCCGTCAAGCCAATGTCCCTGCTACGGGACGAAGATTTCAACTGCCAGCCGACAGAGCTCGGCTAGCCTATATCCCTCCTGTCGGAGGTCGACAATCACCCCCCGTCCTATATCAAGAGCGGGGTCAAGAAGAGATGACCTGCTTGGTCAGAAATTATTTCTGAGGCTTAGGGAATCCCCCACTCGGACAACAGCGACTGATGCAGACAGTCACCGTTGAGGAAGGTTACTGCCCATCAGCGGCAGAAGAAGGAAATATGGAAGATAGAATGATGGTGTCGTCAGTCGACGACAATGGATATAATGATGGCTTTGAGGTCGAAGCCGATGAAGCCTTCCCCGAGCGGGAAGAAAGAAGAAGAGTTTCTGTGTTCGAAAGGCTGACCTTTCCGCAGCAAGCCAGAAGGAGGGTCTATCAACAAAGGAGAAGGATGCAGCTTTTTACCTGCAACATGGCTGGCATATCCAGCCGATATGGGGAGCTTCCTGAAGACCCCCAAGAATTGGCTCAATTGGCCGCACGGCCGGGGCCAACTACCCGCAGAATAGAAGCGGCAAAAGAGCTTCTGATGATGGTTAGAGGGAAACAGCCCCAGGTCTATCCCCACTGGGATGACAAGGCCCCCGTCTTGACCGCTAATGTGGTGACGGCAGAAGAAGAAGACGACGTCCTCCTCGACATCCTGCCTGAGGGTACGTCCGGGGAGACAACAGAGGGTATCCCCACCACTATAGACCCATCAGTTCTGATGCTGCTACAAAAATATCAACGGGAGATAGACTCTCTGAAGAAGCAGTTGATGGAAAAAACTAAACATTCATCAGCGTCTAAACCACCCGAAGTCCAGGGTGAGTCATCTCGGGGAGCGGTTCGTCGTGACGACCCTCCACCGCTCTATACACTGTCCCAGCCGTCAGAGCCAAGCATGGCGACAACACAACAGTGGCCGCCACAGTCTCAGCCGCTGCTACCTCCGGTGCTCCCTCAGGTGCACCCGACACCCCCGCTGCTGCGTCCTCCACAGGCGACCACCCTGGTCACCCCATACCCACAGCCAACGCATTTCTATCCAGAACCGGTCGACCCCACGGTCGTGAACCGGATGATGGTGGAGAGGATGATCGAGCTGAAGCTCGCAGAGAAAAGTGAAGGCGACTACGTCGCATTTGATGCCTATCGGGTACCCTACCCGCAACACCATGTGGCTAAACGACTTCCCCCGGGGGTCAACAAGCCGCCTAAGTTTGACAAATTCAACGGGAAAGGGTCCCCCAAAGAGCATATTGCATATTATATGACCGTTATGGGTGATCTGGCCACCGACGAGTCATATTTGCTGAAATTCTTCGGGTCCTCGCTGACAGGGCTCGCATTTGAATGGTACTCTAGCCTCTCGGCCGGGTCAATCAGTGACTGGTCGGATATGCAGAGAAAGTTCAGAGAAAGATTCCATGTCACAGAGAGGGAGGTCACAGTGGCCGAACTCTACTCAACAAAACAAAGGGCAGATGAGACAGCCCTTGATTACATCAAGAGGTGGAGGAACCTCGGAATGAGATGCAAGCGGCCCCCGCATCAGGAGGACGCGGTACAAATATGCAAACAAAACCTCAGGAGGGAAGTCCTGGAGAAGATGATTGGAATGGAAATACGGTCGTTCGACCGGCTGAATAATGTGGTGGCCGAAGTGGAGGCTTTCCTAGCCAAGCCTGTCCCGGCGTCAGCTGCCAGCACAGCCCAGAAAGGCAAGGCTGCGGAACGGCGCCCCACACCTAAAGAAGCGAATGCGCTTGATATCAAGGCGTTCGAACAGCAGAAGGAGAAAGGCAAGAAGGCGGCTCCCCCGCAACCTGCAAAAGCTCTAGATGATAAAGAAGGTCCTTCGCTGAGGGACAAAATGAAGAAAGCCTATTCCTTCCAAAAGACAAGACCCGAGTCCTGTTCGACTGGGTAACATAATACAGCATGGTCACTTTGCCCGAGCCAAGGAGGCCGGAGGACCTGAAAAGAAAAGACAGTCCAAGATTCTGCCCCTACTACCAGATGTTGGGACATCCAATCGAAGACTGTTATGTTTTCAAAGACATCATCGAAGGAATGATAAAGAAGAATGAAATAGAGCTGGGAGAGTACAAAGTAAACCCTCCTCAGCCACATGAAGTCCCTCTCAGGAGAGCAGCGGTCAACATGATCTCCCTCTACCAGGCATTACCTGAGGAGATCTCTGAAGCAAGCACACGGAGCACCTATGAAATCCATTTCCTGGAGCCCGTGAAAGAACAACAGGGGTAGCAGCAGATCCCTGTGAAGCACAAGAAGAAGAGGGCACCCCGCCCGAAAGAGGGGGCACATATCCGTGGCATTACACCCCGGCCTGCTCCGCCAGTGGTAGCACCCGTATGGGTCACTCCACCTACAGCTGTCAGAATACATACACCTAACAGGAGGAGACAGACTCCGCTGCCAGTAATCAAGGAAACCAATCCTGGAGTCCTTCGACTGCAGCACCTGATTGAAGGGCTAGAGGAATATGTGCAGCCCGAATTTAAACCTTTGCTGGTACGGGACCACGTCCCATGGCAAGAGCTAGAACAACTCTCACTCAAACAGGTGGAGGAAGCCGAAACAGCACCCCCTGAAGAAGGCAGCCTGTTCTGGGGGCAGGCACCCGCAGAAACCAAAAAGAAGAGAAAGCAAAAGAAGAAGAAAAGAAAGGCCGCTGGGGCCGATAAAACACAGGTCGTCTCCTGCAATACCCTGTCAGCACTCTTCAACCTAATCGGAGAAGAGGAAGAAGAAGAAATTTGCTTCACACCCCATGCCGGGGGAGGCAAAGCCGAGGCCGCAACTGCTGCGCATGCCACTCGGTCGGGCCGAAAATGGGGGCGTCAGCCACCACCCAATCACAACATCATGTTCAGAGGGGAGCAACCCTACAAGACACCTCCGCCGGAGGTTAAGGGAGTCCAAATCCCTCCTCCGTCGGGCCTATACAACAAAAGTGGGGGCAAGGCAGTCCCTTCATTCCTTGAATTTATGAAGATGTCAAAAGGGAAGCAGCCCTGCCAAGATGCTAACCCTACACCCGGGGCCATTCACCCGCAGCCAGCGTAATCTACTGAGGATGCGAATGCAGATGAAGCTTGCCCTACGGCAACTAATAAAGAAGACCCGACAGTCGGTGCCAGTCAAGAGGGTGCCGGGTCCGAGGAAGATGAAGCAGGTCCGTCTGGACCCGCAAATCAGAACTTCCCCAAGCCCAGATGGGCTGAAGAGATGAAGCTCTCCAATGTCCGGGCTGGGAGCCGAATAATGAAGCTGCTCAAGAAGCTCCCCGCTCGATTTACGATCTGGGAAATTCTCTCCTTGAGTGAAGAAACTCGACAGGCGATCATCACTGCTTTGCAGACGCCTGCTTAATTTGAAGCCTGCATAGCTGAGACTATACCGGAAGCTAGTATGACCTTCTCTCCAGAAGACATGCTACTACCTACTGCCAGCCACAACAGGCCGCTATACATGAAAGGGCACCTGAATGGAAGGAGACTGAACCGATCCTGGTCGATCCCGGTGCAGCAGTCAACATCTACCTTACAGAATATACGAGAGGCACCACTTTAACGTGCATCTCGAGAAAGTCGGGGATATGCGTATCGCTGGCTTCAACCAAAAATGTGAGGTTTCAATGGGAGTGGCAGAGTTCACACTGACCCTGGCAGATTTCACTACAACGGTGCAGTTTCATGTCATTGACTCTCGCACCTCTACAAAGCACTGCTCGGCCGCCCATGGCTGCATGAAAATATGGTGGTGCCCTCCACGCTCCACCAATGCATCAAATACAGCCTCCAGGGAAGGAGGAGAGGATATTTGCTGATATCCACCCATTCGAGGTGTTTGAATGTCACTTGGCAGACGCCAACCTGTATACGGGGCCTCCCCGGAAGGTTTCTGAAGCTGAGGCCCCCGTAGGGGCGTCGAAGAATAGATCGGGTGACGGTTGGTACCCACCACCGCCGCGCGGATATGTCAAGCCGAAGGTGGTCTCCCACATCACAGCTTCTGGAGATGTCGGCAGAGCGACACCCCCAGCATTGTACCCCAAGGCTAAGGAAGTGCAGATCGATCGATAGCACGACCGCATCGGAGTCCCGGCCGGCCTCACCAAGCCAGTCCCCGGCCTCAATGATCCCACTGTCGAACCTTTCAAAGCCTGGGAGGTGACACAGGAAGATGGGCCCAGCAGCTTGTTCTATACAGCTGAGGAGCATCCCACTCGGGAAGATGCAGATTGCAGCCTCCCTGAAGATCTAGGCAACCCACGGGTTCCTGTCCAAGGTCTGGCATTTACAACTGATCGGATGGCTAAGATGTTTCAGAAGCAACACATCCCTCCCGATCAGTCTCAAAAGCGCAAAGAAGCTTTCCAGAAGATGTGGCATCCTGCAAATCTGGATAAGGAAATGAGGCGTGTCTCTCAACATCCAGGGTTGGGCTTCACCCTTGAGGAATATTATTACAGTGGGCGGTATGAGGTGGATACTATCTCCGCCTTCTATCCTACTGAAGATGGCCCTTTGAGGGCAACCTTTGATGAGTATCCGGTGGAAGCCGAATATTTTGAACTGGCTCGCTCCAGGAATCAAGAAGTAGAAACCTCGGCCCCTTGCCGATGCTGGGAGCAGGTTCATCCTGAAGAAGCGGCCCTTCAAGCCGAATTTGATACGGCTAGTAGCAGCGAAGCCGAAGACATTCAAGAAGTAGGAGCTTCTCCCTCCACAGGGGTCCTACTAATGGCTACTTCAACACCCTTTCTGCCAATCAGGGAAGCCTTGGTCAACTCCAATCAAGGGGATCCAGCTACCAGGGAAGAAAAAGCCACTTCTGCGGAAGATACAACTGTCCCAGAAGGTGAAACTTCCTCAACTTCTGCTGCAAAATCAGCATGATGTCCGAGCCTGGCAGTAAACAGTTACCAGCCCGTCATGGCTGCAATCTCATCTGCGAACACCAAGGTTGCTCTCTCATCCTTGGAAGCTACGACGACAATGGATTTGCTAATAGAACAATCCACTCAGCCGCTGGCACAAGAAATCAAGAAACCTCAGGAAGCTCTGGCGGTGTCTGACGAGGAAGTCGAAGTGATCGACCCTCAAGATGGCATTCCAGACTTCGTTGACCTCCAACCGGCACCTCCGGAGATAGAAGACGGAGGTCAAGCCACAGTCGATGAACTAATAGAAGTCAACCTGGGAAATGAGAAGGACCCTAGGCCTACCTTCCTCAGCACCCAACTATCCCCAGAAGAATGGGAGCTGTACATTCAGCTACTGCTAGAATACCGGGATTGCTTCGCCTGGACTTACAAAGAGATGCCAGGTCTAAGCCCCGCTGTCTCGCAACATGAGTTGGCAATTAGCCCTGACGCCGAGCCGGTAAAGTAACCACCGCGGTGCATGAGGCCAGAGCTCATCACCCAAATTTGTGCTGAAGTCGACAAGCTCATTGACGTGGGATTTGTTGAAGAAAATCAGTACACCACATGGCTGGCAAATATCGTCCCCGTGAAAAAGAAGAATGGACAGATCTGGATATGTGTCGACTTCCGGGATCTAAATAAAGCCTGCCCCAAAGATGACTTCCCGGTGCCGATAACCGAGGTCATGATTGATGCTACAACCGGCCATGAGGCCCTATCATTCATGGACGGGTCTTCCGGCTACAATCAGATTTGGATTGCGGAGCATGACCGAGTCCATACTGCTTTCCGAACTCCTAAGGCATTTATCATTACAAGAGAATGCCGTTCGGACTAAAGAATGCTGGCGCAACCTATCAGCGCGCAATGACCAAAATCTTTGATGAACTGCTCTACCACAAGGTCGAGTGCTACATAGATGACCTGGTGGTCAAAACCAGAAGAAAAGAAGATCATCTGCAAGACCTCCGGATTGTTTTTCAGAGGCTGAGGCAGCATGAGCTAAAAATGAACCCTATGAAATGTGCGTTCGGAGTGTCGAGTAGAAAATTCTTGGGCTTCATCGTCCGATATCGGGGAATCGAGATAGACCCCGCAAAGATCAAGGCGATTCAGGAGTTACCTCCGCCAAGGAACATCTCCGAGCTGAGATCACTACAGGGCCGCTTGGCTTATATCCGGCGTTTCATTTCCAATTTGTCAGGGCGATGCCAGCCTTTTCACAAGTTGATGATGAAAGATGTCCCCTTTTATTGGGATGAAGATTGCCAGGCAGCCTTCGACAAGCTAAAAGACTACCTGAAAACTCCTCCAGTGTTGGGCGCACCGGTGAAAGGACGACCATTGATACTGTATATAGCAGCTACACATAATTCTCTGGGGCAATGCTGGCCCAGAATAATGAAGAAGGGAAAGAACAAGCCCTCTATTACCTCAGTCGGAGACTGGTCAGAACTGAAGAGAAATATACTTATATTGAGAAGATCTGTCTGGCGCTGGTCTTCGCAGTTAAAAAGCTCCGACACTATATGTTGTCGCATGAAATCAGCTTGGTATCCAAAGAGGATCCCCTGAAGTACATTATGTCTCAACTGGCACTCAAAGGCCGCCTGGGCAAATGGGCGGTAATCCTTATGGAGTTTGATATCTCCTACGTGCCGCGCAAGGCCGTCAAGGGCCAAGCTATTGCAGACTTCTTCGCTGAGCACCCAGTGCCCGGGGATTGCCCGTTGGAGCCGGAGCTTCCTGAAGATGAAACCCTAGAAGCCGTGCAAGTACAGCCCTCCTTATGGCAACTATACTTTGATGGCGCTTCCAGAATTGACACCTCTGCCACCGGGTCAGCCAGGGTCAGAGCAGAGCAGGCATAGTCCTGAAATCCACAGAAGGAGAAGTGGTGCATACATCCTGTTCCATAAACAAGCAATGCACAAACAATGAAGCGGAATATGAAGCCCTGATAATCGGGTTGCAAATTGCTCTGTCCATGGGAATTCAGATGCTGGAAGCATTCGGAGACTCCATGCTAGTTATAAAATAGCTGGAGGAGAGTTCGATGTGCGAAAGCAAGAGCTCCTCCCCTATCACCAGTTGGCAACTCGCCTGATGTCAAGATTTTACTTCATCAGCATCAAGCACATCAATCGAGGCCGGAATGCTCAGGCAGACGCCCTCGCTAAGCTGGCCAGTTCATTGGCGGTCCCGCCAGACACAAGCCTGAATATAACAGTGATCAACCTCGACAGGTCCCCAGTGTAACAGAGGTCCTAACTGACGAACAAGAGATTGAGGTGGTAGCAGTCGAAGAGGTTCAGCAGCCCGACTGGCGAGAGCATCTCCTACGCTGGTTTCAACACCAGCAACTCCAAAAGAAAGGAACAAAGAATGAAGCTCCTAAGGGTCAAGGATTCTTACGAGATGAGAAGCGGGACCCTTGTTCCGAATTATGGCAGATGCCCGAAGGAAAGTCCTACTCCGTTGCTTATCTTCAGCAGAAGCAGGACAGGTGATGCAGGAGGTCCATGCAGGATCAGCTGGGCACACCAGGCTGGCCCGAAGATGAAAATTGAGATAAAGAAACTGGGTTACTATTGGCCCACCATATTTGACGATTGCTGCAAGTTTGCCAAAGCTTGTCAGAAGTGTCAAGAACACGCTAATGTGGCAAGGAGACCTCCAGTGCCACTGCATCCCACCCTACCAAGCTGGCCGTTTGCTCAGTGGGGCACGGACGTAGTAGGGCCGCTACCAGCATCCTCATCAGGGTGCCGATATATCTTAGCAGCTACAGATTACTTCTCCAGATGGGCGGAGGCAGTAGCACTAAGAGATGTGACGGGAGAACTAGTTGCAAGATTCTTCCGGCAGAATGTAATATTTCGGTTCGGGATCCCCAGCCGAATCATCTCTGATAATGGCAGTCACTTTAGAAACCAGAAGGTTTATCGGCTGGCCGACAAATATAAAATCGACTGGAGGACATCGTCCCCCTACAACCCTCAAGCCAATGGACTCGCAGAAGCCTTTAACAAGACTTATGCACATTGCTGGCAAAGACTGTCAAGTCTAATAAAAAAGATTGGGAAGAAAGATGTACGAAGCACTTTGGGCCTATCGTACTGTCTACAAGACCCCAACCGGTTGTTCACCTTCTCCCTTGTCTACGGGTCAGAAGCTGTGGTGCCAATTGAACTTGAAGTTCCTTCATTGAAGTTGCCATCCAGCACGGACTAGTCAGTGGTGAGCAGACCAATGCAGAAAGAGATTGGAAGAGCTCGCTGAGCTCGAAGGAAAACGCCTCCGGGCGCAGCAAAACATCCAACTCTACCAAGCTCGCATGGCCCGTGCTTTTGACAAGTTAGTCAAGGGTCGAGAATTCAAAAAAGGAGACCTAGTAATGGTCAAAAGAAAAGAAGTGATGGCCTCCAACCCCAAAGGGAAGCTGACCGAAAACTGGGTCGGGCCGTATATCGTCCGCCGAGTATATGAAGGGGGTGCCTACGTCCTTGTAGATCACAAAGGAGTCATTCAGTTCTCTCCCCTCAACGGAAAACATATAAAGTTGTATCATGCAGCGCAACCAACATTCCCCGAGTGATCGGTCGGAATGCCCTTATCTTGGTTTAGTGGCACTCCGTCCTAACCGAGCTACCTCTCCTCGGTTAGCGGCATTCCTCCCTAATCGAGCTACCTTCTCCTCGGTCAGCGGCATTCCGCCCTAATCGAGCTAATTTCCCCTCGGTTTAGTGGCATTCCACCCTAATCGAGCTACTTCCCCTCGATTTAGTGACATTCCGCCCTAACCAAGCTACTTTCTCCTCGGTTAGCGGCATTTCGCCCTAATCGAGCTACCTTCTCCTCGGTTAGCGGCATTCCGCCCTAATCGAGCTACCTTCTCCTCGGTCAGCGGCATTCCGCCCTAATCGAGCTAATTTCCCCTCGGTTTAGTGGCATTTCGCCCTAATCGAGCTACCTTCTCCTCGGTCAGCGGCATTCCGCCCTAACCAAGCTACTTTCTCCTCGGTTAGAGGCATTCCGCCCAAATCGAGCTACCTTCTCCTCGGTTAGCGGCATTCCGCCCTAATTGAGCTACTTCCCCTCGGTTTAGTGGTATTCCACCCTAATCGAGCTACCTTCTCCTCGATTAGTGGCATTCCACCCTAATCGAGCTACTTTCTCCTCGGTCAGTGGCATTCCGCCCTAATCGAGCTACTTCTCCCTCGGTTTAGCGGCACTCCGTCCTAACCGAGCTACCTCTCCTTGGTTAGTGGCGTTCCGCCCTAATCAAGTTACTTTCTCCTCGGTTAGCGGCATTCCGCCCTAATCAAGCTACTTCCCCTCGGTTTAGTGGCATTCTGCCCTAATCGAGCTACCTTCTCCTCGGTTAGCGGCATTCCTCCCTAATCGAGCTACTTTCTCCTCGGTCAGTGGCATTCCGCCCTAATCGAGCTACTTCTCCCTTGGTTTAGCGGCACTCCGTCCTAACCGAGCTACCTCTCCTTGGTTAGTGGTGTTCCGCCCTAATCAAGCTACTTTCTCCTCGGTTAGCGGCATTCCACCCTAATCAAGCTACTTCCCCTCGGTTTAGTGGCATTCCGCCCTAATCGAGCTACTTCCCCTCGGTTTAGTGGCATTCCGCCCTAATCGAGCTACCTTCTCCTCGGTTAGCGGCATTCTGCCCTAATCGAGCTACTTTCTCCTCGGTCAGCGGTGTTTCGCCCTAATCAAGCTACTTCTCCTTGGTTAGCGGCATTCCGCCCTAATCAAGCTACCCTCTCCTTGGTTAGTGGCATTCCGCCCTAATCAAGCTACCTCCCCTCGGTTCGGCGGCATTCCGCCCTAATCGAGCTACCTTCTCCTTGGTTAATGGCACTTTACCTTAGCCGAGCTACCCTTCCTTGGTTAGTGGCATTCTGCCTTGACCAAGCTCCCGAAAGAATACACCACGCTGTTGCCGTTACAGGCCTTACGCCCGAATCAGCGAGAGATCACTCCTTTGCGTTAGCATTCAGCCCTTGCTAACGAATGAACTGTTCTGCTCGGCGCAAGGTCTGGTGCTCCGGCCGACAGCCATCTACTATCAACCAGGGATCGAACGTCGCACTTCGACCTGCCACCCTATACAAATAAAAAAAAAGAAAGAAAAGAAAATGGGGTTAAAAATAGAGATACCCCGCCAGACTTGCTCCTATACCAGGACAAGTGCAAAAAATGGCTATAACCCAGCTGTGGCGAAAACCCGAAAGGGCGTCTCAGGCAAAATTAGGTACCCCGCCGCGCGTGAAAACCCGAAAGGGCGCGCGGGCAAAAGCAAGAGGGTGCTGGCTTCAGCGAAAACCCGAAAGGGCGCTTAAGTCAGTAAAGTGGTAATTTCTAAGTTCCGCTCCTATTCTCCGCTCAAGGGAACTCCGAAAGGGACATTCATCAAAGTCCCACCTTCTATCCTCGCTAACAAACCCACCTTTGTTTCGGCGATAACCTATGCTGGTTATTAAACATGTGTTTGACCCTCGTCATCATCGGTGAGATCGGTCGATCTTTACCCCTAACTCGAATCTTACATCCTTATTAATAGACCATATCCTTTGCTTCAACATCTAGCCGGTGTCAAGGAACCGAAGCAGGGTTCAATCCTTGTCATCATCGACAAGGTCTGTCAACATTTTCACGGTCCAGTTCTTCTGTACCCTATACAAATAAAAAAAAAGAGAAAAGAAAATGGGGTTAAAAATAGAGATACCCCGCCAGACTTGCTCCTATACCAGGACAAGTGCAAAAAATGGCTATAACCCAGCTGTGGCGAAAACCCGAAAGGACGTCTCAGGCAAAATCGGGTACCCCGCCGCGTGAAAACCCGAAAGGGCGCGCGGGCAAAAGCAAGAGGGGGCTGGCCTCGGTGAAAACCTGAAAGGGCGCTTAGGTCAGTAATGTGAATAAAAAAAATGAATGATAAATAGTGATGAACCATCCTCCATCCAGAAGGTCATTTACAAGGTCGAGGCAGAGTCTTCATCCGATATCCCACTTACATACATCTATTGTCTACCCTTTTCAACCCTTGTCACCATCGGCAAGATCGGTCGCTACCCTTTTCAGTTTTTGTCACCATCGGCAATACCGACTACCCTTTTCGACCCTTGTCACCATCGGCAAGATCGGTCGCTACCCTTTCCAGTTTTTGTCACCATCGGTAATATCATCTACCCTTTTCGACCCTTGTCACCATCGGTAAGATCGGTTGCTACCCTTTTCGATTTTTGTCACCATCGGCAATACCGTCTACCCTTTTCGACCCTTGTCACCATCGGCAAGATCGGTCACTACCCTTTCCAATTTTTGTCACCATCGGCAAGACCGTCTACCCTTTTCGACCCTTGTCACCATCGGCAAGATCGGTCGCTACCCTTTTCGGTTCTTGTCACCATCGGCAAGACCGTCTACCCTTTTCAACCCTTGTCACCATCGGCAAGACCGGTCACTACCCTACCCGGTTCTTGTCACCATCGGCAAGACCGTCTACCCTTTTCGACCCTTGTCACCATCGGCAAGATCGGTCGCTACCCTTTTCGGTTCTTGTCACCATCGGCAAGACCGTCTACCCTTTTCGACCCTTGTCACCATCGGCAAGACCGGTCACTACCCTACTCGGTTCTTGTCACCATCGGCAAGACCGTCTACCCTTTTCGACCCTTGTCATCATCGGCAAGACCGGTCACTACCCTTCTGCTTTTTGTCACCATCGGCAATGCCATCTACCCCTTCGACCCTTGTCACCATCGACAAGGTTGGTCAACATCTCCCCCAATCAGGGTCAATAATGGAATTACCACAAGCGACCAGCAGTCACGATTTCGACGCCTCTTGTCAGCAAGACCTACGTCTGCACCAACCTGGCAGCCTCTGGAACCCCGTCCCGCGGTGGAGCGAGGCCCCCATCCTTTCTTTGAAAGGGTGGACGCTCTCCTGCGACACGGACACGAAGGTACTTCCAAGCAGGTCGCCAGAATTGCCACAAGACACTACAGAATGTGAGTGTGAACGTGGACACCAAAAAAATATATAGTGAAGGAGACTTCTATCCCATTATAAAAAGGGAAGTGAATACAAAGGGAGCCCTTCTGAGGGGACAGATTACAAAGGCGGATCAGTTAAGGTCGCCTGAAAATATCCGCAAAGTCAATAAGCCCAACATGAGGAGCCGCCCCCAGTTCATGGAGCTGCATTTCCTCTTCCTGAACCCGAGTCACCTCAGTCTCCAAAGACGCAACTCGGCCCTCCAGCAAAGAAGTTCTCTCGATGCCTTGGACTTCCGCAGCCTCCAGCCGCGGTATCTCAGCCTCTACGGTAGCCAATTCAGCACGGAGGTCTTCCCGTCGGTTACGTAGAATATGTGCCTGGGTTGCGGAAGCCTCAACCTGAGCCCTGCTCTCCTGAAGATCAGAGGTCAGAGACGTCAGCTCCGCCTGACAGTTAGCTTTCTGCAGCTTTAGGGCCGCCAGCCGGTCACCCATCATCTTCTCAAGAAAATCCCGGCGGTTCACAAATTTCAGCAGGAAAAGCACCCGCTGGGCCCAGATGTCTAAAGGGCAGCCTAATGCTTGCAGTCCGATCGTCAGTCGCACAGCTACCTCCTTCAACTGCGAGTAAGATAGTGTCGGCTGAGATTCCACAACCTGACGCAACATCTCTAGATGCTGCCAAACAAATTCCTCCGATGAGGTAATGCCCAGGGAAGCTGCCGGAGGCACCTCGAAAGTCACTTCCCCGTCTATAGAAGCCCATAAGCCGGTATCCGGCTCGGAAGATGAAGATGGAACGGCCACCAAAGCCGAAGAAGCAGATACCACGGCAGCATGTTCCTGCTCCATCAGACTCCGGTCAGGGCTTCCTTCCACAGAGCCTAGGAGGGACGGAGGTTCTAACTCTGTCTCCGGCACAAATGGAGCTGCAGAATCAGGCGCGATCGTCATTATGGCCGCTGATACAAAAGCAGACCCCCTTTGCGGGTCGGCCTCAGCCCTCAATTCTGTCGTCGACGCCAGAACAAGACTCTCCCCCGACTGGCTCGGCTCCGAGGGTAATCCCCCAGCAGCCGCATGTATCCTCACCGGCACGGGGCGGAGTAGGGTGGTTGTCCCTGAAGGAGATGCGGTGGCCAGCGGTAGCAGATCCGAGGCCTCTTATGAAACCACAGCAGTACCAGAAGTCGATGCTGGGGATTGAATAACGACTTCGGGTTCCTGGAATGAAAATTCATGTAAACAGCAAGGTGGCAAAAAAAGAGAGGGGGATATACGGCTCTATAAAGGGGCGGACAGGATTTACTATGATGACAGTATCCAGCTCTTCAAGCCCCTGAATAGAAGATTCCAACCCTGCAGATGAAGCAGCAAAAGGAGGGGTTATATCCACCTCCACGTCCAATCCAGCAAATTCCTCCTGCAACACTCCCTCGGATGATGCCCTCGGCAGCCACGGAGGACTGAAAATCAAAGCATCACTTGACAGTGTAAAGGGAGCCGTTGCCCCTTTGCTGTCTGCTGCAGACACTTGTTCATCACCTTCTGAAGAATGACAGTCAATCTCTTCGTCAGAAGGGGTGGCAGAGCTACTCGAAGAAATATCTATGCTGATCTCGGGTTGGCCCGCCTCCTCCGTCGCCTGACGGGACGCTGAGCGGGTGAGCACACGCCGTAATGGGATAGCACCCTTCTTCAGCACAGTCTTATGTCCCGCGGGCTGTGAAGGAGCTTCCACAACAGGCACCTTAACCGCCGTGCTGACCACTCCTGCCATCACAACAAAACAAGTGCATAAGGCAAGACAGAAAGCTCAATAAAAAGGGGAGTTTAAAGAACTATAGTTGTACGGCTCACCCTCAGCTTCGCCGGCAGGTGTAGGAGAAGGAAGTCTGACATCCTCCTCAACAGCGAGGAGACTCTTCCCTGCTGCTCCAGCTATCTCAGTCGCCCCTACTGTGGCTGTGACGGAAGGCCCTATCTCTCCTACTTCCAGGAAGGATTCCTCAACACCCGTGGTGTCAACCACTCCGGGAGCTGAAGTTATACAAAGAAGACGTCAG
The DNA here is from genome assembly GCA_022559845.1 of Amorphophallus konjac. Lineage (NCBI taxonomy): Eukaryota > Viridiplantae > Streptophyta > Magnoliopsida > Alismatales > Araceae > Amorphophallus > Amorphophallus konjac. The sequence continues at coordinate 142,653,663 of CM040123.1, read as the reverse complement.
AAGAATGAAAATGTCATGAAAAGAGTATTCCTTTAGAACCGCAAAGGAATAATGATGTCACCTTCATCTGCTTGCTGGCTGACCTCTTTCTGAGCAGCAAACTGCTCGAATAATGGCACCTTGGGCAGGGGAGTCTTAGCCGCGTCAGTCGAAGGCCGCTTTGAAGAAGTCTTCCGAGCTTTCTTCGCTCGGTTTATTACAATCTTCATCGCGGAGGCCGCTCTCTTCTTGCCAGGCGGCAATGGAGTAGTAGTCGGCGCTGGTGCAGGAACCTCAAAATATTCCGGTTTCTGCCCCTGAGAGATAATTTTTCTATAAAGTCCCTGCTGCTTGATATCCAGATGGTCTGTCAAATGAAGCACATGCCATTATGAAGGAGCTGAGCAAAAAATTAATCTACATGTCAACGGAGGAGCACTTACCTGCCCGGCCCTTGTAAAAAGATGAGAGTGGCCAATACTGATAAGCCACCTCCTTACTTCGGGAGGCAGCCTCCCGAACAAGCCAGCATATGTCACCGATCCTTTTGCACCTGTCAACCAGGTCGGCCAAGTCCGCATGCCCGTGGGAAGCTATACAATGATATAAGACTAGGTGGTCAAAGCCCCAGACATCGGCATAATGAAAAGATATGAATAGAGGCTTGTCCAGAACACTAGCTACAGGACTCTCAAGGGTCAGTCCATGGATGCTCATCAGGACGAACAGCCAAGAGGTATGTTGATAGTATGTCGGGGTTCTGTCCTCTCTATTAACAAACGCCCGACATGGGCAAAAGCGATCCACCTCGCACTTCCATGAAACTGCTTTGGAGAGCGGCTCCTCGATAGGGAACGGGTACTGCTGAAGCTCCAGGCGTGAACCACCAATCTGGCATAGATGTTCTAAATTCTGCATGAAAGCATCTTCACTTATGTCAGCAAGCACGGGTATCAGTGGTTCAGTTACTCCCTCCTTGATGGCTTTTCTGCTCGCTATATATGCCTCTGCCTCCTTCGGGCGGTGGGAAAATAATCTCTTTAAATGGGCTTCGTCAATGTCAAAAACTGGCCCAGGCTGCTGGCTCAGAAATGTGCGCTCAGCCACATCCCAACATGTCATTCGGGCATTGCGATAGAAGCTCGTGCGAGCATTCCACCATTTCACATACTCTGGAGTGACCCTGGGAACTCGGTTCGGCATCGGCACTCTAAAAATGTTGGCATCCCGGCGGTGAAAATAGTCCCACCAGGAGCGACCTTCGGCCACAACGGTCGAGCCATGCTTTGACCTGCTGTCCAAAGGGAACAGGGCGACCGAGGGCGGAATATGCTGATCGTAGCCGAAATTCCGACCGAACCTGAAGGGATAGTAGGGTTCTAAATAAACTGCGCCCCCCTTTCTGAATACTAAAACACTGGGATGAATTGATATAGCCCAGTCAATGAGTTTGGGCTCCAAGACTGGCCGGGTCACAGTGTTGCCCGAAATGAAGTGTGTGAAAGTCTCCACTGCCTCGAGCTTACATTCACGCTGACGGTTCACTAATGGAGATGAATGTGCGGCCAGATTCCAAAAGTGGATAGTCCCCGCTGAATCCATCGGAACCCTTGCCAGTCGGCCACGGATGGAGAAGAGTTGCTGGGACACTAGACCCGGTTCAGCACTTGCAAACTCCAGCATTCCGGGATACAATGTCATTGTCTGCAAAGTCCGGGCAGCTAGCTCTAGAAATAAATTGCACACCCAGGCATTAAAGAAATGAAACGGCCCCACCGTTCGAAAAAAGTGGGGGATACGATGCCTATGAATATCTCCAATGGATTTGTAAATCAGGCACAGAGCGGCTGGACATATTGCAAGCCGTATGCCCCAAGCCATCTGACAAGCCGGGTATATTGCCTCCGGCCTAATAACTGTCTCATCCCCCTGCGGGAGGGCAAAAGTACACAGCCAGAAGGTAAGGTAGGCAGCACAATGGGTAAGGGGATCCGCCCCCATCGGATTCGGCCCCCCGCGGCTTATCTCCCGAAGAGAAGCAGGCAGCTCTGACTTGAACTTAGGTGGCCTGATGGGCTTACCCGCAACAGGAGCTACGTGAGGGAACTCGCTGTACTTCAAAGGGCCGTCGAAGAAATACTGAATCCAATGTCCCACTCGGACTCTCAATTTACTGCTCTTCTCCCGGGGCTGGTATCCCTTCGAGGATCCCCTATTCAGCGTCAGGCAGAGGGAGCGGTATGCCTTCATCAAGTACCGGTACGAATAGCCGAAGTAATATTCGCCTTCGCCGTCTGTTTCATCCTTGATGAAGTCATGAATACAGACCTCCTCATAGGGCTCTCCGTCAATTGGCAGACCTGATAATTGTAATAGGCTCCAAAGATCCAGAGAGTTTTCACCTTCTGCTGTATAGAAAGTATTGAACTATGGGCAAAATACTTCGAACATGCCGCAGCACAGCCCTTTTGAAATGGGATACCTGAAGCGAGATGCATACACACTGTGGTACACCCCTGCCCTGACCAGCAGCGGTGCATACTCTTTCAGAACATATTCTGTAAATTCTACTGCCCCTACACGGAAGAGATGAGCATCTGTCACCTTCGTGTCTACAAACCACCCAGCTGCCAACTGGAATTTGAACTGAACAGCCAAGCAATTCAGCACAAATGGTTCGTCTCGGTATCCCCACTTGATGGGTGCCAAAAATAAACCGTAGCCGGACTTCTCCCTGTTGACCCGACCTACGGTGTTGTCCCACCTGGCTGGTGTGAACTCTGGAGCTCGTGTTAACATTTTCTGCTCTGCCTCCAGCTCTGTTACTCCTAAAACGGCGTCCCACTTACGCCGCTCCCCCGGAAGGTAGATAGTATCACCACGATACACAGAACCTTTCAAGCTGTCCCGGTCTAGTAACTTGGCCCGCTCCACCATCCGAGCCAGCATGACGTCCCTCTTCCCAGAGACGTTGAAGGTGCAAATGAAGGGCGCGAGGTGACGGTCCTTCGGGAAGTCCGGGCGATAGCCGTCATCGCGATTGAAGTCCAGTCCCCCCTCGATAGTCACAATGCGAGAGGCGGATACTGTATCTATTTCAGAGTCAGAGGACTCGTCGATTATGGCAATCCTCCCAAGACCCCGGTCCAGCTGTCCGACATTCCTCCAAGTCACAACTGGACCGGAAGCCCTGCCCTGGGGAGAAGAGTCAACATCAGCAGTGCCGGAAGCAACATGGCTAGAAGAAGAAGCCATTTTCAGCGAGCTGCAAGCATAAAACCAAGAAAATGAGATAATAAGATGATATGAAGAAGAACATAGAAAAAAAAATTTCAGAAGAAAATTTTGACAGCATCCCCCCCTTATTCGGAGTATGCTCAGAAGTCAAATGGGAGAGCACCCACCAGGAGGGGATGACTCCGTAATAAAGAGGGACGGAGTCCCAAGGAAGAAAACGGTCGAGGGAATGCTCCCCACGCCGACCGCAGAAGCAAAGGGAGAAGAAGAGGTCGAAGAGAGAGAGAGCTCGGTGAGAAATGAGCTTCTCTCTCCCCCTCTCGGCGCCTATATCGGCCCAGCCAAAAGGCGCGCCGAGATGGGGGTCGCGCCGACGGTTGAGCGCGCCGAAACGGCCTCTGCGCCGAAAGTCAAAAACGCCAGAAGGCGCGCCGAGAGCATCACAACGCCGAGAGCGCTACCGCGCCAAGAATTCCCATGCCGAGGCCACCACCGCGCCGAGAAGGTAGTGCCAGAAGCGTCCATGGGGCCAATTATCCCACCAGGGGTGATGCTATCACCGGATCCAACCAAAAATGCTGGTGTTCATCCAAATTTGCTTATAAAGCATGGAAATCACGCAAGCAGAATGAAGACTCAGAGTCAAAAGAATAGCCAATGCACAGGAGCAGGCCTGAAGAGACCATGAAGCGCAGTGTGTGACGTGATGTACTCCCGCATGTCCTGTGTCACTCATGCTTCACTCACGCCACCTACGGGTGGGGGGCATTTGTTGACACCTAAAATATACCAGAAGAGACCATAGCAGATTCACAGTTTTGAAGATCAGTCGAGGGCACAGCTCATGTACCATCCCTGGGAGATCTGAGAGTCTGAATAGAAGAAACCCACTACCCCTATCATGTTGTTCGACTAAAGCCGTCTTTGGCTAGGTCGCTGTCCAGTACTGCTGTCATTCAGATAGTCAGACTGATAAAACTATACCAACATTCAGGCAACCATCTGCCTGCTGAAACAGATATTCAGACATCTCTGATACTCCTGAAACGGGATGTACAGCGCCTCGCACATGTTTGTGAATGCAAGGTGTAAACAGTCCCATGGAGTCTTAATATATACATGCCAAGAGTCCCACTGTCAAAAGGAGTCCACTCAGTGGATCCTGGGTCGAATGGGCCGAATGATAGGGAAGTGGGCCAAACCCAAAGGTGAAATGGGACGCGCCGAGGTCCGCCACGTTGGGAAGATGATGCTGGCGCGCCGGGAAGCTCAGGCCGAAAGGGTGAGGGACTGGCCTCTATAAGAGGGCGGCCCTTCGAACAAAAAAAAGGAGAGGTTCGAAGGGAAGAGGAGAGGATCCTTCGAAAAAAAAAGAAGAGAGCCCTTTGAGAAGAAAGGAAGAGGGTGCTTAGCCACCAAAAGAAAGGAGGGAAGCTCGAGCGCCCTTCATAGAAGCTGAAGAAAGAGAGAGGGGTTCGAGGAGAGAATCCAGGGGTGAGGGCCGTGCAACTGCAGCTTCTTTGCTCTCTCTCTCTCTCTTCTCCATCCGTCTGAGTATTCCTCTTTTATTTTTTTTGCTTTCGAGCATCTTTGCTCTAGTAGCATCGAATGCTAATGTAACCCTGTTTGCAGGGATGAAGTTCGGATTTCTTTTCCTTTTGGGTTAGATTTCTTTTTCTTAAATCGCATATGTGTAAGCCATTTGGCTGAAGTAGTTAATAAAAGAATGGGATGAGTTCTGATATGCTGGATCATTCTCTTCCGCTTCCCTCTGTATCCGAGGTTTTAATCTATATATGGCTACCGCCAGCTGCAAATGTCTTATGTTTAATTTCTTCTATCTGTTGAGGCTTCTTTGCCGTCATTCTTTATCACTACCCCCAGCCCCATTTCGAGGGCCTGAGACAGTCTATCTCATGGCTCCTCGTATGTGGAATGGAGAGGAATATCTTCAGGAGTTCTGGTTCATGGCTCTGCTCCTAGTGAGGCCCCAGAAGAGAGTTCGTCTCCCCCTCGAAGCCTCCTCTCTGCGATCATCCGAATAAATAGCCCAGGTTGCTGAATAAACCTCCTCGCTTCGAATGATCAAAGCCTCTGCCTTAACAAACCCTTAAAACCCCACTTCAAAAAGCCTCCCGGCGTGAGCCCCTCTCGGCGCACGTTTCGCGCCGAGGGCTAACCGCGCCGGTTGAACTTCGAGCCTTCACGCCGAAAGCCATATTATTCTTCTCGCCAATACCTTCATCCCTTCTATGCCAAGGATGGTCATCTTAATACGTTCGCGCCGATGCCATCAGGCCGTGCCATCATTGCTTTAAATGCCCTATCTTCCTGTGGAGAGGCATCACCCTTTCCTCTGTCCTCACGGGAGCCATATCAAAGGGGCCGAATTCCCCCACATTCTACAACCCATTGAGCCACGGAGCCCTGCCATTGCAGGCTCTCCGTTGACTGCATCGGGGATATTATAACAAAGGGATGAAATCCCATGTGATCTGGACCCTTTGAATCTCGGGCTACGCCCGTCACTCATTTTGGTTTCTACTCCGGCACTCGTGAGTAGATAGCCTATTATATTCTCTTGGCACACTCCCAAGGTAAGGGGAGATGCTATCAAATTTTACCCAGAGCTTTACTCTACCACACGGCACGATGTTTCATCAGGAATTGCGTATCTAACCCCTCAATACGGCGAGAGCCTGAGCTACATTATCTCATGACATCTTGCCATCACAGGGAATACATCTCGTAATTGGTGATCTCCTTGGACCCCCTCGTGAAGGAAGCCACCCTGATCCTCTGTTTCCATTCATCCATCACCCCGAGGTCCCCATTAAGTGAAGAAACCCTCGTAAGACCTGAGAAAACCAACAAACAAATGCCTTCCGGCGCCACATGACTCCCGGCGCTGTCCCCTCCCGGGGCCAATCTCGCGCCGGGTGAAGGGCACGCCGAGAAGCCCACCGCGCCGACTGCCCCGTCGTCCCAGCCACGCCGGTTGCCTATCACGCCGATAACCCTTTAGCTTCCCATCGCGCCGGGATCCCGTCGCGCCGTTTGGCCTTCCCGCCGGCTCCAATCCATACCATTTCATTTCAACAATAGCTGCCACCCAAATATCTGATGTCTCAGCAACTTCATTGAACCCAAATACAATCTAAACTCAATGTACCACTCCTGTCAACCTTCATGCCAGCCTTCATTGTCTCACGAGGGAACTATGGTTCTTCACCCAGGTCCATGGGAGATACATTAATGGGGGCTTCACCCCTACATTACACCGAATCCGACACTTCTTCTGTCACCCCGCTGACCCTCGGAGTTCTGCCACCGCATGTCATCCAACGGTCCTTAGAGGGGAATATTAACAAATGACGCGATGGTGGATACTGTCCCGTCATATGTGGATCCTTCTCGGACTCAGGGCTACGCCCGATCCTCTTTTGGTTTCCATTCCGGCTCTCCGTGGATGGATGTCCCATATTCCCATTTGGCATAGTCCAAAGGAAGGGGACGTGCTGCCGAATTTATGTTACAACATCGTCGTCACACCCCACATATCACGGTTCCTCGTGCATGGCTGCATCGACCCTCAGGTATATTAGATGGCGTTGACAGAAGGTCGGGTTGTGCCTAACCAGAAATCTCCGCTATGCGCGATGGTGGTCTTCGGGCCTACGTCCTCTGCCACGTACCAAGGGTCCATAATTCTGTGAACTATGCATCTTTTGTATGATAAATAAATGCATCCCGCATGCCTTCGTCATGGTCATCATGTAGTTTTTTTCTTATTCGGCCTCGATAGCCCACTATCTCGGCAATTAATCAAAGGTGTTCCCTCCTCGTGGGGGATGTAATTAACGCCATAGCCTTTATGGTGTGGCGGACTACTGGTCCCGACTGAACCTCACTTTTGCCCAACACGGGTCAGAATGAGCGCATAATAAGATCATCACCCACGTGACTGGCACGCCCGTGTCGTTAATCAGCCAGTTAGTTACCAGTTAGCTAATTGACCGATCGACACGCGAAATAATGAATAAACAAGAAAGAAAAGAAAAAAAGTCACGAAACAGTCCCCTTCTTCTCCACTACACCCCCCTTTATATGGGGGTGCAGGGAGGCAGACGTGAGGGGCTCTGTTACACTGTCGGGTAGGCTGTAGCCCGTTGCAAATCGGACGTGTTACGTGCTACCGTTTCAGCGGCTTAGATGTTGTCGGATGTGCTGCAGGGCTGCTGCCGGATGAAGCCCAAAGGGGCTGCCGAATGGAGGCTGTAAGGGGCTACCGTTTGAGCATTAAATGCACAAAGGGGGGTTGCTTATTGAGGAGGTTGAGGGCTACCGTTTGAGGCATTAAATCCACAAAAAGGATGGGCTACCGTTACACTCCCCATGCCCCTTCTTTTTCTTTCTCTTATTTCCTTCTTTTATTCATTTGTCATTTTCCTTCTTCTTCTTTTTAATTTTTTTTTGCTGCTGATACATCACTGTTGGGACGGTGCGATCGATACAGAGGGGGGGTGAATGTATCCCCTTCAAGAATATTGCCCAAAATATAAACAATTCGCCTGCTACTAGATACAGTTGCAGAATAAAAGCTATCGAGTTCAAATAGACATTTGATCGACTAGATGAGCTGCTGACTATACTAGTGGAACCTGATGAAGTCTAATGCCAAATGACAGTACAACGCAAACTAGACTCACTTACCAAGATGTAAAGCTCAAGGCCACTGTAAATCGAAACAAGACTATTCAAACAACCTGTGAAACAGATGGAAGATATGGAAGAGCACACCACAAGCAAACCACAGAGCAACAGGGTTTTTAGGTGGTTCGGTCCTCCAGACCTACATCCACCCCTCACTCCAAACCAGAGTGAGGCTTCACTAGCAAACGCTAGAACCAAGCAGACTCAGTCTGCAAACAGTTGCTGCCACACAGCTTGACTAGGGGAACAGCCTCCCCTCTTCCTCCCAACTGGAGGGACACCCAAGTGACTCCCAGCCACTTGGAAACCAGAGGTCGCAGACCTCTCTTACTCTAGACCAGGAGGGACCCCTGGACTTGCAACCCGCAAGCCCAGAACCGGAGACAAGTCTCCCTTCCTCCAAACCGGAGGGAACCCACAAGTAGCTCCCAGCTACTTGCAACCGAAGATTAGATCTCCCTTCTCCTGACCCACCAGGAGGAACCCGACCTCAGTCCAGAGGATCGGAAGAACACAATAAATCAGATCGAATAAAAGGAAAAATAAGAAACGAAAATAACACAGCAAACATAAGCTGTAAATAAAGGAACATCAGATGTGGCTCCCATGGAGCTGACTGGCCTGGATTTGATCCACGGTCCAGTAGACAGATCTTCAGTAACTTTTTCCTTTTTTCTCCATGAACTCTCTCTCTCTCTATCTCTCTTTCTTTCTCTTCTGCTCTCCTTTTCTCTCACGCTTTCCTCTCCTTCTTCTCTTTAACTCTTTTTCTTCTTGCCGGCTCACTCTTCTTCTATTTCTTCTTCTTCTCTTTTTCTTCTTCTTCCCTTTTTCTTTTTCTTCTCTTTTTCTGGATCGAAGGGTTTTCTGCTCTCCAGGTTTCTTCTTCGATCAGCCTCCATCTAAAGATGAAGGCTCCAATATATACCAGCAGCAGTGGGGAGATAGGGCGTGTGCTTCCCACACCTTTCGTCCAGAAGATTCCTCCTCGGAGCACGTGCTCAGCACCCACCTCGGATCACGTGTCAGGTGCCAGCTTCGGGTCACGTGCCCATTCATCAGTACGCTCAGCAACTGGAGTTAGATGGCGTCAACCTACTTGCTCCAACGAGGTGACGCAGCCTTCAGAGATCTTCTACATTTTTTAACTGCTGCGTCGATGCTTCCAACCCGTGGCGATGACGCATTGATGCGTTCCAGTGAGCAACCAGCCTAGCCTTTTTAACTGTTGCGTCGATGCTGCTCCACTGCTGCGTTGACGTGTTGGAGTATTTCTGAAAAGGCCTCTGCTTCTTGAGTGGCTGAGTTGACGCAGCCTTTGCGTAGAGTTAACGCTGTGAAGAGTATCCATGGATGCATTTTCACTGGTGCGTGGACGCCTTAAGCTCTAGCGTCGACCCTATTCCTGTCAGCAACAAGAATGAAGTCATAAGATTTAAGTACAAAAAAGGAGGCAATGGCTGTATAGACTTTAAATCTTAAAGGCAGTGTATAGACATTGAATTCGAAGACCAATGTGCAGACTTTGGATTTGAAGACCAGTGTGCAGCCTTCAAGTTTAACTGTGGATGTACAGACTTCAGGTGTGAAGACCATTGTGCAGACTTTGGAGAACAGTTCAATGTATTGACTTAGCCTTGTATAGACTTGGCTTTGAACGCTTGAGCTGAAGACAATGATGTAATGTATAGACATGAAGAGACAAGGCAACGTTGTATAGACTTGAAGAGACAAGGCAACATTGTATAGACTTCAAAGATGAATGATCAGACAATGTATAGACTTCACAGTTCAACAGCCATTGTATGGACTTGTACAGTTGTGCACAGTGTACAGACTTTGAAGTCTGACCTAGCAGGATGTGTAGACTTAGACTACAACCAGGATGTCTAGACTTGTTGTGAAGCAATGCACAGGCTGTACATACTTGAAGAATGCTTGCAGAAGGCGATGAAGTGTACAGACTTCATGAAATGCAAACGGCTGAACAGACTTGAATGAGTATAGAGTGTATATACTTGAAAGTCTGAAGGCGATGTGCATACTTGCTGAGTTGACGCTGCAGCCCAATGAGTTGATGCTGCAACGTATATACTTTACGTTCAACTGATGATGTGTAAACTTGAAGTTAGACAAACCAGACAATCAGTGTTGTGATGGGTCGACGCATTAGCAAGAGTGGGTCGACCCACTACTGTTCATACTAACTAAGCAGAGTGTAGCAATGAATGCTTTATGCATCAGTTAACATGACTGAACATCAAATATGTTAAATTAAACTGAGCAGCAAGATGACTGAACATTTGATAGACTGAGTTATGATCAGAAAATAACTGAATAATGTTAAACTAAACTAAGCAGCAAGATGACTGAACATTTGATAGACTGAGTTATGATCAGAAAATAACTGAATAACAGCATGATGACTCACACAGCAGGATGACTCACAGTGATTAACTGACATCAAAAACCAATCATCAAAACCATCATCAAAACCACAGGGGCACAACAATCTCCCCCTTTTTGATGATGGCAACACTTTCAACACATTGAGTCATTCTGATGATGTGAGGCATTCTGATGACTCAAATTATTCTCCCCCTTTGACTTCATCAAAAAGAAAATAATTTGAGAAATCAAAGCATGTATAAAAATATAGTCAATTTCTCCCTTTTGCAAGAACACAATTCTCCCCCTTTGGTATAATCAAAATAAACCATGGGAAGGGGTATGAATGTAGATGCATATACCAGAAATATGAATGCAAGAGCACAATTCTTCTCCTTCTATGCAGCATGATGCATATGACAAGGAGGCTCCCCCTCAATAAATGGAACCTTATGAAATGAATGAGAAGGAGACCACAGGGGCAAACAAGGAGAAGTTCAGGCCAATGAGCCAAGGACATGAGCAGAAGAGTTTCAATTAACATATTTTTCAAGGATACTCCAAACACAAGAAATTCAGCCAAATTTTCAAAGAGATATCAATCTCATAAATCTAAAACATAAGTTTTCAAGGTCTTCCATTATAAGGGCTTATGAATGAGCTTTATTGAATAGCATGGTTTAAACATGATGTATGCGGAGTTTATCAATAAAATTCTGTATTGATATTTAAAACCATGTTTTAATAAAAATGAACCAAGCCCTCATATTTATCTTGATAAAACTCCCTTTCTCTTACACAATCAAATTTATTGACTTCTTTCGGAATTACATGCATCAATATTGAAATCAAGTAATTATGAAGTCATATGATTTTGTCTAGGGTTGTAGCAATTTGATTTTAGCATCAATATTCAGATATTTCAATTCGTTCGATAATTTTTCATGCTACAAATTTTACGAGCACTCTAGTTCAGTGCACACCTTGTAACTAAAGGATATACCTTGATCAGAGGCCAATATCCCTAAGCACTTAGTGTGACTAACTATCATGCTTTATATGAACAGAGATAGCATTTACACATCATGACACACTGCAAATCATTTCTTGATGAGTGAGTTGTATTTCTCAGTGTGCATGCCATTGCTCTGCCTGAAATTCAATTATTCTTAATCAGAGTTAACTATGGTACCTCATGACACAGTCCTTTGGACATGTGTTTCTCAGTGACCAAGGTCATTGCTCTGACAGAAAATACCCTTTAGACATTTCAGAAAAATTCATTTGCTACAAATCAATAACAATTTCATGTACTTAACCAAATAAAGTCATGTATTCAATAATGTAGATTTCAGAAGATTTTACAAGGCACAGCATGAAACAGATGGTTAAGGTTTATTAAACATGCTTCAGATATTTTCAAGAGATTTTAAAGCCAAGCTCATTGAATACATTAAACTTAAACCACATGAGTTATTTCAGTCATTCATAAAAATATATAATAGAAGATTTCTAGTTCAAGAATTTTCAGATTTATGATCGAGATAGTCCCATTGAAGTCTTCATGAAAGATTGATAGAATTCTGAAGCCAAAAGATACCAATTGATAAGAGAGATTTCGAGGCTCAATGATTTCTGATATTATCAAGGTTTGTCAACTAAGATCAATGATGAAGGGTATGCAATGAATTCTCACAAGAGTATGCATTTGACAACCTATATGCGATGCATTGACTCCCCCTGTCAACATGCATTCAGACACTCTTTTTGACATTTTCAATTAAATGAAATGCAATGCACTATATGTATGCAAAAGCACATGCAACTAACTCCCCCTGAAAACATGCAATGTTTGACATGAGAAACTGAACATGTGATTCCAAATGATATAGTGACTTGTGCACATTCAGACTGTCCTATTCAGCAAAGTGACCCATGGTACTAGGCGGAGCACTTGGTCTAAAAGACCACCTCACACATAGTAGGAACCTCCAGACAGATTTCCATGCCTTTTGGTACCTTACCATTTATATACCATTGAGGTCATGCATGATAATTCAGCATGGGCAGCATGCATGGATCAAATTTCAGCTTATCAGATTTTTCAGGATGCAATGGACAGATTTTCAATGAACTATGCAATAGACAAATTTCAAGCCACATACATACGCAGTTCAGATTATTCAGAATGCAATTTGTTTTCAGAGTTTATACATTTCAACAATTATCAAACAACTACAAATGGCAGATATGCAAGAATACATCAAATCAGATATGCAATGAGTTTCAAAACAAGAAATGTAGAGAGTTTACCTGAATAGTGTGAGAATGGGGTTTTCATTCTTGAGTGCCTTGGATTAATAACCCCTTTTATTCTTCAGCTTCCAAGGCACACCTGCAACAGACACATCATTTTGATGCAGCAGGTACCCAAGAAAGCTTGGGTCCTGGATTAGCAGTGACACCTTTGGTAGGTGTTCTAAATAATTTTCTAGCAGCATGGTCATCAGATTTCATCAAGTAGCAGGTTTTCATTGAATGACCAGATGTGCCACAATAATAGCAAGATGCAGCAGGTTTCATATTAGATTTATGCGCATTCTTATAAACATGATTTTTATGTGCATATGTATGAAAATTTTTGTTAACAGAATTAAAATTCTGTTTACCAAAACCAGTCTTGTTTTGGTATCCTGCCAGCCAACAGGTTGCAGCCCTGTGACCTGGCTTTCCACAGTTAAAATAATGAGAGGCCTTCCTCTTAAAATTGAGTTCATTATTGCCATAGCCTCCTTGGGCATGCCAACAGTCCTTGACTGTATGGCCATGCTTTCTACATTCAGAACATGTAGGAATCTTTCTTTAAAATGAAAATTTATTCCTATCATAATCATTTCTGTCTGCAGGGAGATTGTCAGTTTTAGAATTAAATTTTCTACCCTGAGCATGCCAACAGTCAATGGCCCTGTGGCCCAATTTGCCACAGTGAAAGCATTCTGTTTTCTTTTTGTTCTGAGCAGAAACATGTTTCCTAGCATGCTTTCTGTTGTCTTGTTTCAGAATAAAGCAATTATCCATAATGTGGCAACCCTACCACAGTAATGACATGAATTCTTGTTTTTATGAGCATGTGTATGTGTGTTCATGTCAAGCACAGATTGAACTTTCTCAACATATTTAAAATCATTCTTTTTCTTGGTGATAGGGAAGTTCTTGTGATGTACAGCATGCACTTTTTTAATGTGATTCAATCCCTTCTTCACATGACTGACCTTTTCCATTTTTCCAGTTTGTTTCTGATTCTTCTGAACATTTGGTTGTTTATTTTCTGAGGTGGTGGCTACATCTGATGCTTTGATAAAAGATGTCATTAGCTTGTTTTTGAAAGCCTTTTTATTGACATTGTTGTAGCCTAACCCTTCCTTTTGAGTATTGACCTTAACACCTAACAACCTGTCCAGATTTTCTTGTCCTTCCACAAATTTTGACAAGGATTTATTCAAATCTTCAATTTCATTTTTCAGAGAAATGATGTGTATTTCATAACTGGCAATCTCTTGTTCATTGCAATTTACACATTCGCTTAGCACCTTGTTTGCAATTTTGCATTCCTCAACTTCTTGTTCCAGATTTCTCAATTTTTCAGATTCTTCAATGTAAACAGATTTTCCTTTTTCTAAGAGAAGAAGTTTCTCTGACATAGCAGTGTTCAACTGCTTCAATCCTTCAACCTCTTTGATTAGTTTGTCATTTTTTGATTTCAGATTTTCATTAACAGATTTTCTGAGAGACTCTTTTTCAGATCTTAACAATTCAACATGTTTCTTAAGCTCTTGATTATCAGAAAAACAAGCATCATAAGATTGCTTCAGATTTGAACAATTTTCACATGATAAATCAGAACCATTTTGATCAACCTTTAATTTTTTATTTTCAGATTTTATTTTGCCATACTTTTCATACAATTCAGCATACATTTCCTTCAAATAATCAAAGGTCATTTTGTCCGAGTCAGATTCAGAGTTTACCTCTTCATCAACATCATCTTCATTATGACTGCTGCCTTGATTGCTGCCACTTGGATTACTTCTGTTAGCCATCATGTTGCTGTCCTCGTTTACCCTGTGAAATTGCTTCAGCCTATCCAGGATGTCCTTTGCTGAGCTGTAATTATGAAGACAAGACCATAAGGCTCTGTCAGTAGCTGCTTCCATCAGGTTAAAGGCTTTCTGATTTTCTCCATCCTTTGATCTGTGTCTGTCGGTCCATTTGGACACTTTCGTTGGTAAGGTGTGAGGACCTTGTGAAATTAATTTCCACAGATCAGGATTAGCAGAATTGACATAAGCATGTAAAGCAGTGTACCACTGACTGAAATCAGAACCACTAAAGACGGGTGGAAGAGCCATTGAAAACAAATAGCGAGTAAATTCAAAGCAACAGGAATATTTATGCACTAAAAACAAATTAGCATCTAAGACTGCAAGATCGAATCTGCAGGTCGCTGGACCTTGTATGCAGACACCGCTCTGATACTAATTGTTGGGACGGTGCAATCGATACAGTGGGGGGGTGAATGTATCCCCTTCAAGAATATTGCCTAAAATATAAACAATTCGCCTGCTACTAGATACAGTTGCAGAATAAAAGCTATCGAGTTCAAATAGACATTTGATCGACCAGATGAGCTGCTGACTATACTAGTGGAACCTGATGAAGTCTAATGCCAAATGACAGTACAATGCAAACTAGACTCACTTACCAAGATGTAAAGCTCAAGGCCACTGTAAATCGAAACAAGACTATTCAAACAACCTGTGAAACAGATGGAAGATATGGAAGAGCACACCACAAGAAAACCACAGAACATCAGGGTTTTTAGGTGGTTCGGTCCTCCAGACCTACATCCACCCCTCACTCCCAACAGGAGTGAGGTTTCACTAGCAAACGCTAGAACCAAGCAGACTCAGTCTGCAAACAGTTGCTGCCACACAGCTTGACCAGGGGAACAGCCTCCCCTCTTCCTCCCAACCGGAGGGACACCCAAGTGACTCCCAGCCACTTGGAAACCAGAGGTCGCAGACCTCTCTTCCTCCAGACCAGGAGGGACCCCTGGACTTGCAACCCGCAAGCCCAGAACCGGAGACAAGTCTCCCTTCCTCCAAACCGGAGGGAACCCACAAGTAGCTCCCAGCTACTTGCAACCGGAGATCAGATCTCCCTTCTCCTGACCCACCAGGAGGAACCCGACCTCAGTCCAGAGGATCGGAAGAACACAGTAAATCAGATCGAATAAAAGGAAAAATAAGAAACGAAAATAACACAACAAACATAAGCTGTAAATGAAGGAACATCAGATGTGGCTCCCATGGAGCTGACTGGCCTAGATTTGATCCACGGTCCAGTAGACAGATCTTCAGTAACTTTTTCCTTTTTTCTCCACGAACTCTCTCTCTCTATCTCTCTTACTTTCTCTTCTGCTCTTCTTTTCTCTCACGCTTTCCTCTCCTTCTTCTCTTTAACTCTTTTTCTTCTTGCCGGCTCACTCTTCTTCTATTTCTTCTTCTTCTTCTCTTTTTCTTCTTCTTCTCTTTTTCTGGATCGAAGGGCTTTCTGCTCTCCAGGTTTCTTCTTCGATCAACCTCCATCTGAAGACGAAGGCTCCAATATATACCAGCAGCAGTGGGGAGATAGGGTGTGTGCTTCCCACGCCTTCCGTCCAGAAGATTCCTCCTCGGATCACGTGCTCAGCACCCACCTCAGATCACATGTCAGGTGCCAGCTTCGGGTCACGTGCCCATTCATCAGTACGCTCAGCAACTGGAGTTAGATGGCGTCAACCCACTTACTCCAACGAGTTGACGCAGCCTTCAGAGATCTTCAACCCTTTTTAACCGCTGCGTCGACACTTCCAACCCATGGCGTTGACGCATTGATGCGTTCCAGTGAGCAACCAGCCTAGCCTTTTTAACTGTTGCGTCGACGCTGCTCCACTGCTGCGTTGACGCGTTGGAGTATTTTTGAAAAGGCCTCTGCTTCTTGAGTGGCTGAGTTGACGTAGCCTTTGCGTAGAGTTAACGCTGTGAAGAGTATCCGTGGATGCATCTTCACTGGTGCGTGGACGCCTTAAGCTCTAGCGTCGACCCTGTTCCTGTCAGCAACAAGAATGAAGTCATAAGATTTAAGTATGTACATTACTGTGTATATACTTCGTTGTATAGACTTGTGAAGGCGAATGCAACGTACAGACTTGCCCAATGTGTTGACTTCAACAAAGAAGGCAACGGCTGTATAGACTTTAAATCCTAAAGGCAGTGTATAGACATTGAATTCGAAGACCAATGTGCAGACTTTGGATTTGAAGACCAGTGTGCAGACTTCAAGTTTAAGTGTGGATGTACAGACTTCAGGTGTGAAGACCATTGTGCAGACTTTGGAGAACAGTTCAATGTATTGACTTAGCGTTGTATAGACTTGGCTTTGAACGCTTGAGCTGAAGACAATGATGTAATGTATAGACATGAAGAGACAAGGTAACGTTGTATAGACTTGAAGAGACAAGGCAACGTTGTATAGACTTCAAAGATGAATGATCAGACAATGTATAGACTTCACAGTTCAACAGCCGTTGTATGGACTTGTACAGTGGTGCACAGTGTACAGACTTTGAAGTCTGACCTAGTAGGATGTGTAGACTTAGACTACAACCAAGATGTCTAGACTTGTTGTGAAGCAATGCACAGGCTGTACATACTTGAAGAATGCTTGCAAAAGGCGATGAAGTGTACAGACTTCATGAAATGCAAACGGCTGAACAGACTTGAATGAGTATAGAGTGTATAGACTTGAAAGTCTAAAGGCGATGTGCATACTTGCTGAGTTGACGCTGCAACGTATATACTTTACGTTCAACTGATGATGTGTAGACTTGAAGTTAGACAAACCAGACAATCAGTGTTGTGATGGGTCGACGCATCAGCAAGAGTGGGTCGACCCACTACTGTTCATACTAACTAAGCAGAGTGTAGCAATGAATGCTTTATGCATCAGTTCACATGACTGAACATCAAATATGTTAAACTAAACTGAGCAGCAAGATGACTGAACATTTGATAGACTGAGTTATGATCAGAAAATAACTGAATAATGTTAAACTAAATTGAGCAGCAAGATGACTGAACATTTGATAGACTGAGTTATGATCAGAAAATAACTGAATAACAGCATGATGACTCACACAGCAGGATGACTCACAGTGATTAACTCACATCAAAAACCAATCATCAAAACCATCATCAAAACCACAGGGGCACAACAATCACCCCCCTCCATTCTTCTTCTTCTTCTTCTTCCTTTGTTCATTTGTCATTTTTCTTCTTTTATTCTTCTCTTGTCATTTTTTCTTCTTTTCTTCTTCTTTTCTTTTCCTCTTCCTCTTTCTGATGCCTGGGCTTCCACAGTCTGACTCGCAACGGTACATCTTCTGGGATGCCTCGACCGCCTTTGATTTTAACTCCAATTCGTCTAGCGGGACACAAATTTATGATGACACGGTTTCACATTTAAGCTACGGCACCGCCATCACTTGTGTTGAACTTTGGCCATTTCGACCTCTTCTTGTGTCTTTTCACCACCGATTTCTTACAGTCGAGTCCACGACAGTGTACCTTAGGAACACCTTAAGTTCTCCCAATTTATACTATATTGTGGTATATTGTGATGTTTAAATTTTGTGCATCAACAAAGACTCGAGTAAGGGTTGCCAGATGAGGCTCCCGCCTCTCTCTTCTTCTTCTTCTTTCCTTTTCTTCTTCTTCATTCTTGTTCTTTTCTTCTTCTCTTTTGGTGCTGCAGCGGCCAGTTGAAGGTTTGACGAGGGTGCCGATATGACACGCTGAGTGAAAGTGCAGACATGACACCTCTCATTTTCTCTTCCTTTTCATCTTTTCCTTCTTCATCTTCTTTCTTTTCTTCTTTGCCCGATGCGGGGCTTTGCAAAACATTCTTGTCATCATTTTGAACTATTTCTTTTAATTTCCCTCGTTCGGCTTGGCGGGGCTTGCTGCAGTAGTTGACACATTTTAGACGTCAACAAATGCCCCTCACCCGCAAGTGTCGCGAATGAGGGACGAATGAGCGGGGCGTGCGGGTGTAGCCTCCCTTTCTCCTTACTACATTCTGCCATCTTTTCCTACTCGTAAGAGATTTCAGAGCTTACTGCGACCTTCTCTTTTTGCAGGCATGTTCTTATTGATGAGATTTTATTTATTATTTTTTATTTATTATTTTACTTTGACATTTTTATTTATCTTTTATTTGTTTTTTGTTGTTATGTTGTTTTGTTATTTGTTATTTTATTTTCTTCTTCCTTTTTTTGAGTTCAATTGTTGATTATTTTATGAAATTTCACCCAAGCATGCATGCATTCATCAAAAACAAGCATAGAATAGGTATATAGTATAACTCTCCCTTATTGGGAGTGGGATAAGAACAGTGCCCAAGATTCACAGGCGGAGTGCAGTTCACGAAGTATAACTAAAGAAGATGTCATTCATAAAGAGGGCACCACATAGCCTATGTATAATGTCCCCAGATTTTCGGATCGTATTTCTGTGGGTTGCAGATTGTGTGCGTATGGGTTTCAGACTTTAATATGAGATCTTTGGACACTTAGATGGCATTTGTGTGAATTATTTTGGGTCCGTAGCGGCACGTAGAGCGGCCTAGTTTTTTTCTGGAATTTTTCGGAGTCAAAATATATTTTTCAGGAATTTTTAAGACTTATGTGATTTTTCTAAGTGAAATGGAAAAAAATAAAATAAAATTTTCTTTTAAAACCTCTCCCCCTCATTTCCCCCCTCTCACTCTCGTCACTCTCCCCCTCTCTCACTCTCACGTCTCTCCCTCTCTCTCATTTCTTCTCTGACAGAGAGGATCGGCAGGGCAAGGTGGAGGACAACGCGGGCGACGAGCAGCGAGGACTGGGGCATGGATCGAGAGGTGGCATCGTGGCGACGAGTTTTCGAGGTTTCGTGAAGAACCGGTGATGGAATAAGGTATTTTCGACGTGAATCCACACCGAATTCGCGTGGTTTCTTCGGAAGAGATAGGAGGACATATCCTTAACTCTTGTACTTCATTTTCCCGCGATTATGTGCCGAATGGGGCGAGTTTGAGAGGGTTTTCCTTTTATTTGGGCTAAATTGCACGTTTCGGGGTGTGAGACAAATCGACCAATTTAGGTGAGAACTTTTGGTTTAAATGCTTGATTTCAAGCTAATGGCATGTTGGGGAGTGTTTCCCCTCGCTTGGTGTTATCTCACGATTTGAGGCGAGGATGAGGCCGAATGCGTTTTGTGAGTGGCATGGGCGCGTGTTTGGGCAATTGATGGAATCGTCCTCTTTCTTGGTCTTTCCTTTGTGTTTTTGTGTCCTTCTAGCGTGTGGAATGTTGTGTCTCCTCTGGACTTGATGTCTAGTTTTGATGCTGGCAACAGCGTGTTAGACCTTAATTTGACTCTGGCAACATTATTATTTTAAAAGTCCTTACGTTAGTTAGAATTAGTTCTTGTTTAATTCAAGGTCGATGCTTGTTCATACTATTGCATTTCAAGGTCGATGCATGTTCATGCTGTTGCATATGAAGGTCGGTGCATATATAGATTTCGGTTCAGAAGGTCAGTGCATATGCATGAGTGTGGTATAATAAGGTCGAAGCATATCCATGCATTTGAGCAAGTAAGGTCGGTGCATATATTCACTTCTGATCTGAAGGTCTATGTATGTGCTGAATTGTTGCACTGAAAGGTCGGTGCACATTTGCATATTAAGTCTGAAGGTCAATGCACATTCGCATACATGTCTGAAGGTCGGTGCACATGAAGAATTCCTGCATTATTAAGGTCGGTGAACATACACATTATAGTCTGTCAGGTCGGTGCATACATTCATTCCAGTCCTGAAGGTCTGTGCACATGTAGAAGTCTTGCACAAGAAGGTCGGTGCATATGTAGAAGAAATTGCTCCATAAAGTCTGAGTATATTTGGATTCTAGAGAAAGGTTGATGCTAGTGAGCTAGCGTCTACAGCATAGGTCAATGGATGTTATAGAAGGGTTGATGCTAGTAAGTCATCATTCTCAAGGTCAATGCACCTTGTGCATTTACTATAAAGATAGGTCGATGCATTTTCATTACAGAGTCAGACAGTCTGGCATATAAGGTCTACCTGTATGACTCAAAGGTCGATGTTTCTATTCTAACCTACTGTATGTGTTAGCTATACAGGCTGATGTATCTCGATTATGCATCGATGATTTTGAGAGTTTTTGTGTAGAGTCTATGGTATGCTCTGATACCAATTGTAGAATCTATGGTATGCTCTGATACCAAGTGATAAACCGATGGGAGTCGGTGCAACGGTGCAGCAAGGATTCATAGGGGGGGTGAATGAATCCCCGTCGAAAAACTTGATCAATTTAAAACTTAAACTAAAGACTTTAAACTTACGCGGAATTAAAAGCAATTAAGCTCTGCAGAATATAAAACCAATGATGCACTTAATCGAACAGATGAACTGCAAAAGTGCAGACTCCTAAGCAAGTCCATACTATTGATAGAACCAAATCAAGCATGCATGTACACTAAATCCATTCAATCAAAACCGTAGATAGGAACGCACCTAGCATACATCAAACGGTTGACAAATTTTGAAAGCAAACCATAGTACACAAGATCTTTTAGGTGGTTCAGTCCTCATGACCTACATCCACCCCACACTCCAACCAGAGTGTGGATTCTGCTGGCAAACAACTTGAACGGCTGGGCCTCACAGCTTCCTTAACTGTTGACTAACAGCTTGACTGTTGGGCAATATAGCTTCGCCACTCCTGGGCATTACAACTTAGCCACTGCTGATACACAGCTTAAACTGCTAGGCCTTATAGTTTAGCCTCCGCTGATACATAGCTTAGAAGAAGTATGAAAAATGAAAATAGTAAACCAAGAAGTTCAACATCGGAAGGCTGACAGTAAAAATAAATCGAAATGCTCACGCAGGAGCGCTGTGCCTTGGATCTGATCCAAAGGACATAGTGGAAACAGAACTTCAGATCTCTTGAACCTTCTTCTCGCTTCACATTCACGGACTCTTCAATCCCTGCACCACTGTCTCTATCACTCTTTTGAAGTCCCGTGATCAATGACACCCAAGATATCTTTTAGGAAACTTTTACCTAATTTAAATGAATATGATGAAGCATCAACTGGGATATTCAAATCTATTTATCCACAAGTTAGATTTATCAAAATCTATCTCCACGATAGTTCTTGGTACTAGGCGGAGGTGTGAATCCAGAAATTCTTCTCACACAAAGTGCTATTGTCCTGACAGAAATGACCTTGTCAATTCAAAGGCACCTTTTGATATACCCAAGATCTATTTAGTGAAAAGATCGATTATGTTAAATCTAAGTGATCATTCCAGAACATCAATATGCACTAACAATCACATGGAATGGAGGTAGAAGAAATGAGCCAAACCACACAATTCAAACCACAATGCACGATGATTTTTAAGGTGGTTCAGATGCAATGACGGCAACCTACGTCCACCCCACACCAAAACTCGGTGAGGCTTCACTACTGTAAACCAGCACGGGGATGAATCCCCAACACAGAGACAGACTCCAACCACACACGCAGGGCGACGCCTGCACACACACACACGGGGACGCGCCCCAACACACACACGGAGACGAGCTCCAACACACACACGGAGACAAGCTCCAACATGATCCAATGACCGGATCAACAACATACACACACACACACGCTGTGACAGATGCAGCACTCTACACACTTGTACAACTGGATCTAGATAGATCCACACACACACACACACAGATCTAAGAAGATCCACGCAATCCACACGACCACGGATCTGAACAAGACAATCTACACGACCACGCATCTGAATCGATCCACACACACACACGGATGTTTGCAGATTACAAAGAACAAGACTTGAAGCTTAAAACACAAAGACAAATGAAACACAGTTGAGATAACTCATGATTTAGGCTCCCCTTGAGTGTATGATGCAGATCTTGAACAAGGCTTTCTTCTTCACTTGAATGGAGATTAAATGGCTTCAGATAGAGCTTGAAAAACTTGGAGATGGGTGAGAAACCTTCCACGAGTTACTGTTCATAGAGCTACAGTAGCCTTTTTTCTCTTTTGGCAGCCTCTCCTTCAATCCTTGGATCCCCTTAGGGTTTCTTACCCATAAGAAGTGTTTTTATATGTCTTGGGTTGGTCAAGGAACATCCCTAGACATAGATCCACGTTTCCTGGCGAATTTGGAGGCTAAAGAACTAAAAAGTCCATAAAGGAAGCTTGAACACGTTGGTGAAAAAAATAAAGTCAAACATAGGGGCTGCGAAGTTGGCGGTCGACCGGAAATAGGGGGGCGGTCGATCGGAATTTTACAGGAATTGAAGATTTGGTTGCTGGGAAAACCGGTCGACCGGGGCATGACCGACGGTCGACCGAAATCTGGGTTTTTCCCAGATTTGTAGCATACAATCCCTTAAACCCATTTGCATTCCATTCAAGTCTGTGGCATCAAACTCTTTTGACCTTGAGGATTTATACTGAGTACTTTGACCTACAAAAATATAGAGAAATGATTAGAACTATAGCTCAATAATTCAAATGATGAATGCATGAAGTACATACATGAGATATGATTGTGGGAGCCAATTAATCAAGTTCCACCAAGAATATGCAGGGGACTCATTCAATGCTATAGAACTATTTAAAACCCCAGTTCTTCTCAACCAAGAATCAACTTCAAAACCCATGCATATAAAGAACATGTTTGAGCCTTAAAAAATCATTTAAGAACTCAACATTCCTTAGCCAATGTTCAGGATCATGTAGCCATGGATTTATGCAGTTGGAATGAATATTATGAGGCCAAAAACCAAAATCATCACAAAAGTATGCATTAGGCTCAATTTGAAAGCTCATTCACAAATGCACTAGAAGATCGACTCATTTGAAAGCTCGTTCACGACTTCACTCATTTTGAGATCAAGTAGGCCAAGTCATGCAAGACTCCACACACATAGGATATGCATTCAGTGAATCAATTTTCACACTCTCCACAAACATTCTCATTCACACTTAGACATCTTCAAGCAATAAGAATGTTTCATTCAACCACTCTTTTGTCAAGACTCATATGAATCTCAAGCAGACTGCAAGCTCAAAGCCCATAGGATAGCATGAAGCAAGTCGTTTCATGAACATGTGAAATACTGAAACATATGAATCATAGCCATGATCATGAATGCACAATCATACATAAAGTTTGGTTATTAGCAAAATTATATACATAAAGTTTAGTTATCATCAAAACAAACCTTATGTATGGCCCACAACAATTCACAACAATCTCCCCCTTTTTGATGATGGCAAACTTTATGAATGACATGACAAGATAAACTTTATGATTCAACAAAAATACACAGATACACAGGTATCAAAACACTTTCTCCCCCTATCACACAGATACATCATAAATCTTATCACACATAAACATCATAAATCTTTCTCCCCCTTTGCCATTATCACAAATGGAAGGAAGGCAATGAAGTTCCCTGAAACCAACAAATCAATATAATTCCAATACATCATATATTAACAAATCTGATGTCGTTCAATGCCTAAAAATCATTAAGCAAGTATAAAGCATTGGAAGTCCATTCAATTTTTGGATATTCATTATTTTTCAGATTTTTGGTTTTCTTTTGAGATGCATGAGGCAATATGCAAACAAATGATGACATATGAGATGCACATGATGCAACCAAGCAAGTATGTATAGATACATGCAACATATCTCCCCCGTACTTATTTAAGGAAGGAATATGTATAAGAAAAGTGCATGAAAGTCATGACAATCGGAATGTTCATATATAGCACCTCGGAGATTGTGCAATCACATAGGAAAATCATGCAATAGTCAATGTAGTCAATCAATTTTCGGTATACATATTGAATCAAATTTCCAAGGATATAAGTGAATAACATGAAAAATAACTATAGCCATATGGATATTCAGATTTTTAAATCAACACAATGAGAGATTTTACAGGCTGCACTTCAGTTTACGAGAACATCGTATTGGAGGCTACGCTCTACCTCAATAATTTTTCACATTAAATTTTTCAATGATTTTCCAAAGATAATCAGAATTGCTCTAAGAATGATCAGGTTCAAATAATTCCTTTTTACGCGAGTAGACACATAGAGCTCATGCCAGACTCCCCGGTTACTCAGAATATTAAACCATTTCACCTCATTTTGAACAGAGGTACTTTAGTCAACACTTTTCAGAAATGAACCACATCACGTCTCAGGTGACATGTATCCAGTTTACTCAGTGAGACTTAGCATTGCTCTGCCATTCTTTTCAGATTCTTTCAACAAGGATAGGTAGGTAGCTTTTTCCTCAACTACCTCTGCAACATACATGCATCAAGTTTAATATCTCTAGAGTGTTGAAAGGAAATTCCTATATCCTTATGTTTAGCAGTCATTTACATATATTGTGCAAGACGTGTGAGAATTTGATTCAGTATGAATATCAAAAATATTATGAACATATAACAGTGCACCTCCCCCTAAATAGATGCACTTATCAAATATTTACTCCCCCTAAGTGTATGACATGAAACACTTCAGTAATGACTCATATGTAACGTTATGTAGCAAGAAAAATATAAGGTCATAGAAGTTTCAAGGATAGAGGTGAATAGCATATAGTAACATGCAAGCACACAATTTGAAAGATATGCAATGTGCGATGTAAAATGTAGAATGCATTATGAATGCAAACTTTTAGATTTCATTTGAATGTCATAAATGCAATGGAAGGTGCAAGGCATAGTATAGATGCAAATTACAAGTTTTCAATTTTTCATTTGGATGATCTAAATGCACCAAATGCATTAAATTCTAATGCATGCAACCTATAACTATATGAGAATGGAATGCAAGATGCAAAAGCAAGATGGGAAGGTTTGATTTTCAGAACATTTGTCAAATTCCACAAGAGGGCATTCAGTTTTGAAAGATAAACATCAAGCATTTTTCATCACGTGGCCTTTATGAACAAGGGTGCAGAAAGGATCAGAAATGAGTAATGCAACCCATTTATTTTCAAAAATTGTTCAAGACCATATTTTCAATCACTTTTCAAAAGTTTTGAAGACATTCACAAGCCATTCAGGAATTGACATTTTCATTGTAAAAGTTTTCACATCATTAAGGATCAACTTCAAAAAATTTGAAGCAATTCATCATAAGCATGTTGCATGTTACAATTGGAGATCACTCAGTCAATAGAAAATGAAACAACATTCATTTCAAGTTGTTTAGCTAGCAAGACTCCCCCCTTGACAAATACATGAATTTCAAAAAAATTCATTGAAAGTGTAATGTGTTCTCTTATGACGTGGGGCTAGCTAACAAAGGAGCATAGAATAGCATCAGAAAATTCATTCAAGGCCAATCATTTGATTTCTTCGAGTTCTGGTACAAGGCGGAGAACTTTGGTCCAAAAACTAACTCACGCATAGTGAGAGTTTCCAGGTGGACGTAATCCACCTTTTCACTACCCAGTATTTGATATACCAGAAATGCAGTTAAGTTCAAATTAGCCATTGAACATATAGTTCCAATACAGAATTGTTCAAAAAATAGATTTAGACATCTTCACCACATGAGACGTTGTTAATAGTTCAAGAGATGATGCCATCTACATGAACCTGAACCACTAACATGTCCTTACCTTAATTTCTTGTGAACAGGGTCTGATCAACCTTACCTTTCGTGAGCTAATTTTCAGGTAAAAATGAGATCAGCCTCTCATACCATGCCCTTGGTGCTTGCTTCAGTCCGTACAAGACTTCCTGTAGCTTGTACACATGTTGTGGATGTTGAGTTGATCCTGGAGGTTGTTTTACAAAAATATCCTCTTGATGTTTCCATTAGGGACGACAGTTTTAACATCCATTTTAAGATGATTTTAAGGTTCAGTGATCAGGTGTTGTGATAGGAGAGTCTGGACTACTTCGAATTAAACAGTCGGTGCAATAGATTCATCAAAATCACTACCCATCTCCTGGTAGCAGTTGAGGGAATTCACATCACCTTTATCCTTACAATATACTCCTTCAGTTGACTCAAGCTTGGCCATGGCTGGCCCAACATCACTTGGATTTTTAGGAGTGTGATCTGCATCCAAAGTTGAAGAGATTTGATTTGTGAAATTTGATTCGGATTTATTAACAATGACATGAAGAGTTCCCTTAACAATTAACATCCCCTTAAGAAGCTCTAGACTTAATGCATAACTCATGTGTGAACCTAAATACTAAGTTCATATGACGAATCTGGTGACTCCCCCTCAATGTGTGTTTGACTGTGAGATGTTCAGTGAAGTTCTAATGCCATATGTAGCCTTTAAGTACTTGACTCATAGTACTAGGCGGAGAACTTAGATCCGAAGATCACCTCACGCATGGTGATAGTTTCCAAACAAGCTTAACCTGTCTTTTCACATGTCACCATTCGATATACTATGCAGTCATGGATGTGATGAAGGCAGGAGGGTTGCAATGCACTATGACATGAAATCACAATGTTTAATTTTTGCATGATAGAATGTGAAAGATATATGGAGACTCAATGTATGCAGTGAAATTTTGATTTGAATACTTTCAAGTTCCTCTTCAACATGATGATATATGACAAGTAATGTGCACAGTGATATGCAAACTACTATGGTTGGAATGCATGTACAAGCATATGCATTATGTCATAATTATTCAGCACAAAACAAGTCAAGGGATAGCCTTTTCCTTGAGAAGTGAGAAAGATATCACCTGAGCGTTCTGATTTCAGTTTTTGATTTTTCTTTTAACCCGACTTATGTCGCTTGGCCCGTGTGCCTTACCTTCTTGACTAAAAATATATTTCAATCTTTATATTCCCAAGACACACCTACAAAATAGATTTCTCATTTTACATTCTTAAGTACCCAAACCATCTTAGATCCTTGTGGGTTAGCAGCACTCTTGGCACGTGGCTTCCACTTCTTGACAACATTCAATTCACCATTTTTATTTTCAGAAAATGATCGTACATGTTATGCCCTGATTTGCCACAATAATGACAACATGACTTTGAAAACTTAAAAGCATGAATGTCATTTGAAGCATGTGACATCATATTTTTTCTTGTCATTTACTCGATCATTTTGTGTGTGTTGGCATGATGTGTTGAATGAAAACTTCTTTTCTTGATTATTGATGGATTAACAGGTTTACTGAAGGCAAACTTGTCATCATACTTTATCATGAAGCAATCATTGAACTTGTGACCTACTTTACCACAGTAGTCACAATTGACATATGACATGAGAGAGTTTTTTTTCAGATTAGTAGCATGCCTCCATGTGGATGAAGAAACTTTATTTTGGCCATCGTAAAAATTTATTTTCTTCATCAGTAGCCAGCGGTGTGAAGTTGTATGATCTCCATTACTACAGTGATTGCAATGCATGAAAGATTTTGTAGTAAACGATTACTTTGAATTTTTGAAGCCAGTTCTATTCCTGCATGCTTTCAAGTCATCATTTTACATAATGAAACAGTCATGCATCATGTGTCCAAGTTTTCCACAGTAGAGACAAGAAATGTTTCTTTCCTTAGATGCATGGGGATTTACATGAATGTTTCTAGCATGCACATTTGGGACATTCACACTATTTTTCGAATTTTGTTGAGTTCTTGGCATAGTGTGTTGCTGGGAGTTTGATTTGGAGGTGCTAGGTATAGATGTGCTGTGAACAAATGAAGTGTATAACTTGTTTTCAAATTTCTTTTTGTTCACAGGATTATATCACAGCCCTTCTCTTTGAAAATTCACTTTTATTCCTAGTAATTTATCCAAATTTTCTTTGCCATCTACAAATTTGGACAACGAATTATTCAAGTCAATAATTTCAGATTGAAGGAATGAAATGTACAATTATGCACTGGCAAATTCTTCTTCAAAGGTAGCAAGCCTAACATTAAACAAGGCATTGGTGGTCTTGAGACTGTCTACTTCCTGTTGTAGTCTATCCACGTTTTCACATTCACTTTCAGCCGCAAACTTTCCTTTTTCTAGAATCAACAATCTTTTAGAGATTCCTCCAGTTTCTCATTTTTTTTTGCAAGCTTTTCATCATGAACAAGTTCATTTATCAGGATTTGATCATTTGCCATTGAATTTGCTTTCTCTTTCAGCTCTTTGTTTTCATTTCTTAAAGAACGAATTTGATCTGTATGAAATTCAATGTCAAACACATGAGCCTCAATCATCTACTCTAGATGTGAGCATTTTTTAATCAAAGTTATTTTGTTCAACCTTCTTTTTCAATTTTTTATTCTCAGATTTTAGCTTCTTATATTTACTTTCAAGAGCACTATATGCATCCAATAGCTCATCAAGAGATATATTCTCAGAATGTGAATTTACCTCCGAGGGTGATCCATTCTGCTGATCACTGTCGTGATCACTCATACCTTCCATAAGACATTTGTCTTCATTCCTTTCGTGGAATCTAACCAATCCATCCAGTATGTCCTTTGCGGAGCTGCAGCTGGAAGTAAAAGGAAAACTGTTAGCATGAACTGCAGCAGTGAGCAAACTTAGAACTAAATGATTTTGATCATGTTTATACTCATAATCTATAGTCCAGACTAATTTGTCATCAAGCAACTCATACGGACCATGTGATATAAGCTTCCATAGCTTAAGGTCAGATGAGTTGACAAGACTGCACATTCTTTCTAACGACAACTCGAAGTTAAAACCATCAAACACAGGTGTAGAATCCATGGAAAACACTTTGGTAGTCATTGACCTGGATCTTGCTCTAGATCGTTAGATCTATGAAAAATAGATCCTTAGCTCTGATATCAATTGAAGTCCCGCGATCAATGACACCCAAGAGGGGGGGGGGGTGAATTGGGTGATTATAACTTTTAGGAAACTTTTACCCGATTTAAATGAATATGATGAAGCATCAACTAGGACATTCAAATCTGTTTATCCACAAGTTAGATTTATCAAAATCTATCTCCACGATAGTTCTTGGTACTAGGCGGAGGTGTGAATCCAAGAATTCTTCTCACGCAAAGTGCTATTGTCCTGACAGGAATGACCTTGTCAATTCAAAGGCACCTTTAGATATACCCAAGATCTATTTAGTGAAAAGATCGATTATGTTAAATCTAAGTGATCAATCCGGAACAGCAATATGCAATAACAATCACATGGAATGGAGGTAGAAGAAATGAGCCAAACCACACAATTCAAACCACAATGCACGATGATTTTTAAGGTGGTTCGGATGCAACGACGGCAACCTACGTCCATCCCTCACCAAAACCCGATGAGGCTTCACTGCTGTAAACCAGAACGGGGATGAATCCCCAACACGGAGACACACTCCAACCAAACATGCAGGGCGACTCCTGCACACACACACACGGGGACGCGCCCCAACACACACATGGAGATGAGCTCCAATACACACACGGAGATGAGCTCCAACACACACATGGAGATGAGCTCCAACACGATCCGATGACTGGATCAACAACACACACACACACACACGCTGCGACAGATGCAGCACTCTACACACTTGTACAATCAGATCTGGATAGATCCACACACACACGTAGATCTAAGAAGATCCACGCACACACACAGATCTGAACAAGACAATCCACATGACCACGCATCTGAATCGATCCACACACTCACGGATGTGTGCAGATTACAAAGAACAAGAGTTGAAGCTTAAAACACAAAGACAAATGAAACACAGTTGAGAAAACTCCTGATTTAGGCTCCCCTTGAGTGTATGATGTAGATCTTGAACAAGGCTTCCTTCTTCACTTGAATGGAGATTAAATGGCTTCAGGTAGAGCTTGAAAAACTTGGAGATGGATGAAGAAACCTTCCATGAGTTACTTTTCACGGACCTACAGTAGCCTTCTTTCTCTTTTGGCAGCCTCTCCTTCAATCCTTAGATCCCCTTAGGGTTTCTTACCCATAAGAAGTGTTTTTATTTGTCTTGGGTTGGTCAAGGAACATCCCTAGACATAGATCCATGTTTCCTGGCGAATTTGGAGGCTAAAAGACTAAAAAGTCCACAAAGGAAGCTTGAACACGTTGGTGAAAAAACAAAGTCAAACATAGGGGCTGCGAAGTTGGCGGTCGACCGGAAATAGGGGGGCGGTCGATCAGAATTTTATAGGAATTGAAGATTTGGTTGCTGGGAAAATCGGTCGACCAGGGCATGACTGGCGGTCGACCGAAATCTGGGTTTTTTCCAGATTTGCATCATACAATCCCTTAAACGCATTTGCATTCCATTCAAGTCTGTGGCATCAAACTCCTTTGACCTTGAGGATTTATACTGAGTACTTTGACCTGCAAAATATAGAGAAATGATTAGAACTATAGCTCAATAATTCATATGATGAATGCATAAAGTACATACATGAGGTATGATTGTGGGAGACAATTAATCAAGTTCCACCAAGAATATGCAGGGGACTCATTCAATGCTATAGAACCATTTAAAACCCCAGTTCTTCTCAACCAAGAATCAACTTCAAAACCCATGCATCTAAACAACATGTTTGAACCTTAAAAAACCATTTAAGAACTCAACATTCTTTAACCAAAGTTCAGGATCATGTAGCCATGGGTTTATGCAGTTGGAATGAATATTATGTGGCCAAAAACTAGAATCATCACAAAAGTATGCATTAGGCTAAATTTGAAAGCTCATTCATAAATGCACTAGAAGATCGACTCATTTGAAAGCTCGTTCAAGACTTCACTCATTCTGAGATCAAGTAAAGTAGGCCAAGTCATGCAAGACCCCACATGTAAGACCCGCAGAATTCGGATTTCCTATCGGATCATAAAATATTAAAATCCATGAATTATGAAGCTTTTAATGGGTTTAATGGGCTTTTTCTATGCATTTCATCCATTTAGTTAAAGGTTTCTAGAATTAAATGGGGCATATGTACGATTTTGCTTAGCTTAAGGTCTTTGAGCAATTAGAGGTTTATTTTGAAAAAAAAATAATATAATCGCAAGTTTTTTTCTGAGAAGAGAACTGTCGGTTCTCTTCTCTCTCTCTCCAAACCCTCTTTCACCCGTGATCGACCCGAACCCTACCCCCCTTTCGGCTGAACCGCAGGCCACAGGAACCCGCAGGCGCCCGCGAAACTCTCGCCCATCTCTCTCTTCCAGGCGCACGCGCCGTAACGCCCGCACCGTAACGCCCGCGGCCCTTCGACGGAACCCACAGGCGACGGGAACCCGCGATCACCGACGGAACCCTCGCCCTCTTTCTCCCTAACTCTTGTCTGCACCGCCCGTGATCGGTGACCTCTCCCCCCTTCTCTCGTTTCCCAGCACACGGCACCCGACGGCCATGGTGGAGGTGCCGGTGCGGTGGTGAGAGCAGCGATGGCGCCCCCCCTCGGCTCCCTTCACGGTCGCGTCGGCACGATCGGTGTCCATCTATGCCCCCGTGCCCAGATCCGCTAGCGATCTAGCAAGGAGAGGAGCGCGATGGCGTCATCGTGGAGCTGGACCCTGACGCGGAGGCGTGACCCCCACGGCGGAGACGATGGCTTTCTCCCTCCCCTTCTCACGGTGGAATCGACGTCCTCGGCTCGGCATTCGAAGGGGGAGCGGTCTTCTTCCCGTGCTAGGACCGGCGGGAGCTTCCCCACGACGAGTGCAACGCCGCGGCATCAACCCGAGACGAACCATGGAGTGGAGAGAAGACCAAGCAAAGGTGAGCCGTGACGACCCTCGGCTTGTTCGCGGCCGGATCGGACATTTCCATCGCATTTGAGGTAGAGGGATCGTAGCCCTAGCCAGTTAAATTGTTCCAAATAGCATGCCCATCGTCGCTGAGTTCATAGATTAATAATAGCATGCCCATCGTCACTGAGTTCATAGATTAATAATAGCATGTCCATCATCGTTGAGTTCATAGATTAATAATAGCATGCCCATCGTCACTGAGTTCATAGATTAACAATCGCATGCCCATCGTCGCTGAGCTCATAGATTAACTGGCATGCCCATCGTTGCTGAGTTCATAGGCGATAAATTGTTATATTATGATGGTGGAATGGCAGGGAACATGTTAAAAATAATAATTCCCCTCGATTTGAGTCGACCGGGAAGGGATCCGGTTGTGATTTCGGTGGATCCGGTTCTCCGGTAAGGACTATGTTTGAATTATTTTAGATTTTGTAACGGTCCGCCCATAAACCGTCTCCTGACCCGAGCGGCTGACAATTCGACCGCCTAATATGTAATTTATGCTTGTTCGTTTAATTATGCATTTAATGTTGCATATTTACCATGTTTAAATAATTTGCAAAACCGTGGCATATTTATTGATGCATGAGTTATGCGTTATGTCGTCCATATGTTTCTATGCTATGTTAATAATGTGAAGGTGTTAAATGATGAATTGATTCCATGATTTATGAACTGTTTGGATTTATCTCTCATGTGTATTTAAATCTTCATTAACATGGAAATCATGTATGTTGAATTACATTTATTGATGCATGAGTCATATTTTCCATATGCTCCTATGCTGTGATAATAATATGAATGTGTTGAATGATGAATTGATCCCATGATTTATAAATTGTTTAGCTTTCATTATTTCTTCATGTGATTTATTAAATTCTCATGATGAATGAGTTGTTTTTGCATATAATCACATGTCTTAATGGTGTTCAGAAGTGCAATGAACTGTTTAGATTTATTCCTCATGTGTATTTAAATCTTCATTAATATGGAAATCATGTGCGTTAAACTGACAGTGTAGCAATTGTATGGCTGACTGCTTTTGTTGTCGAGTGGCCTTTTCCCATGACCGTCTCTCGGCTTAGCGGTTCAGGCTAGACCGTTTCATCTTCGTACACTATTTACATGTTTCTGTTCTATTAAGCGGCAAGAATGTAGTGACCGTTAGACTAACCGCTATCGTCATGTAAATGGCTTGTCGAGTGACTACCTATTGACCTTTGCGGCCAAGTCTAGACCGTCATTCTTTTCAATATATAGTTTTATTGCATTTTCATCACATTCTCCTGATTATGTGCTTAATGTTGAATGTTTAGCATGCTTAGACATAGCTATTGCTTAGACATAGTTATAAATCATGATATGTGTTATATTGTGCATTATCATTTCTTTTGCTTATAATGTGTTTTCATATTCCATTAAAGTTAAGTTCTTATCTCTATTTGACTGATCCCACTAGACGTAGCCTAGCGACGACGAGTCGAACCACCTGGGAGGAGTGGCTAGGTAGTCCCGATATACAGTTTTTAGGCTAGTTTTCGTGGGCCCGTGCTTTACAGTAGCATCCTACTGGGGGGGGGGAAACTAGCTAGAGGCCTAGCTCTAGGCACGAGCCGGTGTGTGCACACGTGGTCAGGGGCTTGGACTAGCGCCGACGGGTGCAACCCTGACTAGTCACTCGTTACTGTTATCCCTTGTACTTACTACGGTGTCTCATGTTCCCGTGTTCGTCATGAGTGTGAGACTCCCGAGACGCAGTGTAAGCCGTCAGTGGACGCATCTGGTCTTGCTTCTAGTGGCTTCTTTCTCCTGTAAGATGGATTATAGGAACTTGACTTAATTGGATATTAGACTATTTTTATATTCGTATGAAGGACCTCGAATACGGTAGGATGCTTTAATATATTCGTTTATTCATTTAACGGTCTTCGCATATATTGAATGTTGAATGTATTCAATTAAATAGCTAGTTTCATTATATGTTCGTTTCCACGTTGAAGAACATATGGTAGAATGTATTCAATGAAATAGCTAGTTTCCTTATATGTTCGTTCTCATGTTGTAGAACATATGGTAACATGAAGTCAATTAAATAGTTAGCTTCATTCACATGTTAAAGTCTTGATACTCATGTTTAACTTTTATTACTTCTCCATGTGATTTATTTCCTTCTCGTGATGAACATGTGATCCTTGTATGTAATCATATGCCATGAACTATTAGTCTTCATATGCCATGAACTATTAGTTTTCATATACCATGAATTATTAATCTTCATATGCCATGAACTGGTAGTCTTCATATAATGTGTGATATCCTGATTACTTGTCTTTCTAGTAATTCTTAGCCATGTTATTCTGTTGATATTTCCATGCAGTTCTATTTAATTGCTTATGTTCGATGCAATTATGATATTGTTCTTGTAATGTTTGCTGCGAGGTAGGGATCGACGTGACCCCTACTGAGCCAATGAAATGAGGCTCACCCTTTGTGGTTACAGGTGAAACGTAGTAGGCTTGGCTTTCTAGCGTGGTTTGAAGACTTGATAGGTCAATCAGCACGTGAAAGCCAGGGTATGCCTCTAGGCTTTGTACCTTTCTTTTGAGATGTACTTTGGTAGCTTGTATAGTGACTGGACTACTGTCTTGTTTAAAGCATGTAAATGATGTAAATTATATGAAAAGAAATTTTATATTTCAGTTCCTTCTTTCCTGCACTTATTTTAGATTGTTGTACATCCCACGACAACCCTTTTATCACTTTAAGGAGCTTTTCCGCTCTTGGGAGGCCTTGCAGGATCCAAGTGGTATCGGGTTTACCCGGTACCCGGACTCTGGGTCGTCAAAGATGGTATCAGAGCATTGTTGTGTTGGTGTATAGCAATGTAAAGTAAATGCAGCAATTGCTAGTCCAGAAGTCCCGTACACTCATCTGCTGGTTTAGGTTATTCTGTGCTTTCCTCTTAATCGTTTCCATTTTGTGCGTTTAAGATTTCTATAGCGCAGCGAGTAAAAGTTTAGCTTTCGGTGGATCAGGCATCGAGGGCTCCAGTGGTGCATGTTATAATGTTACCTTTGCCCACTACTGTAGTCCCTGAAGCACCAAGACCGACTGATCTGTTCTTATCATCTCAGTTTCTAGCCTTGCGACAGGAAGGATTTCCTGTTGCTACTTATGCGGCCAGATTCAGAGAGTTGAGCAGGTTCGCTCCACCTATCATGATAAATCAAGTGACACTGACCCAACAGTTCATTGCAGGGTTGAGGTCAGAGATCCGTCGTACTCTTATGATGGCTGGTGTGAGTGATTTGGAAACAACTATTCGGACTGCGGCTATCCTAGGGATGGACTTTCTGATGGTTCAGGAACAGACTCGAGTGGCGCAAGTTCATCAGGGTGACGCATAGCAATTTCCCGTGCGGCAAATGATGTTACCTAGACCCTCTACACCTGTTCTGAGTCAGCCTCAGGAGGGAAAACAGAAGCAGATGCGGAAGTTTAAGCAGTTGTTCAGAAGAGCTAAAAAGCGGCTTGACCGGCAAGCTTCAGCTGGCAATGTACCACAGTCTGCACCTTCTCAGCGATAGGTATTGGTGCTTTGTTTTTGCTTCTATGTGAATTTGGTGTTCTGTGTTGTTTATTTTATTATTTATTGTTCCATTGTTAGCGTGAGGTTAGATTTTACGTGGAGTAGTGATTAGTCGACTTTTATGGTTGTTTTATCTCGTTCATGTCGAGTAAATCAGAACCTGTTTTAGGGAGCATTATATATTATGCTTGGGTGAGTTCTTCCCGTTCCTTGAGTTAGTAGTCCTAAATTTTGAGGATGAAATTTCATAAGGAGGGAGGGACTGTAAGACCCGCAGAATTCGGATTTCCTATCGGATCATAAAATATTAAAATCCATGAATTTAGAAGCTTTTAATGGGTTTAATGGGCTTTTTCTATGCATTTAATCCATTTAGTTAAAGTTTTCTAGAATTAAATGGGGCATATGTACGATTTTGCTTAGCTTAAGGTCTTTGAGCAATTAGAGGTTTATTTTGAAAAAAAATTAATATAATCGCAAGTTTTTTTCTGAGAAGAGAACCGTCCGTTCTCTTCTCTCTCTCCCCAAACCCTCTTTCACCCGCGATCGACCTGAACCCTACCCCCATTTCGGCTGAACCGCAGGCGACAGGAACTCGCAGGCGCCCGCGAAACTCTCGCCCCTCTCTCTGTTCCAGGCGCACGCGCCCGAACGCCCGCGGCCCTTCGACGGAACCCGCAGGTGATGGGAACCCGCGATCACCGGCGGAACCCTCGCCCTCTTTCTTCCTAACTCTTGTCTACACCGCCCGCGATAGGTGACCTCTCCCCCCCTTCTCTCTTTTCCAGGCGCGTGGCACCCGACGGCCATGGTGGAGGTGCCGGAGCAGTGGTGAGAGCGGCGATGGCGCCCCCCCTCGGCTCCCTTCGCGGCCGCGTCGGCATGATCGGTGTCCATCTACGCCCCCGTGCCCAGATACATCGGCGACCTAGCAAGGAGAGGAGCGCGGCGGCGTCGTCGTGGAGCCAGACCCCGACGCGGAGGCACGACCCCCACGTCGGAGATGGCGGCTTTCCCCCTCCCCTTCTCACGGTGGAATCGACGTCCTCGGCTCGACATTCGAAGGGGGAGCTGTCTTCTTCCCATGCTAGGACCGGCGGGAGCTTCCCCATGACGAGTGCAACGCCGCGGCATCAACCCGGGACGAACCGTGGAGTGGAGAGATGACCCAGCAAAGGCGAGCTGCGATGACCCTGGGCTTGTTGGCGGCCGGATCGGACATTTCCATCGCATTTGATGTAGGGGGATCGTAGCCCTAGCCCGTTAAATTGTTCCAAATAGCATGCCCATCGTCGTTGAGTTCATAGATTAATAATAGCATGCCCATCGTCACTGAGTTCATAGATTAATAATAGCATGCCCATCGTCACTGAGTTCATAGATTAATAATAGCATGCCCATCGTCGCTGAGTTCATAGATTAATAATAGCATGTCCATCGTCGCTGAGTTCATATATTAATAATAGCATGCCCATCGTCGCTGAGTTCATAGATTAAAAATCGCATGCCCATCGTCGCTGAGTTCATAGATTAACTGGCATGTCCATCGTTGCTAAGTTCATAGGCGATAAATTGTTATATTATGATGGTGGAATGACGGGGAACAGGTTAAAAATAATAATTCCCGTCGATTTGAGTAGACCGAGAAGGGATCCGGTTGTGATTCCGGTGGATCCGATTCTCCGGTAAGGACTATGTTTGAATTATTTTAGATTTTGTAACAGTCTACCCATAAACCGTCTGCTGACCCGAGCGGCTGACAATTCGACCGCCTAATATGTAATTTATGCGTGTTCGTTTAATTATGCATTTAATGTTGCATATTTACCATGTTTAAATAATTTGCTAAATTGTGGCATATTTATTGATGCATGAGTTATGCGTTATGTCGTCCATATGTTTCTTTGCTATGTTAATAATGTGAAGGTATTAAATGACGAATTGATTCCTTGATTTATGAACTCTTTGGATTTATCTCTCATGTGTATTTAAATCTTCATTAACATGGAAATCATGTATGTTGAATTACATTTATTGATGCATGAGTCATATTTTCCATATGCTCTTATGCTGTGATAATAATATGAATGTGTTGAATGATGAATTGATCCCATGATTTATAAATTGTTTAGCTTTCATTATTTTTTCATGTGATTTATTAAATTCTCATGAGGAATGAGTAGTTTTTGCATATAATCACATGTCTTAATGGTGTTTAGAAGTGCAATGAACTGTTTCGATTTATTCCTCATGTGTATTTAAATCTTCATTAATCTGGAAATCATGTGTGTTAAACTGACAGTGTAGCGATTGTATGGCAGACTGCTATTATTGTCGAGCGGCCTTTTCCCATGACTGTCTCTCGGCTTAGCGGTTCAGGCTAGACCGTTTCATCTTCGTACGCTATTTACAGGTTTCCGTTCTATTAAGCGGCAAGAATGTAGCGGCGGTTAGACTAACCACTATCGTCATGTAAATGGCTTGTCGAGTGACTACCTATTGACCTTTGCGGCCAAGTCTAGACTGTCATTCTTTTCAGCATATAGTTTTATTGCATTTTCATCACATTCTCCTGATTATGTGCTTAATGCTGAATCTTTAGCATGCTTAGACATAGTTATTGCTTAGACATAGTTATAAATCATGATATGTGTTATATTGCGCATTATCATTTCTTTTGCTTATAACGTGTTTTCATATTCCATTAAAGTTAACTTCTTATCTCTATTTGACTGATCCCACTAGACGTAGCCTAGCGACAATGAGTCGAACCACCTGGGAGGGGTCGCTAGGTAATCTCGATATACGGTTTTTAGGCTAGTTTCTGTGGGCCCCTACTTTACAGTAGCGTCCTGCTGGGGGGGAAAACTAGCAAGAGGCCTGTTTCTAGGCACGAGCCGGTGTGTGCACATGTGGTCAGGGGCTTGGACTAGCGCCGACGGGTGCAACCCTGACTAGTCACTTGTTACTGTTGTCCCTTGTACTTACTACGGTGTCTCCTGTTCCCGTGTTCGTCACGAGTGTGAGACTCCCGAGATGCAGTGTAAGCCATCAGTGGACGTATCTGGTCTTGCTTCTAGTGGCTTCTTTCTCCTGTAAGATGGATTATAGGAACTTGACTTAATTGGATATTAGACTATTTTTATATTCGTATGAAGGTCCTCGAATATGGTAGGATGCTTTAATATATTCGTTTATTCGTTTAACGGTCTTCGAATATATTGAATGTTGAATGTATTCAATTAAATAGCTAGTTAAATTATATGTTCGTTTCCACGTTGAAGAACATATGGTAGAATGTATTCAATGAAATAGCTAGTTTCATTATATGTTCATTCCCATGTTGTAGAACATATGGTACATGAAGTCAATTAAATAGTTAGCTTCATTCACATGTTAAAGTCTTGATACTCATGTTTAACTTTTATTACTTCTCCATGTGATTTATTTCCTTCTCGTGATGAACATGTGATCCTTGTATGTAATCATATGCCATGAACTATTAGTCTTCATATGCCATGAACTATTAGTTTTCATATGCCATGAATTATTAATCTTCATATGCCATGAACTGTTAGTCTTCATATAATGTGTGATATCCTGATTACTTATCTTTCTAGTAATTCTTAGCCATGCTATTCTATTGATATTTCCATGCAGTTCTATTTAATTGCTTATGTTCCATGCATTTATGATATTGTTCTTGTAATGTTTGCTGCGAGGTAGGGATCGGCGTGACCCCTACTGAGCCAATGAAATGAGGCTCACCCTTTGTGGTTACAGGTGAAATGCAGTAGGCTTGGCTTTCTAGCGTGGTTTGAAGACTTGATAGGTCAACCAGCATGTGTCAGCTAGGGTATGACTCTAGGTTTGAAGACTTGATGGAAGCTTATCGGTACGGCCATTACGTATCCCTTAAAAGCTGGGAGCTCAAGGAGATAGGGGAGATCAGGAGTCCGCGTGCTATAAAGAGCCCGCAAGGAGGACATAACCCCCCCAAAACTCCTCAGCTTACTGGGATCATTCACTCAACGAGCCATTATTTAAATTGGAAGAACCCTCCTGTGAGAAGGTAAGCCAAGAACCCTAAGCAGGAACCACTTCAATTTTTGGTGGAGAGGGATCTCGCACTCCCATCTTCCTCCTAACTCCTCCCTTCGCACCAGTGCTCTACTACAGTCGCTGACTTAAGCATCGGAAGGTCTTCCCTGGGGATTCATCCCTGGGCACCTCTGACTTGTTTCCCTTCTTGTAGTTCATACTTCAAGGATACGTGGTTATCTTCCTCCCCGCTCAGGAGTAGCGCGAGATCGCCCCTCTTCATCTGGCGCCGTCTGTGGGAAACGAACAAAGAGCCATCATGATGCGAAGGAGTTCTGGTAGGAGGATTGCCAGCGACAAGGGAAAAACCCTGGCGACGGAAGAAGGCGCACCTTCCCTCCCCACGGAGAATTCCCCGTTAGGCAACCACGCTAATGAAATACCTCCGCTGGTGGTGGGGGAACAACTTCCTGGTGGGAGTACCGATGCCCTCCAAACCCTTAACGCAAAATTGGATGTCCTCGTGGATCTCATGAGGGCCCAAGCGGCCAGGGAGGAGAAGTCGCATCTCCCCAAGAAGAGCCCTCCTCGCGGAGACGCCTCCCAGTAAACCGTTGGAGGCCGTTTTACCCTCCGGGGTTGGCGGCTCATCCGCAACCTGTCAGGAGGACCATCGCATGCCCCTCCCCCGGAGCAGGAAGCCTCCTCTACCCTGAGGAGGGAGAATTTTGGAGCACACCGACAGTTCCTGGAGACCGAGGTCCCTGAGGAGCACCGGGACAGCATGCCAGTGCGCCCCCCCAGCCCTTCGGGCCAGCGTCGACCGAAACTGTCCCTCCGGCTGCGAGACTTTGAGAGGCATTTCGTAGAGCAAGAGTGGGCCCTCCACGCCTTGTAGAAGACCTCTGATGTGGAGGATGAGGAGTGATCCCCGTTCTCCGACTATATCTTGAAGGCCGAGATCTCCCCCAAGATCTCATTTCTGACATTCAAGTCGTATGACGGCCTGGGAGACCCGGCCGATCATTACGACAGCTTCGACACCCTGATGACCTTGCATGGGGCGTCAGACATGATCAAGTGCCGAGCGTTCATGACCACTCTGGTCCAGGGTGCTCAGGCATGGTTTAGGGCCCTCGCCCCCGGCAGCATTCACAACTTCAAGAAGTTCGGGCGAGTTTTCAAGGAAAGCTTCGTCGGCAGCGGTACACGCCGGTCAGTAGCGGGATTACTGGCCCTCAAGCAGGAATAGGGGGAGAAGTTGCGGGCTTATATCAACTGATT
The DNA here is from genome assembly GCA_022559845.1 of Amorphophallus konjac. Classification (NCBI taxonomy): domain Eukaryota; kingdom Viridiplantae; phylum Streptophyta; class Magnoliopsida; order Alismatales; family Araceae; genus Amorphophallus; species Amorphophallus konjac. The sequence continues at coordinate 142,612,446 of CM040123.1, read as the reverse complement.
TAAATTCGAAGCCCTGCGCATCCCCCGCCTGTATGTTGCCTCGGCCATCACCGCATTGACCGAGGGTACCCGTAACGAGAACCTGCGGCGCGAGCTAGTGCTTCATCCTCCTACCTCCCTCGCCGAGCTAGTGACCCTGGCACTGCGCCACGCAAAGTACGAGGAAGTCCTCAGCGCCTGTTGAGGCACGACAGGCTCGGGTTGGGAGGGGTACAAGAAGCGACCGTCCGAACAAGGTACGGGCCAAGGAAAAAGGGAGAACCAAGACGGAGACCGTAAAGAGCCATCCCGGAAGTATGAGCGGTATACCCCCCTTACCGCTCCCATCTACAAAATCTATGAAGACATCAAAGGCTCGAGTCTCCTCCACCAGCCCGAGCCTATGAAGGCCATGCACCGCAATCGTCGCAAGCATTGCCTGTTCCACAGCGATCATGGGCATCACACTAGCGATTGCCATCAACTTCAAGATGAGATTGAGTGCCTCGTCCGCCAGGGACACCAATCCCGATACGTGGCCGGGCAGAAAGAAGACCGAGGCACCCCCGAAGAAATCGATAATGCCCCTCGTAGAGTCCACATCAACATCATCGTGGGCGACGCGCCATCAGACGGAGATAGCAGCCGTGGAAGAAAGCGTCACGTCGAGCGGGTGAGCTGAGCCTCTGTAGAGCACCCTATGGCCCCGTAGGTGAGCGAACCGCAGGCCATGGTATTCTCCGACTAGGACCTAGAAGGGTTAATCACCCCGCATGATGACACTCTCGTTGTATCGGCTACAATAAACCATTATAACATTTTTTTTTTATATAAAGTCAAGTCATCAAGCAGGAAGAAGGGAGAGTGCACCCCCATTCCAGAGGAAGGGAATGTTCTCACTCCACCAAATCACCACTTGATGCTTTATTTTATTGATTTTTCTAATATGAACAAAAACAAAAGAGGCCAAGCCTCTAAAAATACAAGGGAATATGAAATGTAAAGATAGCTGTACAGTCCTCTATAGATCGGCGCTTTCAGTGTCTGTACATTGTGAAGCACGCCCAATCGCTGTTAAAGACTCTTTGAGAAGTCTGTTGCTGAAGTCTATACCTTCAATATCTAGACTTTGTGAAGTCTGTGTGAGAATTGCTGCTGATGTCTGTACCTTCAATGTCTAGACTTTGTAAAGTCTGTTCGTTGTGAAGAATTTAAAACCCATTCGCTGTTAAAGTCTCTTTGAGAAGTCTATACATTGTGTGAATTGCTGCTGAAGTCTATACCTTCAATGTCTAGACTTTGTGAAGTCTGTACATTGTGAAGTCCAACCACTGCACGCCCATTCACTTCTGAAGTCTGTACATTGTGAAGCAACACCCTTCGCTACTGAAGTCTGAACATTGTAAAGTCTGTACGTTGTGAAGTCTGAACATTGTGAATCCATGTGTTGCATTCCCTGTTGCTGCTAAAGTCTATACATTGTGGAATCTGTACATCGTGAAGTCTGTACATTATAATTTGAGAAGTCTGTACATTTTGAGAATTGCTGCTGAAGTCTGTACATTCAATGACTAGGCTTTGTGAAGACTATCTACTGCATTCCCATCATGAAGTCTGTACATTGAAATTTGAGAAGTCTGTACATTTTGAGAATAGTTGCTGAAGTCTGTACATTTAATGTTTAGGCTTTTGTGAAGTCTATCCACTGCATGCCCATTCACTTCTGAAGTCTGTACATTGAGAAACACTCCCTTTCGCTGCTGAACTCTGTACATTGTAAAGTCTGTACATCGTGACGTCTGTACATTGTAATTTGAGAAGTCTGTACATTTTGAAAATAGCTGCTGAAGCCTTTACATTCAATGTCTAGGCTATGTGAAGTCTAACCAGTCTGTACATTGTAATTTGAGAAGTCTGTACATTTTGAGAATAGCTGATGAAGACTGTACATTCAATGTCTAGGCTTTGTGAAGTCTATCCACTGCATGCCCATTCACTTCTGAAGTCTGTACATTGAGAAACACTCCCTTTCACTGCCGAGGTCTTTACACTGTAAAGTCTGTACATTATAAAGTCTGTACATTGTGAATCCATGCACTGCATGCCCTATTCCTGCTAAAGTCTGTACACTGTGAATCCATGCACTGCACACCCTATTGCTGTTGAAGTTAATACATTGTGAAGTCAGAGCATTCAATGTCTGGGCTTTGTTCATTTTACCCCCTCCAGCTAGGAAGGCCAGCAGCATCTACATTGGCAAGACCACGCAATCTACGAGGGAGGTCATGCCAACTCCTATAGTCCTTGTTAATCCGGGTAGAACACGCTTGGGATGCCAAAGCATCAGCAACAGAGTTCCCCTCTCTATATATATGCTGAAGAGACCAGTTATTATTAATGATGGTATGCCTAATCTCATCCCACCATTTTCGTATCCTCCAAGGTGGTTTGTTGTTCGACTGTAACAAAGTAACTAAAACTTTGGAGTCAGAATATATCATAGCAATTGGGAGATCACATTTAACTAGGACTCTCAGCCCATCAAGTAAGGCTCTCACCTCTGCCACCATATTGGTAGCCACTCCATAGTAATAAGAGAATCCAAAGACAAATTCACCATGATTTCCTCTGATGCAACCACCTCCACCTGCCTACCCAGGGTTCCCTTTAGCAGCCCCATCAACATTCAAAGCATAACCATGACTAGGACATGACCATTTAATTAACATTGGGGGTTTCACATTCAGCCTGAAGGTGAATTTATACTGATCTAGGATGAGTCTCTCACTATCTGAGGGAGCCTTGCTGAAGATCACTTGTTGCAAGGAAAACTCAGTCTGCCTACAAATATGCTGCTGTATAACTCTGATTGGGCACCTTTTGTCTTCAAATTTGATTCTGCAACAGGCTTTCCAAGTCTCCCAAAGAATGAGCAGCATGACAAGGGTGGCAGTAAAACCAAATGGAGACTTGCAGTCAGCTGAACATAGTATATCCCAACAAAAACCCGTAACAGAGCTGTTAGATCTGCATCTAGAGTCAAAAAGCAGCCTGAAAAAATTCCACAATGGCCTGGCTATTTGACTCTTCAAAAGTAAGTGATTCAAAGTCTCCTCTTGGTTATTGTCCTTGCAGCAAACACATTTAGAAGGTAAGCATATTCCCACCTTTACAATAATACTGTCCACCGGCACTGCTCGATTTAAAGTCCGCCAACAGAACATAGAGGCCCTAGGAGGAAAATGCTCTCCCCATATCCTCTTTAATGGAGGTCTTTTAATCCTTTGAGATCTCACTGAGTTATATGCAGTTTTTGGGTAAATACACCTTCATTATTGGCATCCCAAACACAAATATCTGGCATCTGTTGTAACTGCAAATTACCCATATATTGAGCCACATTAGGAGGAATATAAGACCATACCTGGTGATTAGGATTAGTTATGGCTTCATCTAGCGTAACATTAATGGGGCAGTTGTTGGGTGCCAAAATAACACCACACCAATTGTCCTTCAAAACATTAATAGTTTTACCATTCATAGGAATCCACCGGGTTTTGGATAAAACCAGGTTTCTAGCTTGCATGAATATGTCCCTCCGGACACCACTTGGAAAGGGGTCCTGAATAGAACTCAAATGCTCCTTAATATATCTTGAATTGGCATACTGTGACCAGAGAGAGGAACCATGGAAATTTGTCCAAATTTTCTTAGCGACCATCGAAATTTGAATGTGACGCAGACTTTTGATTCCAAGGCCACCTTCCTCAAAAGGATTGGTGATGCTGGACCATGCCACCCAATGATGCCTAGTTCCATCTTTACCAGCCCAGAAAAAGTTAGCACATAACTTGTTGATCATGCTGATAATAGTAGCTGGAATACAGGAAGCACTGGCAGTATAAATTGGGATGGATTGTAATACAGAAATGATAAGGCATCTCCGGCCAGCCTGAGAAAGGAATTTGGACTGCCAACTATTCATTCTATTGCAAATTTTCTCCAGCAAATATTTGTAGTACGATATTTTCTTCCTGCCTTCAAAAAGAGGAATGCCAAGATACGATTGGATACCATTTTTATGCTGAAAACCCGTGCAGTCAGCAATCCTACTAATGACAGCATGAGAAACTTTCTGAGAGACCATAAAACTGCTTTTAGCTTTGTTCACCTTCTGTCCTGATGACATCTCATAGTCATTAATGAAATCCAACAGCCTTCTAAGGTTCCTTGTCTTGCCATTGCTGAATATTAATGTATCATCAGCATAAAGTAAATGGGATACATGTGGACAACCACGGGGTACATGAAATGGTTGAATTTCACCATCAAGAAATAGCCTAGTAATACCCCTACTGAGAGCCTCTTCTGCAATAATGAAAAGGGCCGGAGCCAGAGGGTCTCCCTGTCTAACCCCTCTGGTTGATTTAAAATAACCTGTTGGTGAACCATTAACTAAGACAGAGAACCAACAGTTACAATGCATCATAGAGATAAGAGAGCAAAATCTGTTCGAGAAACCAAATTTCCTCATTACTGCAAGCAGAAAATCCCATTCCAATCTATCATAAGCCTTGGCCATGTCGAGTTTGAGGATAATATTATGACCCCTTACCTTCCTCCCTAGCTCCTTCATCAGCTCTGAGGCTAAAGAGATTGTGTCCACAATATGTCTCCCTTGAACAAAGGCCCCTTGATTTTCAAATATGATATTAGGTAGAATTTTCACCATCCTGTTGCTGATGATTCTAGAAATAATTTTATAAGTGAAGTTGCAAAGGCTAATAGGCCGCATCTCAGCAAAAGAAGTAGGTGATGCCACTTTAGGAATCATAGCGATACATGAAGAAGTGGTACCTTTTGGTAGAGGCATACCTCTAAAAAAATATTGCACAGCCCTAATCACATCAGCTGATATAAATTCCCAACATGAAATAAAGAACATACCAGTATAACCATCAGGACCTGGGGCACTGTCAGACCCCAGGCAGTGAACAACTTTTTTTAATTTCTTCTTCATCAGGTACAATGGTTAGAGCCTCATTTTCCTCAGCAGTGACCAGAGAGGGGATATGATCTAATACAGCAGGCTTTATAACATGCTCCGATGAGGTAAATTATTGCTGGAAAAATTCAACAGCCTTGATCTTGATCACATCTTCATCCTCACACCATTCCCCATTGTCTAGCTTGATTCTGTGGATGGCCATCCTAGCTCTTCTTTGGGTGACATACATATGATAGAACTTACTGTTACGATCTCCCATCTTCATCCAATTAATTCTAGCCTTTTGCCCCTAGAAAATTTCTTCAAGATGCAAGCATCTCCTTAATTCAGCTTGGGCAACCTGCAACGTAACTCTGTTGCCTTCATTAGGATTACCATCAAATATAGACTCAGCTGATATGTTCGGTGCAGTATTCAGAGGGGGGGAGAATGAATATGACTTTAAAAAAAAAACTTTCGCCCAGTTAAAATTTCGCTCACTAAAAATTCTAGTTCGCAAACTAAGCAAACTTGAAGGCTAAATGGCAGTTGTGGAATTAACCAAACACACAGTGAGATCACTGGAGTGCAACCAAGACAGATTTAGTCAATCTGAAAACTAATAAACTCTTCTGCTCAACCAGAAGCCAAATACATGGAGCGCCCCTATGTAATCACCTAGCGGAAGCACAAATAGACAAGTCAAACCACAGTGCACAAGGGGTTTTTAGGTGGTTCGGTCCAGCAGACCTACATCCACCCCACACTCAACCCGAGTGTGGCTTCCACTAGCTCACGCTAGAAACCGCAGACTCAGTCTGCAACAGGTGCTGCCACACAGCTTGACCAGGGGAACAAACTCCCCTCTTCCTCCCAACTGGAGGGACACCCCAAGTGACTCCCAGTCACTTGGAAACCAGAGACACACGGTCTCTCTTCCTCCAGACTCGGAGGGAACCCCTGGACTTGCTACTCACAAGCCCAGAACCGGAGGACCAAACCTCCCTTCCTCCAAACCGGAGGGGAACCTAGAGACCCAAGTCTCTCTTCCTCTGAACCCCAGAGGGAAACACAAGTGACACCAAGTCACTTGCAAACTAGAGGTCTCGGACCTCTCTTCCTCCCAACCGGAGGGAAACAACCAATGACACTCAGTCAAAGGCAACCAGAGACGCAAATCTCTCTTCCTCCACACCGGAGGGAACCCGATCTCACACTAGAGGATCGGAAGGACAGAAAATGAATAGTTCAAAAGAAAAACAAAACCAGCAACAGAAAGCTGAAAAAGATAAAAACAAATGTGGCTTTCGCAGGAGCTGGCTGGCCTGGATTTGATCCACGGTCCAGCAGGAACAGATCTTCAGTTGAAGCTTCTATCACTCTAGCTCTCTCTTCTTCTCTTCACACTCTGCTATCTCGATCTCTCACTCAATCTCTCTTTCTTTCTCTTTCTCACTCTCTTTCTCTTCTTCTTTTTCTTTTCTTCTTCTCTGTCTGGATCGTGGCTCTCTGTATGGACTTCACCTGTCGCCAACTCGATCAATCTTCTTCTGTGGAAGAAGGCTCATATATATAGCAGCAGCAGCAGCCCCGACGTGTGACCTCCACATTTCCAGCCCTAAGTATTCGGACCACATGGCAGCATCCTGGTATCTCGTTCACCCTTGGATCACGAGCCAGGCACCTCGGATCACGTGCTGCCCAGTCACTGGGGAATATTTCCTCGGACCACCTTCTTCTGCAAGGAATCAACACGATTAAGACTCAGGGCCACAATAACTAAAACTACATGAGGTATATGAAAGCAATACAAGATGCACTGTACTGAGAATGACACGAGATACACAAGATTACTTCAGTACGAAAATAAATGGAGAATGACACGAGGTCAAAAAAAGAGAACAACACGAGATACACAATTAACACAACAACGAAGACGACACGAAGTCAGATGAAGACAGCATGAGGTGAGAAGAAGATAACACAGAGTGAAGCAATAGAAAGACACGCGATCAGAAGAGACCTGGACTAGGTTAGAACGAAACAACACGAACTAACAAACGACAACAAAAGACGACACGAAGTGAAACAACACTTGAAAACACAAGAAAAATAGCTCGAGCACAAAATAGCTCGAATGAACGACTCGAAGACGAGGCAACACGGGCTGACCACGACACGAAGACAAATAACAGAAACCGTCACGAGTTGAAGACAACACGAAGATGAAACACAGGAATTGACACGGAGTGTGGTCAAGGCGAGAAGGACACGAAGTCTAAAGAGAAAAACAGCACGAAGATAGAAGAGTGACACGGCTATCACGACACGTGATGAAGCAGTGACACTAGTAAAAAATGACTCGAGGAACAACAGTAAGTGACACGAAATTAAACAAGCAGACATAAAAGATGACACGAGATGAGGTCACAAAGTGACAAAGACACGAGGTCTAGAAAACACGACACGAAGACATGAGATAGACACGTCTTCAACAACACGTGATGAAACGGTGGAAGCAGAAGAACAACTCGATGAACTACAGTAATTGACACGAAGACACAAGAGCAAACATAGAGGACTGACTCGAGATGAGCAACTAAGTGCCAACGACACGAGGTTCATACAGAAGCAACTCGAAGTTCATCAGAACAATTCGATCTGCTTCAGAAGAATCAACACGAAGTCAATCAGCACACAACTTAAAGTAACACAAGGTACGAAAGGATGACACGGCGTGTTGAAAAACACAAACAGTACTAAAACTAAAACGACACGAGGTAAGAAAGAAATAACGCAGACATAAACACAAGAATAACACGAAGTATGACAGAAATAGTACGGACATACAATGTACTACCTCATAGCAGATTTTCTGTTAATCAATATGCATTAGACGACTGTGTATGGACTTGAAGACCCTTAGCCAATGTATAGACTTCAAAGTAGAGACCGATCTGTAGACTTCACGTGAAAGCCCAATGTGCAGACTTGAACTGAAGACCAATGTATGGACTTCAAAACAGATGCTAAGGCCAAGAGGAGTGTATAGACTTTCACGATGTATGGACTTGATGATCTTCAAAGCACAATGTCCAGACTTTGCCACTGTATGGACTTGAAGAAACAGTGCAACGTATGGACTTGATCTCAAGAAATGTAAGCGATGTACACACTTAGCCAATGTGTAGACTTTGCCTTAGATGCTAAATGAGACGCTAAAGTCTGTATAGACTTAGCCTAAGATAATGTATGAACATATCAGCAGAGAAGCAATGCACAGAATAGAAATCAAGAACAGAAATCAAGCACAAGCCAATATATCACAGCATGACTCAAGCATACACATGCGTACATATTCAAGACAATGTGGTGACTCATTCATGTTGCTATCATTAAAACATCACATCATCAACAAAGCACAAGGGGCACAACAATCTCCCCCTTTTTGATGATGGCAACATAATGAGTCACACTGACTCATCAAACTATTCTCCCCCTTTGACATAATCAAAAAGAAGGGAAATGGTTTGATAGTCAAATGCAGCACAACAATGCAGAGAATGAGTCAAGGTTCTTTAAAATGAAGATCTCTCTTATGACCATGAAACAGTTCTCCTCCTATCAACATGCATGATTGACTACTCTCCCCTTAGATGAAAATAAACCATAACTCCACCTCAGGCACAGGAATGGACTCTAGTTATCCAATAAATCAATCTGAAATCAGCCATTACAAAGAATCTGAATTCTGGTGAAGATACCACAGAATCAGAACTTATTACAGAACAAGATGGAAGATTCCAACAGTGTAGAGAGAAATACATCTCAGGAATCAATCTGAAATCCATCATCATAAAGATTCTGAGGTTCAGAAGGCTGCAAGTGATACAGTTTTTGTTGATCATGCATAAATCTGATCATGAGGGATTTGAATGCAAGGTCACAAAAGATATGAACATGATTCAGTATGACAAGGAATGCTCCCCCTGAATAGATGCCACTTGATATGCAAGTGATGCATGACATGGAAGCTCCCCCTCAATAAGTGGAATCTATGAGATAGATGAGAAGGAGACCACAGGGGCAGACAAGGAGAAGTTCAGGTCAATGATCTAAGGGAAGTGAGCAGAAAGATTTTCAAGGAGATATCAATCTCTTAAATCCAAAACATAATTTTTCAAGGTCTTCCATTATAGGGACTTATGAATGAGCCTTTTGAACATCATGGTTTAAACATGATGTATGCAGAGTTTATCAATAAAATTCTGTATTGATATCTAAAACCATGTTTTAATAAAGATGAACCAAGCCCTCATATTTATCTTGAGTAATCTCCCTTTCTCTTACACAATCAAATCTATTGACTTCTTTCAGATTTACATGCACTAGTATTGAAGTCAAGCAATTATGAAGTCATATGATTTTATCTAGGGTTGTAGCAATTTGATTTTAGCATCAATATTCAGATATTTCAATTTGTTCAACAATTTTCCATGCTACAAATTTTACGAGCAGTCTAGTTCAGTTCACACCTTGTAACTAGAGGATATACCTTGATCAGAGGCCAATATCCCTAAGCACTTAGTGTGACTAACTGTCATGCTATATATATATGAACAGAGATAGCATTTACACATCATGACACACTCCAAATCATTTCTTGATGAGTGAGTTGTATTTCTCAGTGTCCATGCCATTGCTCTGCCTGAATTTCAATGAATTCTTAATCAGAGTTAACTAAGGCACCTCATGACATAGTCCTTTGGACATGTGTTTCTCAGTGATCAATGTCATTGCTCTGACAGATATTACCCTTAAAACATTTCAGAAAAATTCATTTGCTTCAAAATAACATTAATTTCATGTACTTAACCAATTAAAGTCATGTATTTAAGAGTGCAGATTTCAGAAGTTTTCACCAGACTCAACATGAATCAGATGGTTAAGGTTTATTAAACATGCTTCAGATTTGTCAAGAAATTTTAAAGTTAAACTCCATGAATACATTAAGCTTAAACCACATGAGTTATTTCAGACATTCATAAAGCTGTATAATAGAAGATTTGTAGTTCAAAATTTTCAGATTTATGATCGAGATAGCCCATTGAAATCTTCATGAAGGACTGATTGAATTCTGAACCCAAATCATACCAATTGATAGGAGGAATACCAATTGTTAAGAGAGATTGTGAAGCTCAAAGTTTTCAGAATATGATTAAGGTTTGTCAACAAATATCAATAAGAGGGGATATGCAATGAGTTCTGACCCATGTATGCATTTGACAACCTATATGCAATGCAATGGCTCCCCCTCACAATATGCATTCAAACTCTCTTTTTGGCATTTTCAATATAAGGAAATGCAATGCACTATATGTATGCAGGGACATGCAAAGACTCAACATTGAATGCTATGCAAGGAAATGTAACTTACTCCCCCTGAAAACATGCAATGTTTGCACTGAAAATTGAAAATACGATACCAAATTATTTATGCACAGTCAGACTGTCCTAACCAGCAAGATGACCTATGGTACTAGGCGGAGCACTTGGTCTAAAAGACCACTTCACACATAGTAAGAACCTTCAGACAGACCTCCCTGCCTTTTGGTACCTTGCCATTTATGTACCATTGAGGTCATGCATGATAATTCAACATGCAGTCCTATATGCAATTCAGAATTTCAGTGAGCTATTGCAGCACATAAATTTCAAGTCACACTCATATGCAGTTCAGATTTTTTTGAAAATTTGAAATGCAATTTGTTTTCAGAGTCTATGCATTACACAATTATCAAGCAATTGAAATTAGCCTATGTATGCATCAGATACAGACAACCCTTCTTCATCTGATATTTGCACAGAACTCTCAACAAATGCATGATCAGAATATAATGCACATGGCAGATGATAAATGAAAATGCAAAAACAGATTTAACTTGCTATGCAATAAAACTAAAAATAAGAAGAGCAGGAAGTTTACCTGAAAAGTTCAATATGGGGTTTTTCTTCTTGAGTGCCTTGGATCATTACCCCTTTTTATTTCAGTCCCAAGGCACACCTGCATAGCAATGTTATTTTGCATAAACAGGTGCCCAAGAAGTCTTGGGTCCTGACAAAGCAGTATTACTCCTAGCAGGTTTTCTCAGCACATTTCTAGGAGCAGTATTCAGATCTGATTCATGCACATTTTTGTTAGCATGAATTTTATGTGCATAAGCATGAGATTTCTTGTTAACAGAATTAAAATTCTGTTTGCCAAAACCAGTTTGGTTTTGATATCCTGCCAGCCAACAGGTTGCAACCCTGTGACCTGGTTTCCCACAGTTATAACATGAAAGTTTTGCAAATTGTCTTACAGGGAATTTAGCATGTTTGAGATTCACATTTTTACCCTGAATATGCCAACAGTCCTTGACTGTATGGCCATGCTTTCTACAGTGATAGCAATAAGAGGCATTCTTTTTAAAATTGAGTTCATTATTGCCATAGCCTCCTTGGGCATGCCAATAATCAATGGCCCTGTGGCCATCCTTTCCACATTCAAAGCATGAAATAGAATTTCTTTCAAAAGAGCCTGACCAGCATTCAGAGGCCCTGTGACCCCTTTTGTTGCAATTAAAACAGATGATATGCTGGTTCATTGAAACAGATTTGTTTTTATTAAAAACATGTTGGTTTGCAGGGAATTTAGCATGATATGAATAAAATGTTTTCTTACCACTAGCAAACCAGCAATGAGTAATAGAGTGTCCTAATTTGCCACAGTTAGAACATGTGATACTCCTTTTCTGAGGTGAAGAATTTTTATCATAAGATCTCCTAGCATTCTTATCATCCTTCTCCATCAGCTTACACTCATGCATCAGATGTCCAACTTTATGACAGTAATGACAGATAATCTTCTTTTTAGATGCATGTGAGTGTGTGTGTGGACTGTGATCAGCAAACACTGATGGACCCTTTTCATTTATTTTCTGATTTACAGTCCTTTTCTGATTTTTATCCTGTTTTCCTGTTTTCTTAGCCTTGTACTGAATTGGAGATGTAGTAGCGGGCTTTTCCTGTTCATAAGATTTAACAAAAATAGTTTTCAAGTTGGATCCATCAACCTTCCTCATGACTGGACTGTAGCCCAGTCCCTCTTTCTTGAAGTTATCCTTTGCTCCCAACATTTTCTGAGCAATGGGCTGTTTGTCTTTAGAGGTGGTGGCTACATCTGAACCACTTACAAAAGATGTCATAACTTTGTTCTGAAGTTCCTTCTTGTTTATCTTATTGTAGCCCAGCCCTTCCTTCCTAGTGTTGATTTTTACACCTAGTAGCTTGTCTAGATTTTTCTGCCCATTTACAAATTTTGACAGAGAATTGTTCAGATCATTTATTTCAGATTGAAGAGAAGAAATCTGATGTTCATAGTTGACTATATCTTCTTCACAGACCAGAATCTGTTGATGCATCACATCATTCAAATTTTTAAGAGTTTCAATCTCTTGTTTCAATTTGAGCTCATTTTGATTTTCATCAACATATTTTCCCTTTTCAAATGTCAGCAATCTCTCTGACATGGTGGAGTTCAACTGTTTTAGTTTCTCAATTTCCTCCTTTAGACTAGTGTTCTCCTGCTCAAGTTTATCATCATCAAACAAAACATCAGTTAGGAAACTTGGATATTCTGATTTACAATTTTTAAAGTTTTCCTGAGATTTTAAGTTCGCAACACTAACAGCCTCGAACTCTTCATTGATCAATTTGTTTTCATTCTCAAGACTGATTAGTTTTTGTTCAGATTCTTGACATTGATTTCTGAGTTTAGTGTTTTCAGATTTAACATGATCAAGTTCTAATTGAATTCCATCTAATTTCGACACTTGTCTTCTGAGTATCTCATTTTCAGTTTTCAGAATTTCAGGTTTTTCAAGATTTTCAGTCCCAGAACTGGGATCCCCTAGATTTGTTATCTTCTTTATCAGACTTTTGTTTTTCTTCCTCAGTTTTTCATGGGAGTGTAACAGATTAGCATAGGCATCTTCCCAGTCATCTAAGGTGAAATTCTCAAAAGGGTTTACCTCCACAGCATCTTCAAATTCATCTTGTTCACTGCCATGGTTGCTCTTGTCAGCCATCAGGCAGCTGTCCTCATTCATCCTCTAAGCTATCTTCAGCTGATCCAGAATGTCTTTAGCGGACCTACAGTCATAAAAACAAGAATGTAGAGCCTTGTCAGTAGCTTCTTTCATTAATCTCAAAACTTTCTCATTCTCTTCATTTCTCGTTATGTGACTTTTAGTCCATTTGGACTTTTCCTTTGGCAGTCTGTGAGGACCACGTGAAATTAACTTCCACAGATCCGGATCCATTAAATTCACATAGTTATGTAGACTGCTAACCCATGAGTTAAAATTAGAGCCATTGAAAACCGGTGGAGAACGCATTGAATAAATCGGTAAGCAAATTAATGCAGCAAAGAGTAAAATCAGAAATGCGCCAAGAGACAACAGGATCCTCTGCAGATCGTTGGATCTGATCAATCAGAGAACCGCTCTGATACCAATTGATATGTTCGGTGCAGTATTCAGAGGGGGGGGGGGTGAATGAATATGACTTTAAAAAAAAAACTTTCGCCCAGTTAAAATTTCGCTCACTAAAAATTCTAGTTCGCAAACTAAGCAAACTTGAAGGCTAAATGGCAGTTGTGGAATTAACCAAACACACAGTGAGATCACTGGAGTGCAACCAAGACAGATTTAGTCAATCTGAAAACTAATAAACTCTTCTGCTCAACCAGAAGCCAAACACATGGAGCGCCCCTATGTAATCACCTAGCGGAAGCACAAATAGACAAGTCAAACCACAGTGCACAAGGGGTTTTTAGGTGGTTCGGTCCAGCAGACCTACATCCACCCCACACTCAACCCGAGTGTGGCTTCCACTAGCTCACGCTAGAAACCGCAGACTCAGTCTGCAACAGGTGCTGCCACACAGCTTGACCAGGGGAACAAACTCCCCTCTTCCTCCCAACTGGAGGGACACCCCAAGTGACTCCCAGTCACTTGGAAACCAGAGACACACGGTCTCTCTTCCTCCAGACTCGGAGGGAACCCCTGGACTTGCTACTCACAAGCCCAGAACCGGAGGACCAAACCTCCCTTCCTCCAAACCGGAGGGGAACCTAGAGACCCAAGTCTCTCTTCCTCTGAACCCCAGAGGGAAACACAAGTGACACCAAGTCACTTGCAAACTAGAGGTCTCGGACCTCTCTTCCTCCCAACCGGAGGGAAACAACCAATGACACTCAGTCAAAGGCAACCAGAGACGCAAATCTCTCTTCCTCCACACCGGAGGGAACCCGATCTCACACTAGAGGATCGGAAGGACAGAAAATGAATAGTTCAAGAGAAAAACAAAACCAGCAACAGAAAGCTGAAAAAGATAAAAACAAATGTGGCTCTCGCAGGAGCTGGCTGGCCTGGATTTGATCCACGGTCCAGCAGGAACAGATCTTCAGTTGAAGCTTCTATCACTCTAGCTCTCTCTTCTTCTCTTCACACTCTGCTATCTCGATCTCTCACTCAATCTCTCTTTCTTTCTCTTTCTCACTCTCTTTCTCTTCTTCTTTTTCTTTTCTTCTTCTCTGTCTGGATCGTGGCTCTCTATATGGACTTCACCTGTCGCCAACTCGATCAATCTTCTTCTGTGGAAGAAGGCTCATATATATAGCAGCAGCAGTAGCAGCAGCAGCCCCGACGTGTGACCTCAACATTTCCAGCCCTAAGTATTCGGACCATGTGGCAGCATCCTGGTATCTCGTTCACCCTTGGATCACGAGCCAGGCACCTCGGATCACGTGCTGGCCAGTCACTGGGGAATATTTCCTCGGACCACCTTCTTCTGCAAGGAATCAACACGATTAAGACTCAGGGCCACAATAACTAAAACTGCATGAGGTATATGAAAGCAATACAAGATGCACTGTATTGAGAATGACACGAGATACACAAGATTACTTCAGTACGAAAATAAATGGAGAATGACACGAGGTCAGATGAAAACAGCACGAGGTAAAAAAAAGAGAACAACACGAGATACACAATTAACACAACAACGAAGATGACACTAAGTCAGATGAAGACAGCATGAGGTGAGAAGAAGATAACACAGAGTGAAGCAATAGAAAGACACGCGATCAGAAGAGACCTGGACGAGGTTAGAACGAAACAACACGAACTAACAAACGGCAACAAAAGACGACACGAAGTGAAACAACACTTGAAAACACAAGAAAAATAGCTCGAGCACAAAATAGCTCGAATGAACGACTCGAAGACGAGGCGACACGGGCTGACCACGACACGAAGACAAATAACAGAAACCGTCACGAGTTGAAGACAACACGAAGATGAAACACAGGAATTGACATGGAGTGTGGTCAAGGCGAGAAGGACACGAAGTCTAAAGAGAAAAACAGCACGAAGACAGAAGAGTGACACGGCTATCACGACACGTGATGAAGCAGTGACACTAGTAAAAAATGACTCGAGGAACAACAGTAAGTGACACGAAATTAAACAAGCAGACATAAAAGATGACACGAGATGAGGTCACAAAGTGACAAAGACACGAGGTCTAGAAAACACGACACGAAGACATGAGATAGACACGTCTTCAACAACACGTGATGAAACGGTGGAAGCAGAAGAACAACTCGATGAACTACAGTAATTGACACGAAGACACAAGAGCAAACATAGAGGACTGACTCGAGATGAGCAACTAAGTGCCAACGACACGAGGTTCATACAGAAGCAACTCGAAGTTCATCAGAACAATTCGATCTGCTTCAGAAGAATCAACACGAAGTCAATCAGCACACAACTTAAAGTAACACGAGGTACGAAAGGATGACACGGCGTGTTGAAAAACACAAATAGTACTAAAACTAAAACGACACGAGGTAAGAAAGAAATAACGCGGACATAAACACAAGAATAACACGAAGTATGACAGAAATAGTACGGACATACAATGTACTACCTCATAGCAGATTTTCTGTTAATCAATATGCATTAGACGACTGTGTATGGACTTGAAGACCCATAGCCAATGTATAGACTTCAAAGTAGAGACCGATGTGTAGACTTCACGTGAAAGCCCAATGTGCAGACTTGAACTGAAGACCAATGTATGGACTTCAAAACAGATGCTAAGGCCAAGAGGAGTGTATAGACTTTCACGATGTATGGACTTGATGATCTTCAAAGCACAATGTCCAGACTTTGCCACTATATGGACTTGAAGAAACAGTGCAACGTATGGACTTGATCTCAAGAAATGTAAGCGATGTACACACTTAGCCAATGTGTAGACTTTGCCTTAGATGCTAAATGAGACGCTAAAGTCTGTATAGACTTAGCCTAAGACAATGTATGAACATATCAGCAGAGAAGCAATGCACAGAACAGAAATCAATAACAGAAATCAAGCACAAGCCAATATATCACAGCATGACTCAAGCATACACATGCATACATATTCAAGACAATGTGGTGACTCATTCATGTTGCTATCATTAAAACATCACATCATCAACAAAGCACAAGGGGCACAACATCAGCCAATAAGCATTTCTCCTCAGCTCTATATTTTCTATCAAAAATATTGCCAAACCTGTCTTTGTTCCATTGTTTAATGACAGGTTTGAGAGCCTTGAGTTTGTTTTGAAGATTGTAAAAGGCATTATGATGAATAGTAGGAATAGAATTCCAAGTAGTCTGCACCATGGGGGTAAAATTATCATCCTCTAACCACATATGTTGAAAGACAAATCTACTAGGCCCACCTTTGAATTGAGGACAGTAAAGCATCAATGGTGAGTGATCAGATGGTTCTCTCAGCAAATGTTTAACAGCAACCACATGAAATTTATCAACCCAGCAGTCATTGAAGAGAATCCTATCCAGCCTGGCTTTGATATTCCTAGTCCCAGCTTGATTATTAGACCAGATGAATGGATTGCCAGAATACCCAGCATCCATAAGCCCGGCCACAGCTACAAATCCTTCGAAATCAATCATTGAATTAACAAAACCCATTGTACCTCCTTTCTTTTTATCAGTGGATAAAATGGCATTAAAATCCCCTCCCACAAACCAAGGCTGGTTAACCGACCTTCCGAACAGCTCTAAATCTAAGAAAAGCTCTCTCCTAACTGCCACATTACAGGAAGCATAAACAAATGAAGCCATGTACTCAACACCTTCATCAATCTTAACTTGGACAGTAATGAATTGAGGGTTACACTGGATTACCAAGACATTAATAGAATTCTGCCAAAATAACCAGATTTTAGAATTATCCTCTTGATTCACACAAGCATGATCAAACATCAGTTTTGATTTTATCTGCTCCAGCCTATCCACAGTGGTCTTAGGTTCAATAATACATACCATCTGTATGTTGTTGCACCTTAAATGTTGTTTAAGACTTCTCAAAGATTTTGCATTCCCGAGACCTCTGATATTCCAAATCATTGTGGGGCTAATCATTGAGATAAAGAAAGAGGCTGTTGTCCACCTGCTAAATTCTTAGCTTTGGCTCTTGTCATAGGTTGTTTTATGTTGATTCCTGCTATTTTCATTCCAGCACCATGATCAATCAAGGACTCCTGTTCATTATCCAAAGTATAATCCTACACAAATATATTTTCGGCCTGTGATTGATCAGCCACCGACAGATCGCTAGTGTTGATCTTAAAAGAAGATATAGCTTTTTTGACTTTAGCCAAATTGATGGCCTTAAATTTTTCCTCCATTTGCTAATTTACCTCAATAACGTCAGTGTTCGGAGCTAGTATATCAATACCCCCAGCTTGCTTAGATGGAACCACCAAACTATTTCCATCATCAATAATTATAGCCTCTTTGCCAGATAACACCATATTGAAGCTGCTTACATTTGACTGACCTTGGTCATTTACCTTAGCTTTATCCTTCAGTTGGCTGAACACTGTTGGAATTGAAGGAAGCTCTACCTGCTGCTGAGAAGTGGAAGTATGAGAATTACAAACTTTATTCTGAAATTCCAGTTCCTCCCCATCAAGGTTGTCTGATACTTTACCACCATCTGACTTAATCATTTGTGTTTCTTCAGGTAAGTTTATACCATTTTTAGATGTTTCCAATCCACTACAATTAGACATTGCCATCTCCTGTAATACTTGAAATCTGTTCAACGTTGAGTCATCCTGTCGAACATCTTTTGTGCACGATTGCCTAGGCATGAATATCTGCTTAACTGGTAGTTGTTCTGGCCTAGCTCACAGCTGAGGCTGGCCAGGGTTTCTCAAATTCCTTTTACATTCAGCATCACGATGACCAAGTTTGTGACATACACCACAAAGTTGTGGAACTCTGTAATAATTGACCATCTGCCAGAAGCCTGCTCCATCCAGATCAATCCATATCCTTTCTTTACGTGGAGCAAAAAGATCCAATTCTACACAAGCCAAAGCTTCAGCAGTGTCAGTCATCGCCAAAGTTTTATCATGAATTCTTAGCATGGTCCCAAAGTTGCCAGCAATCGACTTCATACAATCTTCATGGTAGAGATTAACAGGAAGCGCTGGGAAACCCAGCCAAACCGGAGCGGAAGCAGGGTCGACAGCATAGTCAAAATCTGGAGTCTATCTAAAAAATCTAAACAAATACCCCTTGATATAGAGATTCTTCTGCATCAAAAGCTTTAGAAAATCTTCTTCACAACCCAAACGAATGAGAATATGCCTCTGATTTAACCTGCTGATAATGAAGTCCATGGACAGAGCCAATCTCTGCGCCAGGCAGGATTTGATCTCTGGAAAAGTCGGTCTACCATACGAGCATTTCGTAATGATAGCAAATGAAAGATCCTTCAAGGAAGCTTGGATGTCGGCTTTAGTGAAGTAAACTGCTGGTTCCCCCTTATCCGTGAATCCTGGATCCTTCACCGGAATCGTGCACTTGTCTCTATGGTGATTCTGCAACAGGGTTTGTGCATAAGTCTTCCTTACTATTGGATTCGCCACCAAGGAACAGTCTCCAGTAGCGCCTCTTCCGATGTCGGAGGCGGGGGGGCGCCCCCCTCGCCAGTCATACCGGCGCGATCAAGCAGCTCACCGGAGCCGCCCTACCCCGCGCACGGCCCTAAACTCTCTAAAACCATTATAACATAAATAGGATCTTAGTTGACAATAGTAGTGCCCCTGATGTATTATCCTATGAATGTTTTCTCAGGATGGGAGAGAATCCATCTAAACTCCACCCGATCCAAACCCCCCTCTGTGGGTTCAACGGCCAGGCAACTTATCCCGAGAGAGCCTTGAGCATGCCAGTTACTATCGGCACCCCTCCCAAAACCGTTACGGTTATAGTGGACTTCATCGTAAATAAGGGGATGACGGCATATAACGCCATCTTCAGCCGAGGTATCCTCAGCTGAATGAAAGCGGTGCCCTCTACCTTTCATTAAAAAAATGAAGTTCTCTACCAAGTATGGTGTGGGGGAGGTCCGGGGTAACCAGGCATTGGCTAGACGGTCCTATAGAACCTCGGTTGAAGCCACTAGGCCGGAAGAGAAAAAAAAAGGAGTAAATGGAGCCGAGGAGGGACCAGCAACATTTGAGCCCGGTGGCGAGTTGCTAACAGTCTTCCTCAACGGTGACCCGACTCCAGGAGTCAAGATCGGAGCTGATCTACCACTTGAGGAACAAGAAAAATATAAAGATTTCCTTGCCCAGTACATCCAAGTCTTTGCATGGTCTGACGAGCACCTTCCCGGGATCCCGGGAGACGTGGTGACACACAAGCTCAACCTCGACCCAACTGTGAAGCCTGTCCAACAACGCAGGAGAAAGCACGCCCTGGAGAAGCAAGCGATCATCAAAGAGCAAGTCATCAAGGGATAGAAGATTGGCCTCTTTCGTTTGGTCCTGTGCCCTACATGGCTCGCCAACGTCGTCCTGGTACCGAAGGCTTCGGGGAAATGGCGAATGTGCATGGACTTCACCGACCTCAACCAGGCTACCCCGGAAGATTGCAACCCGCTGCCAGCATCGATCAACTGGTCGATTCAACCTCTGGCAATGAGTTGCTCAGCTTCCTGGATGCCTACTCCGGTTACTATCAGATCAGGATGGACCCGGAGGACATCGAGAAGACCGCCTTCATCATTGACTTCGGCGTACACTGCTACACACGAATGTCGTTCGGGTTGAAGAACGTTGGAGCAACATATCAAAAACTGATCAACCACATCTTCGAGGGATAGCTCGGTCGGAACGTCGAGGCCTACATTGATGACATGCTCGTCAAAACACCGAAGGCCGAAGACTATCTTGCCGACTTAGCCGAGAAGTTCGACACCCTCTAAAGGTGCAACATGAAGCTCAACCCTGCTAAATGCGCCTTCGAAGTCAGATCTGGGAAGTTCCGAGGCTTCCTAGTAACTCAGCGTGGGATCGATGCCAACCCCAACAAGGTTCATGCCATCCTGGACATGCGGTCGCCCACCTGCATCAAGGACGTTCAACGCCTTATGGGGCGCATTACAGCACTCAACCGCTTCTTGTCCCGGGCGGCCGAATGATGCCTACCCTTCTTCAAATTGTTGAGGGGACCCAAAATGGCATTTGCTACGTTCTCCTGGGACAAGCAATGTCAGAAGGCATTCGCCGAACTCAAGGAATTCTTGGCCTCGCCCCCGGTACTGTCCAAGCCAACCCCGGGCGAAGTGCTGCACCTTTATGCGACCCCTTCCGCAGTGAGATTGGTCCTAGTAAGGAACGACGCAGGGATCGAGAGACCAGTTTACTATACTAGCAAGGTGCTTAATGAGGTTGAAAGAAGGTACCCCGCAACTGAGAAACTCGTGCTAGCGTTGGTTACCTCAGCGAAGCGCCTCCGACCCTACTTTCAAGGGCACTCCATCGTCGTATTGACCGACGAACCCCTGAAGATAATTCTCTTTCACCCTGAAGCCGCGAGATGCCTCGTCAAATGGGCCATCATGCTCAGGGCCTATGACATCTTGTATCGCCCCCGCTCGGCCATCAAGGGACAGGCCCTCGCGGACTTCATCGCCAAAAGCACCGACCCGATTGAGGAAGCACTTCCACCTACGCACGGTCCCACCTGGGACCTGTTCGTCGACGGGTCCTCCAACTCAGCTGGAAGCGGTGCCGGTATCCTTCTCAAGTCCCCCGAAGGAGCGGAGCTGTGGTACGCCTTGAAATTCAACTTCCAGGCATCCAACAACGCCTCCGAGTATAAAGCCCTTATCTCAGGGGCCAGGATGGCTCGACGACTGGGAGCCGAGGGAATCAGGATCTACACTGACTCACAACTGGTCGCAAGCCAGGTTAACGGTGATTACGAAGCTCGGGAAGGACAAATGATCAAGTACCTCCAGGTGGTCAAGAGGATGGCCCAACTCTTCGAGAGCTTTGAGGTTGTCCGGATAACCCGGGAGGAAAACTCCTGAGCGGACGCCCTCTCTCGCCTGGCCTCCTCCCTCGACCCCGAAGGTACACGATTGGTCTTCCTCGAAGAGCTTGAGCGATCGAGCATCGAATCTGAGCTTATGACCGTTGACCCGGCACCCCCGAGCGACTGACGGACCCCCTATATATCCTGGATTTGGGATTCTTAAGTGCCCCCCGACCCTCGGGAGGCTCGAAAACTCAAGTAGCAAGCTCAGCGTTTCGTCATGCCGGATGATGACTTGTACCGCAGATCTTTCTCCGGTCCCCTCCTCAAGTGCATCAGCGCGAACGAAGCCAGCCGAGCGTTTCAGGAAGTACACGAAGGCATCTGCAGCGTGCACCAAGGAGGAAGATCACTCGCCAGGATCTTGCTTCTGCAGGGTTACTGGTGGCCCACTCTCCAGCGCGACTGCACGACCTATGTGCAGAAGTGTGACCAATGTCAGCGCTTTGACCATCTGATCCACCAGCCCGCCACGGAGCTCATCACCCTTGCCAAGCCATACCCCTTTACTCGGTGGGGAATAGATATTCTCGGGCCGTTTCTCACGGCTCAAGCTTAGAAGAAGTTCGTCATCGTCGCCATCGACTACTTCACTAAATGGATCGAAGCCGAGGCCACCACCAGGATCACCGAGTCAGTCATATGGAGTTTTGTTTGGAAGTTGATCATTTGTCGTTACGGTGTCCCCCGAGTGATAGTGAGCGATAATGGTCGGCAATTTGATTTTCATTATTTCAGAGACAAATGTGCTAACCTAAACATTCGCAACCACTTCACTTCGGTAGCCCACCCTCAGGCTAACGGACTGGTCGAGAATGCCAACAAAACTATCTTAAGAGGCATCAAAACCAGGCTCAGCAAGGCCAAGGGAAGCTGGCTCGAGGAACTACCGAGCGTACTATGGTCGCACCAAACTTCTCTGAGAACGGCCACTGGTGAAACACCTTTTCAGCTGGTGTATGGCACGAAAGTCGTGGTTCCAATGGAGGTCAACAATCCCTCTCTCTGAGTCATCCACTTCGAACCCGAGGTGAACGAGTAGAAACTGCTAGAAAACCTTGACTTAGCAAACGAGATCCGAGAGATTGCAAAGATCCGAGCAGTGGAATACCAACGGCGCATCACTCGATACTACAACTCCAGAGTCCAAGACAGACACTTCCAGCCAGGAGACTTCATCTTGAGAAAGGCCGAAGCCTCTCGACCACTGGAGGTGGCGGGGAAGCTAGCCCCTACCTGGGAAGGCCCCTACCGAGTGGTCGAGATGCTCAGGAAAGGGGCGTATCGACTGTCCACCATGGAAGGAACACCCATCCCTCGGACATGGAACGTGACTACACTTTGCGAATTCTACTTTTAATCATCTGGCAAGCACACACATGTAAGCAAAGTGGAAAAAACGTTCTTCTCTTTTCATTAAACTCTAGTGTACATCAAGTAGGCCGCAGCCAATACAATATGCATGTACAACAAAAAATTACATCCACAGTACTGTGACGCGAGCGAAACGCTCGGCCAACCCGGTAGGCACTCCTACGTCCAGCCATTGACTCTGCCTCATGCGGAAACTGGCTCGGATAAGGGATAGCCTGCCCCATTGGCTCGAGAAGCTTGGAGGAAAGGTGCTAGAGGGATTGGAAGGACAACAAAAAAAAGAGAGAAGAAAAAGGAAAAATAAGAGAAGGCCTCCTCTGCCGACTCTTTGGAAGGAGGACGGAAGCCGAACAGAGAGCAAGCACCCTCTAGTGGTGCAGGCATCCTCCAAAGAGTGAAAGAGGAGGGAGGGGGAGGCTGAGGCGAGAAGGGAGCTTGAAAAGTTCCCCCTCCCGATTAGGATGGCGTCGGTGGGACAGGGACAGGAAGGCGACATGCTCCTGCATGTCGAATCCTCTCCCAAACTGACCCCCAGCTGTCGAACCCTCTTCCAAACTAGAATAGCAGGAGCTCCCCTCCTGCTTTCGTCTGCATCATCGTCTTCTGAAGCGCTGTCCATGCTCCGCTGAGATCGACAACACAACGCTTCGCGGAAAGGGAAGAAGGAGAAACCGTCAGGGATGGCCTTAAGCGATGGAAGAAGGAGGAGACGCCCCTCGAACCTTTTATAGGCCAAAGGGGGAGCTGATTGCCTTAAATGACTCTCCCCTTAAAAACACGCTAAAAGGAGACTTCCCTGAGACGGTTACCTCATTTCCCAACATTCCCCCCCAGCGGGATGCGCGAAGTGGCAAGTCATTTACGGCGGCATGGAAAAGCGGAAAGGTGCCAGTGCCATGTCAATTATCTGACAGATCGGCACGCGTGATATCTGCAGAGAAAATTGGCGACTACGGATACGGTAGTCGAATCACACCAAAAGCGGTAAGAAATAATCAATTCAGCACTTAATATTGCCACTACTATACTTTCCAAAAAACAAAAAGGTCTTACACGGCTACAAAAGGGAAAGAAAGGAAAAGCTTGTACATCAGGCCTCGGGCCCATCTCCAGGCTCGGTAGACAAGGCCCCCTCAGCACCAGATGATCTGCCCCCAATATTCTCGGCGACGGCCGACCCAGGCACTGACGCCACCTGCGCGGGAACTATCTCGGTCGCGTGCACTCCCAAGGCTGCTGGAGTTGGCGATCGCTCGGACGAGCTTGAGGACTCCCGACCCCCCTCTTCGCTCGACGTATAATGGGAAGAGTCGATGGAACCCCAGTCAGAGTCATAGCATTGCCCGGAAGGAAAAATGAGCCCATTAGATTGGGCCTCAGCCTCTTTGATGGCCCGATTGAAGCCCTGGGAGAAGCCCTTCCGAAGGCCCCGACGGTAGCCCGACTCATAGTAAGGGAAGGCAGCCTGAAGAAGAGCAGCGTGGTAAGCCTCTGAGCATCTATGTTGCTCGAGAGCTTCTACCACCGCCAGCTCCGCCTTCCTCTCAAGCTCGGCTATCCTATGTTCTGACTCGGACAGCCTCCTCTTGACCTCAGCCCATGCATCCTCGGCCCCCCGGACTCGGTCCGCGAGCCCCTCTCGCTCGACCTGAATCCTGCGCTCCGCATCCAGGAGCTCATTCTTCCGATCGACCATACGACGGGGCTGGGCCAGCTGCTCCGCCAACGACCGAGCCTCCTCCTAGCTCGACTGCACCTATGCCCGGAGCGGGGCCACCTCCTGACGAAGGCCCTAAAGATCGAGGGTCAAACGCTCGACCTTTCGATCGAGCGCACCACAGGCCCATGAAAGAGTCTCCCACACCGACTCCACCCGAGCGTACGCATCCACTGCCTTCGCTACAAGCTGGGCCAAGACTAGCCCACCTTCCATAAGTTGCTCGAAAAGAGTGGAGGGGGCACCCTTTCGGGGTTTTTCTCACAAGGCTCCTGAAGCTATGGAATGGCACGTCCGGTACAGAGAGGCCCAGACGCTGAAGGCACTGGCCGAGTGAGGAGAAACCCTCTCCGGAGTGGCCAGGATTGGGGCACCTCCCCAGAGCAACCCTGTCTCGGGGGCCCCACCAGTTGGCTCGGGATGAGCGGCCCCGCCACGAACCTCCCCGGCCTCGGTCGGCTGTGATTGAGTCGCTTTAGCCTGCGACCCTCCAGCCTCGACGGCTCAGACCGGGCTCCTCAATCTGGCACCCCCTCTGCTTCGCTCGGCACCCCTACATCGGCCGTGACCCCTTGATTGTCGGCCCCTTCCTGCTCTGTAGAAGGCAGAGCCGGCACGGAAGCCTCTTCGGCCGGGCGGGTGACCTCCGCCTTCCTCGGCCGCTTCTTCTCGACAGAGAGAGCCTGCAATGAAGCCCCCAGCAGCTTCACCATGGGATCCTTACGCTTGACCCCCTGGCGTTCGGAAGCGTCATCCCGGGCGACCCGCTTGCCCATGTCTCGGGGCACGGGAAGAACCCTCCAAAGCTTGGAGATCGCTCGGAGCCGACGTATCATCCCCGTCGATGATCTCCAACTCGGCCGGTGGTGCCTCATCCTCCACCGCCCGCCTCTGGTCTGAACGAAGAAGTGCAAATTGAAAGAAGGAAGGCACTTACTTTACATGAAAGAGAACAAGTATGACGACCCGGACTCCGGATACCGAATATACCCGATAGGACTACCGAGTAGACCCGATACCACTTGGAACCCGTGAAGCATCCCAAGAGCTGTAAAGCTCCGAAGGGATAAAAGGATTGTCGTGTAGTACATTGAAGTCACAGATATAACAGTAAGCAATTAAATTTCATTAGATAGGTTTGCTAAAATAGCAGAAATAAAATTACTTTTTAATTAACAGTTTAGATTAACAATTATACCAGAGTCCAGTCCAAAGGAAAGACAAGTACAGTCCAACAGAAAGAAAAGCGTACACTGAGGTTGGGGGAAGCCCGACGCAGGTACCGCTGGCAACTACGAGCATGCCACACTAGGAACCACGAAGATAGCAGAGTGCCACACCTGAAAAGTAGGGGTGAGCCTCGTGTCACTGGCTTAGTAGGGGTCACGCGGATCTCCACTGAAAAATAACACAATAACACAGAACAATAGCTAAAATAGTAGTAGTAGTGAAGCAGGAAAGAAAGCAGGAAAAACTTCTACTAGAAAGTTGTAAAAGAAAGCTGGGAGAGCATGAGTAGAACGGCTAAAAGAAAAGGGAAAAGCAAAGCCGTAAGGAACGAGAACACGGCTACCGAGCAAAGTAGGGCTCCCTAAGCTACTCCAATCAGCGACAGAAGGGTGAACCCTGATCTCACAAAGTCAGGAGTTACCGATCCGTCAGCCAACCATTAGCCCAAAGGCTAAAGCTCACAAAACCAGGCAAAAGCCCTAGAAAAGACCTAGACAGACAATAGACACTGACGCATACATGACTAGATCATCGTGTACGCGACACAGAGCTATCCTCGGCAAAGCCGAGAATAGATCAACTCGGAAGGGGAAGCTGAACTTGGGCGAAGCCAAGATAGACTAACTCGAAAGGGAAACACAGACTCCGAGAAACACGAGAGTCATGCGCAAAGTGACGGAAGCACCTCCTCACTAGAAGAACAGCCAGATGCGTCCACTGACATCCTACATTGCGCCACATGTATCTCACTACGAACGTCGAGATGATGGAGACTGAGATACTCACAGAACCAGAACAGGAACTACAGTAACGAGTGACTAGTCAGGGTCACGCTCGTCGGTGTTCATCCAAAACACCCTTGACTACGTGTGCACACACCAGCTCAATGCCTTGAGCCAGGCCTCTAGCTAGTTTTCTCTCCCAGCAGGACGCTACTGCAAGGCAAGGGAGCCCACAGAAACTAGCCTACAAACCGTATCTCAGGAACTGCCCCACCACCTACTCCCAGGTGGGCCGACACTCGAGGTCGTCAGGCTACAACTAGTGGAGGCTCACTAGACACGGAGACTCTGAAACACGAGTGTTGAAGTACAGACATGCTAAGAATGCACTATCGCACGTATTACGAAGCACAAAGGTAGTACACCAACTGCCAACAGACTCAGGACAGGGCAACTAGACCTACCAATGCAATAATCCTTGAGTCTCATGACTCAGAGTCTAGATCATCGCACAACGACAGTGACAAGCCACCAATCAGCCTAGTCCTAAGCGACAGGAAATGACAATGGATCATCGGATCCACGAGCCCATATAAAATGACTCACGGAGACCTGAGGGAGCAACAATACCCTCGAAGCACCTGGACACATAAACCGAGGTAAGACAGTACCTCAAGACGCCCAGAACCACTCTCATGCTATCCAGAATAGTCGAGACACACACCAGGTTACTTGTCAACCACTGGGTCTCACCGAGTTGACCAGAACCTAATAACGACTCAGAAGAGTTAGAAGCAGTACAAAACACTACTCGAGCTAAGGACATTCTTGGCTATCCTATAACATGGTCATAGCCCTCATAGGATATCAAAAGACATCCACGGGACAATGGGCAAACCATAAGATCAAGCCAAGATGATTGGAAATCAAAATAACGAAAAATAACACTCCGGGACATAAACGGTCTACTGCTCGGCCGCTAACTAAAGGAAGCGATTGACCAAAGGGACATTCACCACCCAGAGACAAAGACATTGGGCGCTGAAGAATGATCCGCGCGAAGACATACACGGTTTATCCAAGGCCATGTTACTGATGTAAGCGGTCTAAGGCATGGCCATTTTAACCACAAAAGTAGAGGGTTACATGGTCTCGTTGAGGCCGTGACTTGCACAGCACGGTCTCCTCAAAGCCGTGTAAAGACTATAGCGGTCAGAGCCTGGCCGCTCAACCCAGTCAACCCCTAACCGACTTAACCGGTCAAACCACTGAACGGTCCACTTTGAACCACTTCACCAGGCCAGGCAGTCACCCAAAGGGGAGCCTAAACCATTGCATGATCGAGGCTAGACCGCCAGCTCGAACTGACTTAAAACGTTGACGAAAGTCAACTTAACATACGCGGACGACCCGGCGCCGCACAAACCACAGGGAAGATGGTCGCATAGCCGCTTGGCCAGCGAATCGACATAGCCAAAACAACGCAAAGAATAATTGGTCGCTAATGGGCCGCTTACCCAACATAAACGGTCTATCGCCTGACCGCTCTACCTTGAAAACGGTCTCTGAAATACCGCGAAGATGATACGGCGGGAAAAAGAGGGTATCAGCCGAATCTGAGCGTTCCACGGCCCAATCACATATAAATGATGGGGAAATAACCCTAAGACCAATACATACCTTCCACAAATTGGAAGGGGTCTAATCGACATCAAAATCATCAAGAACGGGCGATTCTACCGAATCGACCCTAATGGAGTCACATGGGTTCCCGGGCTTCTACCTGCCCTAAATGACCACCGATCGCGATGAAACTTACGGGAATGGAATGCTAACATGCTTGGGGTTCCAATGGAACCAACTGATCTAAAAACCGTCACCGTTTTTCGACGAACCCGACGAACACCCCAAAAGCATGATTTCCAAGAAACTGAATGAAACCCACTCGTTCTCGCACCGTTCGGCGTAAAACTGCGAGGAAACGTAGAACAGTAGTTGGGCTTCCATCTCCCTACCTCCACCAAAGATTTCGTGTGCCGAAGTGACTAAACTGCGCCGAAACAATCACGACGATCAAACCACGCCGGCTTTGAATCCACTGAGGGATCGTGCCAACGTATGCTCCATCCGCCACTCCATCATGCTCCAGGTTCACTCCATCGCGTCCCCGCCTCAGCCAGCTCGCCAACGGTGCGTGCGCCGCGGAGAGAGGACCAGAGAGGAGAGAGAATGAGAGAGAGAGGGAAACGTGATCAATGAGAGGGAGGAGAGAGGAAAGGAAAATAAAAAGGAAAGAAATTAGGAATTTTCCTAATTTTTGAAAATCTGATTTTTATGCCAAAAATCCACTAATTCAGAAAATTATGACAAAATAGCCGAAGCGATCCTCTCAATGAGTACATCGCAGCTGTAGCATCCTCGAGTCGATGAACTGAGAAATAAACTCACCATAGGGTTCCGTAACTTGTACGAGAGAAAAACCGACGCGGATCGTAAAACTCAACTCAGGACCCACAAAAGCGATCCGAATGCACTCCGATAAGGATCCGAAAGATTCGATAAGAATCTAGGGCATTACAGCCTCCCCTCCTTCAAGAAATTTCATCCTTGAAATTTAAGGAACTACCAAGGAGAAGCAGGGAAGAACAAACCCTAAGACACAACTTGAAACAACACGAATGTCAAAAATCACAATTCAGAGGGACACCGCCAGACCATCATCACAAGCACACGCTCTAGATCTCGAGGCAAATCGATCCACAGAACGAGCATGGCACACCAATGAACACAAGTCTAACACCTCCGAAGCAAGGCAACGTCGCTTACGTCTCACAGGGAAAAGAGACACGACCCATGCCACGAAATTAGTTATCGACAACATGCTTGAAAAACACAACAAACATCAGCTTAAATAAGGGAACATAGTCCTCTCAGCTGATAGCTCGACAACATCGGCTTCCGCGCCAAAGATAACCACGAAACCTGGCACACATGACGCCAACGACAGCACTGGACCACAAACACAATCAAGTCAGTCCTCACTTAGATATTACATCTGATCGAGTCGCATGCTAACTCTACTAGGAAAGAAGAGTGCAGCACAACTAACTGACAAGACTTCGGTCCACACAATGCCAAGATAGATTCACAAGGAAACAATGACAAAACAACAACAACGACAACAGTAGCACTTTCAGGATCCCGGCTCCGTACAGAACACAGAACCACAGAATACAACTGTAAGCTGGGTCACATCAAGGCACGATAACAGTTGAACTCATGCAACGATTAGCTTACCAAGAAAAGACCCACGACAACAGGATAACAATCTCAGGAAAACACATCTCAAGGACCACGATCACGTCCCGAGAACACAACACCCAAGAAAAAGATACAGAGGAGCAGACATGCTTCCGCTACGCACTCATATAACACACACAGGCATCGGAAATACCTCGACATCCGCATCGCAGCACACACTCGGCGTGATCGTAATTCACGGAACTACAATATAACACACCACGAGTACTGATCCTGTGAGCAACCGATCACAAGTCGCCTAAGTGCAAACGAAGGAGAGTACCAGCTTCAGAACAAAGTACAAATAAAACTGCTAATCTCATCTTACCCTTACGTCTTGAAATAATTACTGAACCTTCACAACACGTCAGCCGCCTGACACGGCACGACGAACACGATATACAACGACTCTTAACACAAAGATTAGGTCCAAAGCCAAGCAACTGTTGAAAAAGGAGCAGATCAGGCTCAGAATAAATATTGTCCACACTTAAGTAGACACATGATAAAGGTCTCACTAAGACAACAATTCCAAGGCTTACCTCGAAAAGACTCCACCAAACTAGATGAGAAGCATCAAGCTCACTGACAGTAGCTCACCAGGAAAGAAAATCCTAGGTTCGCTTGAGCATCTTCTCAATCGAGATAACAAAGCAACCACTTCAACAGAAGCGAAACACCTCAGGACCTGCACAGACTTAAGCTGGGACAACCAAAACAACGTAAGAACGTGTACGACCATCATACTAACTCGAAAAGTCACCAACCACCTGAACAAACCACAGAGAAATCTCGAACAATGTACTACAGATTCAAGCCTACCGGCGAACTCTGCCGAGTACAGTACGATCGAGACAAACACCACGACAAAAAGGAGCATCCTGTCACATCCTGATGAGAGCAAAACCATCTTGCACAGTGCTGACACGACACGCACAAGATCACTTATGGAAAACAAAGCAACAAGGAATCGCGAAACCTAAGCCAACGAAAGACTGTACTGGACTTTTAGGACTCTGGACACTGTATATCTTGGATTCCCATGTACTTCACACAACAACGCTCTGATACCACCTGTGACGACCCAGACTCCGGATACCTGATATACCCGATAGGACTACCGAGTAGACCCGATACCACTTGGAACCTGTGAAGCCTCCTAAGAGCTGTAAAGCTCCGAAGGGATAGAAGGATTATCGTGTAGTACATTGAAGTCGCATATATAAATGTAAGCAATTGAATTTCATTAGATCAGTTTGCTAAAATAGGAGAAATTAAATTACTTTTTAATTAATAGTTTAGATTAACAATTATACTAGAGTCCAATCCAAAGGAAAGACAAGTACAGTTCAACAGAAAGAAAAATGTACACTGAGGTCGGGGGAAGCCCGACGCAGGTACCGCTGGCAACTACGAGCACGCCACAGTAAGAACAGCGAAGGAAGCAGAGCGCCACACCTGAAAAGCAGGGGTGAGTCTCATGTCACTGGCTCAGTAGGGGTCACGTGGATCCCCACTGAAAAACAACGCAGTAACATGGAACAACAACTAAAACAGCTGTAGTAGTAAAGCAGGAAAGAAAGCAGGAAAAACTACTACTAGAAAGCTATAAAAGAAAGCTGGGAGAGCAGGAGTAGAACGGCTAAAATAAAAGGGAAAAGCAAAGTCGTAAAGAACAAGAACATGGCTACCGAGCAAAGCACGGCTCCCTAAGCTACTCTAAACAGCGATAGAAGGGTGAACCATGATCTCACAAAGTCAAGAGTTACCGATCTGTCAGCCAACCATTAGCCCAATGGCTAAAGCCCACGAAACCAGGCAAAAGCCCTAGAAAAGACTTAGACAGACAACAAACACTGACACATACATGACTTGATTGTCGTGTACGTGACACAGAGCTATCCTCAGCAAAGCCGAGAACAGACCAACTCGGAAGGGGAAGCTGAACTTGGACGAAGCCAAGACAGACTATCATGAAAGGGAAACACAGACTCCGAGAAACACGAGAGTCATCCACCAAGTGACGGAAGCACCTCCTCACTAGAAGAACAGCCAGATGCATCCACTGACGTCTTACACTGCGGCACAGGTATCTTGCAACGGACGCTGAGAACGACGGAGACTGATATACTCACAGAACCAGAACAGGAACTACAGTAACGAGTGACTAGTCAGGGTCACGTTCGTCGGCGTTCGTCCAAAATGCCCCTGACTAGGTGTGCACACACAAGCTCAATGCCTTGAGCCAAGCCTTTAGCTAGTTTTCTCCCCCAGCAGGACGCTACTGCAAGGCAAGGGAGTCCACGGAAACTAGCCTACAAACCGTATCTCGGGAACTGCCCCACCACCTACTCCCAGGTGGGTCGACACTCGAGGTCATCAGGCTATGACTAGTTGAGGCTCACTAGACACGGAGACTTTGAAACACGAGTGTTGAAGTACAGACAGGCTAAGAATGCACTATCGAACGTACTACGAAGCACAAAGGCAGTACACCAATTGCCAACAGGCTCAGGATAGGGCAACTAGACCTACCAACACAATAATCCTTGAGTTTTATGACTTGGAGTCAAGATCGTCACACAACGACGGTGACAAGCCGCCAATCTGCCTAGTCCTAAGCCACAAGAAACGACAATGGATCATCGGATCCACGAACCCATATAAAACGACTCACGGAGACCTGGGGGAGTGTCACACCTTGACGCGAAATATCGGAACGCATCAGTAGAAATAGTTAAAAATGTTGATTTCCAGACATGCTATGCCTTGCGCTAACGACTAGATACTTCATACGCCATACAAGGAAAGAGACATATTTCACATGAATTACTCAACTCCAACTAATTACACATAGCAAAAGTCAATATCCAACAACTCCAAAACGTACCAACAATCTCTTATGTTCATCAACTAAGTATAATTACATAGCAACTCCTTAAACAAAATTACAACTCTTGAACTTAAACTATCTAATAACATCTCTAGAAGGCTATCTAGCTGGCTCGCTCCATGATCTTTACTCCTGCCCATCCCCGTCAGTTTGAGAGTCCTCACCTGAGCTACCTGAAAAGGATTGGAAAGCAGGGGTGAGCAAAGCTCAATAGGATTTTATATCTCTATCATCAGGCATAGTTAAAATGATTAACCAATTTATCATGAATAATGTTGCGATGAAAGAACAAGAATAAATAAGTGACAAGTGATAGTTAGAAAAGAAATATGGGCTTCCAAGTAGAGAATAACGCAATTACAACAAGACTTTTTGTGAAATTGCAAGTGATAAATGGAATTGGCCATAACAAGCACGTATATCACGTCACGCAAGAATTCCAAGTAATTGAGTGAAGTAGAATGTCATAGACCAATCACGCTAGTCATGCACTTCGGTGCAATGCCACACCATGTCATTACAAACTCCCCGGGGTACAAGTACTTTCGGGCGCTCCTCCCAGGACCAGACCGGGCCCTTAATGATGCGTTGGCATTGAAAGATTGGATCATAGATCCTAGTCTAGACATTCACCACATTGAATGGCCAGGAATTCCAAGGTTTAAGCTTAAGAACTTATTTCTAAGATTTAGAAAAGTTCCAATAAAATTGGAATGGATATCATGTAGAATGACTGGAAAGTCTAAGGGAATAAGGATTAAGCAAGATTTCATAGTTCAAGGCCTACCTTGATATGACTACTATCACAACCATAAACACGGAAATCAAATTAAATCTCGACTTTAGCGGTCAATAATTGGGCCGCTAAGGTGATATTGACGGCCTAACACTAGACCGCGTAGGTTCGGTATAACAGGCTCTTAAGCGAATGCAAAAAGTCTTTATTTCAGCCTAATTTTAGAATGGGTCTGAACCAGAGTTCAGCCCATGAAGCTAAGGTCCAAAAAAGTGGGTTGGGCCAAGTTAGAAATGACCGGGCTTACAAGAATCCAACTTAACCCAAGGCCATTACTTAACCCGGCTAGGAGAAAGATAGCGGTGTAAACCTGGGCCACCAAGGTCACTTCGTGGTCTCAAGTTGGGCCGCCAAGGTCGCAGATCTGCCCAGATTTGGGCTGGCCCAAACACGAGTCAAAACGCGTCCAAGGGTTCAGGTATTGGGGTACAACCCGTCCGACGTCCTGGTGGGAATCTCAGGCTCATGGGGACTTATGAAGGTCTCATAATAGTGGTCCTAGTCCGACGGAAGGAATATCCGGCGGAGAGTCCCAACTATTACAAGATTGAGGCTATATGAAATGCGAAAAACGAGACGATGCGCTCAGTCAGTCCTACCGGAGTGGTATGACTATCAAACAATGATATTAAGATCATAACATTATAATAGCATGGTTCAAAATTTACAAGATTTACAACCAAGCTTTCGTTACGTTTCATATGAGCATTTAACTTATGCCAAAACAACTTTCATGTGAATAATAAGATTAAAGGCCTATAATCATGATATGAGGTTAACATCACTTTCTGCATCGTTTTGGACCAAGGTGTCATACTAAAATATAGTAAATTTTTGGTTAAAAATGCATGATATAGAGTTTAAAATACCATGCCAGAGGAAATGTAACGGTCCATATAAGGGCCGCCAAAATCATAAAATGGTCTATCGTAGGGCCGTTTATTTATTTCAAAATTAATCATACAAAATTTAAAATTTTGAAACGCAGGGCTTGAAGCGGTCTATCATGGAACCACCAAATGACTCAGACGGTCTATCGTAAGGCCGCTACTTGTCTTACGGTCACTGAAAGGACCATTTAGTCAACCCGAGACCACGCCGATGGCGAGCCTCGACAAACCACGATAAAATCTCAATTCCACATGATAGGGTGAACGAAATTTAGGGAAAATACTACCATTAGAAAGAGCATTCAAAACCGTATAAGATGGCATGTTTTGATTAAAATTTAATGAGCCTAAATCATACAAAATGAGTCAACATGAAAGTTACCCTTTCGGGTATACCTCGGCGTAAAACATGAAATTAGGGTAGCATGGTGCATGGATTTTAGGCAAAAAGGTATCAAAAGAAAGGGCTTAGGAGGATGGATAAGATGGTATATTAACTTAATCTTTACGCCTGAGAGACACCTACCTTTGAGCTATGGAAAGATGGAAGAAGAAAAGAGGTCGCCGGAAGCCTAGGTACCCGCTCCTAGAACGTCCAAATCCTCCCTCGTCCGGCCACTATCGATCACGCCACCAGCCGCCTGAGCAAATAGGGTTTCAGGGGGTCGAAAGCCCTCAATTTATAAAGGCAAAGGATGCTTCTAGCGATCGAATTAGGATAAAGAGTCCAAAGCGGAAAAATGGTAAAAATTCAGGATGGGGTTCTAATCCGCCACCGCCGCCGCCAAAAGAAGGATCTAGACTTAGGATTTTCGAAAGGGAAACAAGGATCTACGATTTGGCTAGGATTTGGCTTCGATTGGAGTGCAAATGGGCTCGAATTGGGTCCAAAACAAGATGGTTAAACTTGCTCTCCTAAACCAATGAATTCCGGCTTAAGACACAGAATTGGGCCTTAATCAATTTTATTCTGAGTTCCTACCTGAAGACAAAGTTGCTAGAAATTCAATTTTACACTAGATACATATTTTTCCAGATTTTTAAACAAAACTTCTATAAGTTGAGCGAAGAGAGGTTTAATTAATGGGGAATATAATAATAATAAATATTCAGGATGCTACAGGGAGCATCAAGATGCTCGAAGCACTTGGACACATAAACCGAGGTAAGACAGTACCTCAAGGTGCCTAGAACCAATGTCTTGGGCTATCCAGAATAGTCGAGACACACACCAGGTTACTTGTCAACCACTGGCTCTCACCGAGTTGACCAGAACCTAATAATGACTCAGAAGACTTAGAAGCTGTACAAAACACTACTCGAGCTAAGGACATTCTTGGCTATCCTATAACATGGTCATAGCCCTCATAGGATATCAAAAGACATCCATGGGACAACGGGCAAACCATAAGATCAAGCCAAGACGATTGGAAATCAAAATAACAGAAAATAACACTCCGAGACATAAACGGTCTACTGCTCGGCCGCTAACAAAAGTAAGCGGTTGACCAAAGGGTCGTTCACTACCCAGAGACAGAGACATTGGGCGGTGAAGAATGATCCACGCCAAGACATACATGGTTTATCCAAGGCCGTGTCACTGATCTAAGCAGTCTAAGTCATGAGCTTTTTAACCATAAAAGCACAGGGTCATACGGTCTCGTTGAGGCCGTGACTTGCACAACACGGTCTCCTTAAAGCCGTGTAAAGACTATAGCGGTCAGAGCCTGGCCGCTCAACCCAGTCAACCCCTAACCGACTTAACCGGTCAAACCACTGAACGGTCCACTTTGAACCACTTCACCAGGCCAGGCGGTCACCCAAAGGGCCGCCTAAACCATTGCATGGTAGGAGCTAGACCGCTAGCTCGAACCGACTTAAAACGTTGACGAAAGTCAACTTAACATATGCGGACGACCCGACGCCGTGCAAACCACAGGGCGGACGGTCGCATGGCCGCTTGGCCAGCGAACCGACATAGCCAAAACAATGCAAATAATAAGTGGTCGCCAATGGGCCGCTTACCCAACATAAACGGTCTATCACCCGACCGCTCTACCTTGAAAATGGTCTCTGTAAGACCGCGAAGATGATACGGCGGGAAAAATAGGGGATCGGCCGAATCCGGCCGTTCCACACCCCAATTGCGTCTAAACGATGGGGAAACAACCCTAAGACCCATACATACCTTCCACAAATTGGAATGGGTCTAATCGACATCAAAATCATCAAGAACGGGTGATTCTACCGAATCGACCCTAATGGAGTCACATGGGTTCCCGGGCTTCTACCGGCCCCAAATGACCACCGATCATGATGAAACTTGCGGGAATGGAATGCTAACATGCTGGGGGTTGCAATGGAACCAATTGATCTGAAAACTGTCGCCATTTTTCGGCAAACCCGATGAACACCCCAAAAGCATGATTTTCTTGAAACTGAATGAAACCCACTCGTTCTCGCACCGTTTGGTGTGAAATTGCGACGAAACATAGAACAATAGTAGGGCTTCCAACTCCCTATCTCCACCAAAGATTTCGTGTGCCGAAGTGACTAAACCGCGCCAAAACAATCACGATGATCAAACCACGCCGGCTTTGAATCCACCGAGGGATCGCGCCAACGTACGCTCCATCCGCCACTCCATCACACTCTAGGTTCACTCCATCGCGTCCCCGCCTCGGCCAGCTTGCCAACGGTGCGCACCCCGCAGAGAGAGGACCAGAGAGGAGAGAGAACGAGAGAGAGAGGGAAACGTGAGAAATGAGAGGGAGGAGAGAGGAAAGGAAAATAAAAAGGAAAGAAATTAAGAATTTTCCTAATTTCTGAAAATATGATTTTTATGTCGAAAATCCACTAATTCAGACAATTATGAAAAAATAGCCGAAGCGATCCTCTCAAAGAGTACATCGCAGTTGTAGCGTCCTCGAGTCGATGAATTGAGAAATAAACTCACCACATGGTTCCGTAACTTGTATGAGAGAAAAACCCACGTGGATCGTAAAACTCAACTCAAGACTCACAAAAGGGATCCGAAAGCACTCCGATAAGGATCCAGAAGATTCAATAAGAATCCAGGGCATTACAGCAAGTCCCTTAGATCCTCACCTGTCGGCAACAGTGCTCGAGAAAGATACTCCTCGATGTTGGACGAGGTCACCAACTCAATAGTCGGCCGGCGATTCTGTAGAAGGATTGCAGCATCACTCTCCACCTCCAGGGGGACCTCTGTTTGCTTCGGAGGAATGTTTAGGTGAAAGTTGGGTGCCGTCGAGAAATTTCAGACTACACCGACCGCCAACGTACCCACCTAGAAATATTGGGTCTTCCACCCCTTGTGAGAGGAGTCCTTCACAGATAGGGACACGCAACTCCTGTTCCATTTCGCCTGTATGAAAGAGAAGCCCTTCCCCGCATGAAGATTCTCCTTCAGCTCAAAAAAATAATGGAAGAGGTCCAGCGAGGTGCTCACCCCACACTGGCCACAAACAAAAATGGAGGAGAAGATGAGGGTATAAGAATTGGAGACTAGCTGGATAGGAGCCTGTCGGTAGAACCGAAGCAACTCGGTGACAAAGGAATGGTGGGGCAGGCGAAAGCCACACTTCCAGGCCAAGAGGAAGGAACAAAAGAGGTCGGAACGAGTGGCCAGACTAGACTCATAAGGCTCAGGTGCAAGGAACTGAAATCGCCAAGGTAGCCCATACTGGTTCTCCAGTCGCCTCACCTCAGCCCCCCCAACTCGCTGTAGAGAGGCTCCGACTGTACCAAGAAAACCCATGGGGTGTGTTCTTTCTGCCGCCCCTCGGCCTCAAGATTTTGGTCCGCCATTGAACAGATGGAAGAAATGGAAGAAGAAGGGGAAAGCTCTGGATCAGAGGACTCCGGAGGAGAAGGAAGTTGACGGATCGCTGCCGCTGTAATCTCTTCTAGCTCAGCGAAAGCCGCTGCGATTCCCCGTTCCTCCGAACTGCTCTCACGGCGCATGAGCCCCCTATATAAATGAAAAGGCTGGTAAAACCCTAAACCCCAGAGATAAAGGGACGCAAATAACATGCCATGCTTATAACCCCTAGACGGAGGCGGCACGATGTTCCGATCTCCCGAGGAGGGGCCTTCTTTTACTCATCATGACGAGCATTTTTTCAGGACAAGCTGCATCATGTGGCCCCTGCAAGGGAGAGATCTCCACCCAACTAGAGCTACAAAAAGTCCAGCCCAAATGCTACTCCACCGAGCCTAATTTTGGCTCGGGAGTAGGAGGGGGACAAGTGGAGAAGGGGAAATATAACCGCCCATACGGAGAGGCCAAACGAGGTCCAACCTGACCCAACGAGGCCCAGCTTCTTGAAGTGGTAGCCCCCGGGCCCACTAAAGAGAAGCCCAATAACTCACTCGGAACAAGCACTTCCTAGGCGGCCTTCGGGTTGGGAAGTCCGAGCATCAGTTCGATCGGGAGAGCTCCATCGGAGCCCCGTATTCTCTGCCCAGACCACGCACTCATCGCTCGGGAAGACATCTCCTGAGCTAGTGCCTCATGCTCAGGCCAACTGATGGAAACTTATCTGTACGGTAGTTACGTGTCCCTTAAAAGCTGGGAGCCAAAGGGGATAGGGGAGATCAGGAGTCCGCGTGCTATAAAGAGCCCGCAAGGAGAACATAACCCCCCCGAAACTCCTCAGCTTACTGGGATCATTCACTCAATGAGCCATTATTTAAACTGGAAGAATCCTCCTATGAGAAGGTAAGCCAAGAACCCGGAGCAGGAACCACTTCACGTTTTGGTGGAGAGGGATCCCACGCTCTCATCTTCCTCCTAACTCCTCCCTTCGCACTAGTGCTCTACTACAGTCGCTGACTTAAGCATCGGAGGGTCTTCCCCGGGGATTCATCCCTGGGCACCTCTGACTTGTTTCCCTTCTTGCAGTTCATACTTCAAGGATACGTGGTTATCTTCCTCCCCGCTCAGGAGTAGCGCGAGATTGCCCCTCTTCAACTATCTCCCTCTTTAGCTTTTTCTCTCTCTATTCTTCTCTGTCTGCCTCACTAAATTCTTATAATTCCCCTTTTTCTTGTGTACTCCGATCTGAGGGATCTGGCCTCTATTTATAGGCCGCGAAAGATTGGGCGCGTGAAAAACTCGTTCCCGCCCAAGGAATCTCGATCTGGATGTGCTACTAATGATCCACGTTGCAGATGCAGAAGATGAGTTGTCCACGTGGCAGAATCTCCAGGCGCCGCTCCTTCTTGGATCATGTGCTTGTTTAAGTTGAAGACATCGAGCCACGTGACTATCTTCAGCCCTTCAGGTGTACGATCCAGTTGCTTTAGACTTTTTAGTCTTAAGTCCCTGTTAACAAGATAAAAGGTATTTCAACTAACACCGTACAGTCATAGTATTTGAGAGTGAAATATTCTGCATACAAAATGAAACATTTTGTACACAAGTTGAACATTTTGCATTGTTTCATCATATGCATAGACCTTCAATCGTGCACAGACCCTTGCATGCATTCTACGAAATGTGCTCAGACCTTATGTGCAGTCACATAACATGTGCACTGACCTTATATGTAGACAAATGAAATGTGCAACGACGTTATATGCTGAACAATAAGATGTGTACTGACGTTGTATCGCTCAAGGGTAAGTGTGCATCGACCTTGTATCGCACAAGGGCAAGTGTGCACCGACCTTATATCGCTCAAGGGTAAGTGTGCACCGACCTTGTATCGCACAAGGGCAAGTGTGCACTGCACTGACCTTTATACGCTTAAGGTAAAACATGCACTTACCTTAGGTATGCATGAGACACGACCAACACCGACTTTGGGTGTGCATGTAACGCAGCTTGCACCGACCTTTGGTATGCATGAAACATAGCTAACATCTACCTTATATGCGTGACAATGCACACTAGCATTGACCTTAGTGCATGCGACTCTACTAGCTGACATCGACCCTAGTGGACTAGCACCAACCTTGACCATGAACAAACTGAACACTTAGGTTGACCTTAGTTCAAAGGACGTATTGACTTTATAATGTGTGCAAAGTAAAATAGCATGCACACAAAGATGATATGCACACATGCTATTTGATAAAATGACATGCACACAGACTTCATGCAGATGCATTGACCTAGATCTATGTGCACTGACTTTGACTGTACGTTGACCTGTCATACCAATACATTGACCTGTAGTGCACCATGCTACACCATATACATGATGTATCGTCCTATCAAAAAGTCATGCATGCAACAGTTCGCTTGCAGCATTAATGGTCAAACATTTATGACATCATACATATGAGTCATAGTGTTTGTCATCATCAAAACACATTATTCTAACAATCTCCCCCTTTTTGATGATGGCAACACTATGAGTCATATGAATCATGTTAACCAGACAATGAGACTATGACAGCATTCAATCAACAAAATGTAGGTATGAATAAGACCCAAAACTTATGCTGACATAGATATGCACTACCACTATTCTCCCCAAACACAATGACAATTCATTCTACCCATATGACAACCAAAACATTCTCAGCCTATGAAACAACCAAACCTACAGATGACTCAAACCTATATGACACAAAGACACAAACCATCAGAGAAACCATCATATGACTCAATTCATTCTCCCCGTTTGACTTCATCAAAAAAGAGGACAGTGAATGGAGCTAATAGATGAGAACAAATGGAAGACAGACAGAATGCACAGACAGAATGATACCAATTGATCAGAATGTTACCAGAAGAACATAGGAGCATAAAGAAAATAGAGCTCCCCCTGTGAAAATAGAGTACAAGTCATAAAAGGCAGAAATATAAGGGAATGCCAAATGACCATATGCTCCCCCTGACTTAACCAAGAGATGCCAAATACTGTTCTCCCCCTATGAAATGCAATAAATGCAATCTTGACATGATCTATCCACCCCCTTTAAACCAATACAAAGCTCCCTGTTTAAAATGAAGCAAGGTATATAAGGAAGTAAGTTGAGGAATATGCCAAGAATAAGCTCAGGGGGTTCTCATCAGAAAGAGACTACTGATAAATTTTCAGTAGCAAAAGCATAAGACTTTTCTGTGACTGGTTTCAGGAAAGGGACAAGAGTCAGTAACGCGGTTGTGCAGAGATATAATGAGGTATGAACAATGGTACTAGTTGACTGAGTTTAAAAAAATATATATAACTGACCAGAAGAATTCACAGCAGGTATCACTATTATAAATCCAAGTAAGAATTAGACTCTCCTATCATAAGGGCTTATGAATTAAACCAGATGACAAGCATGGTTTAAGCATGATGTATACAGAATTTTTCAATCACATTCAATACTCATATCTGAAACTGAGTTTTAATAAAGGTGAACCAATTACTCATATGACATTCTAGTTCAACCTCCTTTCATCTTACTCAATTAATCTTATTGACTCCTTTAGGAGTTACACAGAGTAGTATTGAAATTAAACACCCATGAATGTATTTGAAGTTAACTGAGTTTGCGAAAAATTTTGAACCATCGATTTTTCAGATTTTTCTTTTGAACAACACTTTATTTTTCCTTGAGCAATCTTGGTTGATCAACACCTTTTTACATGAGGCACAACACGTCTCAGGTGAAGTGACCCAGTTACTCAGTGTGATAACCGCATTGCCTCTCAATAATGAGAACATAGGTTGCAATGGGAGTATCTGTTTACATGAGGAAACACCTTGCTTAGAGGCAGGAATCTCCAGTTACTCAACACAATCATGCCATTGCTCTGTCAGATTTTCTCATAATTTTTAAGAAATTCTTTCTTTTAGCAGAGTTAACTATGGTACTTCATGACACAGTCCTTTGGACAGGTTTCTCAGTAACCACAGTCATTGCTCTGTCTTTAATTTTCTTTTTTAGTCAACTTCTGACATATTTAATGTTTAAGAACAATACTGATGATGTGTATCTCAACCAAAGAGAATAATGATTTCAAATTTTTAGATTTCAGAAGGTTTTATCCAGAAATTACATGAGACAGTTGGTTAAAATTTATAAAAACCAATGGTTCAGATATTTTTTCAAGTCTTTCAAATCCAAATCCCAAGAATACATTAGACTTAAATCAATCTAGATCAACAGTTATTCTTAAACCTGTATAATAGGGGTTTCTTTTAAGAGTTTAGATTTATAAGCAAGGTACACAGATTTAAGTCTCTTCAAGATCAGTTCAATCAATATATTCCATTAACTACCATCAGTAGAAACAATGATAAGTTGTAACGAAAGCATTCAAATGATTTAGGCTTACAGAGAGTGTGATCATAACATCATCAATCAGAAAATCGAAGGATATTTAGGAGTTTTTGATTTGAAAAGATTTGAAAAGATTTTCAAATAAGTGCAACAGTGAGTTGATCAAATGAGAAGGATTATTCAATGTTCACAGCAAAGAGCAAGATCAGTCAGACTAGCTTGACAGAAATAGAGTGATGTGAATGACAAAAATAAGCTGGCAAAAGAAGTCACAGCTAGCAACAGTACCTGGCGGAGATGGGATCCAATTATCTACTCATGCAAGGGTTAACCTTCCAGATAGACATAACCTATCTTTTCAGCTAAGTCTTTTGATATACTATTTTTAGCTGTCAATAAATTACACAGAATTGACTGACCCTGTCTTAACATCAAGAGTAAAGACAGCAAACAGTGATTCCAGATATACCAGAAAATGGGTTCAAGGAATTGATGATGTTAGATGAAATTGACTGAAGTAAATTTGATGTGAATCACTGGTATGACACTTGAGGAAGAATAATCAAGCTAGCTAGACAGAGGGATTTCAGTCAATGAGAGATTGATGAATTCAATATGCTCCCCCTGCATATATGCATTGAACCAACTCTTTTTGTGATTTGCTAAGATGAATGACATGCAAAGCAATTGTCTATATGTATGCATATGCAATAGTTTCCCTTGGATGAATGCACTGCAGATTTTTCTTATGTGGCATGAGAACTAACTAGGGGACAAACAGACTCCCCCTGACTGTGTGTAGTGTACAAATTGCCAATAATACTTTGTGCTAAATGCATATGATGATATGAACTCCCCTATATGCAAAATGCAGTAAATCTATGCATGAGTTTCAGATTGACAATTGTGATGTGCAACACACTGGGTTGTTAAATTCTTGTTTGAACAGATTTATACACTTCAGCTTTTCAGAATGCATTACAACCAGCAACTTAATGTATGCATGAACAATTTAAAAATAAACCCTTCAGATGTCGTATAATCAGACCAGTTATTCCTAGAAGACAGACTTAATCATGCAGTAGCAGAAATAGAATTTTCAACACAATTTGAATATTCCAAAGACAGACAGAGACATCAACAAATGTTTTTTAGATTTTAGATAACCTCAAATTGGGCTAAACATATAACTCATGAAAATGCAACTGTGTGTAATCAAAAATTATCCTAACACTTCTAACAAATTATGCCGTAATCTAAAGATAGAGAATTCAGTTGATTTACCTGAAAAGCGCAGAAATAGGCTTTTCTTGGATGCCCTGTCTTATTAACCCCTCTTTTATTCCGGCTTCAAGGCACACCTGCAACAAACACACTATTTTGATCCAGCAGGAACCCAAGAGACCTTGGGTCCTGAATTAACATTGACACCACTAAATGGTGTTCTTGACATTTTGTGAGCTACAAAGTCATCAAAATCCATCATATTACAGTTTGACATAGAATGTCTAGATTGGCCACAGTAATGACACACAATAACAGATTTTATGTTCTTTTTGTGCACATTATTTTGAACATTAAATCTATGTGCATGAACATTAAAATTTCTGTTATTAACATGAAAATTTTATTTTCTGAAACCTGCCACCCAACACTCAGAGACTCTGTGGCCAGGTTTTCCATAGTTATAACAAGTAAATGTCTTTTTCATGAAATTAGTTTTCTTCTTATCAAAATTATTTTGATGTACAGGGAGTTTGACAGATTTAAAAATAAAATTACTTCCCTGTGTATGCCAGCACTGTGTAGCAATATGGCCTAGTTTTCCACAATGAAAACAGTTAACCTTCTTATTCTGAACAAAAG
This sequence comes from Amorphophallus konjac, assembly GCA_022559845.1. Taxonomy (NCBI): domain Eukaryota; kingdom Viridiplantae; phylum Streptophyta; class Magnoliopsida; order Alismatales; family Araceae; genus Amorphophallus; species Amorphophallus konjac. Next base: position 142,567,919 of record CM040123.1, on the reverse strand, counting down.
GGAATTTCTTAGCATGATAATTCCTAGCATGCCTTCTAGCAGAATTCAAGTCATCTTTCTTCATTACAAAATAGTCATTCATCATATGGCCAGAGTTCCCACAGTAAAAACATGTAATGATCCTTTTCTGAGTATTTGGGAATTTTCTAGCCTGAGAATTCTTTGCATGCAATTTATCAACCCTTTTCAGTGTTTTCTGATTTTTCTTTAGTTTTTGCATTTTCTGATCTTTATTTTGTTTTTGAGTTTTGACTACAGCGGATTTCTTTGGAGATGTCCGATAGGTTCCAGCTTCTTCAGAACTTCTAACAAAGGTGGTGTATAGCTTGTTCCTCATTTCCCTTTTAATCCCAGAAATATGACATGTCCCTTCATTTAATTTAGTGGCTTTATCATTCAAGGCAGCCTTCAGCTTCTCTTTACTTTTGACAGATTTTGACAGTGAGTTTTTCAGATCATGAATTTCATTTTCTAGAGAAACAATGTGTATTTCATAACTGGCAATCTCTTGTTCACTGTAATTAACACATTCACTTAGCACCTTGTTTGTTGTTTTATATTTCTCAACTTCTTATTCCAGATTGCTCAATTTTTTAGATTCTTCTATGCAAACAGATTTTCCCTTTTCTAAAGCAAGAAGTCTTTCAGATGTAGCAGTGTTCAACTGCTTCAGTCCTTCATTTTCTTTTATTAACTCTTCATTCTGAACTAGTTCATTGATTAACATATGATCATCATTATTTGAACTCAATTTTTCTTCCAGTTCAGAATGTTTTAGATTAAGTTCTTCGTTTTCATTTTTGAGAGATTCAACTAATTATTCTTACAATCTTAACTCAGATTGAAGACTGTTATTCATATTTTTTGCAGAAACACATTTATTACATGAATTCTCATTCTTTTTCAGATCATCTTTTAGTTGCTCATTTTCACATTTCAATTCTCTTATTTCATTCACCATGCTCTTTTTCATCTTCTTCATTTTAGTTTTAACAGATTTGTATTTATCCAGCAGTTCATCATACATCATGATTAATTCATCAAATGACATTTGTTCTGAGTCAGAGCTTACCTGAGATAGATTCTCATTTGATTGATCACTGTTGTGATCTCTTGTCATAAGGCACTACAGATTTTCTTCACCATAACGGATAGTCAATTTGTCCATCACTTCCTTGGCGCTCCTGCACTCAGATACACATGACAACTCGTTAGATCTTATTGCCCCTTTCACTAGCTCCAGGGCATTTCTATTTTCAGCATCCATTAGCTCATGTCCAATATTCCATTAAGATTTATTCATTGGAATGTCATATGGACCATGCTCAATTAAGACCAAAAGATTAGAATTCACAGAATTCACATATTGTTTAAACTTACTAAGCCAATCGGAGAAACAAATCCCATCAAACATTGGAGGAACAGACGTCGAATCCATAGCAAATAAACGAGATAACAGACAATCAGCCAAACCAACTAATGCACCAGAAATGGCAGGATCTACTGCAGATCGTTGGATCTGTTGAATCAGTGACCTACTCTGATACCAATTGTAGAGTCTATGGTATGCTCTGATACCAAGTGATAAATCGATGCGAGTCTATGCAACGGTGCAGCAAGGATTCAGAGGAGGGTGAATGAATCCCCTTCTAAAAACTTGATCAATTTAAAACTCAAACTAAAGACTTTAAACTTATGCGTAATTAAAAGCAATTAAGCTCTGCAAAATATAAAACCAATGATGCACTTAATCAAACAGATGAACTGCAAGAGTGTAGACTCTTAACCAAGTCCATACTGTTGACAGAACCAAATCAAGCATGCGTGTACACTAAATCCATTCAGTCAGAACCGTAGATAGGAACACGCCTAGCATACATCTAACGGTTGACAAATTGGAAAGCAAACCACAGTGCACAAGATCTTTTAGGTGGTTCAGTCCTCAGACCTACATCCACACCACACTCCAACCAGAGTGTGGATTTCACTGCCAAACAGTTTGAACGGCTGGGCCTCACAGCTTGCCAACAACAGCTGAGCTTCACAGCTTGCTTAACCGCTGACTAACAGCTTGACTGTTGGGCAATACAGCTTCGCCACCTCTGGGCATTACAACTTAGCCACCGTTGATACACAGCTTAATCCGCTGGGCCTTAGAGCTTAGCCTCCGCTGATACACAGCTTAGAAGAAGTATAAAAAATGAAAACAAGAAACCAGAAGTTCAGCTTCGGAAAGCTGACAGTAAAAATAAATCGAAATGCTCACGCAGGAGCGCTATGCCTTGGATCTGATCCAAAGGATATAGTGGAAATAGAACTTCAGATCCCTTGAACCTTCTTCTCGCTTCACACTCACAAACTCTTCAATCCCTGCACCTCTGCCTCTATCACTCTTTTTCTTATCTTCTTCCTCGCTCTAGATTTCTCTTTACCTCTGATCACTATCTCCTCTTTAGCTTTTTCTCTCTCTATTCTTCTATGTCTGCCTCACTGAATTCTTCTAATTCCCCTTTTTCTTGTGTACTCCGATCTGAGAGATCTGGCCTCTATTTATAGGCCGTGAAAGATTGGGCGTGTGAAAAACTCATTCCCGCCCAAGGAATCTCGATTTGGATGTGCTACTGATGATCCACGTGGCAGATGCAGAAGATGAGTTGTCCACATGGCAGAATCTCCAGGCGCCGCTCCTTCCTGGATCATGGGCTTGTTAAAGTTGCAGACATCGAGCCACGTGACTATCTTCAGCCCTTCAGGTGTACGATCCAGTTGCTTTAGACTTTTTAGTCTTAAGTCCCTGTTAACAAGATAAAAGGTATTTCAACTAACACCTTATAGTCATAGTATTTGAAAGTGAAATATTCTGCATACAAACTGAAACATTTTGTACATAGGTTGAACATTTTGCATTGTTTCATCATATGCATAGACCTTCAATCGTGCACAGACCCTTGCATGCATTTTACGAAATGTGCTCAGACATTATGTGCAGTCACATAACATGTGCACTGACCTTATATGTTGATAAATGAAATCTGCAACGTTATACGCTGAACAACAAGATGTGCGCCGATGTTGTATCGCTCAAGGGTAAGTGTGCACTGACCTTGTATCGCTCAAGGGTAAGTGTGCACCGACCTTATATCGCACAAGGGCAAGTGTGCACCGACGTTGTAGTGCACCGACCATGTATCGCACAAGGGTAAGTGTGCACTGTTGACACCCGTTTTATGACCAATGAGTTGGGTCATCTCCTTATCTATTTTATGATGTCCCGAGTTGTTCACCGCTTATTGGGTTATTTTTGGTCATCTTTTTGGGCTTATTTCAAGGGTTATTCTCCCTGGTTGGGCCTGGTTCCTCTGATTTCTCGACATTTAAGCTTATTGGGCCTGGATAAAGGCTAATAAGGATTTTTGTTATGGATTAACTTGGAGATTTATCGGCTTTTATCTCTTTTGCCACGTCTGCTAGCCTAGCGGTCTATCGCACAACCGTTTGGTGAGCGTTGGCGGTCCTTTGCTAGACCGTTAGGCAACATAGAGTCCTATTGGGTTTCTTTGGTCTTATCTCTTTCTGGACGACTGAGCCATGCGGTCTATCGGTTGACCGTTTCTTGTCCCTTGCGGTCTATCGCAAGATCGTTTGTGGAGACAGAGAGTCTTGCTCTATCTGATCTTTCTCTGCTTCGCCGTGGTCGAGCTAGAGTCCTTGATCTCTTGATTTCTCTCTAGATAGAGGCTCTCAGAACCTTCTGTTTGTTTCTATGGACTCTTAAGAGTATTATATTCGATATTTATCTAGTTTCAGGCCTATTTTCGTGTCATTATCTCTCCAACTCAAACCTAGGGTTTGGGGGTCTATAAATAGAACCCTTGACTTCATGGCTTAAAAAGAGGAGATTTTTGGAGTTTGTCGCAAAGTGTTGCTACGTTCTAGAGCAAGTACCAACCAGAGAGAAGTCATTTCTACGTCCATAAGACTTCTGGTCAAGGGAGTATTAAGTTCCATTGGTTTAGTTTGAGACTTTTCTTTCTTAGTTTTCCTTTTCTCTTTACATCATCATAGCATATTTCCTCTCCTTCTTCCACGTTCTCTGCACTCACATCACATTTTTAAACATCCTCCTATCTTTTCTATGCCCCACATGGGTTAAAAAACCACCAACCCCCAGGTATTCATCCTTCCTTTTATGCATTTTAGTTTAATTGCATTATAGATACTACACTAGTCCAAGGGCTTATTGGGTCATTTTTCTTTGTGTCTACGTTGTTTTGCAGGTTTACAGGACTCATTCCACGAGGCCCAGCTCTTCTGGCTGGCCAGGAGGGGTGGAGACCCAAGGTTCCACGTTGCTTTTCTGGGTGCCCTTGCGGTCGTTTGGAGGACCGTTTGCAGACCTCAGGCGGTCTATCGTACGACCATTTGTGCTCTATTTGTGATCGTCTGGAAGACCATTTTCCTTCGTAGCACCCGATTTTCTCTCTCCCGTGGGCGGGTGACTCCACTCTGCTCTTTCCAAGGTACATATTCCAGTCTTACTGTGTTATTTACCTTGGTGGTGATCACATCACTCCCTATTTGGGCATTGTTCATCATCTTGCTCATTTGCTTGTTTATTCCTCTGCTCCACGTCCCGACGTGTGTTTTTATTTCTCCTTTCTTTATTTTTATGATATTTGAGATGACATGCCCACATGCTTTAATTTCATGTTGATTGCTTGAGCTAGTGCACCGCTTGTTCACACATATTTCACATATTCACATCACTCATCACACATTCACACCATCACACTCATAAGAAAACTATCAACACCCCTAATTTTTTGGCGATCACGGTGGGACATCTAGTGCCAATCGTGCTGAGTTTCTATCTGACCTGCTGTTCTTAGTTGTTCTCAGTTGCCCTTGTGTTTTCCTCGATTTTCCCATTTATTCCCTATTATTTTCTGCTCTATGGTTCCCTGGCTGTCTCCTCCCTGGCCGTTTCTGGCATAAAAGCGGTCTAGCGATAGACCATCTTATCTCTTAGCGGTCTCTTGGATGATCGTTTCTCCAATTATAGGTACGCATCCCGAGGTTGCTGTTATTTCGACAGTTTTTGACTGTGTTTAATATTCCTAGGTGATGTCTGGTCTCCTCCTCTGTTGTGACATATATATATATATATATCATTGCTTGCATGTTGTTTGCTAGTTATTAGACTAGAAATTGCATGCACTCCGGTGCACATAGGGTCATTCATCTCTCATATCATAGTTGCATTCCCACCTTGGTGTGTGATCCTCTCGCCTCCATATTCCTTGGGGTCGACTAGGTGACCATATCAGGGACCTCCTTAAGTCCCCGCGAGCCGTGGACTCTCACACGAACGTCGGACCGGTTGTACCTTCACTACCCCATGTCTAGGTTGCATAAGTGAGGGAGAATTTACACCTAGAGTTAACCAAGTCCTCAAATATCCTTCCTATTAGGAACCTATTGTTAGAGAGAACATTTTTGAAATCGTTAAGGTTCTAAAGGAAGAAACAAGTAAAATTTGTGCATCATTTTTAACTTGGTTGTCCTTGGGTGCCTATTATCCCTCTCTTATTTGCATAAGTTTGGAGTCATCTTGTTTAGTTACTTATTTGTGGTTGTTTGTGTTGTTTGCTATTTTTAAGGTACCACATTGCATGTGGAGTTACTTTCATTCCTTAGATTCATCTCCTAGGGGCAATTCTTCTTTCATGTCTTATTCCAATCCCTTGTTCGAGTCCAACATGTCTTCCTACGATCTTCCCCGTTCCCATGGGGAATCTCTTCCCCATGGTCTCTTAGAGGACCAGTCCAGGGTCATTCAAATTTCATCTGGAGAAGGGTCCGTCCCTCCTCCATCCTCTATCTCCATGGAGGGTGCGCAACCCTCCCTCTCCTCCAATAATCCTACTAGCCACATCTTGTAGACGATGGCCCAGTTGGTTCCGGCCCAACTTTAGGCCCATTATCAGACCTTGTAGGGGTCCGGTGCCCCACCTCCCACCATTGCACCGGGTCTGTCCACTACCTCCATCTCTCAGTCTAGGGTTGATGGGCTTAGGGTTCCACCCATTCTTATTGATCTCACCCCGATTCAGCCCAAGGTCCTTCGATTCTCCAGTCCGGAGGCGGGCCAGTCCTCTTGCTCGGCCCATCAAGTCCTTGATAAAGGGAAGACCGTTCTTCCCTCATTTACCCAAATGGAGTCTTATAGGCCCATTCCATCACTGCCACAAGCCCTTGTCGGCTCGGCTGATTTCACTCGTCCTCAGCAAGGGGCGGTCCATGTCCACTCCAATTTGGGTCATCCTCTGGCCCAATACCCTTCTTATGGGCCTCCACCTCCTTCTGCCTATCCTTCGGCTCCTCACATTAAGCTCACTGCACCTACTCCATCTCGGGAGCAGGAACTCCTTGATAAGTGGGCCGCCATGCAACAACAACTCGACTTCCTTCAAAAGCGGGTTGGCCCACAATCTCTAGCAGATGTCCCAGTTCCAAGCTTCCATAGTATTCGATTCCCTCCCCAATCTAAGCTCCCCACATATCGCAAGTATGACGGGAACATCAATCTTTTCATTCCTGTGAGGGATTTTATGTATGAGTCGGCGCAGTTTCAGTATGACGATCGCCTTATGGCGTATTTGTTCCACTGGTCATTAGATGGAGTTGCTCTGGAGCGGTTCTATTCTTTGCCACTAGAAGATGCCGAGAGTTTCACGGTGGTAAAAGAAAAGTTTATTCAAAGGTTCCAGGACCGGGTCGGCCCGGAATATTCATTTACAGATCTTGTGGCCGACAAGATGAAAGCAGACGAAGACTTTGCTACGTATGCCGACAGATGGAGGCAGATGGCCACCCGTGTGCCGGGTCATATTCTGGAGGAGGAGACAGTCAAGTTGCTTATCTCCAATGCTACACCCACCTTCCGCAACATATTGGTCATGAACGATATTGCCAACATGCACCAACTTTATAGCCGGGCGAGATTTATTCAAACCCAGTTCAAGGACTCCCCTATCCATTATCTCTTTGAGGCCCAAAAACCCAAATATAATAAAAAGTCTCAGGGGCCCATTACCGAAGGAGTCTAGACCAATGAACAGGTACAAGCCGTTGCATTCCCCTTCCCTAATCAATCCGCTCCACTCCGCTTTCTACAAACTCCCCGCAATCCCCAATTCTCCACTCCTCAAAATGCATAACCCCTTTTTCCTACTCCACCAAACGCCCAACCTGTCTTCCCCACTCCACAAAATGCCTTCCCCATTCCGCAACAACCGCAACAACCCCCGCAATACCATAATGTCCCTCCACCCAATGGCTACACCAACAAACGCCCGGCTCCGAAAAGAGCGCAATATCCTCCTTTGCCTGAATCTCTCACGGACATCTTTTCCGCTCTCATGTCAATAAGTGCAATTCAGCTTCCTCCGGAACGGCCCAACTGGAACCCGGCCGTTGATCAGTCTAAATACTACATGTTCCACAGGCAGCCTGGGCACACTATTGAAGGGTGTTATCAGTTCCGAGATCTGGTATATGACCTACATGAAGGGCAACACATTGATTGGGCCGAGATGCATAAGGCCATTGTGGAGATAAAATAAAAAAGAAGGCAGGCACCGAGGCAGCAAGTGCAGCAGCAACAAGCACTGCAGCTACAACCACAGCCACAACAGTAGCAACAGCCCGTTCAGGACTTGGGGATCCACCAAAACCTCATGCCGAATCATCCGCCTGCTCCGCAACCACAACCACCGGCACCGGCTCAGGTCAACCTCGTTCAACCCCCGGCTCCTGATGCTGGGTGGTCCTATGACGATGAAGCCTCAGTACAACAGCTCATGGCCCTCCACCATAACTACCACAACCCTTCTTTACCTTCTACCCCCGTCATCTTCCCGCTTAACCATCAAACCCCTCCATCCCCCGCAATCGCCAAACCCCTCATCCTACCATCCGCTTCCCCCATTATCCCCCCTATCTCCACTCCACCGCTAGTACCTATAGCGATCGTCACCAATCCTCCATCAAACCCTTCACCCGTCATCCCTCCACAGCCTGTCATCTCCACTACTCCCATAACACCCATTATCACCACCACTACTCCTATCACCCCTGCGCCCTCTACCACATCATTTATCCACCCCGTCGGGCCCATCAAGCCGCTTATCCTAAACCCACCTGACGTCGTGCCAGCCCAAACCCTTGCCCTATGGAGCGGGCATTTGTTCCATAGAAACTATCCCTTCCACGAGTGCACCCGCACCCACTCCCCATTCCTCGCAACAGGCTGTTGATCAGGAGGAGGCAGATCCCCTGCCAGGGACACAATATGATTTGCTCCATCATCTAGACCGGGTGCCTGCTAAAATCTTCGTGTTAGAATTGATCAAGAGGTTCATGCTTCACCAAGATGCACTTCACAATTTCCTGTAGAAGGTTATAGTAAACGAGGACATGGTAGTGGACAGCTTACCGACAACCCTGGCTACGATCTCCAAGGGGCCGGCAATCACATTCTCTGAGACTGAACTAGCACCTCCTGAGGCACCCTAGATGCCGCTATGCATTTCCATCATCCTAAACAAAGTAAGCACAGACGCGGCATTGGTGGACACATGGGCATCTATCAATGTCTGTCCTCTCAGCACTTTAAGGGCCTGCAACTTGTCAGAAGATTCACTAAGGCCGACCCAGACTACTATTGTAGCATATGATAATTCCAGAAGAGCATGTCACGGGGTAGTCACCATTCAAGCTGAGCTTGGGCCTCTTGCAATGTCAATTGAGTTTTATGTGCTAGACATCGACCCTATGTTCAAGGCTATCATGGGTCACCCATGGATTGACCATCTTAATGTTGTACCATCAACCGCTCATCAGTGTCTTAAGTTCCCTTTTCAAGGGAGCACTACAAGAAAAATGGGAAATACCAACGTAATTTTTCGACGGCAATATATCCTTCGGAAAGACGTCAGAACTATTATAACTTTCCAACAAAAAATATTATGTCACAAATCCGTCGATAAATACGGACTGATTTCCAACTGAAGAGGGGTGATCTCGCGCCTGCCCTGAGGTAGAGGATCTCTGGTTATGATCACCATGCTTGAATAATTGCAAGGAAGGAAGCAGGTCAGGGGTGCCCAGGGGAGGAGTCCCTGGGGATAACCCTCTGATGCCTAAGTCAGCAAATTTTGTAGAGCACAAATGGAGAGAAGGTGGCAGAAGAAGAAAGGGGCGCGAGATGTCTCTTCATCAAGAAGTATGGTGGCTCTTGCTCAGGATTATGGCTTACCTCTCCGGGGGGTCTCCATGGGATTTATGTTGTAGCCCGTTGTGCGTTTGAGTCCCAGGAGTTGAGGGGATTACGGGGAGGTTACGTCCTTATAGCGGGCTCTTTATAGCCCAAGGACTCTTGCTCTCCCTTATCCTTTGGAGTTCCCCGTCTCCACCGGGTACGTAACGGACACTTAGATGAGCTTTCAACGGTCGGCTCGAGCCTAAACTCTCGCCTGAGATATTATCCCGAGCGATAAGCACACATCTCAGGCAGGTTGTTCCGGATCCCCATATGTGTCTTCCCGACTGATCCGTTGCTCGGGCTTTTGGGCCCTATGGCCACCTAGGAAGCGCTATTCCGAGTGACTGTTGGGCTTAAAGTAAGTGGCCCCGACAGAGGCTGTCACTTTAGAGAGCAGGGCTTGGTTGGGTCACATTTCACCTAGTTGGGCGATGCTCATGGGCGGTTGATTTCCCCCCTCTCCACTTGTCCCCCTCCTACTCCCGAGCCAAGATTGGGCTCGGATGAGTAGCAGTTATGGGGAGGATGTTGGTGGCTCGGTTGGAGTGGGAAATTACCTCCGATCAGGGGCCACTTAATGTAGCTGTCCTGGGAGTTTTCCTGTAATGATGGCTTCTTTTGAGTCGATGTGGGGAACCCCCTCCTTGGGTTTTGGAAAGTCGCGCCATTTCCCGCCAAGTCTACGAGGAGATAAATATTATGCGTGCTTGCATTTTGAACCACCTTCGTTTAGGGTTTTATTTTTCCTCCGCATCAGTCTCTCGGACGGGCTCATGCGCCACGAGAGAGATCAGGAAGAGCAGCGTCTCGCGGAGGCCTTTACGGAGCTAGCGGAGATTACGGCGGTGGCGATTCATCAGCTTCCACCTCCTCTGGAATCATCCGATTCGGCGTTCTCTCCCTCTTCTTCTAGTTCCTCTCTTTCTTCAATGGCGGAGCAACATCCCTCGTCCGAGACGCGTGAGGCTGGGCCTGGCACGGAGAGTTTGGTGCCGCAGCCCGAGCATCCTATGCGCAGTGAGCTGGGTGAGGCCGAAGTAAGTAGGATGGAGAAGCGGTATGGACTGCCGTGGAAGTATTTCTTCTCTCCACCGCAACCTCATGAATCCAGCTTGTCCTATCGTCCAGGCCTCTTCTGTACTTTTCTTTTGGCTTGGAAGAGTGGGTTCCGCCTCTCTCTTCACCATTTTGTTGTGCGACTGCTTCAGTTTTACCGACTAGATCCTGTCCAGTTGGTCTCCAGCTCGTATACTTTTATCTTTTCTTTCATCTTTTTCTGCCGCTCGTGCGGGCTCTGCACTTCTTTGGAGCTTTTTAATTCTTTCTTAGAGTTGAAGCAGCAGACCCACGTGGGTAAAGGCTTCTTCTACCTTCAGGCGAGGAGGGGAAGGAGCTACGTGTCTCTTTCCGCCAAAGATTCTTCTCACAAGGGGTGGAAGACTCAAATTTTTTGGGTGGGTTCGTGTATGGAGGACGCCCCTTGGGATTTCCCGACGGCGGTTAATTTCCATCCGTCTATTCCTCCGAAGCAGGTGACGATTTCTCCAAAACTGGAGGAGGAGATTACGGTTCTTCAGGAGAATCACCGGTCAACCGCCGAGTTGATGACCACGGCCAATATCGGGGACTATCCTTCCCAGGCATTGTCGTCTCACGGTAATAACCTTGGGGTCGTGCGTCGCCACTTCCGGGTCAAGCAGGTAGACTCTCTTCTGATATGCTATTTTTCACTGCTCAGACTCGAGGCGAACGAATGACGAGGGAGAACAACCATCGGAGCAAGAGATTGTCATCCTGGAGGAGACGCCTGCTTCGAGTGAACCCCAAGCTCCCGGGGACCCTTTGATGTAAAACCAACCTTGGACCTATTTTGCAAGCATTCAAGTTTGAGCAGCGGACTCACACTAGCGAGCTCACCCGTATGGCACACACTAGTACCCGATGGCGACTAGGCAATGTTGGAGAGGGTCCGAGGCGGGACCTTTAGGCTCCAATGGTTGGCTAGCTTGGGAAGAACCCCAAATGGGCCTAGGATGCCCAAATCATGGGCGGCCAACACATCAAGGGTGTGGGTTAAGTGGATTCACTCTCAACTTGCCCGCGGTGGTCACTCACGGTACTAGCAATTTGGGCCGAGCTCTCACTCTCCGTCCGACGAAGCAATAGCAATAATACTAAGCTAAGCAAGTGATTAAACCAGTCAAGAGAGGGTCCGAGGCTCACCTAGCCGGCGTGAAGATGCCGACTCCGGCCGGAGACGGGGGCGAGCGGGGAGGCGAGGGTATGCACCCGCACGCCGCGTCGATTGAAGCTTCAAACCTGCGACTTAATAATGACATGAACTACACCCCATGCAAGGGGGGGGGGGGATCTCGGGGTGAGGATTATGTGAATTACAGCCAAAACTACCTCCACGCAGGGAGGGGCCTTCAGCCGGCCAAGCGGGGTGGGGAATTATGAAGAAAACTCGACGTTCGGATTGATGCCGGTTCTGCCAATCTTCAGAATGGCTGGACAGGGGTGCGGTGATGATGCCGCCACAAATTCCACAGAGCTCAGAACTTGATGAGACTTACGCCAAAAGCTTGCCAACGGACCAAGGATGATCTCTGAATTTTTGCTGAGCTTGGTACAGTCGTTTCTGGCCGGGGAAGAGTCTGGAACCGGACTGATTGGTTCTGCCTCTGTCTAGTACAGAATAATGTGGCTGGTTACAGAGGGTTCCATGCTCACTACAAAGCTCTGATTGAGACGAGACCTGAACCGTTGGAACCGTGGTCGAGTCTTCTTTCTGTCGGCGCCAACGGCGTAGTCGGAAGATGTTGGAGAAGACCAGGACGATCAGATGAGTAGAGGGGTGTCGGTTCTGGCTCCTGAAAACTGACCTGACCACTTGGAGTAGAAAATTCGTAACTTGAGATTCCGATGTCCAAATGCAGCTCTGCTTCTTGATGATGAAAGAGGACTTAAGAGGGAAGAAGTTTTCTGAAGAACACTTGATCTGAATCCAAAAAGGTTCGCCGTGGACAAGCTTCCACTCTCGCTCTGGTTCTCTGCCTGGGGTCTTCTGCGCAGTCGAGGGAGATCGGCTCCTGCGGACAGCTCCGACCTCGGATGTCAACGAAACCACCTCTCCTAAAAGCTCCTTGGACGACCTTTCCAACGGTGTATGCCATGCCACCAGAATATGAGGGGAAGTGTCGGAGATGAAGCTGCTTCCAGGACTCGATCTTGCTGCCTGCGAACTGCTAATGGAGCTGCAACTTGGTGGTGGCAAATGGTGTAGGAGAGAGGCAACTAAGCAAGAGGGTGGTTGGCTGATGGCTGGGGAATATGGTAAGAACGTGGCTAGGGCTTCAAGGGGTTTGGAGTGGCAAGGATAGATGGGGAGAGGGGGCTGGAACAGCTAGAGGTGGAGATGGGGGGGGGTGGGTGTGCACTAGAGAGAGGGTGAGTGAGAGAGGAGGTGGGGGGCGAACTTGGCTGTAGGGAGGAAGGGAATTTCGACCTAGGGTGATTAAGGAGGTGGGGAGATGGAAGGGCACAGCCCTAGGGAGAGGGAAATTCGAATTTGGACTTAGGGAAGAGCCCCTTCAACCTTGGGGAGAGGAAGGGAGCTTAGGAAATGGTGTAGGGTAGGTGGTAGTTGGGTGGTGGGGCTTGGAGTGGTGGAACTTCCTTGGGACTAGGTGAGGATTAAAGAGGGGTTGTGGGAAGTTGTGGGGAGTTAATGGAGGTAGGTGGGGGTTGGAAGTGGTTGAGAGGGGGAGGAGAGAGAGTGAATTTTGAAATTTAGAGAGAGGAGGAGAGAGAATGGAGAGATAATGAGAGGGACTAGAGGAGGTGGAAATGCTATTCAAAATTCATCCAAAAGTTGTTACATATGAGGAGTGGGGTGGCCTATCTATAGGCACATGACTTTTTCACAAAGGACCCTAACAAAAGACACAATGACTAATAACCGAAGGGAAGGGGGGTGTCCATGGGCCTAGCCCAATGAGATGGGCCCAATAGCCTATCTAAACAACACAATGACTTAGGACATTGGTAGATAACCTACTAACCTAGGTACATGACTCAAATAAAGGGAAAATCACATGATTAAGACTCAAATAAAAAATAAGAAAATTACATGACTCGACTCACAAACACTTGAGGAACATAATGGCATATACCGATGATCAGTTCGAGCTTCAGAAAATGTGGAGGGGCAAGGGATGTCCCCATCACCCTTCCTGCGCGCGAGACCGGGGCAAGCAAATTGCTCGGGGAGATGCCTCCGAGCGTCATGGGGCCAAGCGCAAGGATCCGAGGGAGCAGATTCTCCTGTCTTTGAAGAAGGCTCGGACCGCTGAGAAGAAGCGACTAAAGAAGGCGGGGGTCACCTGTCCGGTCGAGGAGCATGCTCGCCCGTCCGAGGGGCACGCCCGCCCGGTCGAGGAGCGCCCAGCCGACGAAGTCCGTTGCCAGGATCCCCCGCCCGTCGAGCCGGAAGAGGCTACTGTAGATGGGGGAGGTGTTGCCGAACCCGACAGGCCGCAGATCGAGGCAGCGGTCTCTAAGTTTCCGATTGGAGTTGGTAGAGCGCGGGACAAGATGACATCCCAGTCCGTGCCGAGCATGGTCATCCCGGAAGTGGGGATGCTCGGGGGAGATGTTTCTATCCCGGCTTCTCCGGAGAGGATTCCGCCTCCTTCGATGGGCGCACCTATCGTACGGGCTTCTCTGTATGAATGGTGCCGATCCTTGGTGCCTTCGCTAAATTGGGAAGAGATCAGACATGGTCCCCCCTCTTTGCTCTTTGAGAGGGTCATGGAGGGCGGTCTGATCATGGCCCAGCTGGGGGACGAGATAACCGATTTCTTTGCTCGGTGGGACAGTGAGGAGAGGTCCCTTTCTCGGGTTCGTGCTGAGTCTGACCGAAAGATCAGTCAATTGACTTCCGAGCTTGAAGTCTCTCAACGGGAAGCCACCTTGGTCCGGGCTCAGCTCCGGTCGAGCCAAAAGGAGGCTCGGACGCTGGTCGACCAGCTGGCCCAGGCTCGTTATATGGCCGACCTAAAGGGCGGGATCCTAGAAGAGGAGCGTCAGTCTCAGGTCGAGCGCTCCGAATAGTGGGGGGCCAAGCGGGAGGAGCTTAGCAACAAGGTTCGGGGGGGCGAGCGAGTGCGGGAGGAAGCCGAGGTCACGCAGACTGAAGTTGAGGTGAAGCTGTCCGAGACTGAGAGGAAATTGCTCGAGGCCAAGCAGAGGGTAGTCGAGCTTGAGAAGGAGGCCGAGCGAGCTGAGGCGGGGGCGATCGAGCGATACCGAAGCTCGGAGCGCTATCGCATAGCTCTTGAGGAGGTCGCCTTCTCGTATTATGAGCCAGGCTACCTCCAGGGGTTGCGGAAGGGGTTTGCCCAGGCTTACCATCGAGTGGTCGTTGAGGCCCAGCAGTAGGTGACCGACGAGCTTGTTTTTCCTTCTGGGCAGCGTTACGACTTGAACGCGGAGACTACAAATTCTTCCTCTTCGACGTCGAGTGAAGGAGGTAGTGGGGATGCGTACAGCTTGGCAGAGGGATCGCCAACTTTGGTCACCTCTAGAGGGCACGCGGTCAAGACAGTTCCCACACAAGTGGGGTCAATGTCTGGACCGGCCATCGCCGAGGGTACCGGGGGCGGGTCCCTTGGTGCTGAGGATCCCTCAACTACCGGTCCTCAAGAAAGACCACGGGGTTCTTAGAGTCCCCTATTTCCATAGACTAGAGAGAAATTTTTATTTTCTCTTTTCTTTTTTCTTTTTTGCGTGCGAGGTTGGCCCTTGCGGTATGTAATGGCAGCAGTATTTAATACAGAATTGACTATTTCTTATCGCTTTTGACGTGATTTGGCCACCGTATCTGTAGTTGCTAAAAAGGTGGATACCTCATGTGCGGCGACTATCGCAGCACTGGCACCTTTCCGACTTTTGATGCCTTGCATGACTTGCTATTTCACATGTCCCAGGGGAGAAGTCATTGGAGGGAGAGCAACTGCCCCTTGGGGAAGGGTTGTCGCCTTTCGCATTTTTTGAGGGGATGATCATTTAAGGCAAGCGTTACCCCTGCCGGCCTATAAGAAAGGTCCCGGAGAGCACCTCCACTCTTCTTCAACGCTTAGGGCTTTCATTGCAGTTCTTCCACTTTCTCCCTTCTCGCGAAGTGCTTGTCTCTTTGCTGGGAAGTTATCAGTGAGATATGGAAGGCGATGTTGAAGATGATAATCTTGGTGGTCGCTACAGGCGCTCGTGCTACTTCGACATGGAAGAAGGGACAGCGATGGGCAGGCGGCGTGCAAGAAGGGACAACGCGTAACAGCATGCATGTTCCCGACCGCTGGACCGCCGCCACCATCTTTGGAGGAAGGTAGAAGCGGAGGGAGGTTCGAGGAAATAGGGCGTCCGGCATGGCGGCCCCGCCCTGATCCTTCCTCACCTCGGACCGCTTCTCCCTCCTCTTCCATCCCCGCCGTCCTCTTTCTCCCTCTTCTGCTCTTCAACCAATTTCTTTCCTCTTCTTTCACTCTTTGGAGGATGCCTTTATCCTTGCTCGCACCACTTGAGGGTGCTTGCTTTCTGTTCGGCTTCCATCTCGTCCAAAGAGTTGGCAGAGGAGGCCTTCTCTTGTTTTCCTTCTTTTTCTTCCTCTGATACCTCTCTTCTTTTTTTTGTTGTTTCTGAGTTTCTCGAGCGAACGAGGTCAGCTGCCCCATTATCCGAGCCAGTTTCTACACTGGGTAGAGTCAGTGGCTCGGTCTGGGGGTGCCAGCCATGTCCGCACCGAGTCATCAACTCGTGTTGTAGTATCAATGGATGTAATTTTTGCTTTTGATATGTTCTGTATTGGCTATGGCCTATCTGATGTATGAAGAGACATTAATGAAAGAAAAATTGTTGCCATTTACTGCTTAGATGTCTGTGAAAAGCTCAAAAGTAGAACTTCCGTAATGTTGTTGCGTTCCACGTCCGGGGGATAGGCGCTCCCTCCATGGTAGACAATCGGTACGCCCCCTTCCAGAGCGTCCCGACCACTCGGTAGGGACCTTCCCAATTAGGGGCCAGCTTCCCTGTCGCCTCCAATGGTGGAGAGGCTTCAACTTTTCTTAGGATGAAGTCTCCTTGATGGAAAAGTCTATCCCGGACTCTGGTGTTGTAATATCGAGTACGGCGCCGTGGATATTCCATGGCTCGGATGCTCTCGATCTCTCTTATCTCGCTTGCCATATCGAGGTTTTCTAGCAGTTTTTGCTCATTTGCCTCGGGCGAGAAGTTGATGACTTAGAGAGATGGGCTGTTGATTTCCAAAGGAATCACGCCGTCCGTGCCATACACCAACTGGTAGGGAGTTTCACCGGTGGTGGTTCTGGGAGTAGTTCGGTGCGACCATAGTACGCTTGGCAGTTCCTCGAGCCAATTGCCCTTGCCTTTCCCAAGCCTAGTCTTAATGACTTTTAGTATAGTTTTGTTGGCATTCTCGACTAGCCCGTTGGCCTGGGGGTGGGCCACCGAAGTGAAGTGGTTGCGAATGTGTAGGTCGGCACATCTGCTCTTAAAATAGTGTGAGTCAAATTGCCGACCATTATCACTCACAATCACCCAGGGAGTGCCGAAGTGACATATAATCGATTTCCAAACAAAGCTCCATATGATCGACTCAGTAATCCTGGCGGTGGCTTCAGCTTCTAGCCACTTGGTAAAATAATCAATGGCGACGATGACGAACTTTATCTGGGCCCGGGCCGTTGGGAACGGCCCCAGGATGTCAATTCCCCACTGAGCAAAGGGGTACGGCTCAGTGAGGGTAAGAAGCTCTGAGGTGGGCCGAAGGACCAAGTGATCGAAACATTGGCATCGGTCGCATTTCTAAAAGTAGGTCAGGCAATCGCACTGGAGAGTGGGCCACCAGTAACCCTGCCGCAGCAAGATCCTGGCGAGCGATCATCCTCCCTGGTGTGCGCCGCAGATGCCTTCATGGATTTCCTGGATCGCACGGTTGGCCTCTTCGGTGCCGAGGCACTTGAGGAGAGGGCCGGAGAAAGACCTTCGGTATAGGATTTCATCCAAAATGACAAATTGTCGAGCCTGATGTTTCATTCTCCATGCTTCGTGATTGTTGGGGGGCTCTTGAGAATCTCGAAGTCAGGATATATACGGGGTTCGCCAGTCGCCAGGTGATACCCGATCAACTGTCATGAGCTCCGCCTCTATGCTGGGTCGCTCTAACTTTTCGAGGAAGACCGATCGATTACCTTCTGCGAGGGTAGAGGAAGCCAGCCGAGAGAGGGCGTCCGCCTAAGAGTTTTCCTCCCGACTTATCTGGATAACCTGAAAACTCTTGAATAAGGGGGCTATTCTTCTTACCAGCTAAAGGTATTTGATCATCGGTGCTTCCCGAGCCTCGTAATCACCGTTGATCTTGCTGGCGACCAGCTGGGAGTCGGTGTGTATCTTGACCCGTTCGGCCCCCAGTCGACTTGCCATCCTTGCTCCCGAGATAAGAGCTCCGTACTCGGAGACGTTGTTGGGCGCCGGGAAGTTGAACTTCAAGGCGTACTATAGTTCTGCGCCTTTCGGGGATCGGAGGATGATGCCGGTGCCACTGCCGGCCGAGTTGGAGGATCCATCGACAAAGAAATCCCAGGTTGGCCTAAGAATTGGCTGATGGGCTTCTTCGGTCGGGACAGTGCTTTCTGTGATGAAGTTTGTGAGCGCCTGTCCCTTGATGGCTAAGCGGGGATGATAAGAGATGTCATAAGACCCGAGCATTATATCCCACTTGACGAGGTGACCTGAAGCTTCAGGGTGGGCCAAGATCTTTTTGAGAGGCTTGCTGGTTAGCACGATGATGGAGTGTCCTTGGAAGTAGGGCCGGAGGCGCTTGGCTGAGGCCATCAACGCTAGTACGAGTTTCTCGACTATGGGATATCGTTGCTCAGCCTCATTAAGCACCTTGCTGGTGTAGTAAATCGGTCTTTGTACTCCTGCATTGTCCCGAACCAGGACCAAGCTCACCGTGGAGGGGGTCGACGAAGGGTAGAGGAATAGTGCTTCTCCTGGATTGGCTTGGACAATACCAGGGGCGAGGTCAAAAACTCCTTCAGTTCCATAAAAGCCTTCTAACATTCCTCGTCCCAGGCGAACGTGGCAGATGCCAATTTGGGCCCTCTTAATAACTTGAAGAAGGGTAGGCATCGTTCGGCCGCTCGGGACAGGAATCGGTTAAGTGCAGCGATCCGTCCAGTCAGGCGCTGGATGTCCTTGACGCAAGTGGGCGGCTACATGTTTAAGATGGCTCGTACTTTGTCGGGGTTGGCCTCGATCCCACGTTGGGTCACTAAGAAACCCAGGAACTTCCCTGACCGGACCCCAAAGGCACACTAAGCTGGGTTGAGCTTCATATGGTACCTCAAGAGAGTGTCGAAGGTTTCTGCTAGGTCGGTGAAGTGATCCTCAGCCTTAGGTGTCTTGACGAGCATATCGTCAATGTAGGCCTCGACGTTCCGACCAAGTTGTCCTTCGAAGATGTGGTTGATCAGCCTTTGATATGTCGCTCCGGCATTTTTCAGTCCTGAGGGCATACGTGTGTAACAATATACGCCGAAGTCGGTGATGAAGGCTATCTTTTCAATGTCTTCAGGATCCATCCGTATTTGATGATAACTGAAATAGGCATCTAGAAAACTAAGCAATTCATTGCCGGAGGTTGAGTCGACTAGTTGGTCGATGCTCGGCAGCGGGTAGTAGTCTTTCGGGGTGGCTTTGTTGAGGTCGGTGAAGTCTACGCACATTCACCATTTGCCTGAGGCTTTGGGTACTAGGATGACATTAGCGAGCCATGTCGGGTAAAGGATCGGGCGGAATAGGCAGGTTTTCTTTCTCTCCTTTATCTACTCTTTGATGATCGCCTGTTTCTTCGGGGCATGCTTCTTCTACGCTGTTGGACTGGTTTCACCTATGGGTCGAGGTTGAGCTTGTGTACCACCGTCTCCCCAGGTATTCCGAGAAGATGCTCATCAGACCATGCAAAGACCTGAATATACTCCAAAAGGAATTCCTTATATTGCCTCTGTATATCATAGGGTAAGTCAGCTCCTATTTTTACTCCGAGGGCCAGGTCGTCATTGAGGAAGACCGTCAACAGCTCACCACCAGGCTCGAATGTTGTAGGCTCCTCTTCGACTCCCTTGGTTTTTTTCTTCATTCCCTCTGGCCTTACAGCTTCAACTGAGATAATATAGCACCTTCGAGCTGTTGTCTAGTTAACTCGGACCTCCACAATACCGTATTTAGTGGGAAACTTCATTTTTTGGTGATAGGTGGAGGGCACTACCTTTGTCCGGCTTAGGATTCCTCGGCCCAAAATGGCATTATAGGCCACCATCCCCTTAATCACAATGAAGTCAGCCATGATGGTAATGGTCTTGGGAGGGGTGTCGATGGTAACTGGCAGGCTCAGGGCTCTCTCGGGATAGGTTGCCTGGCCATTGAACCGGCAAAGGGGGGTTCGAATAGGGCGGAGCTTGGATGGGTTTTCACCCATCCTGAGAAAACATTCGTACGAAAGTACGTCGGGAGCACTACCATTGTCAACCAATATTCTATCTACGTTACAATGGTTTATGGTAGTTGATATTACAAGGGCGTTGTCGTGCGAGGTGAATAGCCCTTCCAGATCGGGGAGCTCGGAAGCCCAGCTCGACCGCTCCGCATGACGCTTCCTTCCTCGGCTACTATCTCCTCTTGATGCCGGGCTGCTGGAGATGACATTAATGTGGACCCCGCGGGGCTGATTGTCAATTTCCTCTGGAATGCCACGATCCTCCTTCTGGCGCTCGGACACATACCTAGATAAGTCTCCTTGGCGGACGAGACGCTCGATCTCGTCTTTGAGTTGGTGACAAACTCCGGTATGGTGTCCGTGGTCATTATGGAACTGGCAATGTTTGCGGCAGTTGCGGTGTTTGGCCTTCATAGGCTCGGGTTGGTGGAGAATACCCGAGTCCTTGATGTCTTCATATATCTCATAGACGGGGGCGGTCAGAGGGGTATACCGCTCATACTTTTGGGGGGGTTCCCTTCGGTCCCCGTCTTGGTTCCTCCGCTTTCCCACGCCCTTGCCCTGCTCGGAAGGTCGCTTCTTATTCCCCTCCCGACCCGAGCCCGTTGGGCGGAGGCAGGCACTGAGGACTTCCTCGCACTCTGCGTGGCTCAGGGCTAGGGTCACCAGATCGGCGAGGGAGGTGGGGGGACGGAGGACCAGTTCTCGCCAGAGGTTCTCGTTGGGGGTGCCTCCTGTCAGCGTGGTGATGGCTGAGGTGACATCCAAGCGGGAGATACACAGGGCTTCCAATTTAAATCGGTTGATGTAGGCCCGTAGTTTATCCCCTTGTGCCTGCTTTAATGCCAACAGCCCCACTACTGACCTTGGTGGGCCACTGCCAGTGAAGCTTTCCTTGAATACTCGCCCGAATTGCCTGAAGTTGTGAATGCTACTGGGGGCGAGTGCTCGAAACCAGGCCTGAGCGCCCTGGACCAAGGTGGTCACGAACACTCGGCATTTGACAGCGTCGGAGACCCAGTGTAGGGTCATCATGGCGTCAAAGCTATCGTAGTGGTCGGCGGGATCTCCCTGGCCGTCGTACAACTTGAAGGTCGGCAATAGGATTCAGGGGGAAATCTTAGCCTTCAAGATGTGATTGGAGAACTGGATTGTTCCTCATCCTCCTTAGTGGAGGTTTTTTGCAAGGCGCGGAGGGCGCGCTCTTACTCTGCAAAACGTCGCTCGAAGTCTCGCAGTTGGAGGGACAATTCCGGTTATCGCTGGACTGAGGGACTGTGGGGGCGCCCTGGCGGGCTGCCACGTCTCCCTTCGGGGGCATCATTTCTGAGAATGGTTGACGCGTCTCGGTCCTTTCTCTCCTCGGGGTTGAGGAGGCTTCTTGCTCAGGCGGGGGGACGTGAGAGGGTCCTTCTGACCTCTTACGTATAAGCCGTCTTTCCAGAAGAGTGAAGCGGCTTCCTGTGGTTTGTTGCGAAGCTTCTCCGCGAGGGGGGCTTTCCAGGGGGGGTCGTGACTTCTCTTTTATGGCCGCCTGGGTCCTCATTAATTCTACGAGGATGTCCAGTTTTGTATTGAGGGTTTGGAGAGTGTCAGGATTCCCATTTGGGGGTAGTCCCCCGTAGGCTGGAGGAGGAACCTCGCCGGTGAGGTCGTTGGAGGGGTGAGCCTATACGGGGAGGTTAGGCACAGGTTCCTCTCCCTCGCCTGCCACGGTCTTTCCCTTATCGCCGGTGGTCCTTCTGCCAGAACTTCTTCTCACCATGATGGCTCTTTGTCCGCTTCCCACAGACGGCGCTAGATGAAAATGGGTGATCTCGCGCCTGCCCTGAGGTAGAGGATCTTTGGTTACGATCACCACGCTTGAATAACTACAAGGAAAGAAGCAGGTCAGGGGTGCCCAGGGGAGGAGTCCCTTGGGATAACCCTCCGATGCCTAAGTCAACAAATTTTGTAGAGCACAAATGGAGAGAAGGTGGCAGAAGAAGAAAGGGGCGCGAGATGTCTCTTCATCAAGAAGTGTGGTGGCTCTTGCTCAGGATTATGCCTTACCTCTCCGGAGGGTCTCCATGGGATTTATATTGTAGCCCGTTGTGTGTTTGAGTCCCAGGAGTTGAGGGAATTATGGGGAGGTTACGTCCTTATAGCGGGCTCTTTATAGCCCAAGGACTCTTGCTCTCCCTTATCCTTTGGAGTTCCCCGTCTCCGTCGGGTACGTAACGGACACTTAGACGAGCTTCCAACGGTCGGCCCGAGCCTAAACTCTCGCCTGAGATATTATCCCGAGCGATAAGCACACAGCTCAAGCAGGTTGTTCCGGATCCCCATAGGGGTCTCCCTGACTAATCCGTTGCTCGGGCTTTCGGGCCCTATGGCCACTTAGGATGCGCTGTTCCGAGTGACTGTTGGGCTTAAAGTAAGTGGGCCCCGACAGAGGCTATCACTTTAGAGAGCTGGGCCTGGTTGGGTCACATTTGACCTAGTTGGGCGATGCTCATGGGCGGTTGATTTTCCCCCTCTCCACCGACCTATTATTTCGGGCGAAAATCTGTCTCTAAAAAGAGACAACTTTGAGACAATTTAAATTTCATCAGAATTACGTTGGTAATTACCCACTGATTTTCGACAAGAAAATTTCCGTCACTAATATTTACATATATTGATGTAATAATTATCATAAATGAATAGAAATATGTGTGTAAATTCTGACTTATTTTCGACCTATTATTTCGGGCGGAAATTTGTCTCTAAAAAGAAACAACTTTGAGACAATTTAAATTTCGTCAGAATTACGTTGGTAATTACCCACTGATTTTCGACAAGAAAATTTCCGCCACTAATATTTACATATATTTATGTAATAATTATCATAATTGAACATAAATATGTGTTTAAATTCTGACTTATTTCCGACTGAATAAGTTTCCATCGGAAACTCCTGGAATAGCTTATGTTTAACCGTAAAACGTATGTGTAATAAATATAAAAAATAAATATAAATATATCAATACTTTAGCTGGATATTATTCGAATACGAATCCGTATTAATTAGCGGATAATATTCTAAATCGTATTTATTATTTCAGATACGGATAATATTATAATTTGAATCGGACCGGAAACAGATATTATAATTTTTGTCTCATAAAATATCCATTCGTAATAATATATATCATATAATATACATTTATATAAATAACATATTATAAAGTATATAATATAAAATAAAAAAATATGATAAGATGAAAGATTGTTACACTTCCCGAAATTATAATAACTACCCCATTTTAACTATTTGAATTCTAAAATTAATACCAGCAACTCATGAGTAGTTGACATAAGTTGGGAGAGACCCTTCGTCTTCCACCGACTTTAGTAAACAAATATGAATACTTTAGCAGCAAAAGGAGTGCAGGATAGCAGGACTGCAGGAGGGAGGGACGTGTGCCAGGAGCTACCATTTTTCTGTTTGTTAATGCCTCTCTCTCTCTCTCTATCTATCTCTCTCTCTCTCTCTCTCTCTCTCTCTCTCTCTCTCTTTCATTTATCACCACTACAACTATTTTTCACATTTAGACACCCATTTGTTACTCTTAGAAGCTATTTGTCACCCTTAGGACCCATTTGTTACCCTTAGAAGCATTTGTCACCCTTACGACCTATTTGTCACCCTTACGACATATTTTTTACCCTTAGAAGCCATTTATTTCCCCCCCATCCCTTGCTTTTCCCCCCTTGCCGCAGACCATCGCCACCTTGTCCCCGTGTGCCCACGGGTGCCCTGCGCACCCTCCCTCTCCTCCGCGAACCAGCACCGCCGTGAGTGCCGGCCAGCCCACCGTCGCGCTCCCCCTGTTGACACCCGTTTTTTGCCGATGAGTTGAGTCATTCCTCTTACTCCCATTTGTTGATGTCTCGAGTTGTCCATCGCTCGTTAGGGCTATTTTCAGGCATGTTTTGGGCCAGTTTTATGGGTAGCCTCCCTCCCTGGCTAGGTTTGTTTCAATTCTGGGCTTAATGGGCCTTGGTTTTTGTTGATTGAGCTTTTCTATGAGTTTCAAGTGCCCATATACATGTACGGTTCATCCCAGGCCGCACAATCAATGTGCGGTTGCCTGTGGACCGTCCATATATTTTGGAATATTTTGGTTAATTTTCTGAATTTCCACCGACAAGCATTTATGCGGTCTTTGCCCTAGCCGTTCAACATGATGGACGGACGGATGGTATCCGCTCGTCTCTCAGAGTCCTGCGCTTGGTGGTTTTCTCAGATAATTATCCAATTAATCTATTTATCACCGACAAGGCTAGAACAATGGGTCTTTGGCCGCTCTACCTTTGAACGGTCTCATCTGAGCCGTTCATGTATGAGAGTCCAACGGTGAACTATTCGGCCGGTTCAATGGATAATTTGGATTATTTTATGAATTGTTGAATTTCCACCGACAGGGTTGGACGGCCCAGAACGGGCCGCCCATATGTATGTGTGGTCAATCGTTAGACCGTTCATCTGCTCGATTGCTAAAGATTCAACAGATTTTCTCTCTCTCCTCGTGGATTTATCCCCAACTTTATCTAGCCATTTCTCCGCGAATCCTCAACCATTTCGAGTGCCGTTTCTTTCAGATGAAAGATAATTGAATTATCTTCATCTTTTGTTTGATAATATTGACCTGAAAATGCTTCTAAACCCTAATTTCGAGCTAGGACTTTAGGTGCTCTATAAATAGACCCTAAAGGCCGGGTTTGAAAAGGGGGGGAGATTTTTGGTCGACGGCGAAGCCCTGCCGCATTCTTGAGCGACCTAGCACCAAGGAGGGAGGCTTTCCACGTCCATATAAACCTCCAGTTCAGGGTGTAGTC
Organism: Amorphophallus konjac; assembly: GCA_022559845.1. NCBI lineage: Eukaryota > Viridiplantae > Streptophyta > Magnoliopsida > Alismatales > Araceae > Amorphophallus > Amorphophallus konjac. The sequence continues at coordinate 142,543,152 of CM040123.1, read as the reverse complement.
TAGTTTTTAAGTCTTGTGTGTTTGATAGGTTTTGTTCATTTTTTTCATTGCATGTATCACTCTTCTCACTTTCTCCCCACATTTTTCTTCACCTTCATTGCCATGCACACACCCACCCACGTTTGTGACACCCTAGGGGTTTAAAATCCCCCAGGTATCCCCCTTTCCACTTATTCATGTTCATTTCTTCTTATTTTGGCATTTACTACACTTTTCAGTTCTAATCTTGGGTTTCTTCTGTCTTCTTCACATCATTTTTGCAAGTCAGCAATCCCTAGCACGAGGCCCATCCCCTCTGGCCGACCGGAGAGGGTGGAGGTTGGACCCTTTGTAACTTCTGGCGTGGTGGTCTTGCACGGTTCTACACCATCCGTTCAAGGAGATGTGCGGTGCTATCTGGACCGTCCTTCTTCTTCCTACGGCCGTGATAGAGCCGTTCAACTGCCAGGAGTGCTTCATCCCGCATCCTCTGCAGCATTCTTAGATGGTCTGTCGTGAGACCGTTCATCTTATAGGCGGTTCTCCTTGAACCGTATATCTTTCCAACGCTGCACACCAGGCGAGTACCTCTCCCTCCTTCCAAGGTACGGCGTATTCATCACGTTCAGTGCCTTGGTGGTGATCACAGGTTTTCATTCCTCCCTTTCCCTCTATCTTCATTCATTTCCCATGTTGGATGTGGTAGGATAGACATGGGAAGGCATTAAAAGAACGGACAGGGGGAGAAATATATCTACACCCTTCTTTTGTCGCGATCACGGTGAGACACTTAGTGCCCATCGTGTTAGTGATTTGCTGACCCCTTCTTTTGTTGTGTTAGTCCTTTTCTCGAAGTGGTTGTAGGTTAGGTCGCGTTCTCTGTCCTCTGGGACACGAACGGCTCTCCCAGGGCCGTCCAACGTTTGTGCGGCTGAAGGTTCACCATCTTTCTCTGTGAACACTGCCACTTCTTCTCCAAGCTTGGTATCTTAAGCGGTCTTTTATCGCCCGTGCATCAGTTCTACGGCCTACATTTGGCCGTCCACCGTGCTTGTACAGGTACGCCTCTGTTTTTATACTGTTGGTTTGGTTGAAGTTGCACAGTTGATTCAGGTCCGTTCCAGTTATTATGCGGTTGTCGATAGACCGTTCATGCGCTTTCTGTTAGCGTTTCCCATTTTTCTGTTACTTTGTGGTTACTCCTTGATGTGAACGGTTCAACCAGGACCGTACATCTTCCTGAGCGGTCTCCCAGAGGCCGTCCTTGTCGTGATGCAGTGCACCCATGGTTCACTTTGATTGTCATGTTATATGATTGTCATGATATTTGGTGCTGATTATTGATCTCCCCCTGCTCTCATATCATTGTTGCATACTTGTTTTCATTCCCTCATATTTGATTGATCATTGATTGCTAGTTGCTAGGCTAGACTTTGCATGCACTCCGGTGCGCATAGGATTCATGAATTCCATTCATGTTTAGTCGTGTTCCTACCGAGGTAGGGTTTCTTCTCGTCTCCATACTCCTTGGAGCCGACTAGGGGACCTTGCCGAGGACCTCCGTAAGCCCCCATGAGCCGTGGATTCCCACACGGACGTCGGGCAGGTTGTACCACATCATCCCTCAGTCTAGGGTCTGCATTCATGAGAGAGAGAGTCCCTTAGAGTCTGCCAGTTTTTCGTCCCCCACCCTAGTTAGGTAGCTTGTGGTTGAGTGAACTCATATCTTAATTAATCCACTAAGGTCCTAAAAGGGAACTTATAAAAATTTTCGCGCATCATTTGGAAATTGATTGGGTAATTGGTTGACTCTTTTCTCATCTCTTCCTTCCATTGCATGTTGTAGTGTCATCATTTGCATCTTTTTGTCAGATTAGGCTTATTTGGTCTAGTTCATCTTTGTGTGTCTCCATTTAGTTGTATTCGTCTAGGTTCATTTTCCCTCCTTGTATTCATTTAAAATTCACTGTATAAAGTCTCCATTTTCCCTATGGAGCACTTCTCCCCTGTACCTTATTCCTATACTTCTCCATCTTCTTACCCCCGTGTGGATTCCTCTTCCCGTGCGGGCCCATCTCCTTATGTCTCCATTGGACCCTATTCTTTTAACATGCCTTATTATCCCGCCCATGCTGCTGTTGGCCCAATCAATCCTCATTCCCACGTACATAATCCATCCAGGCCCATGCATTCCTTCATTCTTGGAATGGGCTTTCTTTCTTCTCAGGCCGGATCCCCTTATCCGGCCCATCATCATTATCCTGGTCTAAATTCATCATCTCTTGCTCAGGCTGACTCATATCCTTCTCGGACTCTTCCTACCAAGGAGATGTTCGCTCAAGCCCAACACCAGCTTGATGAATTGTAACGCCGAATCAATCCCCAAACTTCTTTGAATATCCCATTTGCATTCCATGGTCTTCAGTTTCCGCCACGTTCACAGATACCGGCTTATCGTCGCTATGGTGGAATTGGTGATCCCTACGTCGATTTGAAGGATTTCCTATATGAGTCGGCCCAGTTCCAGCATGATCAACGCTTGACGGCCTATTTGTTTGGCCTATCTTTAGAGGGCTCGGCCAAGGATTGGTTCTTCACATTGTCGCGAGAGTAGATGATGAATTTTCAGGCCGTCCAAGCAAGATTTATTCAGCAGTACCAGGACCAGGTTGGGTCCAGATATTCTATGGTTGATCTGGCCCAAGTGAAGATGAAGCCCGGTGAGGAATTCTCCATGTTTGCCGACCGCTGGCGTCCCCTGGCCATGCAAGTCCCAGGGCATATTCCGGAGGGCGAGCAGATCAAGATGGTTATTTCTAATGCAACGCCCAAGCTCAGGTGCATCTTAGCCCCGAATGATATTACATCCTGGCAATAACTTTACAGTCGAGCCCGCTTCATTAGCCAACAACTCCTAGTTTCCTTTGACCACGAGTCTCCTCCACCTTCACCTTCCACATACCCCTTCTCTTCCCCATCCACCATGGGTCAACCCTCCACTACATATCCCTCCACGAGTCGGCCTTCCGCTCCCACACACCCCCATACCTCCACATATGCCTCCACATGTCCCTCCACTACATCTCCCTTCATGAGTCAGCCCTCCGCTATTTCATCTCCCCACACCTCTCCACTTCCGGTCAAGGAAACACTATACCCCGAGCGAGTGGATGTCGTCCACTATATTCCCACTCCCTCCACGCCTCCGTCTCATTCACTTTCTAGCCCTCTACCTTCACCTACGCAATCCCCCTTGCCTACGCAACCTCCGCTACCATCCCCATTACCTTTTTATACCCCTCGGCATCCACCTTGCCCGAAGCAGGCTTCTCACCCTCCGTTGCCGGAATCTCTAACAGATGTTTTCTGGGCTTTGATGGCCACCCATGCGTTGCAACTCCCTCCGATTATGCCTTGCCGACCCGCGGTCGGGAATTTGCTCCAGTTCTGTGAGTTTCATCGTCAACAGGGGCATTTGATTGAGGACTGCCCCGAGTTTCGGGAGTTTTTTTACAGCTTGGAAGATAAGAAGATGATTGATTGGGCTATCATACGCCAAGTTATTTCAGATCTCAGCAGCAAGTAGCAGCAGCAGCAGCAACTGCGGCCTAGGCAACCGTCTCCACTTCAAGACCAGGGGCACCCTGGTGTTTCTTCAGTTAATAAGATACCTGCTCCGTTACCCACTTCTTCCTCCATCACATCTCCTCCACCACCTTTACCTACCTCAGCCTCCGCTAAGGCAACTTCTCTTTGACCCTCCGTTTCCACCACCACACCTGTCCCCAACGCCTCTCAACGTGTTGTAAAGATACGCCAAAGAGCACCACTACCCGCCACTTCCCCCACTACGCCACTATCTTCCTCCCCTCCTTTTTCCCCACCCCTACCTTCACCTCCATTATCCCCATTGCCTTCACCATCTCCATCAACCACATCACCACCTTTGCCACCCTCATCACCTTTGCCACCACCGCCACCACTTCTTTCACTCCCCCTTTCGCCATCATCCTTTGAGCCCGAGCAGGCCGAGCCTAAACCCACACCTCCACTTTTGCCTTTACTTCCACCCATACCCATCATCATCATTATTCCCCCATCACTTGCACTATCGTCGCCCGCGCCCCTCAGACCTCCTCCTTCTAACCTCCCTCTACCACTTCCCGCTCCGCGGAGTAGGTACACGCTACCTTTGGTGCCCCTCGGGTCTAGTCCCCAGGGAGATAAAGAGCTGAATCAGGTTTTGACTGCGCATTACAAGCTTCAAGATTTCATTTGCCGCATGTCGGTCCGAGTCCTGGTCCCTGGCTATTCTAGGGACAATGAGCCCGCACTTGCTATGAAGACGGTTGCCAAGAAGAGTTCCGGTGCACTGGTGCCAATTTCTTCAAAAGCGAGGCCGATGGCAATCTCTTCGCTCGCCGGAGAATTCACTGTTGATGTTGTTATCACCTCTCGCTTGATTGCTATTCAGTTCACTGGCCCAGAAGAGTTTTCCGCCCGGATGGTGCTAACCCACACGGCCGCCAAAAGTTTAATCAATTCAGCATTCAAGGGGTAATTGGCCGTATCTGCTACATTTTTCAAGGACATTCTGCACATCCTATGCAATCTCCCTCGACTTATTGGTGAGGTGGCCACGTCGATGCCGTGCATCTCCCTCCCTCAGTTCCGTCCGGCACTTCTAGCAAGGGAGCTATACTTCATGTCTGATTACCGAGAGGAGATGCCGAATCTTATGCTGTTGACGCCAAGCGACATAGCTCCCTATTTTTCTAATAAACAACACAAGGAGTTGACTGTTCTGGAATGTCCTTCTATGGTTAGCACCGTACAGCTAGGGGCAAACGTCTCGATGAAGCTGCATATTCATGACCGGGCCAGGCCGTCTGCCAGGTGGGCCCGTTATTTGAGAAAGTATTGCAAGACAAGAAGCCCGAAGGCCCGAGTCCGCGCCGGGCGGAGTTGTTTCAAGAAGATTGTTGCTAAGAAGAGGCGACGGCATAAGTTCAAGGGCCGTTAGTTGCGCACTTGGGGGTCCACTTCCTCCTCTCCTTCTTCCGTCCATTCATCTTTTCTTTTGCTCGGTTCTTATCCTTGGGTGGTGTACCTTCTACCACCTGGCCATATTTCTACCATCTTCTCCTATCCTTACCATTCTAGGCCTAGGCCTATGTCCTCCTCTTCCCCTAATCTAGGGACATCTTCTAGCTTTCCTCCCCGGATACGTCCGGATTTCACTTCTCATCTCTTTCCCCCGACCCTGTTGGGGATTCCTTGTGCTCGTTCCCCGACCTTGTCGGGTGGTTTTTCTGATCCTTCCCCGACTTTGTCGGGTGGTTTCCATTTCTTTTCTCCGACCTTGTTGGGTGTTCATACATTTTCTTCCCCGCCTCTGGCAGGTGATCACTATTCCTTTCCTCCGACCACGTCGGATGATCTTTCTCTTTCTCCCTTACCCTCGCAGGAATCTTTTCGTCGTCTTTCTGTTCTTTCCTCCTCACCCTTTCAGGGTCATTACCCTTTCTCTTGCTATTTTCGAGGCTTTAGCCCGCCTTGATCTCAGTTAATCCCTGTTTATTTTGTATATGGTTCCTTGTTATCAGGGCCTCTGTGCCTTAACGAGGGAGTTCTAGCCCTCGTCTCTCTTCCTTTTTATCCCTTCTTCGTCCAGTATGATGTCTGCCACTCCTCTGTGTCGAGGAATCCAATCCTTGCTCTCCTTTCATCCTTTATCCTGACAAGCAAGGAATACAAAGCTAGTCATGCTCCTCAAAGCTCGATGATTGAGATCACTTCAGGATGTCGATTTTCACGCCATGGATTTGCAAAGGTATCTTTATTTTGTGCAAGAAACGTGCTTTCATTTCCATTATTTCTATTGTTTCTGCACATGATTCCTTAACATGATTGAGTGGCTTTAGGAGTCTTTGTTTAATTACATCTTAACTTTGTGTCAAATAAAAAAGTTAACTTCTACAGCATCCTTAGGCTGGTGATAGCTCCGCGCTGGGAGTCTAGTTTCTTTTCTCGATTGTTGAGGGTGACCTATGAGTATGGATTTTTCACACACTACACGGCAAGCCATAGCCGATCTCTCTGAGGTGCACCGTTGCTGCTTTGACCATACTTTGGGTATGCACGAAGGCCTTTTCTCTTCTCTGCTCGATCAAGTGCAGGGGCAAGATATTGATGGATAAGATGACTAACCTAGGCGCTCCCTAATATGAGAGAGGTCTCAAATAGGGGCAGTCTTGACCCTTAAAAGTGAGCTTTCATGCTATTTCTGGCCAATAAGGGCTACCATAATGAGAAAATGAATCAATGTAAAATTATGAATCAAAGGCATGGCAAGAGTGGCAGTACAGTTGCCCGCGGGACGTCATGAGCCCGGTCGCATGCGTGCATGATAAATATGGGTCTAAAAATCAAAGACACAAAGCTCCGGCGCAACAGACTATATCTTTGAGGGGTAGTGCCTTGGAAGGAATTCGAGCCTTGATATCTCCCATCCTGCACGAAGCTTGTCTCCAATTTTTCTTCTACTTCTCCCTCTTAGGCTGGGTTGTATCCCGGGTATGACCTTAGTAGGGGCACCGTTCTTTAGAAGCGGTTGGTTGTGGTAAGTCACCCTCACATGCACGCCCTGCTTAAGGCAAGCCTTTAATGAAAGGGGTAGGAACGACGATCCCTGGCAAGTAGTTTGAGCCCGTCTTTAGGTGCTGCGGATTGCTATGTCAAAATCAAAATTTCTAAAAAAATCAAATATTGTCAAAAAAATCAAATATTTCAAAAACCTAAAAAATCAAATACTTCAAAAAAATCCAGAAAAATGAAATATTATTGAAAATCTAAAAAAATCAAAAAAAGATCACAAAAATAAAAAAATGTGTCTTTTTCATATATTTACATTTATTTTAAGGACAGATATGTAATCTGTTCGCTAAGTGTTCACGTTGCAGGTACTCAAGCTTTTCTTACTCCGTATTGTGTTCTATTTGCCTCATGTCCACATCTTTGATCTGTTCTTTCCTTCTTCAATCCACTCTCTCGATCTGTTCTGAAGCTCATGTCCTTCTCAGCTTTTATTTACAATGATCATATCTTTATGAGAGGGCTTTGCCTCACGATTATGAACCTGGTGGTTCTGCTTCATTCTGATCTTGAATTTTGATTGAAGTGCATATTTGTTCATGTCTTTTGTCCCGCCGTGTCCTTGTCTCGTGTCTATGTCCCACCGTATCGTCCCACACTTGTTGTTTTGTTCCTCACCACATGTTGTTAGTTGTCTTGCATATGATGATATTCGTCCCTTTACGTTTCTTGTGTTGTCCCAACCACATGATCATCCGTCATATTCTTGTCCCAACCACGTGATCATCCGTTATATTGTTGTCTCAACCCACGTGATCATCCATCACGTTCTTGTCCCAACCGTGTGTTGTCCCGCCACATTGTTGTCTTGTCACATCGCGTTCATACATGATATTGTCTGTTTATGCCATTGCATATATGCTTGTTTGTGTTGCATTGCTTCCCGTTTCATTTATTCATCATGTTATGTCATGTTGTTTGTCGTTCAGTTAAGCATTGTGTTATCTTTGCTATGTTTTTACTTGTTTGTCTTATTCATGAAAATTCATAAAAATCTGAAAATGAAAATCCAAAAAGCATGTTGTTTCACCTGCACAGGTAAGTCAGGTATGGCTTTCTATCCTTACATCCCTTATTGCATTACTATATGGTACTATGCTATATTATCTCGAGAACCAGTTTGTTATCTACGTGTTCCAGGATCTGATGCTCCCCTTTAACAAAAATAATGATGATCCAGGTTCACGTGTTTAATCTTCGGATAGGCCGTTAGGTTGGGAAAGCCTGGGGAGGATGGTTCTATCCTGCACGTTGTGGTTGCGGATGGTATCTTGACTCAAATTTTCCAGCTTAGCAATATTATTCTCGAGTATTTTATATGTTAATCTTTCTTCCCATTTGTTTTAACGATTTCTTTTATTTTGGCCCAGCATGCATCATACGCATCTTTTGAGCTTTCATGACCCATGGTTTGCCTGAAGAATGTCCCACCAGCGATGGTTAGCTGTGCGTTCAGTGTTTGAGTAAGAGGAATTAATTCCACTCTGAGTTGGAAGGTTCTCTTTGGTCAATTCGCTTGGTTTGGTTGATTAAGAGGTCCCTATCTGGAGCTTTAGCCTGTTTCCTTTACTTTTGCTGTCTGCTTCTGGCCTCCTCATTGGACCGCGGGATTGTGTCCCCCATGAGGTTGGTCTTATCGATTTGTTTCGTTTCGTTTAGTTTAGTTCCTCCAGACTGGTGTCACTTTTGGTTTTATCATTCATTGCATTTGGTTCAAAATTTTCCGGAAGATTCCTATCACTTGTTGGTAAAAACGGGTGTTGTTTTACCTTAACGCCCGCTTTCCGGTCAACTCCGCTGCATTTCCGCTTCATCTCCATGTTCCATGTCACTTTCGCTTCACCTCCGCTCGCTCCCCTGCAAAGAGGACGTTAAGGAGGGGCATCTGTTGACACCCATTTTTTGCCGATGAGTTGAGTCGTTCCTCTTACTCCCATTTGTTGATGCCTCGAGTTGTCCATTATTCGTTAGGGCTATTTTCAGGCACGTTTTGGGCCAGTTTTATGGGTAGCCTCCCTCCCTGGCTAGGTTTGTTTCAATTCTGGGCTTAATGGGCCTTGGTTTTTATTGATTGAGCTTTTCTATGAGTTTCAAGCACCCATATACATGTACGGTTCATCCTAGGCCGCCCAATCAATGTGCGGTTGCCTGTGGACCGTCCATATATTTTGGAATATTTTGGTTAATTTTTTGAATTTCCACCGACAAGCATTTATGCGGTCTTTGCCCTAGCCGTTCAACATGATGGACGGACGGATGGTATCCGCTCGTCTCTCAGAGTCCTGCGCTTGGTGGTTTTCTCAGATAATTATCCAATTAATCTATTTATCACCGACAAGGCTAGAACGGTGGGTCTTTGGCCGCTCTACCTTTGAACGGTCTCATCTGAGACGTTCATGTATGAGAGTCCAACGGCGAACTATTCGGCCGGATCAATGGATAATTTGGATTATTTTGTGAATTGTTGAATTTCCACCGACAGGGTTGGACGGCCCAGAATGGGCCGCCCATATGGATGTGTGGTCTATCGTTAGACCGTTCATCTGCTCGATTGCTAAAGATTCAACAGATTTTCTCTCTCTCCTCGTGGATTTATCCCCAACTTTATCCAGCCATTTCTCCGCGAATCCTCAACCATTTCGAGTGCCATTTCTTCCAGATGAAAGATAATTGAATTATCTTCATCTTTTGTTTGATAATCTTGACCTGAAAATACTTCTAAACCCTAATTTCGAGCTAGGACTTTAGGTGCTCTATAAATAGATCGTAAAGGCCGGGTTTGAAAAGGGGGGGAGATTTTTAGTCGACGGTGAAGCCCTGCCGCATTCTTGAGCGACCTAGCACCAAGGAGGGAGGCTTTCCACGTCCATATAAGCCTCCGGTTCAGGGTGTAGTCTAGTTTTTAAGTCTTGTGTGTTTGATAGGTTTTGTCCATTTTTTTCATTGCATGCATCACTCTTCTCACTTTCTCCCCACGTTTTTCTTCACCTTCATTGCCATGCACACACCCACCCACGTTTGTGACACCCTAGGGGTTTAAAAGCCCCAGGTATCCCCCTTTCCACTTATTCATGTTCATTTCTTCTTATTTTGGCATTTATTACACTTTTCAGTTCTAATCTTGGGTTTCTTCTGTCTTCTTCACATCATTTTTGCAGGTCAGCAATCCTTAGCACGAGGCCCATCCCCTCTGGCCGGCCGGAGAGGGTGGAGGTTGGACCCTTTGTAACTTCTGGCGTAGTGGTCTTGCGCGGTTCTATACCATCCGTTCAAGGAGACGTGTGGTGCTATCTGGACCGTCCTTCTTCTTCCTGCAGTCGTGATAGAGCCGTTCAACTGCTAGGAGTGCTTCATCCCACGTCCTCTGCAGCGTTCTTAGACGGTCTGTCGTGAGACCGTTCATCTTATAGGCGGTTCTCTCTGAACCGTATATCTTTCCAGCGCTGCACACTAGGCGAGTACCTCTCCCTCTTTCAATGGTACGGCATGTTCATCACGTTCGGCGCCTTGGTGGCGATCATAGGTTTTCATTCCTCCCTTTCCCTCTGTCTTCATTCATTTCCCATGTTGGATGTGGTAGGATAGACATGGGAAGGCATTAAAAGAACGGAAAGGAGGAGAAATATATCTACACCCCCTTGCAGCCACTCCGGCAGAGCACCGCTGCCCCTCCAGTGCCGTGCCGTGGCAGCCGGCTGCTGTTCTAGTCAGACTCGCCCACCGACTGTCGTCCAGCACCGCTGCAGTCGCCGTCCTCGGCCGCCCATCGCCATTCCGCCACCACCGCCCATGCAGGGCCTCTATAACATCACATCCAAGGTGTCCCTGCCATGGTTTAATCCCTCATGTCATGATTCCTAATTTCATCTCTCAGTTCACATGTTGGATGTATTTTTATTTTGTTTAATATAATTTTTCAAGATGTACAAAAGTGGAAAATTGTCAATTTTTAAGGGAGATGCTGTCGAATTTTTTTTGAATACTCGCTCCATTCAAACCACAATTTTGAAAGAAGCACTTTTCTAAAGCAGGTATCATGATCTCTCTCTTCTGGAGAATCAGCAGCAACCAACCTGTATGTGTAAACCTTCTTGGTCTGTCCTGGTCTAAAAGCAGGACCAATGGCTTGGCGAGATACTTAAGCTATTGTTCGTGCTTTTAGACCAGGACAGACGAGGAAGGTTTACACATACCGGCTGGTCGATGCTGATTCTCCCGAAGAGAGAGATCATGATACCGGCTTCAAAAAAGAGCTTCTTTCAAAATTGTAGTTTGAATGGAGCGAGTATTCTAAAAAATTGGTGTCTCAGAGGATTCTAGTGCCGAAACTTTTCAATCAGACGAGGGTGACACTGCTGAGTTGGTTGCTTCTAATCTTCATCTATTCGAATCTGCCGAGCCACTTCGGTTGTGTATAGAGGACGAAGTGGAAGAAGTCGATCCAACTGAGCTAAATGAAGCAATTGTTGGGCAAGAGGAGTCGTTTGAGAGAGGGGATTCTTCAGCAACTGGTGATGGTGGAGGATGATCCAACAGATATCTGTTGATTTGTAATTATAATTGTAAAAAATGACACATTTGAATTAATGTAATTATAATTTCTTTTATTCATTGAGTTATATGTTGTGTGGATTTTATCGGGGGATGTGTGTTTTATGTTGAGTTGTGTAGGTTGTGTGTATAATTATAATTTTAAAGGGTGATAAATGGATAACAGAAGTAAAAGATATATTTTGAAGCGAAACAAAGGCGATGGCTGGCGAGCGATAAGGGTGACAAATAGATGTTGTAAGTGACAAATAGGCGTTAGCAGTGACAAATAACTCTGTAACGGTGACAAATATCTCATAGCAGTGAAATTTGAAGAAACTCAAGTTCGTTTGAAGGGTTTAACCGTGTATTGGTTTCCTAACTCTACCAACACGGATCTGAAGCTTTCCTAGTCATCAAACGACACTGATTAAATGAAGTGAAATATTTATATTATTTTTCTATCATTTTTCACAATTAGGTGGTTTTATATTATTGTTATAGTGTTATATTTATTAATTATCAATTATACATTTTTTATCAAATTTATAATTAATTTATTATTATACTAGTACATTTATTAATTATCATTTTTATGGTCATTGTCATATTCATAATTATTTTACTATTATTATGCTGTTACATTTATTAATTATTATTTTTATGTTTTTTCTCATTTTCAATTATTTCATTATTATTTTACCATTACATTTATTAATTATCATTTTCAATTTTTTTGTTTTGTCATTTTCATAATTATTTAACTATTATTATGATGTTATATTTATTAATTATCATTTTATATGATTTTTGTCTTTTCATAATTATGTTATTATTATTATTATGTTATATTTATAAATTTTCAATTTATATGGTTTTTTTGGTATTTTTATTTATTATATTATAAGTATAGTATTATATTTATTAATTATCACTGTTAGACAGAAAGAAGAATAAGTTTTGAAGTTTTGGAGCTAGTAAGTCAGATAAGTCAAAATTAAGCGCGACGGCTAACACCGCATAGTGGTGACAAATAGTCATTAGTGGTAAGAAATATGTTTCAAGGCTGACAAATGTCTCCTAAGGGTGATAAATAGATAATAGAAGTAAAAGATACATTTTGAAGCGAAACATAGGCAACGGCTGGTTGACGATAAGGGTGACAAATAGATCTTATGAGTGACAAATAGCCATTAGCAGTGACAAATAACTCTGTAACGGTGACAAATAGCTCAGAAAAATGGAAAATACTGACGGTATTGTCTGACTAAAAAATTTTCATCAAAAATACGTCGGAATGATTCATGGTTTGTTTGTTATTTTCTTACCTATGTGACAAATTATTTTATTTATTGATTATCATTTTTTATAGATTTTTTTAATTGTTATATTTGCTTTCTCTTTTGGGTTCACCTTCCGTATGTAAGAGCAGCGCGTAAAATGAATGATAAGGGTGATGAATGCATATTATTGGTGACAAATAAGTTGACAAAGATAGCAAATGCACATTAGTGGTGACAAATAGGTTGACAGGGGTGACAAATGCGCATGAGGGGTGACAAAAGAATCTTAACGGTGAAAAAATGTACAAAGGCGACGGCTCCCAGGGGCAAAGGTGGACGGCTCCTGCATGCTATAAGAGTGAAGGATACCTATTAGTGGTGACAAATAGATCAACAGGGGGACAAATACGCATGAAGGGTGACAAATGGATCCTAACGATGAACTATGAGCATGAAGATAAGCCCTACTGATATTAGAACCATCGACAAACCCTACTACTTATAGAGGAAGAACTCCCCTTCGTAAAGGTAACCCCTACCTACGATGGATGGTATCCTTCATTTGACGGCAACCACATCACACAAAGATCAAGCATCCATCATGCAATGAAAGGTTGCAGAAAAAGAAATTATATTGATAGGGGAAGAGGGTACAAGCGGTTACTCGTCCTCTTTGGACGGAACCTGTCAGGTTGGAGACTGTGGACGCACTTTTCATTCGTCTATTATGCTCGTCTATTCGGGAATGGTTGATTCGTCTATTAAGTGCGTGGGCGTGCCAGTCACCGAAGTGACAATTTTTTCAGGCTCCGAAGAGCCCATGGTGCGCTCGATCTGACTTCGTCAGACGATTGTGTGGTTCGTGTCGGGACCAAAACCCGCCGTGCCATAAAGGTCGTGGCGTCATTTACATCCCCCATACGAGGGAACACCCTTGATTAATCGCCGAGATTCAGGGCCTCATGGTCAAGAAATCAATTGCATGGAAGGTCTATTACGAGGTATTGAAATCCTCACGCGAGGGCGAGAAGAAAACCATTCGCGATCATGTCGGTCGTGTACTGACCATTTAATGTTCGGACGAATGTCCGGCTTGAAAAAAGCGCAATCGTCATGGGAAATCCGGAGCATATGTATGCCGGGATACGGCAAATTTATTGTTCAGAAGAACGGAAAACGTTCGGCTAAATCTCGGTTAGAGCGGTCAGAAACCAATAAGTCTGTTGGCCCGGTGCAAGATCAAGCTATGGCCATACTGCGGTGGGCCCCCCGCGGTCGAAGTCTGGCTCACATGAGCGTCATTAATATTTTCGGTGCCAAGGGGCAACGAGGGAATATCCCTTGAATCGGCTGAAAAGCCCTGTGTCTAGGGAAGCAGACGTTCAAAACGTGTCGGTCATTCGGGTGACTGTTTAATATTCGGACGGGTGTCCGGCTTGAGAGTATCATAATCATCGCAGGAGGACCTGGAACATATGTATGCTGTGAAACGGAAAATACATTATTCCGAGACACTGAAAACATTCGGTTAAATCTCGATTAGTGTAGCAGAAAACTAGCGAATTTATTGGCCCGGTGCGAGATCGAGTCGGGACCATACCGGGGGCGCCTCCCGCGGTCCAAACGGGGCTTGCGTGGGCATCATTAATGTTCCTGGTGCTGGAGGGCAACGGGGAAGAGTCCTGAGACTAGATTCCAAAACCAAAACATGTTCGAAGGAAGTGAGCTATAGGCCGAGGGTGTGGGTCAGACAATGACCATAATCGGGACGGACCCGAGGTCCAAGCACAGCCCACAAAGGCCTTATTGATATTCCCGTATATAGGGTCCAGGGATGACATGAGCCATCTAGTTCTATTCAGATTTCTATCGGTCACTTGTGAACCACTTGATATTCGGACAAGGGTCCATATTGAAGGTGCGACGTGGATAGGAACGACCCCGTGCAAATGTATGCCGAGTTTACGGCAATTTCAATGAAAGGGCGGGAACGAATCCCGATATAGTGAATCCGATTTGACGAGCTATCGGCCCAGAGCAATACTGGGTCACGACCACGTCGGGGTAGGAGCCGTCGGCCATGTTGGTTGCTCACGGGTCTTTTCATATTCAAACACAGGTCAATAATAGAAACGCGGCGAAAACCGAGGCGAACCCGTTCAAATATTTGCCGAACGTGCGGCAATTTTAGTAGTGGCTCGGAAGGGATCCGGCCTGAGGAACGAGTCTGGTTTAATCGGAATGTCAGCCCGAGGTGAGGTCAGGCCATGGCCATTTCGGGACAATTCCCAAGACTCGGGCCCAACCTGGAAGGGCGACATTGTTGTTCCTTTAGCATCGGGTCATGGGGGAGACGGGGCTGCAACATAGATTTTACCATTTTCTTTATCTGGGCTTTAAATTATGTGCATATATATATATTATTGCTTATTTCCCTTTTATGTATTTATTCTGGATGATTTCTTCATTTTGTTTATTATTATTACTATTATATCTTCCCTTTCCTTTTTTTACTATTATTATTATTATTTCACATTTTTTTGTTTATTTCTCATATATATATATATTCAGGTTTATTTATTTATCATGATTTTTATTAATTTATTATCAGTATTATCATTATCATTATCATGACATATTTATATATATTTATTTTGGGAGGAAAAGTGGGCCGTTGGGGGCAGAAAGGGGTGTACCGGCGAAGGCTGGGAGAGCGTACCAGAGAGGGGCTGGGAGAGTGTATCGGCGAAGGAGGGTGCCGGAGAAGCGCCAAGAGAGTGTGCCGGGGAGGGAGTTGGCAGGCGTGCCGGGCTGACTCGAAGTCTGTACAACGTCTGCTAGCACACGCGCAGAGTCTGTACACTGTCCATTTGCTGCCACCCAAAGTCTATACATTGTCTATTCAACCAGCACACAAAGTCTATACATCCTTCAGCTCAGAGTTTGTACGTTACTCATTGGCTGCAGCTCAAAGTCTATACATTGGCCAGCTCAAAGTCTATACATTGGCCAGGTCAAAGTCTGTACATTATTCATTGGCTGCAGTTCGAAGTCTATTCATTGCAGCTCAAAGTCTGTACATTAGGCAGCCCAAAGTCTATACATTGGCCCTTGGCTCCAGTTCAAAGTCTGTACATTGGCCAACCCAAAGTCTGTACGTTGGCCAACTCAAAGTCTATACATTGTGTTCCACTTCGGAGGGTGAAAAGAGTGTGCCGCTGAAGGGCAGGGAAGGTGTGTCGTTGAAGGGTTGATGGGGTGTGCCGCTGGGGGCTGATAGGACGTGCCGCTGGAGGGCTAATAGGGTGTACCGGCGAGGGGAAGAATGAGACGGTGGAGGAGTGTGCCGATGAGGAGCCAAGGAGGTGTGCCGTTGAAGGGTTGATAGGGTGCGCCGCTGGAGGGCTGATAGGGAGTGCGCCGCTGAAGGTTCGCGGGAGGTGTACCGGGGAATGGCTTGGCCAAGGGTGCCGGTGAAGGGGCAGGTGTGGTGGCTATGGGAGGCGTACCGGTGAAGGAGCCTTAGGTGTGCCGGCGGAGGGCCTGGCCGAGTGTGCCGGCGAAGGGGTCACAAGAGCGTGCCGTCGAAGGAGCTTGAGGGCGTACCGCTGAAGGGTTGGAGCAGGCGTGCCGCTGAGCGTAGGGGGAGCGTGTCAGTGAAAGGCCAAACGAGGCATGCCGGGGGAAGCTGGGCTAGGGCGTGCCGGCGAAGGGCGCTGTAGGGTGTACCGGCGAAGGGCGTGCCGGCCAAGGGTGGCCAGGGGGGCGTACCGGCAAAGGGCATGGGGAGCCCACTCCTCCTCCATTTCTTTTAAGGCTTTTCTTTTCTTCTTTCCTGATTTTATTAAGTTTGCATGGGTTTCTTCTTTTCTTCTCTTGATTAACTTCCATTCTTTCTCCTATGAGGATGAATGTTCAAGTTGTTTAGTTGTCGTTCGATTTGGTTCTCTTTGAGTTGGTTGCGGTCCCTTTGCTTTGGTTAAAGCGTTTTACCGTTGTTCTCTTTTTTATTTGTTTGTTGTTGTTGTTATTTTTTTTTATCTTGTTAACATGTTATTGTTTCTAACAAAACTTCGGCAGCACCTCCCCTTGACCCGAGCGTAAGGGAGATACAGGGAACGCGCCCACATGGAGTGGCGGAACCCGACAACTGGAGGTGGGCGCCCGAGAGCGGCAACACCTTTAATAAAACTTTGGAAAACTCGGAGGCAACGGTGAGTGGAAGACTATTCTAGGACTCGCTAAGGGGTATGCACCGGGCAAGAAGGAGGGGCAAGTGTGCTGGGCCAGGGAGGCTAAAGGTATGGCGGTGAAGGCCACGAAGGAAGGCCCAAAGGGGCGTACCGGCAAGGGCTATCATAGGCGTGCCGGGGGAAGGCAGCCAAGGCCGTGCCGGTGAAGGGTGTTGAAGAGTGCACCGGCGAAGGCCCGATAGGGGTGTGCCGGTGAAGGGTTCAAAGGGGGGCGTATCGCTGAAGGCTGGGGTCTGCCGCTGAAGGCACAACTGGGCGTGCCGTTGGAGGCACAATCAGGGTGTGCCATTGAAGGCACGCCTGGGTGTGCCGTTGGAGGCACAATTGGGTGTGCCGTTGGAGGCACAATCAGGGTGTGCCGTTGGAGGCACGACTGGGGTGAACGAAAGCGAAAACGCTCGGCAAGAAGTAAACCCTAAAGAAGGGAAAAAAGAAAGGGGCATGAAACACCGAAGGATGTAAACACGGAAGACACACATTAGAGAGACGTCCGAGAAGACGTTTGCAAGCCTTCTACTTTTATCCTCACAAGAGGAGTGCCCCGAGGGGGCTAATACATTGCAACGATGGCAAAAACAAAAAAATGAAAGGAAAGAAAGAGGAAAAAGGAAATACAGTGGGGGGGGAACGGAGCGTGGACTCCTCCCCTCCCGGACTTCACTCCCTCTCTCCACCCACTATTCTTCTCTTCTCTTCTGTCTTCTTCTCTTTCTCTTCGCGCGGACGGCGGTAGACGGAGCAGCAGGGAGGGGGGGACGCCAGAGCCTCCCCTC
This sequence comes from Amorphophallus konjac, assembly GCA_022559845.1. NCBI lineage: Eukaryota > Viridiplantae > Streptophyta > Magnoliopsida > Alismatales > Araceae > Amorphophallus > Amorphophallus konjac. Next base: position 142,525,680 of record CM040123.1, on the reverse strand, counting down.
CTCCTCTTTCTTCTCTTCTTCTCTTCTCCTCTTCTCTTCTTCTTTCTCCTCGCTCAGGCGGTGGTGATCGAGGCGGCATGCTCCTCTTCTTCTCTTCTTCTTCTTCTCTTTTCGCACAGACGGCGGCAGTGGGCAGAGCGGCGGGGCCTCTCCCCTCTCTTCCTCTCTTCCTGTCCTTCTCTTCTCCTTCTTCTTCTCTTCTTCTCTTCTACCTCTGCCTTCCCCGTGTCTGTCAAAGGAGAGGGGTTTTTATATTCTCCACGGCGGAAGCGTCCGGAGGCGGGAAGCGTCCGAAGTGCATTTAATGGGAGTTGACTCCCTTGTCCTGGGTGGCAGGAGAAGTAGGCAACGTGGCCCAACCTCCGGCCGACACCTCGGGCAACCCACTGTGCACCAAGGATACGCAGGGCATGGGCGTCACGTCGTTCGACCGTTGAAATGCCTTCACACTGTGCCGCTGGCGGGCTCAAGAAGTGTGCCGCAGGAGGGGCAAAAGGGTGTGCCGCTGGAGGGGCAAATGGCCGTGCCGTTGGGGCTTGCCATGGTGTGCCGCCGAAGGGCTCCACGGGAGTGTGCCGCTGGAGGACCGTGGAGGGTGTGCCGCTGGCGCTCCCTGGGGGTGTGTCGCTGAAGGCCCTTGGGGGTGTGCCGTTGAGAAGGGCCAGGGGCGTGCCGCTGAAGGGAGCATAGGGTGTGCCGCTGAAGGCCGCCAGGGGTGTGCCGCTGAAGGGTGTGCCGCTGAAGGGCTCCAGGGGCGTGCCGCTGAAGGGCTAAATGGGCAGTTTTGAGCCCGTTGTGAGCACGCGTTGTGGCCCATTTGATTTTCTTCGAGGCCCCATGGATTATGAGCTTCCGGGAGTTGGTTTCTCTTTGCTGTTGTGACTCCGGGGACAGCTTCATGGCAGTGTGCATATTTGGGGAGTCCGGACGACCAGTCTCTCCGGGGCTTCTTCACTCGGCGCCGTTGTTGATGCGAGGCCGAGCAGGACATCTGGGTGTGCAATTTTTTTGTGCCCATAGAGACTCAACACCCCCTTGTTACAAAACAGGCTGTCCGCCTTCGCTAAGGTGTCCTGCCACCCTTGTAGGTACCCCTGCTTGTATTCCTCCGAAAAGTCACCGCCGCTACTTTCCCCAGATGACTGGTCCGGCACCGGCATGGCTTCCTTCCGAAAGCACAACCTTTTGGCGGGAACCTGCTCTGACGAAGAATCTGACTTCTCAGACTATGACATCTTCACGAGAGTCAAAGGAAATCAAGATGTCCTTAGGGTTCCCCACAGAGTATCTATTTATAGGAAGGAGACGAAACCTCCAGAGGGAAAAAGAGTCTTCGTGCCTCCCCAACTTTGTGAAAATCGAAGCGACGGGACTGCGAAGATCGTTCCATCTCCCCCAACTTTTCTGACTCTCAGTCCTTCCTTTTTGTCAGTCATGAGATCGCTTGGACCGAGGTTCCTTTCGTCCGGATACATCAGCCGCATAGTAGACGAGAGGCCGGAGAGAGATACTGCAATGGCTAACACCGCATAGTGGTGACAAATAGACTTCAAGGCTGACAAATGTCTCGTAAGGATGATAAATCGATAACAGAAGTCACAATATGTGATGAAGCGAAACAAAGGCGACACCTAGCGAGCAATAAGGGTGACAAATAGCTCGTTATGAGTGACAAATAGCCATTAGAAGTGGCAAATAGCTCTGTAATGGTGATAAATATCTCATGGCAGTGAAACTTGAAGAAACTCAAGTTCGTTTGAAGGATTTAACAGTGTCAACGAGTAAAATGTCTAGTACATTATTTCCCTATGCAGACCAAGCGTAGTACACTTCCTTACCTACAACAACAATAATAACAAAGTAACTAATATAAAGAGGAGCAACACTACTAGAGCACATAATAGAACAACAATAATACAAGGCACATTTAACATTTGTGTAGTCTATTGGCGTAGTGCCTGGTTCCTTGAATCATAGTCAGGCCCGGAACTTGCATGATATGTAGGCATGGGCCTTTCCTGTAGTTGAGGATGATCAACATACGTATGCCTACTATTGCCAACCCCATTTATAGCAACATGTGCTGTTGAGTCAGGTGCGATAGATTCAGAGGGGGGGTGAATGAATCTCCCCTTTAAAAATATAGCCTAATTAAAAACTTAAAGCTCAGTTATGCGGAATTAAAAATAGTTGCAGCTATATTCTGAGAATACTTAGGATCATCTCGGCAAGACAACTCAATAGAATTAGCCCTCACTCGATCCTATGCAAACATCTAGTACGCAGCAATTAAATGAACATATAAGAAAATCAAACCACAAGGGACACCGGGATTTTTAGGTGGTTCGGTCCACAGACCTACGTCCACCCCTCACTCCAAACCGGAGTGAGGCTTCCACTAGCAACGCAAGACAAGCAGACTCAGTCTGCAACAGATGCTGCCACACAGCTTGACCAGGGGAACAACCTCCCCTCTTCCTCCCAACCGGAGGGAACCACTAGTGACACCAGTCACTAGCAAACCAGAGACGCAAGTCTCTCTTCCTCCAGACCAGGAGGGTACCTACAAGTTGCAACTACTGCCTGCAGCTGGAGACCCAAGTCTCCCTTCCTCTGAAGCCCAGAGGGAAGCGTAAGTGACACTAAGTCACCTGCAAACCAGAGGTCTCGGACCTCTCTTCCTCCACCAAGGAGGGAACCACTGATGACCCAAAGCCACCAGCAAACCTGAGAAACAAATCTCCCTTCTCTTGAGACCACAGGAGGAACCCGATCCCCAACAAGGCAATCGGAAGAACAAGGTAAAAGGAAAACAATAAAAGATAAAAATTACAGCGACACAAAGCTGGAGAAATGAAAAGCACAAAGACAAATTGGGTTGGATCTGATCCAAGGTCCAGTGAACAATGAAGCTCTCTTCTTCTTCACAACCTCTCTATCTCACTGTCTCTCCTCTTTCTCTGCTCGAGCTCTCTAGCTTTCTCTTTCTCTTCTTTCTCTTCTGCTCTTCTCTCTTTTTCTTCTCTCAATGGATCGTGGCTCTCTGCTGCTTCTCCTTCTGTCTCTCTGTACAGACTTCACCTCTTGTTCGAGCTGCCTCCTTCTACTCACTATCTCACACGATCAGCCTTCTTCTGAGGAAGAAGACATATATATATAGCAGCAGTAGATTAGGGCGGCGTGTGCTCTCCACGATTCCCGCCCAAATGTTTCAGTCCACGTGGCAGCTTCTCAGCATCTCAGATCACGTGCCAGATGCCAGCCTCGTATCACGTGCCCAGACTCTGCAGGTTTAATGAAGAGTTTCAGTCGATCAGCAGAAACAGCACAGGTTGTACATAGTTCAATTAAGCAGCAATGTATATACTTAGCAATGCAGTGTGTGGACTTGGATAGCTAGCCACGAGTGTATAGACTTTGCCTAAATGTTTATCCATGAATGAGATGGCGATGTATAGACATGAACTAATGCAAGCAGTGTATAGACTTTGTGCCCCAAAGGCAATGTATAGACTTAGTGCTCTACATGCTACAGTGCTAATGTGTAGACTTGATCAATGCATCTTGAATGTTTAGACTTGAAGAGCTAGCCAACGAGTGTATAGACTTGAGGGGTGACAACGAGTGTATAGACTTGCTAGGTGACAACGAGCGTATAGACTTGCTGGGTGACAACGAGCGTATAGACTTGCTGAACAGCAGCAGAATGTATAGACTTGGTTGTGTGAGCATGCAGTGTATAGACTTTGTGAGACGCAAAGGCTGTATAGACTTCACGAAATGCATGTGCTAGACAGTGTATAGACTAGATAATGCAAACGAGATGTTCAGAATTGCTATGAAGCAACCACAATGTACAGACTAATGTTGAAGCAACCAGAATGTACAAACTTAGAGTGTGGACAATGCAATGTATAGACTTTGATCAACATATGCAATGTATGAACTTAACGACGCAAGCGATGTATAGACTTTGGAACGCTTGAAGCACAGACACGCTTTAGTGTATAGACTTGATGATCATTCAGCAATGTGTAGACTTCGACAAAACACAACGTGCAGCAGTGTATAGACTTGAAGCACTAGATGCACGATGTACAGACTTCATTCATGCAAGGCTATGCGTTGTATAGACTATGTGAATGCAGTGCAATGGCCTGTACAGACATCATAGTATGCACAATGCAGTGTATAGACTTTCCAATGTCTAGACTTGCAGATGTGAACGACACAATGTATAGACTTGGCCCCTTTAAGGATGTACAGATTTTACGAGCACAGTCTAGTATATAGACTTTGCGAAGCACAGTCCAATGTATAGACATTGTGAAGCACAGTCCAATGTATAGACTTGTAAGTTGAACTGCATTGTATAGACTTCAGACTGTATGGACTTGTGAACTCGAATGCAATGTACAGACTTCATATAAGAAGGCAACCGATGTACATACTTAGGCAATGTAAAGACTTGACAAGCTTGAACACAGCGATGTGCAGACTTTGTGATGTATAGACTTATGAATGCAACGTAGGTAAAGGTCCCAATGTATAGACTTCACTTGAAACAGTCCGATGGACAGACTTTGTCTGAAACAATCGGATGTACAGACTTTGTGTGAAACAGTCGGATGTACAGACTTGAGTGAACGATGCATGAACAAGCCTAACCAATGTATAGACTTTGATGCACAAACACACAATGCAATGTATAGACTTTAAAGCAGATGCCAAGCCCATGTACAGACTTGAAGAGACAACCAATGTATAGACTTCTCATTATGCATCCAGATGAATGTACAGACTTGAGTTATGCAACTGAAGGCTGTACAGACTTGCTATGAAGTGAGATGCAACGTGAGACGCTCGAATGTACAGGCTTGCTGATTGTGTTAAGACACAGCATGAGACGCTCAGAAGGACTGCCCACTGTATAGACATTGCCTTAGACATGCAGACACTGTGAATGTATAGACTTCACTATGTGTAAGCTTGTGAAGGCGAATGCAATGTACAGACTCCAGACTGTGAAGGCTTTGTGAATATAAATGCATTGTACAGACTTCACGTTATGCTTGAGACACTAAGGAAGACAGACAATGTATGGACTTAGGCAATTGAAAGGCTTGCCAGTGTATGGACTTATGAGTGCAGTACAGACAGATGCAATGTACAGACATGGAAAGGGGGTCGACCCACTTCTGTCCAGACTATGCTTAAAGGTTCAGCGTCACCTATTGTACAGACTAACATCAAACAATCCAGATAAAATGCAATTATGAAATGTATCAACAATTATGAAATGCACCAATGCACACACCACACAGCCTCAGCCTGTTCGTTGGTTATGTAATTCAGATAAGATGTTCAATGAAACATACATATGCAACAAAAACATATTTATATTTGATCTAGTCATACTGACTTATAGTGTTTGCTATCATCAAAATCACAGGGACACAACAATCTCCCCCTTTTTGATGATGGCAACACTATGAGTCAGTGTGACTAGATCAAATATTTCTCCCCCTTTGACTTCAGCAAAAAGACATTAATTGAAGAGGGAAGAATAAGACTGCATAAGATGAGTGAATTAAAGGCTCCCCGTTTAATGACAATTAGCTCCCCCTGAATAGAATAATGATCAGAAATGTTTTGAAGGTTGAAACCAATTGAGATGAAGGGAGAATATCAACAAAAGCACATGGACACTCAAAAATGCTGACTAGATCTCCCCCTTTATGAAAAACACTCAGCATGACATGGAAGCTCCCCCTGATTAGATGGAGTGAAAGAAGTGATGAGCATCTATCAGCAAAGCACATGGGTATACAAGAGTTACCACAGTCTGTAATCACAGTGAATAAATGAGGAAGCAAGATTTTCATTAGCACACCAAATTCATAAATCTTTGTAAACGAATTTCAGATTCTTCAATTATAATAGATTATGAATGAGTTTAAACTTACCATCATGATTTAAGAGTGATGTATTTAAGGTTTATCAGGAAAATTCATTACTCATATCTGACACATCTTTTAATAAAGATGAACCATCAACTCATTTGTTATTCATGTTGAACCTCCTTCCTTCTTACTCATTTAAATTCAATGACTCCTATGGAAGTTACACAAGATACTATTGAGATTAAACAGAAATAAATGAGACTGAACTTGTCTTTAGATTTTCAGAATTTTCTATTGAACAGCACTCATTTTTCCTGAGCAAGTTTGGTTCAGTCAACACCTTTTTACATGAGGCACAACACGTCTTAGATGGAGTGACCCAGTTACTCAGTGTGACAACCACATTGCCTCTGAAGGAGAACAGAGTTAGCAATGGAGTATCTTTTTACATGAGGAGACACCTTGATCAGAGACCAGAATCCCCAGTTACTCAACACAACCATGCCATTGCTCTGCCAGATTTTCAAACATTTTGAAAAGAGAGTTAACTATGGCACTTCATGACATGGGCTTAATCCATTTCTTTGATAGAGAACCCAGTTTCTCTGTGACCAAAGTCATTGCTCTTGCTTTAAATTTTTAAGTGTTTTCAGATTTTCAAACAATGCTCAGTACACTGAAATGTTTAAGAACAATACTTTCTATATGTATCTTAACCAAAGAAAGCCATGTCGTTTAAAATTTTAGATTTCAGAAGGTTTTGCAAAAAGTTCATGAGACAACTGGTTAAAATTTATTAAGCAGAATGAATCAGATATTTTCAAGTCCTTTACATCAAAACTTAAGAAATACATTAGACTTGAATCAATTTGATTTATCAAAACATTCTTAAGCCAGTATAATAGAAGATTCTTCTTTTCAGAATGTGTCTGATTTATGTCTAGGGTGCACTGACTAAAATCTTTCCTCATTCAGATGAATCAATGGCATTGTCAAGAAATCAGTGGAGTCAACAAAGTGTTTTTGTCGAGAGAGTAGCGGAGAGCAATTTGAAGCCAACAGTAAAGACTAGAATTCAGTCAGATTGGCTTGGACCAGACTTGACAAGCTATGAAGAAATGTGAGTGATAGGAACAAGCTAGCAGTTGAACTCAAGGCAAACATAATCAATAGCTAAGTCTGGAATATAGACAGATCAGCTATATCAGTGTAGACAGCAGAGAATTCAAGAGAACCACACATTTGCCAAGAGAATGGATCAGATTGCTAGTAGGAGTTCAAGATATGAAGAAGTGAACAAACAAGAATGCCCCCCCCCCTATCTAGATGTAATGAGTCATTTCGTTTTAGATTTTTCAATGCAAGGAAATGTAATGCAACTAACTACATGTATGCATGTTTAAAGGCTCTCCTGGAGAGATTTCCGGAACATAGATATGTAATACATTCAGCAAATGAGATTATCAAGATTATGCAAACATCAGTCAAACTCCCCCTTACAAAGTGCATGATATGCAATTAAAGCATTGAAACATGATTTTAAAATATATGCTCATTCAGACTGCCCTATAAAGAGATATGACCCATGGTACTAGGCGGAGAGCTTGGTCTAAAAGACCATCTCACACATAGTAAGAACCTCCAGACAGATTTCACCTACCTTTTAGTAGCTTACTATTTAACATATCATGGTGGTCATGCAAATCAGTGTAATACAACATACAAGAAGTTTGACGGATCATGCATCATTACATTTAGATAACCTACAATCATTTCCATGAGCATAACAGATTTTTCAATTAGATTCAGTTAGATAATGCACAAAAGAATTATCATGATATGCAGTGCATTCAGATCACACAAATTCAGAATACAGAGTTTTCAGAATTTACCTGAATGGGGCTTTATCATCTTGGGTGCCTTGGTTTAATTTACCCCTCTTTATTCCTCAGTCCAAGGCACACCTGCAAAGTATTTGATCATCTTGATCCTGCAGGGACCCAAGCAGCTTTGGGTCCTGCGTTAGCCCTGACAGTGTTCTAAGCAAATTCATAGCAATATGGTCATCATGATCCATCGGATAGCAATTGTCCATAGAGTGACCAAACTCCCCACAATATCTACATGAAGTGACTGGTTTCTGGTTCTTGTGATGCATAGTAACAGCAGCATGAGGTTTATAAACATGATCATAAGATTTTCTGTTATATGCAAGAACAGTTTGATTCTTATTCCTAACCAGCTAACATTCAGCAGATCTATGGCCTTGCTTCCCACAGTTATGGCATGAAAGTCGTGCAAATGATTTTGCAGGGAATTTGACTACATGGGGGTTAACAAACTTCTTCTGAACATGCCAACAGTCCTTGACTGTATGGCCATTTTTCCCATAGTGAGAGCAAGCAAAAGAATTTCTTTTATGAAAACCTGACCAGAATTCAGTGGCCTTGTGACCAGTCTTGTTGCAGTTAAAACAAGTGATGTGCTGGTTCATTGAAGCAAATTTATTCTTATTAAAACCATGTTGGCTTGCAGGGAATTTAGCATGATATAGATGAGATGTTTTCTTACCACTTGCAAACCAGCATTGTGTAATTGTGTGTCCTAATTTGCCACAGTGAAAACATTCAATTTTATTTTTATGAGATGAAGGATTTTTATCATAAAATTTCCTAGCATTCATATCATCATTCTCCATCAATTTACACTCATGCATCAGATGTCCAAATTTGTGACAGTAGTGACAGATCATCTTCTTCCTAGATGCATGTGAGTGTGTGTGAGGACTGTGATCAACATGCACTGATGAATCCTTTTTGTTTATTTTCTGTTTGTTTCCATCAACCCTCTTTATACCAACAGGAGTGTCTTTGTCCTTCTTCTGTAGATTTTTATTCTTTTTCAATTCTTGAGGTTGTTTTACAGTTTTGGGACTGACAGTGGTCTTTTGTGCAGTGAATTGGAAAACAGAAGGAGCAGAGGTTGTGTTCTGATTAGAAGCTTTGACAAAAACAGTAGACGTTTTATTCCCATTACTCCTTTTGTTTGTCGGACTGTAACCCAGTCCCTCTCTCTGAAAGCTAACATTATTTCCAAGAAGCTTATTCAGATTGTCCTATCCTTTGACAAATTTTGACAAGGAGTTTTTCAAATCTTGAATTTCAGAATTTAAGCCACAAATATTAGCTTCATATTTGGACAGATCTGTTTAACAGGAAAAGACTTGTTGATGCAAGGCATCATTCAGACTTTTGAGTTTTTCAACTTCCTATTTTAATTTTATTTCATTGTCAGCTTCAGATAGGGACTTATAAAGATCATCAACTTCTTGTTGAAGGGATGTGATTGTTAACTCATATTTAGCTATCTTTTGTTCAAGGCAAGTGACATTCCCACTCAACATTAGGTTGATGTTTTTCATATTTGTAATTTCATGTTCTGCATTCAGCAACTCACTAGAGCTCACCAGGCTTACACTCTTTCCTTTTTCTAAAGTGATTAGCCTCTTAAACATTGCTGAGTTTAGGTGATTCAGCTTATTAATTTCCTCTTTCAGTTTACTGTTCTGCTCTAGGAGTTCATCATCAAGCACCCATTCATCTGAAGAAAACTGACATTCATATAACTTTTCTTGTTGTTTTTAAGATTGAAGTTTGTCAAGATTTTTCTGAATCTCTGAATTTGTTACTCTATCAGCCTCTAATTTTTCAGAAATCAATCTATTTTCTTTTTCAAGATTTATTGATTTGTGTTCAAATTCCTTGAGCTGATTTGTGAGTATTACATTTTTCGACTTCATGTTTTCCAATTCAGAGTTGACAAGCTCTAAGTTTCTCACCAGTTCTTCATTTTGAGCAACATCATTGTTATGAGCCTGATCATCATCAATTAAACTATGGCTCTCCTTTAGTTCAGCAATTTCGCAAACAAGCTCTTGATTTTCCTTTTTGTGTGAATCAATTTGTTTCATAAGAGTTTGTTTTTCAAATTTCAAATGATCTAAATCTGAACTAATAGAATCAAAATCTGTTAACTGTCTTCTAAATATGTCATTTTCAATTTTCAGAATTTTAGGACTTTCACCTCGAGATTTAGCATCCTCATGTTTCTTTAGCTTCTTTATCAGTTTTTTATTCTTCTTCTTTAGTCTTTCATAGGATTCTAACAGATTGGCATAGGCATCCTCCCAGTCGTCTAAAGTGTAACTAGAGAAAGGATTGGTTACCTCTTCAGCATCTTCGGATTCATCTTGATCACTGCCATGGTTGCTCTTGTCAGCCATCAGGCAGCTATCCTCATTTCTCCTCTGAGCTAGCTTCAGCTTGTCCAGAATGTCCTTAGTGGACCTGCAGTCATAAAAACAAGAATGTAGAGCCTTGTCAGTAGCTTCTTTCATTAATTTCAAAACTTTCTGATTCTCTCCATTTCTTGATCTGTGACTGTTAGTCCATTTGGACTCTTTCTTTGGCAGTCTAGGAGGACCATGTGAGATTAACTTCCACAGATCCGGATCCATCAAATTCACATAGTTATGTAGACTGCTAACCCATGAGTTAAAATTAGAGCCATTGAAAACCGGTGGAGAACCCATTGATTAAATCGGCAAGCAGTTTAATGCAGCAGAGAGTAAATTTAGAAATGCACCAAAGATAACAGGATCCTCTGCAGATCGTTGGATCTGAACAGTCAGAGAACCTCCTCTGATACCAATTGTTGAGTCAGGTGCGATAGATTCAGAGGGGGGTGAATGAATCTCCCCTTTAAAAATATAGCCTAATTAAAAACTTAAAGCTCAGTTATGCGAAATTAAAAATAGTTGCAGCTATATTATGAGAATACTTAGGATCATCTCGGCAAGACAACTCAATAGAATTAGCCCTCACTCGATCCTATGCAAACATCTAGTACGCAGCAATTAAATGAACATATAAGAAAATTAAACCACAAGGGACACCAGGATTTTTAGGTGGTTCGGTCCACAGACCTACGTCCACCCCTCACTCCAAACCGGATTGAGGCTTTCACTAGCAACGCTAGACAAGCAGACTCAATATGCAATAGATGCTGCCACACAGCTTGACCAAGGGAACAACCTCCCCTCTTCCTCCCAACCGGAGGGAACCACTAGTGACACCAGTCACTAGCAAACCAGAGACGCAAGTCTGTCTTCCTCCAGCCCAGGAGGGGACCTACAAGTACCAACTACTACCTGCAGCCGGAGACCCAAGTCTCCCTTCCTCTGAAGCCCAGAGGGAAGCGCAAGTGACACTAAGTCACCTGCAAACCAGAGGTCTCGGACCTCTCTTCCTCGACCAAGGAGGGAACCACTGATGACCCAAAGTCACCAGCAAACCGGAGAAACAAATCTCCCTTCTCCTGAGACCACAGGAGGAACCCGATCCCCAACAAGGCAATCGGAAGAACAAGGTAAAAGGAAAACAATAAAAGATAAAAATCACAGCGACACAAAGCTGGAGAAATGAAAAGCACAAAGACAAACCGGGTTGGATCTGATCCAAGGTCCAGTGAACAATGAAGCTCTCTTCTTCTTCACAACCTCTCTATCTCACTGTCTCTCCTCTTTCTCGGCTCGAGCTCTCTAGCTTTCTCTTTCTCTTCTTTCTCTTCTGCTCTTCTCTCTTTTTCTTCTCTCAGTAGATCGTGGCTCTCTGCTGCTTCTCCTTCTGTCTCTCTGTACAGACTTCACCTCTTGTTCGAGCTGCCTCCTTCTACTCACTATCTCACACGATCAGCCTTCTTCTGAGGAAGAAGACATATATATATATATATAGCAGCAGCAGATTAGGGCGGCGTGTGCTCTCCACGATTCCCGCCCAAATGTTTCAGTCCACGTGGCAGCTTCTCAGCATCTCGGATCACGTGCCAGATGCCAGCCTCGTATCACGTGCCCAGACTCTGTAGGTTTAATGAAGAGTTTCAGTCGATCAGCAGAAACATCACAGGCTGTACATAGTTCAATTAAGCAGCAATGTATATACTTAGCAATGCAGTGTGTGGACTTGGACAGCTAGCCACAAGTGTATAGACTTTGCCTAAGTGTTTATCCATGAATGAGATGGCAATGTATAGACATGAACTAATGCAAGCAGTGTATAGACTTGGTGCCCCAAAGGCAATGTATAGACTTAGTGCTCTACATGCTACAGTGCTAATGTGTAGACTTGATCAATGCATCTTGAATGTTTAGACTTGAAGAGCTAGCCAACGAGTGTATAGACTTGAGGGGTGACAACGAGTGTATAGACTTGCTGGGTGACAACGAGCGTATAGACTTGCTGAACAGCAGCAGAATGTATAGACTTGGTTGTGTGAGCATGCAGTGTATAGACTTTGTGAGACGCAAAGGCTGTACAGACTTGACGAAATGCATGTGCTAGACAGTGTATAGACTAGACAATGCAAATGAGATGTTCAGACTTGCTATGAAGCAACCACAATGTACAGACTTATGTTGAAGCAACCAGAATGTACAGACTTAGAGTGTGGATAATTCAATGTATAGACTTTGATCAACATATGCAATGTATGAACTTAACGACGCAAGCGATGTATAGACTTTGGAACGCTTGAAGCACAGACACGCTTTAGTGTATAGACTTGATGATCATTCATCAATGTGCAGACTTCGACAAAACACAACGTGTAGCAGTGTATAGACTTGAAGCACTAGATGCATGATGTACAGACTTCATTCATGCAAGGTTATGCGTTGTATAGACTATGTGAATGCAGTGCAATGGCCTGTACAGACATCATAGTATGCACAATGCAGTGTATAGACTTTCCAATGTCTAGACTTGCAGATGTGAATGACACAATGTATAGACTTGGCCCCTTGAAGGATGTACAGACTTTACGAGCACAGTCTAGTGTATAGACTTTGCGAAGCACAGTCCAATGTATAGACATTGTGAAGCACAGTCCAATGTATAGACTTGTAAGTTGAACCGCATTGTATAGACTTCAGACTGTATGGACTTGTGAACTCAAATGCAATGTACATACTTCATATAAGAAGGCAACCGCTGTACATACTTAGGCAATGTAAAGTCTTGACAAGCTTGAACACAGCGATGTGCAGACTTTGTGATGTATAGACTTATGAATGCAACGTAGGTAAAGGTCCCAATGTATAGACTTCACCTGAAACAGTCTGATGTACAGACTTTGTCTGAAACAATCGGATGTACAGACTTTGTGTGAAACAGTTGGATGTACAGACTTGAGTGAACGATGCATGAACAAGCCTAACCAATGTATAGACTTTGATGCACAAACACACAATGCAATGTATATACTTTAAAGCAGATGCCAAGCCCATGTACAGACTTGAAGAGACAACCAATGTATAGACTTCTCATTATGCATCCAGATGAATGTACAGACTTGAGTTATGCAACTGAAGGCTGTACAGACTTGCTATGAAGTGAGATGCAACGTGAGACGCTCGAATGTACAGACTTGCTGATTGTGTTAAGACACAACATGAGACGCTCAGATGGACTGCCCACTGTATAGACATTGCCTTAGACATGCAGACACTGTGAATGTATAGACTTCACTATGTGCAAGCTTGTGAAGGCGAATGCAATGTACAGACTCCAGACTGTGAAGGCTTTGTGAATGTAAATGCATTGTACAGACTTCACGTTATGCTTGAGACACTAAGGAAGACAGACAATGTATGGACTTAGGCAATTGAAAGGCTTGCCAGTGTATGGACTTATGAGTGCAGCACAGACAGATGCGATGTACAGACATGGAAAGGGGGTCGACCCACATCTGTCCAGACTATGCTGAAAGGTTCAGCATCACCTATTGTACAGACTAACATCAAGCAATCCAGATAAAATGCAATTATGAAATGCATCAACAATTATGAAATGCACCAATGCACACACCACACAGCCTCAGCCTGTTCGTTGGTTATGTAATTCAGATAAGATGTTCAATGAAACATACATATGCAACAAAAACAGATTTATATGCAGACTCAAACAGATGATGACTTATAGTGTTTGCTATCATCAAAATCACAGGGACACAACATGTGCTTCCTCTACTGAGTGAAAACCCTTATAACGAGCTCCATGGTATCCATTCAAAGCATTCGGGCCAACTATAATATACACCGGGTTCGCGACCAACCCACACTACAAAGCATTTATACCTTCCCATTTTCTGAACCTCAATTCTCTGCTTGTAAGGTGTTATAAAAGATAATAGGTATGACAAGCATAATAATTACAGCAAATTTAATATGAAGTCCAATCCATAAGAGCAAGTTTGTAGATCAGAAACCATGTAAAATGAAACTACCACTGCATCCGTTTAATATGAAACTACCCAGAGCATATCATATACGAACATATGAAAGGCCTGTAAAATGCATAAACATGGAGGAGGATTAAAAAAAAGGAAGAGGGCATCTGCAGCAGGAATCGGTGACGACAAGGGACCGAGGAGGACGCAGAGGAGACATGCTCTTCTACTGGGGAAGCCACAGCTATGCGCACTGATGAAGGGGATGACATTGTGGAGGAGCCTTAATAACTTAACATAGAAGAGCGGGTGTCAATCTATGGTCACGAGAGGGATCGGTGTGTCGATTTAACACATCGCTGCAATGGAGGTGGTAATGTAGCCCCTCGGGAGCAGAGAAAAGGGGAACGTCGGGAACCCTAGCCGAATGATCGTCGCTCGATTGGAGCATATTACAGAGGTGATTAGACAAGAGAGAGTGTTGGCAAATACACTAGATAAGGGTGAAAAATACCTATCAGTGGCGACAACTAGATCTGTAGAGTAGACAAATACAATGGTAAGGGTGAAAAATAGATTCTTCGAACTAACCAATGAAAAGTAGAAGGAGCTGAAAGGAGGTGTCGAGTTCACAAGAGAACAAAAATGTGAACAATGTATCAAGAGTTTATAGAGCAATCAGAAGATCGAAGAACGAAGGGACTTGGTTAATGCCAAGACAGTCAATGTTGACTCGTCAAGGTCAACGCCAGTCAAATAGGACTCTAGAAAGTTCAACCTTTTCTTGACTACAGTCATGAGGTCCCAGTCAAAGTCAAAGGTTAATGAATAGATTAGTCAGCTACAGTGATCCAGGTCAAAGACAAGCAGCTAATGGAGAGAAAAGAAGGCAACGGCTGGTCATGTGGTAAGATAAGAGTGATAAATATGCAGTAAGGGTGACAAATAGCCCGTATGACTGACAAATGGATGATGAGCGTGTAAATTAGCCAGTAAGGCTGACAAATGGGCAGAAAGGGTGAATCATAGGCTCGGTGTGCCTGGCACACGCTCAACTCGAAGGCCAGGGGCACAGGCTTTGCACGTGATCTGAGGCTACCCTATCAGAGGTATATTCTCTCTCATGGGACAAAGATATTTCCATATTTCAGCCAGATCATCTATTATTCACCCTTTGTTGCCTCTTTTACACCAGTAAGGCCTATTTTTTACCATTGGCAACCTATTTGTCACCCTTAAAGCGTAGCCAAAGCCCTTTTCATCCAGCGGGTGACTTGGGTATTTCTCTTCAGCAGTCTGAACTGGAGTCGGCTCCACAGTTGGCTCTAGTCGACACTTGTTCAAGTAAAGCCTTCATCTTTTCACACTTCAGCCTAGCTCCTTAACCAAACTTGAATCTATCTTCAGAAAACTCATTGATATTCATGAATTAACATTATCAAGCACACACATTAACAGCATTAAAACATATAAAACTTTGAAGATCAAAATGTATGACAAAAGCAATATCAATGAACACAAGTATGCCACAATCTGAGGTTTGAGACGTGAAATATTTAAGATATTGTATTTCCAAAGTTAATGAGGTCGGCCCCAAATCGGGCTCTAAACATATTACAATCACCCTCATTAAATGTCCATGATGTCTCCCCTCCTTGACAATTCTTGAACATATTTCAGTACATATATGCCACAGTTGAGGCTTCCAGCTGCCTGTTGGGGACATTCGTTGTCGAATACAAGATCGCATTTCTCAACTCCCTCGAATGTCCCATAGAGCTTTGGAGACCCCTATACAACTACAGCCTTCAAATGAAAGGTTATAAATTATTAAGGAATAATTAAAAGATAATATAAATATCTATGATTTCGGGTACATGGATAAGAAAAAGTATCCGATTTCTTGTAGTGGCATCGTGGATGGCCATGCCTCTCATGGAATTGTATGAGACAAAGCGGCGATTCTCCGTGTCAATAGCAAGTAGATTCCAGTGACCTCCAGAGTGTAACACGAAGAATAAATATTTGTTCCTCTGAAGTTCTGATAATTCAACATTCTCGTAGGCGCACTCCAATAATTCGTTGGATTTTTCAGAGTTGGCTGCTGTCCTACCGTTTATGTGATTCACTAAAGTGATGGGAAAACAAACCCATTGAAGAAAGTTGTCAGATTCATTGAATCGTGAGTGGAGGAGGTACATCATGGCGTCGATCACTTGTAAATTAACAATCATGATTCTATTAGCAGTAGAAACACAAGTTCAGGGTAGGGTGAGTGACAAAAGATTTTACAATTTTCCAAAAAAATTACCGTATCATCTATCATCTGGCTGTATAATAGATCAATGACATGACGACGGTTCAAAACAATCCCGTTCTGTAATTGAAATATGGAGCCACTATATTGCACAAAAATTTTCATGGTAGTCAGAGTAAGGCGGATCATGATAATTACAGAAACTATAAGAGGACAACTTACTCAATATCCTCAGAGGCACAAGCATCAATGAATTCATTCACAATCGTGTTCTCTGTCGACTTCAGAAGGCCTTTGCAGACCCAATCAGTACTCTATATGAGCTCTCTGTAAGTGTCGGCTTCATCTCCCTTCTACATTTATGCCAATATACCAATCTTAGATTCTATACTGTAAGAAGTAGGAACAACGCAGACTCATCTTCTTCTTCCCCCGTCCTGTAGTTTCATTTGCAGGTGCCTGCCTTTTCCTCACGGGCTTCTCGTCCCGTTGATGAAGGGACTGAGAAAAGACACCTTCACGACGGTCACCATGCCCATTGGTCGCCTCCAACTGAGCTTGGATATCGCCTTGCACATTTTCTTCAGGGGCTGCCTTAGATGGCACGGTATCATCTGTACTTTGTTGAGGGGGCCTTAGAGGTGGGACATCAGCGGCAATGTCCATTTCAGAGGTTTGACATATAATTTGCTCAACATTTTCAGCCCCTTGCACTTCCTTGACAGGGGCTGCCGGAGGTGGCATTACATCAACCGTCACCTGTTCGACGGGCCTAGGAGGTGCTACATCAGCAGTAATGTGAGCCTCTTGCACCCTAGCCAGAAAGAAGGCCCCCATTTCCTCAAGTAGCCGCTGCTGGATCTTCAATGTAGCGGCAATATCCTATAGCACAGGCATGCATGGAGCTGATGAAAGAGTCTCCTGAGCACTGGGTCGGGTCATCATCTAACCACCGTACCCCGTGTCCCTTTCACTTGGCTCAATAAGGAGCCCTTCGATCACCTGTATTTCAAACCACATCACTTCGGTTATTCATTAATGTTGAATGACAAAGAAGATTTTTTTAGTACTCATAATACATGTTGGCCTCACAGGGATCCATTGGAGAATTTTAATTTCCTATCTAGGAATGGCCCCCACCTAAATAGTAGGGGGAATGCCACCAGCCTTAGTGGCTATCGCACCGGCGTGTGCTCAAAAAACCAGAACTGTAATATGAAATATATCAAGTTATTTTACAATGCAATAGAATTAATGATTGAAACATTAATTATTACACAACAAAAATAAAAAAACTTACAGCAAGTGCGGCAGAACAACCAAATAACAATGTATGGGCCTGGGATGCATCCCCGGCTCTTCTCTTAGCACGGTCAATTGTACCTGACCGTCATTTCTGGACCGCCAACACTAATTGCTCAAACTTGTGCATCGTTACCTATTGCACGGCGGCTGCCCAGTTGTAATCCGAAACTCTGCCAATGTCATCTAAGCATGACAACATCTGTTGTGGACAAGAATGCGTCGACCGTGGGTAACGGAAAGTGGACAGTAAGAGTACAATCCACAGCCGGACAGTGTCGGTCACATCCTGCTCCTCATCGGACACAACAATTTACTGGATGAGAGAGCACACTTTCTTCCGGTCAAATGTTGCTGTAAATCCAAATCGAGGCTGTAACTTCGACTTCTATTTCGTGGATCCATAATGTTGAACCGGCTGATCGGAGCAAGGTAATCCTAAAATTATGCCCACATCTTCCACACTAAATGCGACCTCCTTACTACCCATATGGAAGTAATTTTCTCCACTATGGGCGTAAATAATCTTTTCCAATAGTGTCATGGTGAAGGTGACAGGAGAAGCATTGTCAATATATGGACCAAGGGGTGTGGTCCTCATCAGTGACTTGTGGCATTCCCGAAATGCCATCTGATCCCTGTCCTTCATGTAAATTTCCATAGAACACCGGGCGGAGATGACCCTTGTCTTCACTAGATTCAAAAAAATGTGTAAACAAGAAATTCAATTAATTGACTGATCAAGAAATATAAAAAATATTAAGAGTAAGACAAGGGTGACAAATGTAAAGACAAGGAAGTTTAGGTGTGACAAATAGGTGCTTAAGGGTGACAAACGTATGAAATTCGAAGACATGTAGGTCTAAATCTGACACAAATAGGTAGATATAAGCTTGACAAATAAATAGGTCGATAAGGGGGGCAAATAGCTATGTAAGGGAGATAAGGAACCACACTACATTTAACTTGTCATCCTGAAGTGGAGGCCTTAGAAACCCTAGGTATGTGAAACGTTTCTTCTTCGGTCGTAGGAACCGGTACAATTTCCTGAGATGCGGGTGGGACATCCAGTTTACGGCGGATGGAGCATTGCATGGGTGTCTCCTTCAGCTCCATGGCTGTCAGTGATGAAAGAGAGCTCACAATTCAGGAGTGCTCGAATAGCAAATGATGGAGAGGTCACAAATGGCACCGCGAGGAAGATGAGACGCTGAGCACGATGGAGAGATGAACCGGCTTCTGGTAGGTTGCATAAGAGCCAAGACATGGCGGGAAGGGTAAATAAGTAATTGGGGATTTTTAATTTCAAAGATCTAGTTCGGCGTCATCATTTCTGTTGATGTGGCTTGCAGCGTTGGATCGGCGGCAATACGAGAACAACACCCACGCGTGGCCGACGTGTCCCATTTTCCACGTGGTAGTTTGGAGCTTAAGGGCGACAAATGTGTCTACACGGGTGACAAATGCGTTAGCGAGGGTGAAAAATACCCTGCTAACAGTGACAAATAGTGCTCAATAGAGACAGGCTGATGCGTGGCTTTCAAGGTAGTGTAAGAGTAAGGGCGACATCTTGTCGACTTTAGTGGTGACAATTAGGTGAGTGTTGGTGACAAATGCTCAACTGGAGTAACAAATAACTGGACATCAGTGTATCGCTGTTAATCGTTAGGTGCCGGGTTCGAAACAACGTTCTACCGTGTTTTCATTTACATTTTTAAATAAGTTATATTAAAAAAACTAAAGGAAACCTTAAGCTGAGGTTAAGATTTGAACCCGGAGAAACCCGTTCAAATGGCAGAACAATAAACGAAATGATACAACATGTCATTTCAATTTGTTTATTCCATTATATATATATATATATATTATAGTTTTCCGTATCAGTACGCAATGTCCAATCCAGTCTCGAGCCGTGGCTGGGACGACTGGTTCGGAAGGGACGGCCACACCTGCCCCGAATGATGTGCATGTGACTCAAGGGCGACATTGATTATTATCCTGAGTGCTTCCACGTGGCATTCCCCGCGAGGAGCCCTAGCTCCCGAAAAATAATAATTTTCGTGATGGTAAATTCAAAACACATGAGTTTGACGGGGGCACGGAGCAATATGGAAGTGGTCAACATGTGACCGATATGCCTCTGAGTACCTTTTCACACCCCGATGTGGGCCCTTCAAGATAGCTAGGCTTTTCAACACACTGTCTCTTCCTTGTATTGGAATCGACTTATCACTACAAGAAAAAGCGGTATTTCAGACGAAAATTTAAGATGGATTAATTTTCATCGCATTTCCATCTGTAAAGTCAGACGGATATGATTTGTCTCAAATTCCATATGTATTTGGGACAGAATTATTCCGTCTGAATATCCATTTGAATTTATAGATGGATATTCAGACGACAAAATTCAAGTCTGAAAATAGAGACGAATATTCAGACGAATAATCTAACGTCTGAAATTAGAGACGGGAATTGTTTTCGTCTGAAGTTCCGTCTCACATTTTCCCTCTCCCACCACATTCGAGACCGCCATTTCCTAATTTCTCCCACCCTCCCTCTCACTCTTACTATTTCTCCTCTATCTTCCCCGTCGGAGCCGCCGCCGCCCTCCTCCCTCTCGACATCACCGCCGCCATCCTCGCCGTCTCCGCCAGCCTCGGTCGTCGTCGCCGCCGCCGTCCTCCTCCCTCTAGTCGTTCGCGCCGTCGCCTCCTCCCTCTCGTCATCGCCGCCACCTCTTGTCATCTACACTGCCTCTCTGGTAAGTCCCATCCCCCTCCCCCTCCCTCCCGGGCGCAAGTGCCCTTTTTTTTTGGGATCATCGGAGGGGTTCAGGAAGG
This sequence comes from Amorphophallus konjac, assembly GCA_022559845.1. Classification (NCBI taxonomy): domain Eukaryota; kingdom Viridiplantae; phylum Streptophyta; class Magnoliopsida; order Alismatales; family Araceae; genus Amorphophallus; species Amorphophallus konjac. Next base: position 142,505,095 of record CM040123.1, on the reverse strand, counting down.
GTACGTGGGGGAGGGGGGGAGGGGGAGCTCGGAGGGGGAGGAGAAGGTCGCCGGTGGGAGGGGAGGTGGGGTTCAGGGAGGGTGGGGGGTAGGGGGAGCTTGGAGGGGGAGGGGGAGGTTGCCGGTGGGAGGGGAGGAGGGGTTCAGGGAGGGGCGACTGGTGGCAGGGTGACCGGTGGCAGAGAGGGGGGGGAGCTCAGACGGGGAGGGGGGGTTCAGGTAGGGGCGACCGGTGGTAGGGCGACTGGTGGCAGGGAGGGGGAGCTCGGAGGGGGAGGGGAGGTCGTCAGTGGGAGGGGAAGGGGGGTTCAGGGAGGCTGGGGGAGCTCGGAGTGGGAGGAGGAGGCCTCCTCTGATCTCAGATAACTGGGCTAGGCCTCCGATTCTTGATTTTTGGAACCATATTATAGGGCTATTTTTTTTCCTTATGCGTCTACATGTTTGTGAAATATATTATGAATTATTCAATGCATGCCATCCGGCATCCTTCATATGGACTATGGTGTATTCTGGGAATCATCTCAAAACCCTGTGATGAGGGTTCACGGGTGTTCTGTCAAAGAATAAAATCTGAACACAGGGTGAAAGAGTCGACTCTCACAGTCGACACATTTCATCAAGAAGTCTGTTTCTAGCAAAGAAACAAAAAATCCAGTCAAAAGTGTCGACTCTCAGAGTCGACACATTTTGGCGGAAGATATTTTAATTCTTGATGTTTTTCCCTATTGACATTAAAACAGCCCTTATTGCATGTCATTTGATTTGGTTGAATATTTTTATTCTTCATGTTTTTTTTTAAGTAATGATTTGTATTATGTATGAGAATGTACAGAAGAAGTTGGAGATGACTACTGTAGCTCCAGTCAACTAACCTCCCTTCATTGCATTATATCATACTAGAAAAACTAGAAATGTGGAAAACTTCTAAGGAGCTTTTCAATTAATGTTAAATCTTTTGAATATGCTAATATCTCGCTTCCTCTTTAACCTTGTCAATGCTTCATGGAATTCTATGCAATGGCGGCTGTCTTCCAATATTTGGATTAGAAGATTTCCTTTAAGAACATAATCTCCTTGGAAGATTCTTTCACATCTCTGCTTCCAGATATGCCAAACTGTGGTTCTCAGTAGCACTCTCACCAGCTTCAGAATTGGCCCTTTCTTAGGGCAGTTATTAGCAAGCTCTGCAATTTCCAGATTGAGAGTTTTAGGAGACCGGTGCAAGTCTAGCCTACTTAGAATTTTTTTCCAAATCCAATTAGAGTAAGGACATTCAAAGAATAGATGTTCTGAAAATTCACAATTGTTTTTACAAAAGTAGCACATAGAAGCAAGGTGTTGTCCTCTCTTTTGTAAATTGTCTATAGTTGGGAGTTTGCTTAACACTGCTTGCCACAGACAGTGAGAGGCTCTTTGTATTGTTGGCCCCTTCCAGATCCATTCACTATAAAGCAAAGGTGTAGCTTTTGCTCTTATTACTTCCCAACAATGTGCTGTAGTGAACAGCCCATTATTATGGTTCCATCGGATTTCATCTCTTCCACCTGATGCAATAGGGATCCCTAATATTGTATTCCAAAGGTCCGCCATTTCAAAAGAAGCAGGTTGTGGTAAAGACCAACACCCATTGGTAACAAAGACAGCCACCTTGCCTTCCTTTTCCATCTCTAGATCTTGCATGCCATTTTTCTAGAAAAATCATGTTTTCAAATAGGGTCATAAGGTCTTAATTTGAACTGGTTGAATGGCATTGGGTGCTTTTTCTACACATGAAAACCTCCCATAAATACATACTAAACTTCTAGGATACTCCTATAAGAGAGATGCCTTTTCCACATGCCTTAATTGAACCAAATAGAACCTTAGCATCAGGTGAGTGGAGATATTGCTTCATTGCCAATTCCCTCTGCTCAGTATTTGTGTCACCAGAAATCATACAATCACTTTCTCTCCAGTAGAGTCTGCAATTGACAAAATGTTCAAAAAGAATTTTATCTTCACTCCATCTTTCAAGTCTATGGAGTCCAAAAGATTATCAATCTCTTGATCTTTCACTATCATGACACTCCAGTCTCGAGAAGCATAATCAGCATAATCTTTCAAACATGGATGCAGGTACACTGCACTACCAACATCAATTCTCTTAAACTTTTCATATTTCTCGAAGTATCCTAGAAGTTTTTTCTATCTGGGACTCAGACACAATAGCACAGTGAAATCAATGTGTCCTGGCAACTCATCCAAGAATCTGCCTTTGTAGTAGTGCAAGACATCTCCAGTCATCACCCGAAGGTCCTTTATGATATAAATTCTCCTTTTACAATGATCTTCGTTTTGCAATGTTTCTTCCACTATATCAAAGAAACCTGCCTCTGCATCAACTTTCAGGTGCCTCCTACTGCCACATGATATACATGCTCTACTCAGGATACTTTCGTCTCATGGCATCTCATGATGAGTCTCATGGCATCTCGTGATGGTATATCTTGGGAGATACACATTGGCAAGTAGAAGAACATCCTCTGTATGACTTCTACTCTATTAAGGCTGACAATAGATCTCAGCAACTTGATGTTCTAAAAAATGGGAGGAGAACATGAGTATTCTTTTCTTGGTCTATAAATAATTTTCTAGAATTATGTGCGATGTAGGAGACGAGATAGGGGCTGCATGTCAGGAGAGGTTAGTAAAGGTCCCTAGCCTTCTCATTTTAGATGAAGGCCATACTCCCAGAAATGAAGGCACAAATAGTCTTTCTACGCTAGAAAAGGTACAGACTCCCCGTAAGGTGGTCTTTTCATAGACACTATTTCATAATCATGTCAAAGAAGTTTTTAATATATTGAATCTAGTGTGTCGTAAGTTTTCCTGAACATGGACTCATCATTACAAGATCGTGCTGAGTCCATGTTCTCAAACTTACGACGCACTAGATTTAATATATTAAAAACTTCTTTGACATGATTTTGAAATAGTGTCTCTGAAAGGACCATCTTACGGGGAGTTTGCACCTTTTCTAGCGTAGGAAGAATATTTGTGTCTTCATTTCTGGGCGTATGGCCTTCATCTAAAATGAGAAAGCTAGGGACCTTTACTAACCTCTCCTGACATGCAGCCCCTATCTCGTCTCTTATATCGCACACAATTCTAGAAAACTACTTATAGCCCAAGAAAAGAATACTCCTGTTCTCCTCCCATTTTTGAAGAACATCAAGCTGCTGAGATCTATTGTCAGCCTTAACAGAGTAGAAGTCATACAGAGGAAGCTAATGAGCATGAAAGTATTTCCTGACCCTGGTGCATGTGCCAAAATGCAACATCTAGGATTATCACCGACTAGGTATCTCACCAAGAAATTGAAGCCCTCTATCTGATGTGGCTTCATTTGTTTACTTTAGCTTATTTGTCTTATTTATCTTTGATGTTGATCTGACTAAAAAATGTGGATTGTTTCGCTTTGATGTTCTTCATTTGGAAATTTTTAACAATTGGATGTTATTTAACTTGTTATATGCATAATGATAATTGCCTTATTATTTAATTTTATGTTAGAGAAATACATGGGATATTCACTGTGAGCTGAGGTGCGTGGGTGCGACCTAACATTACACGCACCTCAGGAGAGCGTGTTAAAATTATGTCAATGAACCTTCCCGTTCAAGACTTTGAGATTGATGTGTATGTTCTCATTTTTTTACGAGAATGTATATATCTACCTCAAAGTCTTGAATTGTCCCGTTAGGACAGTCTGTGAAGGTTTGATCGCACTTAGGTAGTCATTTACTATATGTGTTTGTATGGTTTGTTGAGAATTTCGGTTGCGTCTCCTCACTCTTCTCTGATATACCATTATTGATTTTGAGTGTTTTCTTAACCACTTATTTTTAAGTGTTTAAGAAAATTTTAAAATCAATAAATATTTTTGGTATATCTGAGAAGTGTGGGGAGATGCTGCCGAAATTCTCAGCAAATCGTGTAACACATTTAGTAAGTGATTGTGCGATCAAACCTTCATGGATGGGTTAAAAAGTGATAATCTAATTAATAGTCCCTTTCCAACTACAAATGGTCTATGGCGAACGATGTGAGAAAATGGTTGTGAATATTTTTAGGAGTAATGATTTCAAAGTTAGGATGTGTATTAACATTTATTGGGTGCAGGTAAAATGATGACAGATCGTTCATGGATGTATCGTAGAATAGTTGATCGGGTGGTGTCGGATGAATTTAAGCATGGAGTTGAGAGTTTCGTTTAATTTGCATTGGAGAATCCCAATGTAGCAATAGACCGTGAAGGTCACATTCGATGCCCTAGTTCAAATTTTAGAAACTTGAGGTGGCATTCACCATGGGATGTGCAACATGTTGTGCCCCTTGTGCTTTGATGATAGGGTGTTGTTGTTTTGATGATGGCAACTCAAGGAGTCACCACATAAGATGGCAAATCAATGAGTCATCACTTAAGTATGATGTTGATCAGTGCATCTATGTTCGTGCATCCCATGTTACTACTCTCGACATACTCAGTGCATCGTCTTAAGTCATGCATATATATAGTCGGTGCACTAACTGTAGCTTGCACACACATAGTATGTGCAATGTTAGTGATAAGGCCTAATGGCATCGGTACATACCACGTTGTTTGGAAGATGATTTCAGTGCATTGCTTTGTTTCACATATACACATAGTCCGTGCACTACTTCACAGGTTTGTACAACCATTGCTGGTATGAATGTTTAAGTCCATGCATCATTTCATCAGCAAGTCTGTTCATCGTCTTGTCGCATGCATGCAAAGTCTGTACATACTTCACCCGGCATTCAAAGTCTATACATTCCATTGCTGGTATGAGTGGTTAAGTTCATGCATCATCACACCAGCAAGTCTGTACATCGTTGTCACATGCACACTAAGTTCATACACTCGTTGCAGGCATGTCTGTACATTCACTTTCAATGTGCATACTTCTCCATATGCAAAATGCATTACATGCATTCAAAGTCCATACACTCCTTGATGGCATGCCTGTGCATTCACCTTCATTGTGCATGTGTGCATACCGCTGCTGGTATGAGTGTTCAAGTTCATGCATCATCACACCAGCAAGTCTATACATCGTTGTCGAATGCACGTAAAGTCCATACACTCCTTGATGGCATGCCTGTGCATTCACCTTCATTATGCATACTTTATTACATGCATACTGCACTACACACTAGCAAGTCTATACATGCTTAGTTTAAATCTCAAACCTACTCGATGCATCTTTTTCCTTTCCTTCAGATTGATTCGAACTGATATCAAGTTTTATCTGACAGGACTCATGTTCGAGAAGCTTAGTATGGACACGTGATCCAAGAATGGATATGGCTCAGGATCGTGACATGTGTAATGCAGTGAGCTGAAATGCTGCCACGTGGTCTAGGCTCTTGGGCGGGAATCGTGGAGAACACACGCCCTATCTGTTCACTACTCTATAAATAAGAAGCTTCTTCCAAAGGAGCAGAGTGATCGTGAGCAGAGTGATCGTGAGCAGAGTGATCGAAGTAGAAAATGATTTAGAACTAGCACGATCCATAGAAAAGAAGAAAAGAGAAAGAGAGCAGCAGAGAGGAAAAGAGAAGTTGCAGAAGAAAAGGAGAGAGAGAGAGAGAGCTCGTAAGGATCGAGAGAAAAAGAGAGAGAAGGAAAGAAAAAGAGAGATAGAGAGTTCGTGAAGAAGAATAAGAGAAGTTCTATCAGAAGATCTGTCTTCACTGGAATCTGGATCAAATCCAATCTAGTCAGCTCCATGGGAGCCACATTTGCATTTCATTGATTACAGCTTTCAGTCGCTGTTATTTCTTGTTTCCTGCTTTCATTTTTAACCTTTCTTCAAGTTGTTTGTCAGCGGGCGAGGTGGATACCTCGGACAGCAAGCTGTGTTGCTCAGCGAGCAGGGGAGGATTCCTCTGGACGGGTTAAGCTGTAGTCCCCAGCGGTTGGCAAAGTTGTAATGCCCAGCGGACAAGCTGTTAGTCAGCAGTTTGTAGGCAAGCTGTGTCGCCTAGTGGTTTTCAAGCTGTTTGGCAGCGGAATCCACACTCTGGTTTGAGTGTGGGGTGGACGTAGGTCTGGAGGACCTAACCACCTTAAAAATATATTGTCTACTGTGGTTTGATTGCCTTATTTATGCTTCCGCTAGATGAATGCTTAGGCCGACCTGTTTCTTTAGTTTAGTAGAGATTTGATTGCACGTTCTGTGTTTGATTAAACACATCACTGGATTTTGGTAGAACTGAATCTGTTTTTATTTTCATATCTCTGAGTGTTCTAAGTTTCTAATTAGGAGTAATTTTCAAAGGGGAGATTCATTCACCCCCCTCTGAATCCATCGCACCGATCACAACACAACATCATTTGTACACGAAAGGGTTCATGGATGGTTATACAAATTGGACGTGTCATGGTGAGGAATACTTCAGGTATGAGCCTGACAATATTGCAGGCACAAGTGGGTACGTGGATATGGTTGTAGATGCTGCTGGTCCTAGTTTTAATGTTGATGAGGAACCTACATACATGGAAGAAGTGCCGAATCAGATAGCCGGAAGATTTTATCAACTACTTAGGGATGCTGATGAGCCGTTGTAGGATGGTTGTGAAAAGCACACTCGGTTGTCTACAGTGTCACAATTGTTGAATTTGAAATCTGAATTTCACATCAGTGCGACTTATTTTGACCGTCTCCTCCTCTTGATCAAGAGTATGTTGCCTCGAGATGAGAAGTTGCCAGAAACTTATTACCATGCTAAAAAGATGGTCAATGAGCTAGGGCTTGGATATGTGAAAATAGATGCATGCCAGAATCACTGTATGTTATATTACAAAGACGATACAGATAAGATATCATGTTCTATTTGTCACCATGACAGATTCAAACCTAAGAGAGGGGGCAATTCAAAGTAAAAAGATGTACCTTACAAAGCATTACGATACTTCCCTCTTGTGCCTAGGCTGCAGCGGTTGTATATGTCCTCAAAGACGGCTCGACATATGACATGGCACACCGAAAGAGTATGCCGTGCCGATGATATAATCAGTCATCCTACCGATGGTGAAGCTTGGATGCACTTCAGTCGTACTCATGTTGCTTTCTCAAAGGAGCCACGTAATATTCGATTGGGTTTATGCACAGATGGTTTTAATCCATTCGGTGGTTCAGTGACATCTTATTCTTGTTGGCCAGTGTTCATGACACCGTACAACCTTCCGCCGGACATGTGCATGAAGCGAGAAAATCTATTTTTGTCCTTAGTGATTCCTGGTCCAAAAAGTCTTAGAAAAAATTTAGACATATATCTCAGGCCGTTGATTGATGAGCTCAATTTATTATGGACTGATGGAGTTGTTACTTATGATGCCTGTAGGAAGCAAAATTTTATAATGAAGGCTGCACTGATGTGGACAATAAGTGACTTCCCTACATATGGAATGCTATCTAGTTAGAGCACACATGGGAGGTTAGCATGTCCTTACTGCATAGAAGATACCAAATCATTTGTATTGAAACATGGTGGGAAAGCATGCTGGTTTGATTGCCATTGGCGGTTGCTACCAACTGACCATCCTTTTCGAAGGCAAAAAGACTCCTTAAAAAAAATACAGTTGAAATGGATGAAGCAGACTTGCAAAGGGTGTCGGGTCGACATATGGCGACACGGGTGCAAAATTTACCAGATGTGGTACAATTGTCTGGTAGCACACGCCAACTCTCTGGCTTTGGAAAGGATCACAACTGGAACAAGAAAAGTATTTTCTGGGAATTGCCTTATTGGTCAACTCTTCTTGTACGACACAATCTAGATGTTATGCATACGGAGAAGAATTTTTTTGATAATGTGTTCAATACGATCATGAATGTTCAAGGTAAAACAAAGGACAACGCCAAAGCGCGTATGGACTTATAGATGCTTTGTAAACGTCCAGAATTGGAATTACAGCACGTAAATGGAAAAACTGTGCAGCCTAAAGCAACTTATGTGCTTAATGATACACAGATCAAGGAAGTGTGCCAGTGGTTGAAACAATTGAGATTCTCAGATGGATATGCATCCAACATAGCCCGTTGTGTGAATGTTAATGAGGGAAAAATATTTTGTCTGAAAAGTCACGACTGTCATGTGTTCATGGAGAGACTTCTGCCCATTGCATTCTGTGACATATTGCCAAAGCCTATATGGGGAGCACTGACCGAGCTGAGTCAATTTTTTAAGATTTTATGTGCATCAGAACTCAGACTGAGGGATGTACAAACTATCGAAGAAAATGTGGTCACAACCGTTTGCAAGCTCAAGAGGATATTTCCTCCGGCATTCTTTGATTCGATGGAGCACCTGGTCGTCCATTTACCATACGAGGCTATTATCGGAGGACCAGTACAATTTCGATGGATGTATCCATTTGAGAGGTATGTCATAATTTTTCTTAAGTTAAATGTCGTCCATGGTTGGTACATTTCATTGCCATGTAACTTGTTCTTGTAGGTGCATGCATAAATTAAAAATGAAAGTTCATAACAAGGCGAAGGTGGAGGGTTCGATTGCTGAGGCATATATTCTTGAAGAAATATCGAACTTCTGTTCCATGTACTTTGATCCAAGGATTCTAACGCGTCGTACTCGACCTCAACGTAATGATGATGGGGGAGTTGATGATTCGTCCGATTGGCTCTCTATATTTAAGCATCATGGACGTGCGTTCGGACATTCTTCAACGCGCACGCTCGAAGATAGAGAGTCGTATGCTGCTGATATATATATTCTTCTAAATTGCATCGAGATTGAACCTTACGTTAAGTAAGTTCTTAGACTCACATTTCCAGCGATGTCCATAAGTTGTTCATTCTTATTCTGCAGTTCATTTAAAGTAGTAGTGTATTTATATTGCAGACAATTTGATTCAGAATTAACACAAAAATATCAAAATATCCATGACGTGGAGATTAAAAAAGAACGCGAGAAGTTTTTTGCCAAATGGCTGAGACATCGGGTTAGTGTCGATCGTTGAATATATATGTTTGAGGTTATGTTTGTTGAGACGATTGAACCTTATTATAACTTAGTTTAGAATTTACATATAGGTTGAACAAGGTCTCATTACTGATCAAAGAGTACAACAGATAGCTTATGGCCCCTCGACGGTTGCACGTGCCTATCCAAGATATATTGTGAATGGATATAGATTTCATACGAGGGATTATGGACGAAGTAAGTCTACGATGAACAGCGACGTATCTGTTAAGGGAAGTTTATACAACGAAGTGGAATTGGACTACTACGGTCTTCTTGACGAAGTCTTAGAACTACAGTATTTGGGACGAGACAATCACATATACATATTTAAGTGTCATTAGTTTGATCCTAATTCTGTCCGACATGACACAACTTATGAGATTGTTGATGTTAAACATAGGTCTAAACTTAATACTTATGAACCGTTCATTTTAGCCGCATAAGCCCAACAAGTGTATTATTCAAGCTACCCATCATCGAAGAATAAAGATTGGTGGGCAGTTTACAGGGTTAAATCAAAACTCTTTCCCACTTATGAGTTAAATATGAGTGAAAACCCCTCAGAAGTGGCCAGTGTTGAATATTTTCAATCAGACAAAGTCAGTGTTGTCGGTCGCACGCATATTAATCTGGACGAATCTGATGAGCCACTGTCATTACGTAACGGACATGAAGTGGAAGAAGTCGATCCGACGGAGCTAAATGTTGATGTTAGAGGGGAGGAGGAATCGGATGAAGAGGAAGAGTTTGAATCTGATGAGGCAAGTATGGATGACGAAGATGACGATGAGTTAGATATATCATCAGCATGATCGAGGGAGGCACATTTTGTAATTCTGTAAGATAACTATTCATTTTTTCATAATTTTTAATAACATTGATCTAGCCTTATCTAATTGAGTATTAATTGTTTTGTTAGTAATAAAGAAATGGTCCGAGGAGGCTGTATTGGGAGTGGGAGGAGACAGGGCAGTGACAGGGGCTATACTCCCTCCTCTTTCGCGTCTTCTTCGGGTACATGTATAACTATTAAAATAGTTAGCTATATAAATGTTATAATCATTTACTAGCTTAAAAGAATGTTCTTATAGGTCCAAGTGTCGACTCACGACCACCTGTTGTACAGACACCACCCCCACCACCTCCAACTACAGGTATGTATGTTTTAATTTTTGGCAAAAAATTCATTTTACTTATGTTTATTAATTCTGACGGGACCCAATACCCTCCCAGTTGTTTTACAGACGCCATCCCCACCACCTCCCGCTACAGGTATGTATGTTTTAATTTTCAGCAAAATATTCCTTTTACTTATGTTTATTAATTCTGACAGGTCCCAATACCCTCCTAGTTGTTTTACAGACGCCATCCCCACCACCTCCGGCTACAGGTATGTATGTTTTAATTTTCAGCAAAATATTCCTTTTTCTTATGTTTATTAATTATTACAAGTCCCAATACCCTCCCACCTGTTGTACAGACGCCACCCCCACTAGCTCCTGCTACAGGTATGTATGTTTTAATTTTGAGCAGAATATTTTATTTATTTTTTAGAAAGCCCTACTGTAATTCATAACCATATTTGATTTTCAGTAAAATATCCATCTGGTAACACTCTGCACAATGATATTTGAATCACATTCAATGAGGGCCGGCTAGCTATTGATAGTTTGGAGATATTTAACTCCATCTAATGACTTCTCTGGCTTTGGCTATGATGCTGTTAGAGAAACCTTCTGATATGATTTGAATAAAGCTTCTCAAATGGTTTGTGAATTCATGTCGGTCTGCCTTGGAATAAATCTACTGATCTGACTGAAATTGGCTCATGATTTGTCTGTCTGAAAATCCATGTTTGAATAATTTCTCTGAATTCAGTTATTAGTTTCAATTCACTGAACTGAATAAATGACCTGATATGGTAAAGAATGATTTTATGATTGACTGTTCCTTGCTTCTGAATAAAGATTCAGACCTTGTCTTGTGAATACTTGATGGACATCATACATTTGTTATCTTGATTTCAGAGGTATATCAAATGATATGAGATGGAAGGAAAAATTCTATTTGTCTGAAAGTCCATATCATATGTTGAGGATTAACCTCCACCTAGTACCCTGAATCAAGAGGTTGTCTCAGTACTACATTTCATAGTCTTTCAAACGGCATTATTGTTGCTAGACTCTCATTTCTTATTCAACTTCACTACATGTCATGCATAATCGCATCTGAATCTGCTAATCTAATGAATCTGCTAATCTAATGAAATCTGCTTAGCTAATGAAATCTTCTAATCTAATAAAATCTTGGTCTCCAAAACTGAGTCTTTAAACTAGCATCAAAAAGATCACAGTCGGATTCCATTCCCATAGCAGCATACATAAAGAAGCCTGATTCCATTCCTTTAGGTTTTTGATTTTGAGCCCCCCTTCAGATTAGGGTTTACATATCTGCTTCCATGAAGCCATGTGAGTTGATGCCTTGGAAGAATGACCATTCCAATAGAAATTACGCAGAAGTCTTTCAACTTCCTTGATTAACCCTGCAGGTAGCATGAAGGCAGCTGCCCAATAGATTGAGTAGGATGAAAGGACAGATCTGATTAGCTCCAGCCTTACAGTCCTTGACAGTTTACTTATGTTTATTGATTCTTACAGTTCGTAGTATTTTCCCAATTATGTAAATTTTTGTTTTCCGTAAAATATTCGTTTTACTTATGATATTTAATTCTTATAGTTCACAGTCCCCTCCCCCTTATCTTTAAACAGGGCACACCCCCACCACTCAGCCACTTGACGATGCCGGCAATCGTCACGAGGGAGGCACGACCCGCGATGGATGTCACCTGTGCTGGATCTCCGGGTAAATTTATAAGGTTATTACATTCATTATTTAGCCTTCAACTATCTAATATGAATATTTTGACATTTGCAATTGCAGTAAGAAATTCGAACCTCACGAGGCTGTCCATCATTCCAACTCTCTAGTAATGGCATATGTGCCCGGCGCAGCAACGTCTTTCAAAGAATTTCCAGTGGAAGTCTGCGACAACTTATGGGACATGTTCTCAGTACGTAATTACATCAATTAATTCAAGTATTTTCCAAACTCAATTCCCAACAGTATACTAAGTGTGAAACTTATTTTATTTACAGCGGACTTATAAATTCACGTGTGGACATGACGCGGCGAGATGTCGGAGGGCTTGGGAGAAGACTATGAAGGACAATTTCCGGAAGAAAGTACATGAGGCCTTAGCATACGCTAAAAATAAGGCTGGTGGGAGTGAAGACCGACAGCTGTGAAAGGAGCACCGCCCTCTATGGATGAGGAAGGAGGATTGGGAGATAGCATGTGACAAATTTGCCGATCCGAGCTGGATAGCAAAGTCCGAAAAAGCCAAAGCAAACAGGGCGTCAAAACTGGGCGTAAATTTGCATACGAGTGGGTGCATCTCTTTCGCGGCTCATAAACAAAAAATGGTAAGTAATGTTTCAATTTATCTTCTTACATTATGTTAATATATATGATGTTTTTTTTGCTATGAATTGTATAACAGGCTGTGGAGCTTAATCGAGCTCCGTCGTTCCTCGAGGAGTTCGATAGAACACAGAAAAAGAAGGGGACATATCAATTTGTGAGTGAGAGAGCTCACTCAGTAGCGGTAAGTTTATCTACATATGCAACTTCTACCGTTCATTTCAATCGGATTAATTCATATGAAATTGACTAGTCAAATGTTTCAACTTCTAGCAAACATATAGCAGAGCTATGACAGAGAAGGACGGGGAGGGAGACACGCAGCAGCCGGAGTTCGATCCGGCGGAATGGGTGGCAGCAGCTGGAGTACCGAAGAAAGGCCGACTATATGATTTTGGGGAGAGCCTGGACTCTAGCGCGGTGATATCATCGTGTGCGAGTTCAGGCTCTTCCCAAACCTGTAGCAGTGCATTCAGTGTACCTCCACCTGCCCCCAGTTCCCAAGCCAGCGACGTCATAGACATCGTCCAAAGAAGGATTTCTGATTTGCAGCAGCAGATGTCGCGGCAGATCCGAGAAGAGATATCTAGCCAGCAGGCAACCATGTTGCAGCCAATCAGTGGCCTCCTCTCCCAGGCAGGAATTCTCCATCATGGATCCATCACCACCACGGCATAGGCCCATCAAGTTCATGTTTATTATGTTTTTATTTTGACATAATTACTCAATTATATTCATAATTAATTTAAAAACTCAGTTAGTTTTCAAAGGTAACTTAGTTTAGAAGAATTGTGAAAATTCGGGGTTCGGGGGTCTAAAATTTGAAATACTGGCCTGATCGGCGTGCCGATCGTTCCAACACGACTTGCGAGGTACACGTGAGTTGTGAGAGCTGAGTCAGCTGACGGATTACAAATCGGATATCTGGTTTGACCCTGACGCTCAAATAACTCAATTCAAAACTAAGTGTGGTTTCAAAACTAACTTAGTTTAGAAGGATTCATTTAATTCAGGGTCCGGGGGTATAAAAGGGACTTGTGAGAACTAGCGGAATTGAAATCGGATACCCGGTTTGGGGCTGACGCTCAAAAGTGTATTTTGTAAATACACTTAGTCTAAAATTAAAGAAGTCGGGGTCCGGGGGTCTAAAATCTGAAATACCGGTCTGATCGGCGTGCCGATCATTCCAACAGGACCTGGGACATAAAAGAGACTTGTGAGAACTGGCGGAATCAAAATCGGATACCCGATTTGGGGCCGACGCTTAAAAGTGTATTTTGTAAATACACTTAGTCTAAAATTAAAGAAGTCGGGGTCCGAGGGTCTAAAATCTGAAATACCAGTCTGATTGGCGTGCCGATCATTCCAACAGGACCTGGGACATAAAAGAGACTTGTGAGAACTGGCGGAATCCAAATCGGATACCCGGTTTGGGGCCGACGCTCAAAAGTACATTTTGTAAACACACTTAGTCTAAAATTAAAGAAGTCGGGGTCCGGGGGTCTAAAATCTGAAATACCGATCTCATCGGCATGCCGATCATTCCAACAGGACCTGGGACATAAAAGAGACTTGTGAGAAGTGGCGGAATCCAAATCGGATACCCGGTTTGGGGCCGACGCTCAAAAGTGTATTTTGTAAAAGTAAATAATTTAAATTACTGATGACAGCTAGGTTTGTTGGGGTCTATAAAATCTATGCAGTTATCGATTTGATATTATATTTGATTTCAATTTATCCAATGTAATAAAATATCTAATTTATCTTCGCACTAATTTTTTTATCTATGAATGAATGTTATTATTTTGTTAATGTAGGAGGATCCTTCTACGGGCGGCGACAGAGGAGATGAGCAGGGCAGGGACGAGCATATGGACGATGTGGAGGAGGATATTTGATCATCATATTTTTTTATCTATGAATGTTGAGTTTCTTATTTATGTGTTTTATTTTTAGTCATTAGTTTGGATTTTAATAGGTTTTTTTAAAACAATTTTGTATTTTTTAAAAAAATTAATAGAAGTTTTTTCGGACGGATTTTCAGACGGATCCGTCTGAATTTTCAGACGGATACAATTTTGTATTTGTGCGTCTGCGTCTGAAATTTCAGACGGATTTTAGCGTATGCGTCTGAAATCTACATCTGAAATTTTAGACGGACATTGGAACGGTATTTCAGACGGATAATTTCAGACGGTGTCTCACACGGAATATTTTCCATGTGAAATTTCAGACAGACAGATTTCAGACAGTATTTAAGACGGAAAATGTTCCGTGTCAAATTTCAGACGGTATTTGTGACTGATATTAATATGTCTGAAACTTGTATTTATAGACGGGATTTGACACGGAATTGCTTCCGTTTGAAATTTAAGACGGAATTTGAGACAGATACTAATATGTTCGAAATTTGTAACCAAAAATATGAGACGGCAACCTTCAGTCCGAAATTCGTCCGAAATCTGTTACAAAACGGAGTTCAGACGGAATTTCAGAAGGATTTTAGACGGAAGGTGGCCGTCTGAAATCCCACCCTTTCTGGTAGTGTATCGGCCATGCAGCCCCATTGCTTGGTGATTAATCAAACGTTTTACCCTCTTATCGCCGTGATCAACCTTTATGACATGGCGGGTCGCCAGTCCCGACTCGATGCCCACCATTTCTGCTTAGTGATCAGAAGGAGCGCACCTTCGGTTAGTACAGACCATTCCAGTCTTGGAACCTGAACACATTATCACACACAAGTGATTGGCATGCCCTATAGTGAGTAAAATCGATAAAAGATACAATGATATTTGATTATGGCACCTGAGTGCTTCCACGTGACATTCCTCGCGAGGAGCCCTAGCTCCCTAAAATGAATACTTTTCGTGACGGTAAATTCAAAACACATGAGTTTGACGGGGGCACGGAGCAATAAGGAAATGGTCAACATGTGACCGATACGCCTCTAAGTACCTTTTCACACCCCGATGTGGGCCTTTCAAGGTAGCTAGGCTTTTCAACACGCTGTCTCTTCCTTGTGTAGGAATCGACTTATCGGCCATGCAGCCCCATTGCTTGGCGATTAATCAAACGTTTTCCCCTCTTATCGCCGTGATCGACCTCTATGGCACGGCGGGTCGCCAGTCCCGACCCGATGCCCACCATCGTCTGCTTAGTGATCAGAAGGTGCGCATCTTCGGTTAGTCTAGACCATTCCAGTCTCGAAACCAGAACACATTGTCACACACAAGTGATTGGCATGCCCTATCGTGAGTAAAATCGATAAAAGATACAATGATATTTGATTATGGCACCTGAGTGCTTCCACGTGGCATTCCCCGCGAGGAGCCCTAGCTCCCGAAAATGAATAATTTTCATGACGGTAAATTCAAAACACATGAGTTTGACGGGGGCATGGAGCAATAAGGAAATAGTCAACATGTGACCGATACGCCTCTGAGTACCTTTTCGCACCCCGATGTGAGCCTTTCAAGGTAGCTAGGCTTTTCAACACGCTGTCTCTTCCTTGTATAGGAATCGACTTATCGGCCATGCAACCCCATTGCTTGGCGATTAATCAAACGTTTCCTCCTCTTATCGCCGTGATCGACCTTTATGGCATGGCGGGTTGCCAGTCCCGACCCGATGCCCACTATCGTCTGCTTAGTGATCAGAAGGAACGCACCTTCGGTTAGTCCAGACCATTCCAGTCTTGGAACCTGAACACATTGTCACACACAAGTGATTGGCACACCCTATCGTGAGTAAAACCAATAAAAGATACAATGATATTTGATTATGGCACCTGAGTGCTTCCACGTGGCATTCCCCGCGAGGAGCCCTAGCTCCCGAAAATGAATAATTTTCGTGACGATAAATTCAAAACACATGAGTTTGGCAGGGGCACGGAACAATAAGGAAATGGTCAACATGTGACCGATACGCCTCTGAGTACCTTTTCACACCCCGATGTGGGCCTTTCAAAGTAGCTAGGCTTTTCAACATGCCGTCTCTTCCTTTTATAGGAATCGACTTATCGGTCAAGCAGGGTTTGACGTCCCGCTTCGGGATGCCTCGACCCGCATGTCCCGACCCCACCCAAGTGGTGGGCGGAACGAAACCAAACCACCCGAGCCGACTAAATGGGCAGTGAAGAGACTTGACTAGAAGCCTTGACTGTAGTTTGACAATTAAGAGATTCCAATCAAAGCCGAATACTAAAAGGGCAAAGACTAAAGGCAAACGTAATAAAAAAGGTTGAGATTCTGACCAAAAAATGTGACATTATATATGAAGGCCCTCGGAGAGTGCTTTGTCGTGCAAAGTCACTGACATATCCAGTATCTTTTTCGGACCCCAAGAATGGATTGGATCGAAATGACTTTCTTGCTTTGAAAGAGGGGGACGCCCGGGTCATGGGTCGTGACCGGGACGCTTCATTATTTTAATATATTATATATATACATTATATATATAAAGAGTCTTTTTTACTTTGTTGTATTATTTTATATGTATTATATATATAAAGAGTCATTTTTATTATAACATTTTACGAGATGGACCGACACGGAGCGAATATGCACCGACCCGACCCGTCCTGGGCCGTGACCGGGACGGGAAGGTCGGTCGAGACTACAAACCCTGCTTTCAAGGTAGCAAGGCTTTTCAACACGTTCTCTCTTCTTTTTATAGGAATCGACTTATCGGCCATAAAAAAGCTACAAATTTCTAAATTATAGATCTCAAGATTTTAAATAATAATTTTTGTAGATCTAATGATATTTTTTACTAAGGGAGATTTTATCTTTTTATAGGAAGAAATGAATGAATGATAATAAATCACGAATGAATGAATGAAAATATGACACCAAATGAAAAGAGACAAGAACAAGCAGATGACCCCTCTCCTGACCTCCTTAGTCCTTCCCCCTTCCTCCTCCTTCAACCACTGCATCCCTTTCCTCTCTCAGGATCACACCCACCTCTCAATCTCTTACCCGGGGGCGGCGAAGTGGCGAGGGCGGCCGGAGGTGAGCTCCGGCAGCGGCGGCGGTCAAATTCTTTCCGACGGACACCCCCCCACCACAGGTATTCCCCTTTCTCCCTCTCCCGTTGGCCCCCCTTCTTGAGTACATATTATCCCCCAAGTAACATGTACTCAAGAGTTGCATAGATATTACTTTTAAGTAAACCAACTGCTCCTTTGAGAATTTTAACTTTCATGCCTGATCTACAAGATGAACCTTTTCTCTTTATCACATGATGTACTCTTACAACATCAGATGAAATTCCAAGCCACAATAGTATTGGGAGGGTGGGAAGAGGGATGTGGGTATAAATGTGTGTGCGTAAATGTGGATATGAACCTTTTTTCATTTTTGCCCCTTTAAGACTATTGTTATGATATATGTGATTAGTATGCTTGGATGTGAATTAAAATGGTAGACAGGTGTGGATGCCGATATGTAAGAAAATGTGTATGTGAATGCGAGTATGTTAATGATTTTTTTCCAGAAGATGGTGTCGATGTCAACCACGGTGTGTGAATATGGAAGTGAAAGTGGATGTGGATATGGATGTATATGTGACCAAACAGGATGTACACGTGTGGAAAATAGTCAATATTTAGGGGAGATGTACACGATATTTTTTAGATTTAGTGATAAGACATATTGATATGATTTTTTTAATATGTTAGGTAAATATGGCTAGAATTGATCGTTTATGGATGAATCGCAGAGTAGTTGACGGAGTGGTGTCAGAGGAGTTTAAGGATGGAGTTGATAGTTTTATTCAGTTTGTATTGGGGCATCCAACAACAGTGGACCAGTGTGGTAACATTCAATGTCCTTGTTTACGTTGTAAAAATAAGAGATTTCAGTCGCTTTGAGATGTGCAAGCTCATTTATACAAGAAAGGGTTCACGAAATGTTATATGAATTGGGTGTGTCATGGTGAGGAGTTCTGGTCGTATGAGCCTAGCAATGTTGCAAGCACAAGTACCTATGCAGACATGGTACTCAATACTGCTGGCCCTAACTTTAATGTACAAGGGGAACACGTGTACAACGAAGAACCACCAAACAAGTCGGCTGAAAGATTTTATCAGTTCGGGATGCTGATGAGCCGCTGTGGGATGGTTGTGAAAATCACACTCGGTTGTCTGCTGTCTCACAGTTGTTGAATTTGAAATCCGAATTTCACCTTAGTGAGAGTTGTTTTGATTGTATGCTCTTCCTTATCAAGAGTATGCTGTCTCGAAATGAGAAGCTGACTGAAAATTTTTACCGTGCAAAGAAGATGGTCAATGAGTTAGGGCTTGAATACCAAAAAATAGATGCATGCCCTAATCACTGTATGCTATATTATGAAGATAATGTAGATAAAAGATCATGTGATATTTGTCAGCATGAATTATTTAAACCTAAGAGAGGGGACAATTCAATGCAGAAGGATGTGCTTACAAGTCACTACGGTACTTCCATCTCACGCCCAGATTGTAGTGGATGTATATGTCATCAAAGACAAGCTCAGCATATGATATGACACACGGAGAGAGTAGGTCGTGTAGATGATATAATTAGTCATCCCGCCGACGGTGAAGTCTGGGCTCATTTCAATCGTACGTATACTGCTTTTGCTCACGAGCCACGCAATGTTAGGTTAGGTTTATGCACAGACGGCTTCAACCCATTTGGAGGTTCAGTGGCGTCTTACTCATGTTGGCCAGTGTTCATGATGCCGTACAACCTTCTACCGGGCATGTGCATTAAGCGAGAGAACCTTTTCTTAACTTTGGTGATTCTAGGTCCAAAAAATTCAGGAAACAATTTAGACATATATCTCAGGCCACTGATTGATGAGTTGAAAAGATTATGGAATGATGGAGTTGTTACTTATGATGCCTATAAAAAATAAAATTTCACTATGAAGGCTGCATTGATGTGGATAATCAAGTAACTTCCCTACAAATGGAATGCTATCTTCCTGGAGCACACACGGGAGGTTGGCATGTCCTTACTGTATGGCTGATACAAAATCCTTTGTCCTAAAATATGGTAAGAAATCATGCTGGTTCGATTGTCATCGATGGTTTTTACTAAATGACCATCTTTTTCGAAGGTAAAAGGACTCATTCATTAAGAACAGAGTTGAAATGGATGAAGCAGACTTGGAACGGATGTCTGGTCGACAAATGGTATTAGAGGTGCAAAACTTACCAGATATAGTGCAATTGTTGGGTAGTACACGACATCTTCGTGGATTTGGAGAGAAACACAATTGGGTGAAGAAAAGTATCTTCTGGGAATTGCCTTACTGGTCAGCCCTTTTGATACGGCACAACCTGGACGTCATGCATATTGAGAAGAATATCTTTGATAATGTGTTCAACACCATCATGAACGTGAAAGCCAAAATAAAGGACAATGCCAAGGCGCAAGCAGACTTGAAGATACTTTGCAAACGACCAAAGTTGGAATTGCAGCCGGTACGGGGCAAAGTTGTGCAACCTAAAGCAGCTTACATGTTGAAAGACACACAGATCAATGAATTGTGCCAGTGGCTGAAGCAATTAAGATTCCCTAATGGATATGTGTCTAACATAGCCCGTTGTGTGAATGTCAATGAGGGACAAACATATGGATTGAAAAGTCCTGACTGTCATGTGTTCATGGAGAGACTTCTGCCCATTGCATTCCGTGACATATTGCCAAAGCCTATATGGGGAGCATTGACTGAGTTGAGTCAGTTTTTCAGGATTCTATGTGCATCAGAACTCAAACTTGGGGACGTGCAAACTATGGAACAGAATGTGGTCACGACGGTATGCAAGTTGGAAAAGATATTTCCCCATGCGTTCTTCGATTCCATGGAGCACCTGATTATCGATTTGCCATACGAAGCCAAAGTTGGAGGACCGGTATAATTTCGATGGATGTATCCATTTGAGAGGTAATCAGTATGTATTTACTGATTATTTGACAATACTTACATGTGTTTGTCCTTGTTACTGTATGTCATTGTCATATGAATTGTTGTCATAGGTGTATGCATGACCTGAAACAGAAGGTTCGCAACAAGGCTAAAATAGAGGGTTCGATTACCGGGGCGTATATTATTAAAGAAATTTCAAACTTCTGTTCGATGTACTTCGAACCCGAGATTCAAACTCATCGCAATCGACCTCCACGTAAAGATGATGGAGGAGAGGTGGGTCCTTCCGACCAGTTGTCCCTATTTAAGTATCCAGGACGTGCATTCAGACGTTGTTCGAATCGTATATTAGAGGACAGTGAGTTGTTGGCCGCAGAGATATATGTTCTCCTGAACTGTGCTGAGATTGAACCTTATGTTGAGTGAGTCGTCAACTCTGCAGCTCCCGAAAATTTATAAGTATCTTGACGTTACTGATGAAAGAGTCCGGGTGATAAGTTATGGACCTTTGAAGGTCGCGCATGCCTATCCAAGATTTTTTGTGAATGGTTATAGATTTCACACCATACATAATGGACGAAATAGGTCTACGATGCATAGCAGCGTATACGTGTAAGGTAGTACATACAATGAAAATGATCTTGATTACTATGGTATTCTTGAGGAAGTCATAGAATTACAGTATCTCGGACAAGACAAGCATATATTCCTTTTTAAGTGTCATTGGTTTGATCCTCATTCAGTTCGAAACGACGCAATATATGGGCTTGTTGATGTCAAACATAGATCAAAATTGAATACCTATGAGCCGTTCATTTTGGCCGCATAAGCCCAGCAAGTGTATTATTCAAGTTATTCATCGTCCAAGAATAAAGATTGGTGGGCAGTTTGTAGGGTAAAACCAAGGCTTGTGCCTAATGATGAGTTAGATCTGATTGAAGCTGTCTCAGAGAATTCTAGTGCTGAATTTTTTCAATCAGACAAGGGTGACACTGCAGAGTTGGTTGCTTCTAATCTTCATCTGATCGAATCTGACAAGCCACTTCGGTTGTCTATAGAGGATGAAGTGGAAGAAGTCGATCCAATTGAGCTAAATGAAGCAATTGTTGGGCAGAAGGAGTCCTCTGAGGAGGAAGAGTATGAATCTAGTGAGAACCAGGAAGATGACGAAGATGAGATTGAGTTTGATATATCTTCAGCATCTGAAGATGAAATAGATAATGATTGAATATTTTGTAAGAAATTTAACATATATGCACTTCTTATCATTATTAATTGCCACCTCTCCCCGTAATTAGTTGTGGACTAATATGCACTACTATTCTTGTTGTCAATAATTAGATGGTTCGAGGTCGTACCAGATCTTCAAGGAGAGGTGGTTCCGGGTGGGGTTCTACCGGTATGTTTATTTAAATCCTTAGATAAATGAGTTGTGAATATATGCACTTTATTTTGTTAATGATATTTTATGTCTCTGCACCAGGTACACAGAGCACACCGCCCCCACCACCTACTGCGGGTCTGTTTATTTAAATTCTTAGATAAATGAGTAGTGAATATGCACTTTATTTTGGTAATGATAGTTTATGTCTCTACACCAGGTACACAGAGTATATCGACCCCACCACCTGCTACTGGTATGTTTATTTAAATTCTTAGATAAATGAGTAGTGAATATGTACTTCATTTTGGTAATGATAGTTTGTGTTTATGGCACCAGGTACACAGAGTACACCGCCCCCACCACCTGTTGCGGGTCTATTTTTTTAAATTCTTAGATAAATGAGTAGTGAATATGCACTTTATTTTGGTAATGATATTTTATGTCTCTGCACCAGGTACACAGAGAACACCGCCACCACCACCTGCTGCGGGTCTATTTATTTAAGTTCTTAGATAAATGAGTAGTGAATATGCACTTCATTTTGGTAATGATAGTTTATATCTCTGCACCAGGTACATAGGGTACACCGACCCCACCACTTGCTGCGGGTATGTTTATTTAAGATCGTTCATGAATGAGTAGTGACTTAGCACTTTGTTTTGCTCACGAGGATTGAAATATATGCACTAGGTACACAGAGTGCACCATCCCCACCAACTGCTACGCGTATGTTTATTTAAATCTTTAGTGTTTCGGCTCCATGTTTTGTTGCTGTCAAAATTTAGATTCATGTATACTCTTCATGTGGATAGTCAATGTGTTTTGTTGATGTAGAATCATCCATGGAGCTATAATGATTTTGTGTGTGTAGTTTACTTCTAAATTGCATAAAGAACAGGTTGACAGTTGCACATAGAACAGGTTGACAGTTGCACATAGAACAGGCTGAAACCCAGTTATTTTCTCAAGAAACGAAGAAAAGTCAACGTGGTAACATAGTCAACCCATAGTCAATGGAGCTAAGACAATGGTCAACCCAAGTCTGTGCAGTCAAAGTCTAAATTCTTTAGAAATGTTGAACAAATCTATTAAAATTCATACAAGGGAAGGCAGGAAGATAAGGCAGACAAATGACTCATTAGTGGTGACAAATAGGGAGGTAAGGCTGACAAATAGCTCTCCACGGGTGAAAAATAGGTTGTAGCACTGAATATGTGTGAAGTGTTGAAGCTGCATGAAGGGGAAGTCCACTTGTGTTTACCCGCCAGCAGAAGAAGCTAAGGACGACAAATGCACACATAAGGCTGACAAATAGACTGCTATGGGTGACATATACCCTCTTAAGGGTGAAAAATAGGTGTCAACGGAGACATTAGCTTAAGTGCTTAAGTGTTCGACGTATGTTCTACGCAAACTCTTCTTAACATATTGCTCATTATGTTTTAAAATTGGGTAGCGCCAGATTTTTTATTTTAATTTGGGCATAATTTTTAATCGGGGGATATATTCACCACCCCTCTATATCCTATCCTTCCCCACATCACTTAGATAAATGAGTAGTGAATATGCACTTTATTTTGCTCATGATATTTTATGTCTCCGCATCAGGTACATAGAGTACACCACCCACGTCAACAACTGTGGGTATGTTTATTTCAATTCTTAGATAAATGAGTAGTGAATATGCACTTTGTTTTGCTCACGATATTTTTTGTTTATAGGTTTGAGTGCCTCTACATCAAGTCTACATAGTACACTGCTTCCATCACATTCTACTGCTATGTTTATTTAAATTCTTAGTTAAATGATAAGAATTCTATATGTTTACTTGTTGAAATTTTTTACGTAATAATGAGCTAAATTCTGATTAACTACTTCTATTTTACTTGTAACAGGTATGTTGGGTACACCACCTGCGATAGTTGGCTCGTCCGCCCACCCGGGCACACAACAGGCAGACGATGCTGTTAGCCATCACGAGGGCCAGTAGGTGGTGTTACAAGAGGGACGCAAGCCATGTTGGGTCTCTGGGTAAATATTTAAACTAGTGAATTATGTTCGTTATCTATCCATCAACTATATATAATTGTTGGCTATCATTTTAACATTTGTAATTGAAAGGATAAAGTAGAGCCCAGTGAGGCTTCTCATTTTATTACCAACATTATTGAGCGACATGTGACCGGCCCATATAAGTCATTTCGAAAGTTTCCTCAGGATATCCGCGATCGATTGTATGACGAGTTCCTGGTATACGATTTAATCTTTTAAATTACATATTTTCCAACTCCACAATTTCAATCGACTAACTTATAAAATTTGAATTCTTGACAGTAAGGATATCAGTTTGTGAGGCGAGCTGACGTCGGATGAGCTTGACGTGTATGGGAGGCCACATGAACTGTAAATTATAACCATCATTTATACGGCTGTCGGGAACGTGCCAAGGCTCTAGCCAGGGGGAGCGAGGAACGTGGCCTTTGGAAGGCACACGGCCCCTCATGGATGAAGAGGGAGCACTGGGAGGACCTCTGTGATAGATGGGCCGAGCCTAATTGGATGGCCAAATCCACAAAAGCCAAAGCCGCACGTGCGTTACATCCAGATGTGCATCTCCATACTTCTGGATCTGATTCCTTCGCGACCCAGAAGGGGAGATTAGCAAGTAATCATCTTAATTTTATTATAATTTATTTCTTATATGTCCCTATTTATTCTCTATAACATGTATAACAGGAAAAGAAGAGGGGTGGTACGGTCTCGTACCGTGATTTATTTGCTACAGTTCACCAAAAGAAGGGGATGGATCAGTATGTGAGCAAGAGAGCTCGCTCGGTAGTGGTAAGATTATATACATACACATTTTATTTCTATTTCTATTTTTTAATATGATTGATTAATATGACATTTACAATATTTTTTATTCAATTTACAGGAGTCATATGACAGGCATATGACTGAAAAGTATGGGGACGAGGAGACGCAGCGGCCGCAACTAGATCCTGAGGCATGGGTTGCAGCAGCCGTCCCACCGAAGAAAGGATGAGTATACGGTTTTGGGCAGAGCTTGGACACCAGCCCGATTCTAGCATCTTCTCTGGGCACAGCTTCGTCCTACCCTGATAGTAGTTCCTTCTCTACTCCCTCCATCGACACTTCTACGAGCCAGATTACATCCATCGTCGAACATGCGGTAGACCTAGTCGAGGAACACATGTGTAGATTTGTTTTAATTAGGTTCCTATCCTACCCCCTTTAGATTAATACATGCATAAACATATGAATCAAAGACAAGGGGGATGAAAGGATGAGAAATACAAACCGTGATCGCCACCAAGGTTCCAACAACGCCAAAGGATGAAGAAAGGAGAGGAACGACGCCGTGTACCTTGGAACTTAAAGACTTGATCACGCTTGAAATGGGGTGCGGGGAACATTGTGAGATCAAACCTCCTCGTCTTCCAGCCGGCCAGAAGAAGAGGGCCTCGCGTCCATATCATGCTCTCCTGCAAAACAAAGATCAAAACACAAAGGTAAAACCCATTAGAACATGAAGTGTAGCATCAATCCCAAAGTGATAAAATAGCATGAATAAAAGGGGGAGAACGCACCGGGGGAGGGTTTTTAACCCCTGTGGAAGGGTGAAAATAATAGTTGTGTGTGTTGTGCATGTATAGGATTTGAAATCACGAAATTTGATGGAGTGAGTAGAGAGAAAACGATGATGCAAAATGGGGAAAAATGCAGGTGTAGCAGAAAAATGCAGAAAACTGTGATGATTTGTGATTTTGAGAATAGGAGAACTAAGAGTATAGACCATGAAATCAAGCCCAAAATGATGCAATGGAAAGCTAATACTTCCCTCTTCAAGCCAGGGTCGAAGTTGTGAGTTGGAGATGCAGTATGGCTTCGCCCTACGTCCAGAAAGAGCCCTCCTTTGCAACTATGAACTGGGCAGTTCTGTATAGGAGCAGAAAAGCCATTGAGCTTAAATCTGAGATGAACACCCAAAATAGGAGATTTCGATGCACAAAACTCCAGATAATAGTGGGGATAAGAGTCCTAAATCAATTAGAGATGATCTGGAAGCTTCTCCTAGGAGAAAATAGACCAAACAAGGTCTCTAAAGAGTCCCACGGCGAAGAAATCAGAGTTCAGGAAGTTTAGGACTCTCTGTCTGGCAAACGGGCTATCGTAAGACCGCCTACAGAGAAAACAGTCTATTAAAGGACCGCATGAGGACCACAAACGGTATAGGGAGTGACTCCAAGGCTCTAGGGGTCGAACGGGATGATTTCGGGCAAGTTTGGGCTTAGCGGTCTATCGTAAGACCGTTTCTTGTGGTCTAGCGGTCTACTAATAGACCACTTCTTGGGCCCTAGCGGTCTACCAATAGATCGCTTGGCGGCTGGAGGAGCATTTTGGGCAAACTGTGTGCGACTTTGGAAATTGGAGTGTATCTCTCAAACAATGTAGAACTAGCGAAAGTGGTAGAAGAAACAATTGTAGATAACGGAAAGATGAACAACTTTTATGAAGAAAGAAAGATGAGAAAACGAGTGGAAGGGGGAGAAAATGGGGCTAGAACAGAGAGAAAGAATTCTGAGACGTAGGTGAACAGCACAGCATGACGGAAAAATGTGAATAGATTGAAATCGGTGCAGAACTGGCTAATGGCGTAGAAGAAGAAATTGTAGAGCTTTGAAAGATGAATAACTTTGGTGAAGGGCACTTTCTGAATAGAGGAAGATAATGGGATAAAAAAGGACCATTTTCAAGATTGCACAACGATAGTAGCCGAATGCTTGATGGAAAGTCGACCTACATAGGCCGTAAGCTGACTTGGAAGGCCGGAAGTTGATAAGATAAGCTCTAGGACTATAAAAAATCATGATCTCTGAAGTTCAAATGATAGGGAATGACGAAATGGGCTCGAAAATCTATCCAAGGAAGACTCCAAAATAATGGGTAATTCGGGACATAAAACTGATGAATAAGAGAAATGATGCAACTTGCGGGTTAAAAACGGGTGTCAACAGATGCCCCTCCTTGATGTCCGCTTTGCAAGGGAACGAGCGAAAGCGACGCGGAGGTGGAATGGAAAGGAGATGTAGTGAAAGCGAAAGCGACGAGAAATAGAGATGAAGAAGAGAGGAAGCGGAGAGAACTGAAAAGCGGGCATCAAGGTAAAAGACACCCGTCACAACCAACAAGGGACAGGAATTCTTCCGAAAATGCCGAACTAACCACTCGAAATGGATGACGCGAATGAGACATGTCTGGAGAACTAAACAAACACGATAAAGGAAACATGACCAACCTCATCGGGGACATAATCCACGGACAATGAGTGGGTCGGAAGGAAGCACAGCATAAGAGCTGGAAAAGGAGAAAGTAAAACTGAGATAAAATCCAGACAGGAATCACGCTGGCCAACCAGACCAAGCGGGAAGATCATGAAAATCATTCAAATTCAGAGCGGAATGAGAATCTCTTATTCAAGGGAATTGAAGTGCGACTAACCATTACTGAGGAGAAAACCTTGATAGAATTTCGAGGCGTGAATGCTCAAAATGACATGATGCATGTGAGACTAAAATAAAGAAACCATCAAAACGAATATGAAGAAAATATAAAATAGAGAATACTCAAGGATACTATTGCTAGACTGAGTCAAGACGGGGTCAAGAGTCCTCTTGCAACCACGGCGTGCGAGACAAAGTCCATCGTCCCCCACCTGGCTCAAACTAACGGCTTATCCAATGATTAACCGTATGCTCTTAGATCATCATCGTTTTTGTTAAAGGGGAACGTTAGATCCCAGAACACATGGGCAGCTAGCCGGTCCTTGAGAGGTTATAATAACGTATATATCATATAGTAATGCAACAATGAGCAGGGATAGAGAGCCATACCTGACTTACCTGCCAAGTGAAACGGCATTTTTTTGGATTTTCCAGATTTTCAGACTTTTATGAAATTTTCAAATAAGAAAACCAACAATATGAATGAACATAACAAAGATAACATAACCATCAACTGAACGACAGACACCACAACATAACATAACGATCAAACGAATGGAAAATAATACAACATAACATAACAAGCACATATGCAATGGCATGAACAAACCACATTTATGCACGATGAACACGGTGGGACAAGACAACAACGCGGTGGGACAACACACGGTTGGGACAAGAATATGAGGGATGACCACACGGTTGGGACAACACACTAACAACATATGTAAGACAACTAACAACACATGGCGAGGGACAAAACAACATGCATGGGACGACACAGAGGGACATAAACACATGACAAGGACACGGAGGGATAAAAGATATGACAAATACGCTCTTCAATCAAAGTCCCATATTAGAATGAAGCAGAACCGTCAGGTTCATAATTGTGAGGCAAAGCCCTCTCATGGAGATATGATCGTGTTTAAATAAGCTGAGAAGGACACAAGCATCATAACAGATCAAGAGAGTGGATTTGAAGAGGAGAGAATAGATCAAAAGATGAGTGTGAACAGGAGATAGAGCGAAAGATGAAGAACAAGGAAACTTGAACACCTATAACCTGCACACTGAGCAAACGGATTACGTACATGTCCTCAAGACAAAATGCATGAGAAATAAAAGACATATATTTTTATATTTTTGCAATTTTTTTAGATTTTTTGATAATATTTGATTTTTTGGAATTTTGGAATATTGGATTTTTTTGAATTTTTGAAATATTTAATTTTTTAGAATTTTTGAAATATTTGATTTTTTTAATTTTGATAATATTTTATTTTTTAGAATTTTTGAAATAGCAATCTGCAGCACCCAAAGGCGAGCTCAAACTATTGGTCAGGGATCGTCGTTCCTACCCCTCTCATTAAAAACTTTCCTTAAGCAGGGCGTGCATGTGAGGGTGGCTCGCCACAACCAACCGCCTCTAAAGAACGGTGCCCCTACTAAGGCCATACCTGGGATACAACCCAGCCTAAGAGGGAGAAGCAGAAGAAAATTGGAGATAAGCTTTATGCAGGATGGGAGATATCAGGACTTGAATTCCTCCCAGGGCACTACCCCTCAAAGAGTAGGTATGTTGTGCCGGGACTTTGTGTCTTTGATTTTTAGACCCATATTTATCACGCATGCATGCGACCGGGCTCATGACATCCCGCGGGGAACTGTACTGTCACTCTTGCCATGCCTTTAATTTCCATAGTTTTGCTTTGATCAGATCATTGATTTATTTTTGACAACCCTTATTGACTAGATTTAGCATGAAAGCTCACTTTTGTAAGGGTCAAGACTGCCCCTATTTGAGACCTCTCTCGTATTGGGGAGCACCTAGGTTGGTCATCACATCCATCAATCTCTTGCCCCTGCACTTGGCCGAGCAGAGAAAAGAACAGACTTTTATGCATTCCCAAAGTATGGCCAAAGCAGCAACGGTGTGCCTCAGAGAGATCGGTTATGGCTTGCCGTATGGTGTGTGAAAAATCCTTGCTCAGTGGTCACCCTCAACGATTGGGGAAAGAAACTAGACTCCCAGCACGGAGCTATCACCAGCCTAAGGATGCTGCAGAAGCGAACTCTTTTTGACTAAGCTTAACTAAGCAAAACTCTTAAAGCCACTTAACCATGTTGAGGAACTAGAATTATAAGCATGTGCAAAAGTAAGAGAGATAATAGCGATGATAACATTTTCTTGCACAAAATAAAGATACCTTGCAAATCCATAGTGTGGTAACCGCATCCTGACACGATCTTGATCATCAAGCTCTGAGCAGCACGAGCTTTGTATTCCTTGCTTGACAGGACAAAGATGAGAGGATAGCAAAGGATCAAAGATTCCTTTACACGGAGGAGCGACAGACATCAAACTGGATGAATAAGGATAAAAAGGAAGAGAGATGAGGGCTAGAACTCCCTCGTTAAGGCACGGAGACCCTGATAACAGGGAACCAGATACAGAATAAGTAAAGGTTAGCTGGGATCAAGGTGGGCTAAAGCCTCACAAACATCAAGAAAAAGGGTGATGACCCCGAAAGGGTGAGGAAGAATGAGTAGAAAGATAAGAAGGAAAATCATCCGACGTGGTTGGAGAAAAGGAACGAGAATCATCCGACATGGTCGAGGAAGGAGAATTAGAATCACCCGACAGGGTCAGGGAAAGAGAATAGGAGACACCCGATAAGGTCGGGGAAAGAGAAGGAGAATCACCCGACAGAGTCGGGGAAGGAAAATAGGAGACTTCCGGAGATACCAGAGGAGAAGGATTAGAAGACGTCCTGGGATCGGGATGATGCGAAGGCATAGGCTGAGGCCTAGACTCATGAGTGCGAGAAGAATCAAGAGAATCTAGATGAGAGAAAGAAGAATGGGGGTTCGCGGACCCGGGGAGAGAGGAGAAGATGACGGTAGCAGGATCTGAAGTGGGAAGATACACCATCCAAGGGTGGGAACTGAGTAGAAGGAAGGATGAATGAAAAGAAGGGGAGGAAGAGGTGGACCCCTGAATGCACAATTGACGGCTCTTGAACCTGCACCGCCGCCTCTTCTTAGCTGAAATTGGCTTGAAATGGACCCGCCTAGCGCGGGCTCGAATCCTTGGGCACCTTGCCTTGCAATATCTTCTCAAATAGTGAGCCCATCTAGCAGACGGCCTGGCCCGGCTATGAACATGCAGCTTTGCTGGGGCAATTGCCCCTAGACACCCCGTGCTGACCATCGTAGATGGACATTTTTGAACAATTGACTTCTTAGATGGATGAGCATCATGAGACCACGGAGTCTTGTTACTTGGCACTAGCAGCATGAGATTCGGCATTTCCACTCGATAATCGGGCATGAAGTACAACTCCTTTAATAGAAGAGCGGGATGAAGTTGAGGGAGTGTAATGCACGGCGTTGACGTGGCCGACTTGCTAATGAACCGAGGGAGATTGCATAGAATGTGCAGAATGTCCTTTGAGGGTGCAGAAGATACGGCCAATTGCCCCTTGAATATAGAATTTATAATCTGTTTGGCGGCCGTATGAGTTAGCACAATACGGGTAGAGAACCCTTCTTGGCCTGTCATCTGAATGGCAATAGAGCGAGGAGAAATAATAGCATCAATAATCGAACTTTCGGCAAGCAATGAGATTGCCACCGGCCTCGCTTGGGAAAAAACTGGCATCAACTCAAGGGAACTCTTCTTAGCAACTGTCATCTTTGAAAGTATAGGCGGATCATCCCCAAAATAGCCAGGGACCAGGACGCGGATCGGCATGCTGCAGATGAAATCTTGAGTCTTGAAATGTAGAACCATCATAGAATCATCCTGACTTGGCTTATTGTCTCCCTGGGGACCAGACCCAAGAGGCATCAGAGATCATGCACACCCGCTCCGTGGGGTGGAAGTGGATGGAGAAGTAGAGGGAATATGTTTGGGTGGCGTAGGTGAAGGTTTGGAAGGCGTGGAGGCTTCAATAGGGATGGTGATGGAAAGTGAAGGTGCAGGCGATGTGGCGATGATAGGCTCAGGTGGCGGCAAAGGTAAAGGTGAAGGCGTGGCTGAGGGTAAAGGTAAAGGCAAAGGCGTGGCTTGCTCAGGCTCGGGCAAAGGTGATGGTGGAGATGATGGTGATTTAGGCGATGATGAGGGTGGTGGAGATGGTGAGGATGGTAATGAAGGCAATGGGGGTAGTGGACATGGAGGTGGAGAGGGTGAAGAGGGAGGTTGTGGTGTCCACCATCGACGTGTCGACACAACGCGTCGAGCGGTGTTAGGGATAGAAGTAGTGGAAGTGGCGGTGGGAGAAGAAGGAGAGGCACTGGCCCGAGCAGAGGCTTGGGTTTGTGGGGGCGATGGAGTCGGGGTAAGAGATGAAGAAGGCCAAGGTGAAAGAACGGGTATTGGGGTAGGCGACGGAGCGGGTTCAACACTAGACGAGGAATCACAGGGGTGCCCCTTGCCTTGTAGAGACGGAGACGGCTGCCTAGGCGGCGCTTGATGATGCTGCTTATTGCGGAGATATAAAATGACCTTGCGAATGGCGGCCAAATCAATCCTCTTCTGATCTTCCAGATCATAAATATAATCCCCAAACTCGGGGCAATCCTCGACCAAATGCCCCAGTTGATGGTAAAAATCACAGAACTGAAGCATATTCCCGACCGTGGGTCAGCAAGGCACAATCGGAGGGAGCAACAACGCGTGAGTGGCCATAAAAGCCCTGAAAATGTCGGTAAAACACTCTGACAACGGAGAGCGAGGAGTCGGTTTTGGGCAAGGTGGATGCCAAGAGGAAGGTTGTGGAGACGAAAGTGGAGGTTACGTAGACAAGAGTGTGTGGCTAGTGGTGGAGGGCTTTGGTGATGGCATATATGGAACGGAGTGGGGAGGTATGTAGATGGCATCTACTTGCTCGGGATGTGGTGTTCCCTTAACCGGAAGTGGAGGCGGATATGGGTATGTGGATGCAGAAGGCTGACTCATGAAGGTTGATATGTGGAGGTTTGATATGTGGAGGTAGATGTGGCAGAAGGCTGAATCATGGCAGGCTGACTCATGGGAGCGTAGGGTTGGCTTGTAGAGGGTGAGGTGTAAGTGGAGGGGGATAGTGGAGACTCGAGGTCAAGGGAACCTTGAAGTTGTTGGCGAATGAAGCGAGCTCGGCTGTATAATTGTTGCCAGGAGGTGATGTCATTAAGGGCAAAGATAAACCGATATTCAGGCGTTGCATTGGAAATAAGCATCTTGATTTGCTCTGGCTCCAGAATGTGCCCCGGGACTTGCACGGCGAGACAGCGCCAACAGTCAGTAAAGGTGCAAAACTCCTCTTCGGGCTTCATCATCTCATGGGCCAGATCCATAATAAAGAGCTTGGGCCCAACCTGGTCCTGATACTACAGAATAAATTTCTCTTGAACGGCTTGAAAATTCACAACTTGCTCTTGCGGAAGATAGAAGAACCAATCCCGAACCGGGCCTTCCAATGACAGACCGAATAGATAAGCCATCACGCGTTGGTCATGTCGAAACTGGGCCGACTCATAAAGAAACTCCTTTAAGTGCACATAGGGGTTACCGACTCCACCATAACGGTGATATGAGGGAATTTGTGAAGATGGCGGAAGCCGAAGACCTTGAAATGCGAATGGAATATTTAAGGAGGATTTGGGATCGATTTGGCGTTGGAGTTCATCAAGTTGACGCTGGGTTTGGTCAATCATCTCTTGAGTAGGGAGATATTGAGAAGAATATGGGCCAACTTGAGCAAGAGGATGTGAATATGGACCAGAATGATGATATTGGGCCCGATAAGAGGATCCGGGCTGGGAAGAGGAAGGGCCAATTCCGGGAATGGAAGGATATGCGGGCCTGGAGGAAACATTGGCATATGGACTGAATGGGCCAGCAGCAACCTGGAGGGAAGAATGAGGCCCATTAAGAAGAGTAGGTCCACTAAGAGAATAAGAAGGCTCGTTAAAGGAAGGGGGTCCATTAAGAGTAGAAGAGGGCCCATTGGAGGAAGATGGCAGCCCATTGAAGGATGGGGGCCCATTAAGAAAAGAAGGACCATGAAGGGAACGGGGCCCATTTAGAAAATGGGACCCATTGAAGGAAGGTGGCCCATTAAAGGAATGAGGCCCATTAGATGAATGAGTATTAGGAATCGGGCTAGCCGCATGGGAAGAAGGAGGAGGCCCATGAAGATAGGAAGGCCCATTATGAGAAGAAGGCCCATTAAGATGATTTGCAATAAGATGTTGGGCCTGGGCCGGGTCCATTTGGCGAACAAGGGTTGATAAGTGGGCCATGAGATTAGCCTATTCCTCAGATGGGTCAGACGGATCACGGGAAGATGGGCCCGCGTGGGAAGAGGATTCCACACAGGAATAGGAGGAAGATTGGGGAAAAGAATGATACAAGGGGTTGGAATGATGCTCCATAAGGGCAAATGGAGACTTAATACAAGAATATCAAGGAGAATACAAGTGGGGAAGCAATGGCTTAATGGGCTTGAGGACAAGAGGGGAGTGACCCACTAATGCAAAGACGAATGGAGAACGGAAAATGGGACAATGAACTAGACAATAGACACACAAATGGACTGACTTAAGTGGGCCTAACAACAACAAAACATGTGGATGCAACATAAAACACCACTAATGGGCTTGAACAAGCCCAAACAACACAAACAATGCAATGTGAGAGTTTTCAACCAAGTCAAATAAGTTGATATGATGGGAAATATTTTAGAAGTTTTAATGGACCTTTTAATGATTTTAAATTAAGAATAATCCCCTCAAGATAAGAATCCTATGGGAATAAGGTCCAAACTTTGGGTTGACTAAGGTTAACTCCCTCACATTGATGCAAATGCAAGCCAAAAGGGTGGAAAAGGTACAACCGGCCCGACGTCCGTGTGGGAATCCACGGCTCGCGGGGACTTACAGAGGTCCCGGATAAGATCACTTAGTCGACCCCAAGGAATATGGAGGAGAGAGAATCACTTACCAAGGTAGGAAATGCAACTATGATATGCAATGCATGGCCCTATGTGCACCGGAGTGTATGCAATTTCTAGCCTAAAACTAGAGAATCAAGATAAAATTAAACTATGCAAACATGATCCAAATAAGATAAATAGTATATGGATGGAAAAACAATACAAAGGTCTACACAACGGGCCCAAGAACAGATCAATCTGACCCCGAGAGGCCAATCAAATCAATGAGCAATGTTGCCCCCGTGAACCTGTGCGCAGACCACATGCAGATTTTATGGACAAAATGCCAAAATGATGATAATTTTTAACGAAGAAAACGTGACCCAAATGATGCAAGTAGTATATGGATGGAAAGAAAATATAAATGTCTACACAATGAGCCCAAGAAAAGAGTAATCGGACCTCGGGAGGTTAATCAAATCCTCCAAGAAAGTTGCTCCCGTGAACCTGTGCGTAGACTGCATGCAGATTTTATGCACAAAGTGCTAAAATGATGACAATTTTCAACTAAGCAAATGAGACCCAAATGATGCAAATAAGCTATAGATGGAAAGACAATACAAAGGACTATCCAATGGAACAAAAATTAGTGCAATCAGACATCGGGAAGGCAGTCAAATCACTGAGTAAAGATGTACCTGTGAACCTGTCCCTTAGCTTGCCTACAGAACTTATGCACAAAACTCAAAAAGTTAGATAATGTTATATTATTCAAATATCATCCAAATAGGGCAAATGATATATGGATGGAAAGAAAATACAAAGGGCTATCCAACGAAATAAAAATCAGCTCAATCAGACTTCGGGATCAAAAGTTATGCCCCGACGAACAGGGCCCCATAAGCATTGTTAGAATCCGTAAACGGTCTACCAAATGACCGTTTCTTGCCCCCTGCCGGTCTATCATAAGACCGCTAGACAACCAGAGCCCGTAAAACGCCAAAAATAGTGGGATAATTGAGGAAATACAACCTAAACATGAACATGCACCCACCCAACCTACAAACGAGCATGAAAACAAGCGTGATGGGCATTGGAGTACCACCGTGATCACCAAAAAACTGTAGATTTGTTCTAATTAGGTTCCTATCCTGCCCCCTTTAAATTAATACATGCATAAACATGTGAATCAAAGACAAGGGGGATGAAAGGATGAGAAATCCTAACCGTGATCGCCACCAAGGTTCCAACAACACCAAATGATGAAGAAAGGAGAGGAACGGCGCCGTGTACCTTAGAACTTAAAGACTTGATCGCGCTTGAAATGGGGTGCGAGGAACTTTGTGGGATCAAACCTCCTCGTCTTCCAGCCGGCTAGAAGAAGGGGCCTCACGTCCATATCATGCTCTCCTGCAAAATAAAGATCAAAACACAAAGGTAAAAACCCATTAGAACATGAAGTGTAGCATCAATCCCAAAGTGATAAAATAGCATGAATAAAAGGGGGAGAATGCACCGGGGGAGGGTTTTTAACCCCTGTGGAAGGGTGTAAATAATAGGTGTGTGTGTGTTGTGCATGCATAGGATTTGAAATCATGAAATTTGATGGAGAGAGTAGAGAGAAAACGATGATGCAAAATGGGAAAAAACGCAGGTGTAGCAGAAAAGTGCAGAAAACTGTGATGATTTGTGATTTTGAGAAGAGTAGAAATAAGAGTATAGACTATGAAATGAAGCCCAAAATGATGCAATGGAAAGCCAATACTTCCCTCTTCAAGCCAGGGTCAAAGTTGTGAGTTGGAGATGTAGCATGGCTTCGTCCTACGTCCAGAAAGAGCCCTCCTTTACAACTTCAAACTGGGTAGTTATTTATAGGAGCAGAAAAGCCATTGAGCTTAAATCTGAGATGAACACCCAAAATAGGGGATTTAGATGCACAAAACTCCAGATAATAGTGGGGAGTTCAGGAAGTTTAGGACTCTCTGTCTGGCAAATGGTCTATCATAAGATCGCCTACAGAGAAAACGATCTATTAAAGGACCACATGAGGACCACAAACGGTCTAGGGAGTGACCGCAAGGCTCTAGGGGTCGAACGGGACGATTTCAGGAAAGTTTGGGCTTAGCGGTCTATCATAGGACCATTTCTTGTGGTCTAGCGATCTACTAATAGACCACTTCTTGGGCCCTAGCGGTCTACCAATAGATCGCTTGGCGGCTGGAGGAACATTTTGGGCAGACTACACATAACTTTGGAAATTCTAGTTTATCTCTCAAACGGTGCAGAACTAGTGAAAGTGGTAGAAGAAGAAATTGTAGATAACTGAACGATGAACAACGTTCATAAAGAAAGTAAGATGATAAAATGAGTGTAAGAGGGAGAAAATGGGGCTAGAACAGAGAGAAAGAATTCTGGTGTTGTGCATCCCTTGGTTTTGATGATGACAATAGGATATGGTTGATTAATCAAGTTCTATCTTGTTTCATAACAAATACAAGTAGTTTGATTGTTCCTTCAAAGTATTGGACTCATTCAATTTACTTCTGATAAGTTAAGTAATTTCAGGTCCACTGAAATCCAAGTGGAATCAACAAAACAGAAGAAGTGTCAAAGGCCACTTGTCGACTAGGGAAGTGGTCGACCAGGGAAGTGGTTATGGTCGACCAACGAACTCAACCAGAAAAGAATCAGATCATCTGTCTTCTGGAAGCACCTTGGCTGTCGACCAAAGCCCCGCCTCTGGTCGACCACAGAAAAGACAGAAGCAACAGACAGAACTGCTGGCCATCTGGAAACTGCCCCCTGTCGACCAGCGACCAGGCTGTGGTCGACCAACGGGCGACGTGAGTTTCAGCCAGAAGAACCGGCCGTCTGGGGACTGCCCATTGTCGACCAGCGACAGGGTCATGGTCGACCACGGGTTTATATATCGTCCAAAACCGAACTCTAACCGAATTCTGTTTTGGTTCCTTAAAACCTGCAAATGGTTGTTGCAGGTTGTTGGGCTGCTCAGGAGATAAGATTCCGCACGGGAATCAAGGAAACAATCTTGCTTAGAAGTGGTCAAACTCGTTCTAACGATTGGATTTAAACAGATCCCTGTTTTCTAGCAGATTGGCGCTCGATCTGAAAATTGAGCGGGAAGAGTTTTACTCTTGATAAAAGGGCTGTATGAAAAACGAAAAGAACACACATCACGAACAAGGGAGCAGAGAGAGAGCACGAAATAGAAGCCAAGGAAGATATACACAGAAGAGGAAGAAGGAGCTCTCCATCAATCAAAAATCTGCAGAAAGGTTAAAGGCGATCTCGTTGCTGCAGAAGGAAGACTTAGCTCAAGACTGTGCGATCTCCAGCAGCAGAACAATTGAAGGCAACTGACTGGAAGATCAACAGGGAGTCTAGGCTTCTTCATAAGCGTGATCAAGTCCCAGGCTGAACACCTATTCTTCTACATACGCCAATATTCAGTCCTGTCTTTCATCACCTGTTCTTATCATCTTTTCATTTCTGATTACAATTATTGTCAAGCTGTGAGGCAGCAGAGTCAAGCTGTGTGTCAGCAGGTACAAGCTGTGTGTCAGCTGTGTTTTGGTTGAGATCAGAGATTCTCATAGTGAAGCCTTGCTTGAGTTAAGCAAGGGGTGGATGTAAGTCTCAGGAAGAGACTGAACCACCTTAAAAATCCTCTCTTGTGGTGTGCTTGTGTGTGTTTGATTTCCTATACGTATGCTTGCATCTTTACTATCCG
This sequence comes from Amorphophallus konjac, assembly GCA_022559845.1. NCBI lineage: Eukaryota > Viridiplantae > Streptophyta > Magnoliopsida > Alismatales > Araceae > Amorphophallus > Amorphophallus konjac. Next base: position 142,467,058 of record CM040123.1, on the reverse strand, counting down.
CATTAGTTCTATAATTCATTAATTACCAGTAGCTCATCTGGTCGATAGTTAGTAAATTATCGAAAAGGGGGAAAGATCTATTCACCCCCCCTCTAGATCTATTCAGTCTGTATCCAACACGTGGTATCAGAGCAGGTTCTCCAAAAATGTGGTCTAACAACCAGGAGAGACCGGGCGGACTGAACTCTAAAAGCCTCATAGCTGAGGGGCACTCTGTAACTAGACCTCCATATTTTGATGGAACTGATTATTCTTATTGGAAAAATCGTATGCAGGTGTTCTTACGTGCGCAAGACCACGAGATGTGGAGGGTAGTGAGCCGCGGACCTTTTGAGCTACCGGAAGATGAAGAAACCTGGACCAGAGAACAGGTCAGGAAATCAACTGTCAACTGGGGAGCCATGAACGTGATGCAGTGCTCACTACACCCCACAGAATTCTCAAGAGTTTCCCAATGCGCAACAGCCAAAGAAATGTGGGATCGTCTAAAGGTAATCTACGAAGGTACTTCCGAGGTAAGAGAGACAAAAGCAAATATGCTAGTCTCAGAATATGAGATGTTTAGGATGAAAAATGATGAAAGTATTTCTGAGATGTATGCCAGATTAGTACAATTGACTAATGGCTTGAAGAGCTTAGGGAAGACATACAAAGAGCAGGAATTAGTGAGGAAGATTTTAAGGTCTCTCACATCGATGTGGCATACCAAGGCCACAGTCATTGAGGACTCAAAGGATCTCACAACAATGACAGTGGATGAGTTAGTAGGATCCCTGATGGCCTATGAGGTCAATCTGAAGAGAAAGGAAGATGAGGGCAAGAAAAAGAAGCAACTTGCCCTAAAGACTAAGACAAGCACCTCTGAGGTGTCTGACAATGATGACTCATCTAGCTCAGGTGAAGAATCTGGTGAGCTAGCTATGCTTACAAGAAAATTTAAAAAATTCCTGCGAAAGGAAGGTAAAGGATTCAGAAATCCAAAGGGCATGGTAAGGAAGTCATCCCAGTTTAAATCTGATAAACATAAGGCTTCTTCTAACAAACTCATTTGCTACAATTGCAGGCAGCCTGGACATATGAAGGCTGAATGTCCAGAAGCTCCTAAGAAATCAAGCTTCAAGTGGAAAGGCAAGAAACCCAAGGCGATGATTAGCACTTGGAGTGAGGAGGAAGAGAGCAGTGAAGAGGAAACAACTTCCGAGGAAGAAGAAGGAAAGCTCTGTCTGATGGCCAAAGGAGACAACAGTGATCTTGAGGTAAGTTCCCCATTTCAAGACTTCTCTAGTTCGGATTGGGAAGCAGTATATTCAGAATTGCTTGATACTTATGAAAGAATAAGAAAGGAAAATAAACATTTGAAGAAGAAGATCAGTCAACTGAATAAAGACAGCAATTCAATGGATAACAAAACTGAACTAGAAATGGAAATCAAGTCACTGAAAAACAAACTGAATCAAATGGACTTAGATGAAGAAAACCACAAGAGAATGTCCGAAGAGAATGAAATGCTAAAAAACGACATTGATGAGTTAAAACTAAAGACTCAAGAATATGAACAGGAAACTAAGTTAAGTCAAGAAAGAAACAATTCACTCAATGAAGAAAACAACCAACTCCTAAGAGAAATAGAAAGAATTAAGAGTGACCTGAAAAACAAACAGGAGACCTTGGAAAAAATGACTCAAGGTCAAGAAAACTTAAATGCTGTCTTGGGAATAAAAGTAAACTTTCAAAAAGAAGGGTTAGGATACAATCCTACGGCTAAAAAGGAATTCCAAATAAAAACCGTAACTGGGATTGCTGACTCAAAAGGAAAAAGGCCCCTGATTAATCTATACCAAGATAAACAAGAGGATGTAGCTGAATGCTCCTCCAAAAGGAACAATGTCACCAAGGAAGAGAGAAATTTTAAAGAGAAAACAGTCAATCAATATAAGATTCAAAATAATAAACAAGAAACCCAAATTCACAGAAATCACCAAACAAACCAAGGACTAAACCAAGTTAAAAGACATAAATCTGGAAAACAAGATGTCTGGAGACAGGCTGGTCGACAACAGACCCTTCATCTGTCGACCAGAGGATCTGCCAGAACAGGCGCTGGTTACTGGAGAAGCAGTGGTCGACCACAGGTACACCAGATGTCGACCAGAGGTGCTGCCAGAACAGACGCTGAGTTCTGGAGACGCGATGGTCGACCACAGACATACCAAAAGTCGACCATGGCCAGACAAGCAAACAGAAATCACAGGTTTTTTCGGGTAAAACAAAATGAAAACTTGAATACACAAAGGTGGACTCAGATTAAAGAAGCTTTAGAACAAAAGCAACCCAATCTGAACAAGTTCAGAAATAAAAATTTACACTGCTCTAACAGAATCTGGGTTCCCAAAGGATTACTGCAGCAATTTCATAATTTCACAAGCTATCTTGGACCCGGGTACCATTGGGGTCCAAAAGTTTCTGTGTAACTTGTGATGCAGGTGTGTCTGGCAGCTATACACAACAAGTGGTACTTAGATAGTGGCTGCTCAAGACATATGACAGGGGATAAGGCAAAATTCTCCGAGCTAAACTCAAAAGATGGAGGACATGTGACATTTGGAGGAAATAACAAAGGCAAGATCATTGGGAAAGGTAAGGTAGGTAAGACATCTACAAATTGCATTGAAGATGTACTGTTAGTGGATGGCCTGGAATATAATCTTCTAAGCATCAGTCAGCTATGCGACAAAGGCCATCAAGTAGTCTTTGATTCTAAGATCTGTAAAATTCTTGAACCAAATTCGGCTAAAGTTAAGTTTATGGGCAAGAGAGTAAATAATGTCTACATGATAGACTTGGATGATCCAGCCCACTCCAACTTGTGCCTCACCGCCAAGAAGGAGGACCTGACTTGGTTGTGGCACCGAAGGCTAGGGCATGTTAGCTACAGGGTGCTGCACAAATTGGTTAAGAATAAAATGGTTTCTGGTTTACCTGAAATTTCGTTTGCTCAAAATGTCAAAGTATGTGAATCATGTACCCAAGGTAAGCAAACAAGAAAATCATTCAAAGGTAGAACTGAAAGTCAATCTTCTAGACCACTAGAACTTGTGCACATGGACCTTTTTGGCCCAACAAGAACTGCTAGTCTTAGTGGTAAGAGGTACGGTTATGTACTAGTTGATGATTTCTCTAGATTCACATGGGTAATATTTCTATCTCATAAAAGTGATGCTTTTTCTGAGTTTCAGGAATTCTACAAAAGAATGAAGCAGGATGGCAAGTCCAAAGTGTGTACAATCATATCTGACCATGGGGGAGAGTTTGAAAATTCTGACTTTGACTTATTCTGCAGAAACAAGGGCATAACCCACAGATTTTCCTCACCAAGGACTCCAGAACAAAATGGAGTGGTGGAGAGAAGGAATCGCACACTTGTTGAAATGGCCAGAACCTTGTTGGTTGAAGCCAATCTTCCAAGAAGATTTTGGGCTGAGGCGGTCAATACAGCATGTTATATTGTAAACAGGGCAATGGTAAGACCATCTAGTGCGAAAACTCCATATGAGGTGTTCAAAGGTAAGAAGCCATCTCTAGCTCATTTTAGGATCTTCGGTGTAAGGTGTTTTATTCATAACAATGACAAGAGATCATTGGACAAATTTGAACCAAAGAGTGACCCAGGAATATTCTTGGGATACTCTGACCGATCAAGAGCCTATAGAGTCTACAACACCAAAGATCAGCTAGTTGAAGAATCCCCACATATCACATTTGATGAAAATAATGACTTTGACAAAACTGGACAGGTAGGCAAAGATGAAGATGGGGAATTTCTGGAAGGCAAAGAGGAACCAATGGAGACTGAAGCAGAACCAAAGCAAGGTGATTCCAATGATCAACCCGAAGGAGAGATCATCCCAGGTAACAATTCTGAAAATCTGAGATTTCTCAGAGATCATCCTCTAGATAACATCATTGGAGGAATTAATGAACCGAGGAAAACTAGATCTCAGCTTAAAACAGTTGATGAACTAGATCAGCTAGCCCTTGTATCTCAAGTTGAGCCTAAAAATGTAGAGGAAGCTTTAAGAGATGAATCTTGGATAAATGCCATGCATGAAGAACTAAATCAATTTGAAAGAAATCAGGTTTGGAAACTTGTTCCCAGACCCTCATCTCATCCTGTTATTGGAACCAAATGGGTTTATAAAAATAAGCTTAATGAAGAAGGAGTTGTGATGAGGAACAAGGCTCGGTTGGTGGCTAAGGGGTATAACCAAGAATTTGGAGTCGATTTTGAAGAATCATATGCTCCAGTTGCAAGGTTAGAAGCCATTAGAATATTGTTAGCATTTGCGGCGTCCCATGGAATTAAATTGCAGCAAATGGATGTAAAAAGTGCCTTTCTAAATGGCATTATAAAGGAAGAAGTCTTTGTGGAACAACCCCCTGGTTTTGAAAATGATGATCTTCCTAATCATGTCTTCAAACTGCATAAGGCTTTGTATGGTTTAAAGCAGGCTCCTAGGGCATGGTACGACAGACTGAGTTCATTCCTCACCAAAAAGGGCTACACAAGAGGTAAAATTGATCAAACATTATTCTCCAAGACCCAAGGTAAGAATATACTAATTGTGCAAATCTATGTGGATGATATTGTGTTTGGATCCACTGAAGCTTCATTATGTACTGAATTTGCAAATCTAATGACCAATGAGTTTGAAATGAGTTTAATGGGTGATTTACAGTTCTTTCTTGGATTGCAGATTCTACAATGTAGAGAAGGCTACTTCATAAATCAATCCAAGTACATAAAGGAGATGCTGAAAAAGTTTGGCATGGAGAGCTGCAAACCAATAGAGTCACCCATGGGGACAAATGCAACATTGGAGGCTGATGTAAAAGGTAACATGGTAGATGCCAAGAAATACAGAGGTATGATCGGATCCCTACTATATTTAACTGCCTCTAGGCCAGACATTCAGTTCAGTGTATGCATGTGTGCTAGATATCAATCTAGCCCTAGAGATTCACATTTAGGGGCTGTCAAGCGTATCTTTCGTTACCTTGCCGGTACCCAAGAATTGGGTTTATGGTATCCTACTTATTACAAACTAGATTTAATTTCATATTCAGATGCTGATTATGCTGGTTGCAAAATTGATAGGAAGAGTACTAGTGGTTATTGTCAAATATTAGGTGGATGTTTAATATCATGGGCTTCTAAAAAACAGCATTCTGTGGCACTCTCCACTGCTGAGGCTGAGTATGTCGCAGTAGGGAGCTGTGGTACACAGGTTTTGTGGATAAAACATCAACTCCAAGACTACAATGTAGATCTTGGATGTGCACCTATTTTCTGTGATAACACTAGTGCTATTAATTTGTCTAAAAACCCCATTCAACACTCTAGGACAAAACACATTGAGATCCGTCATCACTTTCTAAGAGATGAGGTCTCCAAAGGAAATTGCATGCTTCATTTTGTAGAAACTGAAAAACAACTGGCAGACATTTTCACAAAACCCCTTAACAATGACAGATTTTCAACTCTAAGAAGGGAATTAGGAATTTGTAGAATCTCCTCTGAAAATTCTTGAAATAATAATATTCTTATGATCAATGTACAGTCTTTGTCTCTTCTGTTCTTAGTTGTGTCAACTAGGTCTTAAGTACTAGATAAGTCCTGAATTTGGAGGTTATAGTGTTGGGTGCTACTTCAGCAAGCTCTGAGGAACTCTGGTTTATCTTCGGATTACTTCCCATGGTCAACCACAGACAAGGCGCTGGTCGACCAAGGCATCAGGACAGGAAATGGTTAACTCTGGGACTTCGCAGCTGTCGACCACAGGCGATCCAATGGTCGACAACAGGTTTGACAGAACACAGTCTGCTCAACAGGAAGGTTCTGTGACAGCACAGAGGTCGACCACAGGCCACTCCATGGTCGACAATGGACCTAAACAAGGGAAATTGGATCTATTCAAGCTGCTGGCTTTGGTGGGAAATCTTCTGAACTTTTTGGACTCTGAGCTCAGTTTTGCTTTACTCACTCATCCTTGTTCACACTTCCCATTCCTTGTGTCTCAATATCTCTTTGTGGTCAACTTATTGTTTTTTAACTTCAGCAAGGACTCACAAATTGAGGGGGAGTAAAAAGTGTAAACTCATTCCTTAATAAATCATTGAACAACCTAACCATATCTTACAAGAAAATCACCAAAGTCATCAATGAGAGTAAAGGTTAAGTGTAGTAATGAGAATTTGACCTGTACTACTGCAATAAATTCAAACCATAACTATGTCTCTGACTCAAGACTATTGAGAACTTATGTTTTTAGTAATGAGACTGTTTCTCTACCTGTGTCTGTGTTGTACAGTGAAAATAAACGCTGCTATAGCATGAATGTATATGGAATACGCCATAATTCTGCCCTCTTGGTAGAGCAATAGACTGAGTTCTGAGAAACTACTGTTCTCTATCACAAAGCAAAATTGGCTGAAAAATTAAGTGGGAGACATGTATGTCATGAAGACTCATTCTACCTCTGCCACTCTCAAAATTATTAATTGGGAATACTGAGTAACTGGGGATATTGGCGTCTGATAAACGTATATCCTCACGGATAAAAGGTAGTTCCCAGTTAAAAGTGGAATGGTTAGGCATGCTAAGTAGCCGAGGTGACTGGCGTGTAAAAAGCGTGTCTTCTCGTGTAGAAAGGCATGTGATAAACCTGACCACAACTCTTCAATATTTTAAAATGTAAAATCCAAGGTTATCAAAGGCAGATAAAATGGTTGACCTAATGCACTATATGCAAATAGAGGCATAAAACACTGTTCAGCTTGTTCAGCTAGTAAAATTATCTCATGAACCATGTTATAAGTTTAAGGAGCCGTGAGTAAGAAAGTGGATATGGGGAGTCAATTTATTGGGGCAATACTTTCAAATTCTTTGAACCACAAGACCCACTCGAATTTGTCACAAGGTGGTCTTTGAGAAAGGGAGGAAAGATTACTTAAATGTCTTATTAAAGAAAGGGGGTACACTTCAACCATTTCCCAAAATATGAGTTATGCTGATTAAATCCTGACCGCTCGTTTGTTTCATCGCGATGGTTCACTGCCCTAAAAATTAAGGGCCAGCCCTAATGCCCTACCCTATAAATTGTCTCGGCTGGGTCCCTGAAATTTTCCATCCGCAGCTCTAGCCCTCTCACAACTTCATCTTCTCCAGATTTCTTTTCTCGCCTCTCTCTCGCCTCTACCTCGCTTCCCTTCACAATGTCTCCCAAGCGCGCTCTAATTTCCTCTAAGCGTAGAAGAGATCAGGCCTCTGCCGCAGCTTCGATGCCGTCCAAGCGATCCAAGTCGCGGGCCGCGCAGGGTTCGCCATCGGTCCCTCACAGGTCGACCACGGCTGATGCACCTGGTCCAGGGAGGCAATCAGCAGCTTCAGAGGAACCCGCAGTGCATCCCGTTTCTGGAGCTCTCAAGCCACGGACAGTTCTGCAACCAAGGATCGTCGACTTCTCCGATGACAAGCTGATGGAGATGTTCCCAGATCTACTGCCAATTTTTGAAGCTCAAGAGTGGACTACGTTCGTTTCAGTGCACAATTCGTACTCTCCCCAGCTTGTGCAAGAATTCTACCACAACCTGCAAGTCGTGGACAGTCAGCTCTACACCGTAGTTCAAGGGAAAGTCATCAGACTCGACGTCAAGCTTCTCCACATGACGCTGAAGACTCCCAGAATTGGAGCTGTTTTCAACCATGAGGACTTCGACTTCCGAGAAGCACATGCAGTGGTCACTGGCAAGCCAGCCCCTGAGGTCCTTCCCAAGTACCTCAATGCTAATACCTTCCCTCCTCTTCATCGTTTGCTTCACCACATCATCACCACCATCATACAACCTCGAGGAGGCGCCAGAGATCAAGTGAGTCGCCTCCATCTGTTTATACTCCATGGCCTCATCACTCGCCAGCCTATTCGCCTAACCACACTCCTTTTGAACTCCCTCCGAAGCATCCTACATTATCCCCTGAATTCTCTTCCTTTCGCTGCCCATATCACTTCCATTCTGAAAGCAGCCAACATACCTTCTCCTCACAGCCCAAGCATTGTCATTCCCAAATGGCACGTCTACAATTTTCACTTCGTGACCACATTCTTGGGATTTAAGAAGGTCGGAGACCATGTTCAGCGCACTCTCCCTTCCAAGGGCAAAGCAAAGGATCCAGTGCCACCCTCTTCTCCACCTCATTCACCTATACAGGTTAGCCCTGCTGTCACACCGTCACCAATGGTGCCTCAAGCTACACCTACTACCACCACTGCTGCCCATCCACCATCGTCCCTTTCACTAGTGCTCTGGCAGCCAGGCACTGCTGCCCCTCCAGCTCAATCCCCATCTGCTCCACCTACCCAAGCTCCAACTTCCCAAGCTCCATCACATTCTGCTCAACCCACACAAGTACCACCTACCTCCATTCCCTCTACTTCTGCTCCACCACCAGCATTTCCCTTCCACCCTGAATCTCATGGAGTGCTCCTCCAGATGGCATCTCAGTTATCTTCTCTCACCACCCAACTCCAATCATTTCAAGAGAATGTCAATGCTGCCACTGGACGCTTGGAGCAGAAAGTCCAACGGCTGGAACAACAGATGGAGGCCAGGTTCATCAAGCAGAAGGAACACTCTGACCAGGCTAGTTCTCGGTTCAACAGACTAGTAAGGACCCTCGGTGAAGTTTCCGATCAGATGGGAATCCGTATCGAGATCACAACCCAACAGAATGAGAAGTATCACAAGGATACTATCTCAGAGATCCAGAAGCTCAGGCTCTCCTATGTCCACATTGTTGACAAGCTGGATCGCATGGAAGAGAACGTGAAGCCAGAGACCTCCTCATCCTCCTCAGAAGGATTGTTTAAATGATCCACTTTTTGCTGTTGACAAAGGGGGAGAGAGAAGCTTATGTGTCATTGTGCTTATGTGTCATTGTGTGCCTAGATGGATGTCAAGTTTACTTTGTCTACGTGTCCTCAGTGTCTTTATCCTTTTTTTTGAGTCTCTCATGTAATTAGTGCTATTGTTTTTGAAAGCCACATCAAACGAATTGTCTGAATGAAATCTGTGCTATGATAGCCTTGCATGCAATATCAAATGAATTTTATAATCTGTTGTTTGTCACAATGACTCATGGTTGTCATCATCAAAAAGGGGGAGAATGTTGTGCATCCCTTGGTTTTGATGATGACAATAGGATATGGTTGATTAATCAAGCTCTATCTTGTTTCATAACAAATACAAGTAGTTTGATTGTTCCTTCAAAGTATTGGACTCATTCAATTTACTTCTGATAAGTTAAGTAATTTCAGGTCCACTGAAATCCAAGTGGAATCAACAAAACAGAAGAAGTGTCAAAGGCCGCTTGTCGACCAGGGAAGTGGTCGACCAGGGAAGTGGTTATGGTCGACCAACGAACTCAACCAGAAAAGAATCAGATCATCTGTCTTCTGGAAGCACCTTGGCTGTCGACCAAAGCCCCGCCTCTGGTCGACCACAGAAAAGACAGAAGCAACAGACAGAACTGCTGGCCATCTGGAAACTGCCCCCTGTCGACCAGCGACCAGGCTGTGGTCGACCAACGGGCGACGTGAGTTTCAGCCAGAAGAATCGGCCGTCTGGGGACTGCCCATTGTCGACCAGCGACAGGGTCATGGTCGACCACGGGTTTATATATCGTCCAAAACCGAACTCTAACCGAATTCTGTTTTGGTTCCTTAAAACCTGCAAATGGTTGTTGCAGGTTGTTGGGCTGCTCAGGAGATAAGATTCCGCACGGGAATCAAGAAACAATCTTGCTTAGAAGTGGTCAAACTCGTTCTAACGATTGGATTTAAACAGATCCCTGTTTTCTAGCAGATTGGCGCTCGATCTGAAAATTGAGCGGGAAGAGTTTTACTCTTGATAAAAGGGCTGTATGAAAAACGAAAAGAACACACATCACGAACAAGGGAGCAGAGAGAGAGCACGAAATAGAAGCCAAGGAAGATATACACAGAAGAGGAAGAAGGAGCTCTCCATCAATCAAAAATCTGCAGAAAGGTTAAAGGCGATCTCGTTGCTGCAGAAGGAAGACTTAGCTCAAGACTGTGCGATCTCCAGCAGCAGAACAATTGAAGGCAACTGACTGGAAGATCAACAGGGAGTCTAGGCTTCTTCATAAGCGTGATCAAGTCCCAGGCTGAACACCTATTCTTCTACATACGCCAATATTCAGTCCTGTCTTTCATCACCTGTTCTTATCATCTTTTCATTTCTGATTACAATTATTGTCAAGCTGTGAGGCAGCAGAGTCAAGCTGTGTGTCAGCAGGTACAAGCTGTGTGTCAGCTGTGTTTTGGTTGAGATCAGAGATTCTCATAGTGAAGCCTTGCTTGAGTTAAGCAAGGGGTGGATGTAAGTCTCAGGAAGAGACTGAACCACCTTAAAAATCCTCTCTTGTGGTGTGCTTGTGTGTGTTTGATTTCCTATACGTATGCTTGCATCTTTACTATCCGCATTAGTTCTATAATTCATTAATTACCAGTAGCTCATCTGGTCGATAGTTAGTAAATTATCGAAAAGGGGGAAAGATCTATTCACCCCCCCTCTAGATCTATTCAGTCTGTATCCAACATCTGGGACGTAGGTGAATATCACAGCATGCCGAAAAAATATGAATAGATTGAAATCGGTGCAGAACTAGCGAATGGTGTAGAAGAAGAAATTGTAGAGCTTTGAAAGATGAGCAACTTTGGTAAAGGGCACTTTCTGAATAGAGGAAGATAATGGGATAAAAAAGGACCATTTTCAAGACTATGCAACGATAGTAGCCGAATGCGCGATGGAAAGTCGACCTACATGGGCCGTAAGCTGACTTAGAAGGCCAGAAGTTGATAAGATAAGCTGCAGGGCTATAAGAATTCATGATTTCCGAAGTTCAAAGGTTAGGGAATGACGAAATGGGCTCAAAAATCTATCGAAGGAAGACTCCAAAATAATGGGTAATTTGGGACATAAAAATGATGAATAAGAGAAATGACGCAACTTGCGGGTTAAGAACGAGTGTCAACAGCATGGAGGCACGCTTTACTCGTGTGGTTACTACCCTCCTGTCCCAGGCGGGGATTTTGTCTCAGGGAGCACCCTCGAGCACACCACAGCCCTCTCATATGAGTATTTAATTCAATTTTTAATTTCGTAGACTTTATAGTTATAATAGAGGAGTATATGTGATACCAATGTTGTGTGCTCTATAGGCAAAGTCGGAAGCAAGTATATGAATATGTGTGCACAACAGGATCTAGAGGGGGGGTGAATAAATCCTATAAACATTTTAACCTCAATTTTTAACCCTAAGATAAATTAACACTCAGCTATCAAACCACGAGCTCAGATGATATCTGTGAGAACAATATAAATGAAAGTGACAAGAATGTACTAACTAAGAAAATGCTATCTCACAGAATCCACTCAGATCAGACAGATCTAACAGACTGTAATACAACCACTTAGCACATAGGGAAGATCTGTTCATACGCAAACCTGTGAATGGAGGAAGATGATAAGGGCCAATCACACCAATGCAAATCACTGCACACAAAATTTTTAGGTGATTCGATCTACCACGCAGATCTATGTCCACCCCACACTCAAACCTGAGTGTGGCTTCCCCTTGCAACAGTAATAACCGCAGACTCAGTCTACAAATAGACGCTGACTTACAACTTGACCTAGAAGAACACTCTCCTCTCTTAATCTGATCAAATTAGAAGGAACCGTGAGTAACACCCAGTTACACACAACCAGAGGACCAGTCCTCTCTTCCTCTAAAGCACAGAGGGAATCATTCTCTTCAACCAGTTTCATCATTCTTCAAATGTCAGAGCCATGAGCCACTTTACACCACTGAACAGCCATTTCGAACTGCTATATAGCCATTTGTCTGCTTTGTCCATCCATTTTCACCCTTAATCCGTAGCTAAAAAGTCTTCTTTCATTCTATGAATTCTTCTGTCAGAAGTCGACTTGTAAGTCCTCCCGAGTCGGCTTGAGGTTCTTAGTTTTCAGCTGTTTCACACTTGTTGCCTATTATTCCCCTTTGCACTGCTATTTATCACCATTGTTGCTTATTATTCACCTAGTCCATCTATTTGTTACCCTTAAGGTAGTATCTGTCACCCGTAATGCACATTTGTCAGCCTTAAGGGATATTTTTCACCCTTATTCTTCAGCGGGTACAGAGTCTATCTTAAGGTTATATATCAGCTTGTTTTCTTCAGCGATTGAAGGCTTCTTCTGCAGAGTTGCTTCTAGGGCTACTGTGACATTGTCATGCTTATGCTTACCTGAATTCTTCAGATATTACAGTTCTTCAAACAGACATTCTTCAAGCATAGAGACATAACAGTTCAAGCATTCATAGCATTGACATTACAACTCTTCAAGCCTTCATATGAAAATATTGTTCAAGGCATTAGAAAACATATCGACAATATCCAGCATACATCAAATTCATGATATAAAAAACCATTATCATAATATGATTTATAGTGTTAGACATCATCAAAATCATAGGGCACAACATGAACATTACTACTTAGTTCAAAGAATTCACCTTTGAGAGTGAAAGAAATCACCTTCATGTTATCGACTTTTGAATTTAGAAAATCAAATAGATATTTAACTAGATTTATTAATAATTATATTTATTAAAATCTATTTATTATTAATTTTTTATGATGTAGGATCCTCCTACATTCGGTGATGGTGGAGATGCTACGAATGATGAACGAGGATGATGCAGCGGATATCTCTTGATTTTTTTAATGGTATTATCAAAAAATGATACATTTCAATTAATGTAACTGTAACTTTTTTTATTCAAAGATTTATGTGTTGTGGACATTCTTTATTGTAATTTACAATAGGATTTTATCCTATTGTGTGTTGTATATGTTGTTTATTGCGTGTTTTATGTTGAGTTGTGTCGATTGTGGTGTATAATTGTAGGTTTAAATAGGTTTTTAAAATTTTAAAAAATATAAAAAAATGTGGAGAAAGTTTTCGACGAAATTTTGACCAACTAACAATTCGTCGGAACCAATTTCACGCACTTATTTCCTGACGTATTTATTTTCCAGCGTAAATCGGTCGAAAGGTTCAGACGTATTTTCGACCAACTAAATGTTCGTCGGAACAAATTTGATCCACATTAGTTCCGATGTATTGATTATCCGTCTCAAATACGTCGAACATTAACGACGTCTTTTCGACCCATGGTAGTTTTGTCGGAAGTAATTTGATCCACATTAGTTCCGACGTTTTAATTATCCGTCTCAAATTCGTCGAGCATTAACGATGTATTTTCGACACAATAATAGTTCGTCGGAACTAATTTGACCCACATGTTTTCAACGTATTACTTATCCGATAGAAATACGTCAAAAATTAACGACGTATTTCCCACCAAAATAACTTTCGTCGGAACTAATTTAACCCATATGTTTGCGACGACATAATATATCCGTCGGAAATACGTCGAAAACTTTAGACCTATTTTCAACTAAATTATGTTCCATCGCAATGATTAATTAATTTCCATATTATTAATTATCGACTAAAATAGCCACCATAATTTTGATGATATAGTTTTGTCGGTAATTTCGGATGCATTGGCGACGCTATTTTAGTACATCGGAAATTTGCGACGTAAGAGTTCCGACGTCCATATTCCGTCGTAAATACGTCAAAAATACGTCAAAAATTCACATTGCGACGTATCTCCGACGTATTTGCGACGGCAAATGGACGTCGGAATTTCTCATTTTTCTTGTAGTGGAGGGTGGTCATGGTAAAAAGCATATCCACAGTCCAATCAGTTAAAGGTATCTCAAAAAGGATCTTGCTGATACTATTGCCCAGTAATCGGCCTGTTATTTCAGTCTTAGACCAGAATTTTCCATGGGCCTTTACGCCACGCAAGCCCAGCACTGCGCCAGTAGACGTCAAAGTGAAGCCCCAGATACGAGACTCTAAGGGTTGGAACATGATATTAAAGATGGGCTATCAGCCGGGGAGAGGTCTCGGCGCACAACTACAAGGGCGGACCAAACTGGTCCCCAAAGGCAGGAAAATGAACAGGAGATGTCTCGATTTTTGAGAATCCTCACTCTCAATTTTGGGTGACTCTGGACCATTAACGTGGGACTACCGCCAACATTTTGTCAGAGGCCCCCTCCAGCCAGGCACATTAAAAGCATCACCAAGTCCGCCTAAGGAAGAAATTACTGCTTATATAGTTGACAGCCCGCCCTTGCTACCAAAGGGGCCCGTTGATGACATGATTGATTTTAGCCTGGCATTTGCAAAATTATTTCATGA